>CM055068.1:32011450-32135074 GCA_029204045.2 Tillandsia leiboldiana | reverse complement strand
CAGTCGAGAAAACCAGATACAAATTCCACCTCAGGAAGACCCGGGACCCACCCTTACAGCTGGTAAAAGCAACCTCCATGCTCGATAAGGGTGCGACTCCAGATGGGTCACTTCATCAAATTCCCGGGGATCCACACAAACGCGAAGTGAACCAACCATCCACAACTCGAATAGCACCGGCGCCCCCAAGGCGACACACTTGGTCTGACAAACTTTCCAAAACATCGAATCCTGGAGTTGTGTTCTCAACTCCCAAACTAGTGACATGCAAGACCACTCCGATAGGAGTACAGCTGGGAACTCGCAACCAAAGGGGGTATCCCCGAGTCCCAGCGCCGCCGTAGGTCCCTCAACCACACCAGCCAAAGTCAACTCATCCACTGCGAAACACCCGCCTCGCTCCCAAAGTCAAACTATAGAGGCGAAGATAACCCTCAAGCAACCCAAGTGCACCAACACCTCCGGGCCTGGCTCCCCAAGAAAACTGTCCTTGCGGCATAATCAACCGCCGCGAAAGAAAACTGAACCCCGCCAGCCCAACAAGTACCACCACACCGACCGCTGTAACATATGTGCTCCGACTGTCTCAGAAATCCACTATCCTGGAAAAAGAACATCGAGAATGCCTCCACCGACTGATCTGTCCTCCAATACCCGGCGCCAAGCGCCTCAATCAAAACTCGCCTCAGGCGGTAGATCCCAACCCAAAGGAACTACAATACCACGCTCCACACCCGGCGCCTACTCCAATGAGGCGTCCCTAATCCGTACTGGAGGGACCCAATGAGTTAAAAGGTATCTTGGCGCAATCCACTCTCAAACACTCATATCCTATGCGCCCCGTCCCTCTACACATGGTGCGTGCATTCAGCAACCTGTGTTAACTCTTGACATAAAAGGCCTCCAAGTACTCTCTATCCCCCCACCGAACAAGACCCTGCCTCCAAGGGCTCCATACTCAGTCCCGCCAATCGGGGTGACTCATCGCCAAAACTGGCCCACTGATCAAAGCAATCCCACAGCTTACCCGCTGTCAACTGTCCACCCTTCCTGGGTGCCCCAGCACTAAACATCGGGACGGAGGGGGCTACTCGCTACTCCGACAACTGTGCCACTGCGCTGATCCGACAACTGTGCCACTACGCTGATCCGACTACTGTGTCACTCGTCCGACAACTGTGCCACTGCGCTGATCCGACAACTGTGTCACCGCTCCGCTGATCTGCCTCCAACACACCTACCCTTCGGGTC
Source organism: Tillandsia leiboldiana (assembly GCA_029204045.2). NCBI lineage: Eukaryota > Viridiplantae > Streptophyta > Magnoliopsida > Poales > Bromeliaceae > Tillandsia > Tillandsia leiboldiana. The sequence goes on along the minus strand of CM055068.1, from coordinate 32,133,823 downwards.
CGGAGCTCTCAGACTCCAATCTGGGTATCCGGCCTGAAACAACCAGCTCAGACCCAACTGCCGCACCAAGGTGCACCCGGGTCAGGGCCCAACGTCGGGGAGACACCGCTCACCACGACAAAACCGCAAATCAGCACACCCCAACCACTCGACCCAATCTAGCGAAAGTCAAAGACATCCCTCTATTTTTGTAACTTTATGTTGTCTGCAGCCAACATAACTGTCCCACAAAAATAGGATATGTCGATCCCTCTTCACTCACAGGAAGAGTCAAACCAATAAATCACCGACTTTCGCAAAATGTCGCGTCTCTCACGCACTAACATCCTAGGGTCCGCCGAAAAGCCAAGGGTTTCCTAAGTCCCAAATGACCTATCCCTACGCTCTGATACCACCTAATCTGTCACGCCCCGGGTGTAAACCGGAACCCGGGCCGGTCTACAGATCCGCCGTGCACACGGTATTTTCCGCGTACACGAAGCGCCAAACCTGCTCATATATAAGAGATAGTCATAAAAGAGCAATAAAAACAGAGCTGAACTAAAATCTAATACATCTCAGACTGAAGCTGGAAATAAAATACAATACATCTGTATAAATGATACATCAGTCTCTCCCAGCTCACCAAAATAAATACAACCCGCTGGCAAAAGCCAGTCCCAAATGTAAAAGTACAACCGTCTGAGGAAACCTGGTACACCAACAGTCCAGCTAACTCGCTCATCCTGCCTCGAGATCTATCTACTCAGCCGTCCTCTCTCCTCGACCCGCCGCTGAAAGCCCAGCAGCACCCGCAGAAGACACTGCAAAACAAGGAAGAAGAAAATGAGGAAAGAAGAATCGGGGTGAGAACTACTAGTAAACCAGTAGCCTCCCCTAGTGGATAAAACCTTAAATTCTGACACACCCACTAGGTCTACCAGAGGCAAAAAGGAAAGAAGAGTGGTAAGAAATGAAACCGCTGAAAAAGGGAAATCTACCACTACTATGCCTCTAAAATACAGTCCTAGACTGGAATAACCGTATGCAACAATAACCAACCGTCCCAGATGAACCCAATCTATACCGCCCTCATCATCGGGCAAGTAAGCCGCGCCGATGGGATAGCAAAGTTCCTGCTGCCGCCCTCATCATCGGGCAAATAAGCCGCGCCGATGTGATAGCAAAACTGTCCATAACTGTCTGGCCCGGCCTCCGGAGGGGATCTCAAGGGGAGCGACCCACACGAGGAAAGCATCACCGGGCAATAACCGCGCCGGTGTGATAAGTAACAAAAGCAGGATTGGATCACAACTATAAAGCCCTAGTGGAACACAATCCTCCACTAAAAGAAAACTGATTCCCAATCAGATGCAAAAGTAACCATCCGGTCAATCGCCCAATATCCGCGATTGCCGCAATACCCCACAATCAACAATCCAGTCTCACAACCGACCTCCGATCAACCGCCCAATATCCGCGGTCGCCGGAATAACCCACAATCACAATCATGTCCCACATCCGACATCTGGTCAACCGCCTACTATCCGCGGTTGCCACAAAACCCTCTAGTCCATAATCATGCCCTATCACCGATGTCCTATAACCGACATCCGGTCAACCGCCCAATATCCGCGGTCGCCGCCAAAACCCATGATCCATAATCCAGGCCCCGGCTACACTATCCCAAACCCCTGCTCAAACCCGAGCAACAAGAACCACCTGACTAACGAGAAGGAGAAAAGAAGCAAACCAGGTTTCTCCTAAGTCAAGTTCCAGCATGAAAGTTTAGCGATAAAAGATGGCCTATCTAGATGTCCATACAAGCATGCAAGTGTTCTCAAGGAAATAAAGGAAAAGGTGACCAATAGTGGTTCCACATGTGTAACAATTAATAGCTCCGCATAGATATAACCATCATGCTAAAACATTATCCAACCACACATGTCTATAATCCATGTTCCATAATAAAGCATTACTATCCACCTATGCATGTCATAAAATCTTCAAATAGTACCAACCACTAACAGGATAATCATATAGTCCCAATTAAATGTTCCATTCCAAATGCAAGGTTAAGTGCTAACATAGCAATCCATACAATCATGTATAAGTCCCAACCACTATCAGATTCCCACAAGCATGCAAGTCCCAAATACAATTATCAATCATGGATGTTCAAGAAGGATCTCTCTAATACTCCTAGTGGGTAAGTCAGAAAAGAGGGATAAAGCAACCACCCACCTGGACACGCGCAATCCTCAGCTGTAAAACCTCCTCGCTGTCCAATATCCCCGTTTCACGCCAAATGCTCAAACAGATAAACCGCCACGATCGCTGTTCACAATTACCCCAAAACAAACACACAAATAAGCACACAAGTATCCGAAAACATGCTGTCCAGAATTCAGTCCCAAAGGTGCCCTGTTTTTTACCTGCGAGAAGTGCCCGGAAAATTCCAAGAAAAATACTGTCACGATCCTCGCGACGAACCCGTCGAAACGAGTACCTGCACGCTCAAATCCGAGTTTCCTACACTGAGAAACAAATCCGACAAGGGAACCACCTCGAAATAAACTGCTCGCAAAAGCTGTAGCACTAATTCCTGTAAACAGAGATTTCTCACCTTCGAAAATATTCATAAAATTCCAAGAAAATTTGGCGATATTTCTCATTATGTGTAGATGCAAAACGCCTTTTGAATCACCCCAATCCGATGCATGTGCGCAAAGATATGGCCGAAATACCACAGTGCTGTCCGAAACTCCGCCCAAGAAAAAGGGTCAAATGGAAGCTCGGGGAACTCCAAGATAAACTCGAAATGAGGAGGAGCTCAAAACATGAAGATCAAAGCCCTACCTGTCTTGAGTCCAACGGTGCAAGAATCGCCACAATCGGAGGTCGGAGTAAGCCGGGGGAGTCCTCGCACCAAAATGCGACGAAGAAGATCACAAACGAACGAGCGTCGTGACGCGCCGTAAAAATGCAAACCTCGGGATGCGTGCTGTAGAAAAATCCTAGAATCTGCAGATGGATCCGGCTCTGGGAGAGGAAGAAATCTCCTGAAGGTTGCACTGAAAAAATCCGCACTGAGAAAGAGTTCTTCACTGCTGAACAGCGGCCTATTTATAGGCTGGAAAAATAAATCAACAAATACCCAATAAGTCCCAACTTCCGGGCGCTCGGGATTTTCGGGCCGCTACAGTGTTGGGCCCGGCCCAACACTGTGCGCGCCCGAAAGTCCCTCGGGCCTCCACGTCGCCCCTGCAAAAGCGGACAGCCGCGCTGGCCATCCACTGCGCGACGCGTGGACCAACGCGGCGACGACACGTGGCGGGCCCGAGCGCGGGAAAGCCCGGTCAGCGCGACGCGTGGACCAACGCGGCGACGACACGTGGCGGGCCCGAGCGTGGGAAAGCCCGGTCAGCGCGCCCACGTGCCGCCTGCGCCCGCCGCCTGCGCCCCCTGCCAGGCGCGAATCCCGAGGCACCCCGGTGCACCCCGTGGACCAAGCCTTCATGAGCCCGCCAACCACGATCAGGCACGTGTCCCGCCGGTCCATGCACCGCGCCCGCCTGCTCCGTGGTCCAAGTCCACTGCACCGACCAATCTCAACATACCACGTGTCCTGCCCCTGGTGCACGCCGGCCTGTGGACCGCGCACCTGCCCGCGCGCCTGCCCGCGCGCCCGCGCGCCTGCCCGCGCGCTGCCCGCGGCCGCTCCGCCGCCTGCCCGAGCCCGTCCGCCGTGCTCCGCCGCTGCCCGTCCGCCACCGCCGCCGCCGCCGGCCGCCGCCGCCGCCGCCGCTGCCCGCCGGCCGCCGGAATCACTGTTCCGGCATGAACAGTAACCGGATGCGCAAAATATCAAGTAGGTAGTCCATTTTGACCGTTTTCGCGCGCTGAATCCGAATTTGATGTCCATTTTGCCAAATTCCAATTCCAAAATTTGCCGAAGGCATCCGGAAAGGTGTTCCTTGGTCCAAACTTCGCGCTGAGTCCATTTTTAATATCCGCTTCGCGCGAAACCACTTCTAAAGATCCGACAGAGTCCACTGATCACCCACGTGATCCATTAAGCCCGAATTCCGCCACTTGTGTCCAATTGGTGCACAAACACCTCCAACACACAGTACAGGCTCCCCAGATGTCACCAATGACTCTACCACAGCTTTGCAGAGATCCAGGTCATCACAAAGGAGGGGGAAAAACCCCCAAAGGGTGTGAGAACTACACCAAAATGGGAGTTCTCAGTGAGTACCACCGCCAGACCCGACGGTGTGCCCACCAAGTCCTCAGGAGACATAAACTAACCCAAGTCATAAAGACTGAAATAAGTAAGCTGCAGACTCTCAACAGCTACCATGCCCCTATCTAAAGGCTAAAAAGGGGAGAACCAACGAATGGTATGCAACCACCAGCACGTAAAGTGCACAATCGACCCAATCGAGCTGACTGCCACACCTGGTCCAGTCAAACCTGCGCCCACCTACAACCACCTCCCGCTGACGGGCAGGAATTACGTAGGGCGTCCAAACGGACTAACTCGCTATCGAGTAGTGGCTCATGCAGGCTATAGTCAAAATCCACGCTCTCTCTCAGAACGGATAGAATCATGATGCTCAACCTCTCACACAGCGGTCAAAGTACTCTCAACGACACGGGACCACCGTCAACCAAACGACTCTCAATAGTACTAGCACTGATCTAACTCAACTACCAGTCTGCACTCGGCCCCCAGGCACGAGTGTAACAATAAAAGTATCTGACCGAAATAAACCCAATCGAATGAACCGGTATAAAACCCGGTACTGCCTGCTCTGTCACCAATCTCACGAACTCAGTATCTCCACTGTCCAAATGACCGGAACCCAACACGGTCTGACCGGAACCCAACACGGTCTAAAGCCTACTCCGGAGCGGCACTCGAGGGGAGCAACCCACACGAGTAAAGTATCTCTGTCATCAGTATCACAAGTATCTCTATATAGCAGGAATAGATCATGACTATGATCAAAGTGGGAAAGCCCAACCACTAAAGAAGACCCTCGTCCTCAATCAGATGCAAAAATACTCAAATAGTGGGAAACTCCGTCCACTAGAGAAATCTGATACCCAATCTGATGCATAAGTAAATATCCGGTCAACCGCCCAAAGTCCGCGGTCACCGCAAAACCCTGCCAACCGCAATCCAGCACAACCCATCCCTGACACCAATGTCCTGGCTACACTACCCCAGACCCCTACTCGCACCCGAGCAATACAGACCACCTGACTAACAAAGAAGGAGAAAGAAAAAGCATGGTTTCTCCTAAGTCAAGTTCCAATAAGTAGTGCAGCAGTAAAAGATGGCCTAGCTACATGTCCATATAAGCATGCTTTTGTCCTCAGAAACGATAAAAGTGGGTGAAACATATATTAGCAAAACATGCTAAAGTATTCCTACTATGATATATCAATCCCGCCTAAATAGGCCCATGAATAACCATATATGATCTCTATATCATCTAGTGTGGGATAAATATAACCTGTCTACCACATGCTAAGTCTCTAGTTCAATAAACGTGTACAATTATCAGGTAAGCACCAATCCACATTTTCTAGGCCGTTTCCATGCTTACCTCTCGCTCATATTAGTTGTACATTAAATTAGGCATGCTATCAATCATAAAGGGTGACATTCCCACAGGTAAGCTTATCTTAACCATACATGAACATCCCCTATTACACCTCCCATAAGCCATAACATGCATATAAACCCTGCCATTCCCTCTAACAGTTGCTATTACTAAGTTTACCCACCTGAAGCGCTTAAACCAAGGCAAATCTGAAGTCGGTGAAGAGTGTAGACGCTCACAGTCCAAAATCTGCCAAAATTACACCCTCGGTACATGTCGCGCAAGCCTTGGCTCCAAACAGCTAAAAGTACCCCGAAATCAAAGTGTACAGATCCATCGGGTCCAGCAACACATGTAAACACCCCTGGGTACAACAATAAGGTCCAACATTACACTTTCATTCCCAAAATTAACCACGCACAAACACACAGAAAATCAGTCCCAAAGATATGCTTATTTCACCTGCCGAAGGTGCCCAGAAAAATCCAATAAAAATATCACAGCAATCCTCGCGTCGATACCTTCGAAACGAGTACCTGTACATCCAATTCCGAGCCCCGTAGGCCGAGTTACAAATTCCACAGTACAGGTGCGCAAAACCACACAGCAACATAACTGTAATTCCATTTACAGATAAGGGGAAGAACATATACCTTCGGAAAAAACTCAGAAAAATCCAAGAAAAATACTGTGATAATCCTTGCGTCGAGTAGATGAAAAAAGTGTACAAGCACGTTGCCATACGATGCCCGGTTGCGGAGATATCGCCGAAAAAACCACGCCGCTGTCCAAATCTCCATCACAGAAATGGGGTCACAGTAAGCTCGAACAAACACCTTGAAAAGCACGAAATGAGGGAAAGACGAAAATACCTAGGTCGTAGATCTGTCCATCGCGGATCCAGCGGCGAAGAAATCGCTCGAAAAGGTGGTCGGAGTAGGCCGGGGGAGCTCGCGCACCGAAACGCGACGAAGGGGAACCCAAATGGACGAGCGTCGCGCTGCGCCGTAAAAATGGAAACCTCGATAAGCGTGCCACCAAAAATCTCAAAACTTTGCATATTGATGCAGCATAGCTCGGGGATCATCTTTGCTGAAGGCGCCATGGCGAGAGGAGGCTCGGAAATGCTGGAAAAAGGGGAAGGAAAGAAGCTCGGATCGCTTTTATAGGCCCCAGGAAACAATTCGGAAAATACCGAATGTGTCCTAATTTCCGGGCGCAAGGAACTTTCGGGCGCGCACTGTAGCAGCCCGAAAGTTTCCTGGGCGCGCACTGTAGCAGCCCGAATCTCCCCTGGGCCTCCACGTCGCCCGCCAAACAGGCGACAGCAACGCCCGCCGCTCACAACGCGACACGTGGCGCCCCCCAGACGCCGACAAGTGGCCGCCCACGCGCGGGAACAGCGCGTCAATGCGCCCACGTGCACCCTGCGCCCGCCGCCTGCGCCTCTGCACGCACGCTTCCCAAGGCGCTCCCCAGCTAGCTCCGTGGACCGAGCGTGCTACACCGCACCAACCACACGCCGCCACGTGTCACCCTCCGGTCCACCGTACACCGTGCCTTTTCCCGTGGACCGCAACCCCCTGCGCCGGCCAACCGGGATCCGCCACGTGGCCCGCGACCGGTGCACGCCTCCGCGGTGGACCGCGCACCTGCCCGCGCCTGCCCGCGCCGCGCTCCGCCGCTGCCCACCGCCGCCGGAACAGTACCAAGAAGCCTCGAAAAATATGCGCATCATCCGGGCTCCGAAAAATACAAGTGAATAGTCCATTTTCATCGTTTTCGCGCGCTGAATCCAAATCCGAAGTCAGATTTGCCAAATTCCAACTCTAAAAATTGCCGAAGGCATCCGGAAAGATGTTCTTTTGTCCAAACTTCGCGCTGAGCCCAATTTTAATATCCATTGCGCGCAAAACCACTTCTAAGCATTCGACGGGGCCATTTGATCACCCGCGTGATCCATTTAAGCCCGAAGTCCCCCACTTGTGTCCAAATTGTGCACAAACCCCGCCGACGCGCCGCATAGGCCTCCAGAAGCTGTAGATGCAGTAGTGCTCCATAAGTGGGAATTTCGGGTCTTCACACAGTATTTGCACCCACTTACCTGCTGAAGAAGAAAATGTGGGACTTGAACTCTTTTGGAGCCATCTGCCAACCGCTTGCAAGGTAAATGATTTTCAGCAGAAGCAAACTCATTAAGAACCTGCAAGAAGTAACGGAAATCCAAAACATCTAAGCACAGATTTTAAGTCAATACCAGGAGTAAAGTCTTAATTAAAAATAAAAATCATAGACTGAATAAACATGAGAGGTATCAGAGATATATCTCTAGACTTTGTTCTTCTGTTTGTCTCCTTAAAGCAAATGAATACATCATTAAGAAAAGCAAATGCTGTTTTAAGCATTAGTGACGTGTCAACCAGTCTCAGCACCATGCAAGTCAGGCCTAAGTGAAAACTACCTAGTTTCTGATTGCTCCGATTAACATATCTTGGCACCGAGAAGCATAAACATTTTTCAAATCCGAGCATTGGAGCAGCAACCTCTCTGCATTTTTTTTTCAAAATATTATGAGTTATTATTCAACTTTATCATATTTCAGCCTCAGTGAGAATGTGATTACTAACCTGGATGTAGATTTGTACATGAATTTAGATTGAGATCATTAAGCTCTGGACAATTCAAGTACAAGGCCTGCAATGGATAGGTAAGAAAATTAGTTCTGAAATCAATAGAGTTCTATTATAAGGACATCGGCATAGCTTTCATTTGTATTATGACTTACATCTAAACCCGAGCAACCCCATAAACTGAGCTTCTTCAAATGTGCATGCTTTATAATCAGCTTTTGGTACATAGGCTGTGGTCTCATTGTTGACAATTTTTGGCAACATTTAACCTCTCCATTTCCTTCACTAGTATGTGATTTGTCTTCTCCTGATTGAGAATTGACAACACATACACTCATTCCACAGTCTATAAGCTGAAGAAGTGGAAGTTGCGCTGTAGCGAGTTGAATCCCACCTAGAAAAAAATTTAAGTGGTGATAAAGTTAGGCAGTGTATTCAGAAGCAAAAATAAATAGATTATGCCCTTTATTGGCCTTTTTCAAAATTATAATACTTCAGAACAAGAAATCAACAAAAAAAATAGCCAGGAATTTGATGCTCACTTGAAGTAATGTTAGGGCAAAGAGCAAGGAGAAGTCTCGATAGAGTTTGAGGAAACCCATTGCATATCATTCCAATCCCACTATCACTTATGCTTGATCTGGAGTCACAAGCAATTCATAAAGTGAACTTCAAGTGGCAATTTAATAATCAATTTTTTCGTGGAAATAATGATATAGCAGTTAAAAAAAAGACATACCCACTCAAATCAAGCAACTCCAGGCTTGCAAAGGATGAAACTATAGAGGCCACAGATGCATCAGTGATCCTCAAATCAAGCAACACCAGAAGAATGAACAGTAACACTTCTAGCTCTGTGAAAATGAACAACCGTTCACTCAATAAGCCCTGCGACATCAATATCTTCAACCCGACAAATCTACAAAATAAATAAGGCAACTGATAAACATCTTAAATGACAAAGTAACCGCGTAGAATAAAACCTAAAACTGTTTACTAGATTTCTTTGTTAAAGGTTCACCTGAAGCGTGAAAGAGAGCGAGGAATTCACATTGAAATCTTCAGGAGGATGGAATCAATTCCACAGGGCAGTCTTCTTCTTCTTCGCAATTGAGCTTTGGAGCCCTAAAACAGACATACCAAACAGCTAATAATAAGGCAAACCAAACACCAAGAAACAAAGTACAAAAATAAGAACTGTAAATACAGATTGTCGTAGTACTTACATCTCATCACTAGTTGCATTTATTAACGGACCACGTAAAACAGATCCCCTACTGCTTCATCCAAGAATAGTTCATCGGTAGAAGCAACAACGCTTTTATTTAAGTCATTATTTTGGTGGAGTGCATCAAGTTTACTAAAGAGATACGAAGCACCCCAACTGAGTAGGGCGTGGCTAACAGTTGGGCTTATACTCTGTATGTTAGTACCAAGAAGCATATCTTGCTTTGCCAAAATAAGAACTTTCTCCTCCACCGTACAAGATGAATAAAGGCGAAACACGATTACCTGCTTAGATTGTGGCTCTATGCTTATCTTCTGAAGAGCTCTTATATCATTTAGAGGATTCCAATCACTGTCATATATAATAATAGCATCAACAGACGAAAGTTTAATACTTGGAGGACATGCATGATTTTCAATTAAAAACACAAATCTCCCATTTTCCTTGTTATTGAACTTGCTCATCGCAGCTTGTTTTTTGGACATAAGCAATCCACTATCAACACGTTCGTATGAATCAGCACCAAATCTTTGACGAAGAAAATCATCCAAAAAATCACCAATGGGGTTCCTTCTGGCAAATACAACCCAGGAAGCATACTAAATAAGTGTAAGAGAAAGGAAAAAAGAAAAAAAAAAAAACCCAAAGAATAACCATGACCATCAAAACATGAAATGGGAACAGGTCACAACACTAACAGCAAAATCCCCAAATGCCCAGAAAACTATAACATGGAAAAAATCACCTCTCAAAGTCCAAAGATCTGGAATGATCACCACCATGCAATAAACCCCATGAATTCTCTTGAAACATAAGGCAAATCTCAAATGCCCCTTCAAAGATAATGATCAAACACCAACTTAATCTATAGTTTGGATAATGGCGGACAACAGAAGAGGCAAAAGCTTGTAATGAATAGATTTTGAAGTATCTGTACATCAAAGTTTGAATAGATTTTGACGTATATATGTTGACTAACTATGACTGCAAAGTTGAAGATACTCATCAACAATTGATCAGTTCAAAATTAGTAACGAACAGAATTCATTGCTTGTAATGAAATTAAGAGCTGATTACAAGAAAGAGAAGAAGATTTTTCACCGTTCAGTAAGTTTGAAATGAAGCAACTAGCTTTGAGAGAAAAAGGAAAATGGCTTACTCAATTTTCCAACTTGATTAATTGAAACTCTATACGAGACAGATGGAAAGCATTTAGCTTGTCGAACATACTCATACGCCCTGCATGAAAGGGATGCCACGTTCATATCACGTTCAAAATAAAAAAAAGTTACATTCAAAGCACGATGTGATAACCCAAGATAAAGAAGCTAACCGATCAACTTGCAAAAGACCATGGCCTGTTGTTAGTTTATCAGCATGGAAGAAATTTGAAAGATAAGATGAATATTTCTAAGATGCTATCACCTACAACTAAAAAAACGATCTTAAAGCATATATTTGGAACAAGATAAACAAATGACAAAAATAAATAATAAAGAATTATCAAACCAAAATATACGGACGGCAAAAGATTACCTGAAACTCAGGCGATTGTGGGTAACTTCTCGATCGATAATACAAGGAGTGAAGGTGCTTCAAGAATCTGCAATAAATAAATGTTATGTGAAGTTATATGAAACCAATCCTTCACATAACATTTATTCAATGAATTCACTCCGAATCAGCAAGGAAGAAAAATTAATATGAAACCAAAGTTTTCTATAAGTTTTTCAACTTATTCAATGAATTCACTCCGAATTAAAAGTTTTCACCAATCCTTCGTCCTTTTTAAAGTCTAGGTTATGCAACTCACAAGCATAAATGAAGATTTTAAAAAAAGATACATAATACAATTTTGCTTACTTTAGTTGTCAGAACAATTGCTGGTAGAATCGTCATCATACTCGGAGCTCTCTGTGCATTTGTCTTCCTTTGTTAAGTTTCAGATGCAAGCATCTTGTCGACTGTAGTTCCATCCACATCATTTCTAATCCAACTCAGATAGTGTCACGCCCCGGGTGAAAACCAGAACCCGGGCCCGTCTACAGATCCGCCGTGCACGCTGAATTTCCCGCGTACACGAAGCGCCAACTACCTGCTCAGATATAAGAGATAATAATATAAGAGCAATAAAACAGAGCTGAACTAAAAACTAATACATCTCAGACTGAAGCTGGAAATAAAATACAATACATCTGTATAAATAATACATCTGTCTCTCCCAGCTCACCAAAATAAAAACAACCTGCTGGCAAAAGCCAGTCCCAAAAGTAAAGGTACAACCGTCTGAGGAAACATGGGTACATCAACAGTCCAGCTAACCCGCTCATCCTGCCTCGAGATCTATCTACTCAACCGTCCTCTCTCCTCGACCCGCCGCTGAAAGCCCAGCAGCACCCGCAGAAGACACTGCAAAACAAGGGAAAAGAAAAAGAGGAAAGAAGAATGGGGGTGAGAACTACTAGTAAACCAGTAGCCTCCCCTAGTGGGTAAAACCTCAAACTCGGACACACCCACTAGGTCTACCACAGGCAAAAAGGAAAGAAGAGTGGTAAGTAATAAAACTGCTGAAGAAGGAAAATCTACCACTACTATGCCTCTACAATACAGTCCTAGACTGGAATAACCGTATGCAACAATAACCAACCGTCCCAGATGAACCCAATCTGTACCGCCCTCATCATCGGGCAAGTAAGCCGCGCCGATGTGATAGCAAAATTCCTGCTGCCGCCCTCATCATCGGGCAAATAAGCCGCGCCGATGTGATAGCAAAACTGTCCATAACTGTCTGGCCCCGGCCTCCGGAGGGAAACTCGAGGGGAGCGACCCACACGAGAAAAGCATCACCGGGCAATAACCGTGCCGGTGTGAAAGTATCAAAAGCAGGACTGGATTACAACTATAAAGCCCCAGAGGAACACAACCCCCCACTAAAAGAGAACTGATTCCCAATCTGATGCAAAAGTAACTATCCGGTCAATCGCCCAATATCCGTGATTGCCGCAATACCCCAAAATTCACGACCAGGTCTCACAACCGACCTCCGGTCAACCGCCCAATATCCGCGGTCGCCGGAATAACCCACAATCACAATCATGTCCCACATCCGACATCCGGTCAACCGCCTACTATCCGCGGTAGCCGCTATACCCCACAACCCATAATCAAACACAACCTGCCACGGGCCCTCAGGTCCCCGCTACACTATCCCAAACCCCTGCTCGAACCCGAGCAACCAGACTCAAAGGTCTAAATAAGAAGGAGAAAAGAAAACAAGCATGGTTTCTCCTAAGTCAAGTCCCAAAATGATAGTGCAGCAATAAAAAGTGACCTATCTAGATGACCATACAAGCATGCATATGTCCTCAAGAGCGATAAAAGAAAGTGTGACAAATAGTGGTTCCACATGTGTATCAATTATTAGCTCCGCATGGATATAACCATCAACATGCTAAAATCATTATTCAACCACACATGTCTATAATCCCTGATCCATGATAAATCACCAAAGTGGTACCCGCACATAGATATGTCATAATGTCTCAACAATTTATCCATTTAACCCACTTTCATAAAATCTATGTGCTAACATGGCATGTTAATTATTACTATTAAAATATTCCAATAATCCTACTCCAACATGCTATGTCCACCAAATTAATCTCACATAAATCATCCACCTGTGCATGTCACCTATCCTCAAGTAATACCACTAATAGGATAAATCATCTTGACCAAATATAATAAACAATTCCACATGCAAGGTTAGGTGCTAACATAGCAATCCATGATTCCACACAAGCATGCATAAGTCCCAATTAAGTATTCAATTATGTGTCCCACATAGTGATGCTCTAATAACATTTCCAACATGATAGGCTCATGAGAATAGCAATTATCAATCATAATGCTCCAAAGATGATCACTCTAATACTCCTAGTGGGTAAGTCAGAAAAGAGGGATATAGCAACCACCCACCTAAAGTGCTGACTGTCCAAATCCCACAGCTGAAAATACCAGGTAAATCCAAATCTCCTACTCCAATGGGTCCAGCAATACCCGCAACTCTCCTGGGCACAATACAAACTCCACAATTACACATAAGTTCCCAAAACTGCTCTTACAACCACATACAATTTCAGTCCCAAAGATGCTTAATTTTCACCGGCTGAAAATGCCCAGAAAATTCCCAGAAAAATATCACAGTGATCCTCGCGTCGATACCTTTGAAACGGCTGCTTGCACGCCCAAATCTGAGTTCGGTAAGTCAAGATATAAATTCGACAATGTGGTACACTCAAAAGATTTCAGCACAAAAAGACTGTAGCACTGTACACAGAGAAACAGTGATTTTCACCTCTCATGAAATCTCGGAAAAAACCAAGAAAAATACGAGCGCGTTCCTTGCGATCTGAAGATGAAAAAGTTGTATAAGCTCGTTTCCGTCTGACGCTCGTGCGCAAAGATATGGCCAAAACACCTCGATGCTGTCCCACAAAGCCAAACAGAAAATGGGTCACAGTGTTGCCTCGGGATCCGTTCCAAAAACTCAAAACGGGAAAGCGCGATCAATAAGAAAGATGAAGCCCTACCTCTAAGGAGTCTTCCGGTGCAAAAATCACTGAAAAAGATGATCGGGGTAGCCCAGGGGAGAAATTACAACGAACAGCGACGAAGAGGAACACCTGAAATGCAACGTCGTACTGCGCCGAAAAATCCAGAACCTCGGGATGCGTGCTCCCAAAAATCCCAAAACTCTACAGGAAGATCAAGGACTTGAAGATGAAAATCTTCCAAGAAGGGAGCTCGGGGAGATCATGCGTGGGCTGAGAGAAAAAGAGCAGAAAAGATGGCTCGGGCTGCCTATTTATAGGCTGAAGAAAACAATTAGGAAAATTCCCATCTTGTCCCTACTTTCGGGCGCCCGGTCCGGTCCGCCCGAATTCGGGTGCGCACAGTGCGGCCCGGCCCGCCAAGTTTCGGGCGCGCACAGTGCGGCCCAGCCCGGCCCATCTCGTCGCACGGGATCACACCTCCGTCCGACCCGCCTCGGGGCCCGCCACGTGTCCGCTGAACACGGGTCAGCCATGCAAATGTCGGCGGAGAGCGCCACGTGCACGCACCCGCGGTCAACGCGGTGGGTGGCACCCGCGAATCAGCGGGCGCCACGTGGCGCTGCCCACGTCCGGCCCACCTGCCCGCGTACGGCCACCTGCCCCGACACCTGCCCCGCGCGTTGCGTGGACCGCGCGCTCCAAGCCAGCCAACCACAAGGCGACACGTGGCCAACCCTCGGTCCACCATGCACCCCGCAAAAGTCCGTGGACCGCGCCGCCTGAACCATCCAAACACAAACCGCCACGTGGCACCGCCCTGGTGCACGCCCACCACGTGGACCGCGCACCTGCCCGCGCCCCCACGCCCCTACCCGCGCCGCTGTGCCGCCTGCCCGAGGCTGCGCCGCCCCCCTCCGCCGCTGCCCGCCGCCGCCGCCGACGCCGGCGATCGCCGGAAACACTGTTCCGGCAGTGAACAGTAAATTTACTGTAGCAAGCTCCGAAAAATACATGTAAATAGCCCATTTTTTTCGTTTTCGCTCGCTGAGTCCAAATCCGGTGTCCGATTTGCCAAATTTCAATCCCAAAATTTGCCGAATGCATCCGGAAAGGTGTTCCTTTGTCCAAACTTCGCGTTGAGCCAAATTTTAATATCCGTTTCACGCGAAACCACTTCTAAAGATCCGACGGAGTGAACCAATCACCCACGTGATCCATTTCCAGCCCGAAGTCCAACACTTGTGTCCAAATTGTGCACAAACACCACCGACACCCCACGTAGGCCACCAGAAGCCACCCAACGCACTGCAACAGCTCCGCGGAGATCCAGGTCATCACATCCTCCCCCACTAAAAGAAAGTTTCGTCCTCGAAACTAAAGTCATTCCTCAATCCGGAACCTCAACCAAGTAGGGGGTAAATATCCAACCATCCACCACTCAAGCTCCCAAGGCTGTCTAATAACTCCTCCAGAGACGCGAAGTAATCATCGGGTCTCTATCTAATACAAAATAGAGGCGGGCACTCCAGGAATCCGCACCACCTCATCCAAGTACACCTGGGCGAACCGCTCGAGCTACATAGTAGTCTGCATCGGTACAAGCATCCGCTCCTCCCAGGGCCCCCGATAATCCAACCACATGTCCATCGGCACAAAAGCTCGATCCGAGTACCTCTGTACTCCCGAGGTATCCAATAAAAGTCCCCCAACAAATCACACGGACTCTGATCTCTAATCCAAAAACCGTCGGGGTGTAGAAGCAATTTCCCCAATCTCCGGCATCAACACACCGCCATATGCAGTCGAGAAGACAGATTGCAAATCAATCTCCAGAAAGACTCAGTACCCTTGCAGCTGGTAAATCAAATCCTCCATGCTTGACAAAAGGGTACTTGTTCCAGATGGTCACTTCATCTAATTCTCGGGGTCCACACAAAGCCGAAGTGAACCAACCATCCACAACTCGACTAGCACCGGTGCCCCGAAGGCGACACACTTGGCCCGACAAAATTCCCAAAACATCGAATCCTTGAGTTGTGTCCTCAACTCTCAAACTAGTGACATGCTAGACAACTCCGATAGGAGAACAGCCGAGAACTCGCAACCAAAGGGGGTATCCCCGAGTCCCGGCGCCGCCGTAGGCCTCTCAACCATACCAGCCAAAAAGGCTACTCATCCACTGCGAAACATCCGCCTCGCTCACGAAATCAAAACCATAGAGGGGAAGATAACCCTCAAGCAACCCAAGTACACCAACACCTCCGGGCCTGGCTCCCCAAGAAAACTGCCTCGCGGCATAATCAACCGCCGCGAAAGAAAACCGAACCCGCCAGCCCAACAAGTACCACAACAACATCCCGCAGCTGAGCCAAGACCATCAGGTCTACCGGCAAAATCCAGGACTCAAGCTGCACCGGGCAGGACCAACAACTCTCCTCCACATGCTAAGCGCGATCGGGAAAATAAGCCTCCCGTGCGCGTGGTGACCATCCTGCCCCCCCGCAACCCAAGCAATGAAGCAAAAGCACTACCCACCAAGAAGGGAATTCTCTCGTATCAAGAAGATACGAATCCAAAAGTCCGGAACAACTCAAACCTACCACCACACCGACCGTTGTAACATATGTGCTCTGACAGTCTCAAAAATCCACTATCCTGGAAAAGAAATCGGGAATGCCTCCTCCGACTGATCTGTCCTCCATCACCCGGCGCCAAGCGCCTCAGTCAAAACTCGCCTCAGGCGGCAGATCCCAATCCAAAGGAACTACAATGCCACGCTCCATACCCGGCGCCTACTCTAATGAGGCGTCCCTAATCCGTACTGGAGGGACCCAATGAGTTAAAAGGTATACTGGGATAATCCACTCTCAAACACTCATATCCTATGTGCCCCGTCCCTCTACACATGGAGCGTGCAGTTCAGCAACTGCTTTAACTCTTGACATAAAAGGCTTCCAAGTACTCTCTATCCCCCACTGAACAAGACCCTGCCTCCAAGGGCTCCATACTCAATCCCACGAATCGGAATGACTCCTCCGCCAAAACTGGCTCACTCGATCGTCGCAATCCCACAGCTTACCCGCTGTCAACTATCCACCCTGCCTCGGTGCCCCAACACTAAACGTCGGCACGGAGGGGGCTACTCGCTACTCCGACAACTGTGCCACTGCTCTGCTGATCTGCCTCCAACACACCTACCCTTCCGGTCCGGAGCTCTCAGACTCCAATCTGGGTATCCGGCCCGAAACAACCAGCTCAGACCCAACTGCCGCACCAAGGTGCACCCGGGTCAGGGCCCAACGTCGGGGAGACACCGCTCACCACGACAAAACCGCAAATCAGCACACCCCAAACACTCGACCCAATCTAGCGAAAGTCAAGGACATCCCTCTATTTTTGTAACTTTATGTTGTCTGCAGCCAACATAACTGTCCCACAAAAATAGGATATGTCGATCCCTCTTCACTCACAGGAAGAGTCAAACAACTAAATCACCGACTTTCGCAAAATGTCGCGTCTCTCACGCACTAACATACTAGGGTTCGTCGAAAAGCCTAGGGTTTCCTAAGTCCCAACTGACCTATCCCTAAGCTCTGATACCAACTAATCTGTCACGCCCCGGGTGAAAACCAGAACCCGGGCCCGTCTACAGATCCGCCGTGCACGCAGACTTTCCCGCGTACACGAAGCGCCAACTACCTGCTCAGATATAAGAGATAATAATATAAGAGCAATAAAACAGAGCTGAACTAAAAACTAATACATCTCAGACTGAAGCTGGAAATAAAATACAATACATCTGTATAAAAGATACATCTGTCTCTCCCAGCTCAACAAAATAAAAACAACCTGCTGGCAAAAGCCAGTCCCAAAAGTAAAGGTACAACCGTCTGAGGAAACATGGGTACATCAACAGTCCAGCTAACCCGCTCATCCTGCCTCGAGATCCATCTACTCAACCGTCCTCTCTCCTCGACCCGCCGCTGAAAACCCAGCAGCACCCGCAGAAGACACTGCAAAACAAGGGAAAAAAAAAAGAGCAAAGAAGAATGGGGGTGAGAACTACTAGTAAAACCAGTAGCCTCCCCTAGTGGGTAAAACCTCAAACTCTGACACACCCACTAGGTCTACCACAGGCAAAAAGGAAAGAAGAGTGGTAAGAAATAAAACTGTTGAAGAAGGAAAATCTACCACTACTATGCCTCTACAATACAGTCCTAGACTGGAATAACCGTATGCAACAATAACCAACCGTCCCAGATGAACCCAATCTGTACCGCCCTCATCATCGGGTAAGTAAGCCGCGCCGATGTGATAGCAAAATTCCTGCTGCCGCCCTCATCATCGGGCAAATAAGCCGCGCCGATATGATAGCAAAACTGTCCATAACTGTCTGGCCCCGGCCTCCGGAGGGGAACTCGAGGGGAGCGACCCACACGAGGAAAGCATCACCGGGCAATAACCGCGCCGGTGTGAAAGCATCAAAAGCATGACTGGATTACAACTATAAAGCCCCAGAGGAACACAACCCCCCACTAAAAGAGAAATGATTCCCAATCTGATGCAAAAGTAACTATACGGTCAATCGCCCAATATCCGCGATTGCCGCAATACCCCAAAATCCACGACCAGGTCTCACAACAGACCTCCGGTCAACCGCCCAATATCCGCGGTCGCCGGAATAACCCACAATCACAATCATGTCCCACATCCGACATCCGGTCAACCGCCTACTATCCGCAGTAGCCGCTATACCCCACAACCCATAATCAAACACAACCTGTCACCGACCCTAAGGTCCCCGCTACACTATCCCAAACCCCTGCTCGAACCCGAGCAACCAGACTCAAAGGTCTAAATAAGGAGAAAAGGAAACAAGCACGGTTTCTCCTAAGTCAAGTCCCAAAATGATAGTGCAGCAATAAAAAGTGGCCTATCTAGATGACCATACAAGCATGCATATGTCCTCAAGAGCGATAAAAGAAAGTGTGACAAATAGTGGTTCCACATGTGTATCAATTATTAGCTCCGCATGGATATAACCATCAACATGCTAAAATCATTATTCAACCACACATGTCTATAATCCCTTATCCATGATAAATCACCAAAGTGGTACCCGCACATAGATATGTCATAATGTCTCAACAATTTATCCATTTAACCCACTTTCATAAAATCTATGTGCTAACATGGCATGTTAATTATTACTATTAAAATATCCCAATAATCCTATTCCAACATGCTATGTCCACCAAATTAATCTCACATAAATCATCCACAATTACACATAAGTTCCCAAAACTGCTCTTACAACCACATACAATTTCAGTCCCAAAGATGCTTAATTTTCACTTGCAGAAAATGCCCAGAAAATTTTTAGAAAAATATCACAGCGATCCTTGCGTCGATACCTTCGAAACGGCTGCTTGCACGCCCAAATCTGAGTTCGGTAAGTCAAGAAATAAATTCGACAAGGTGGTACACTCAAAAGATTTCAGCACAAAAAGACTGTAGCACTGTACACAGAGAAACAGTGATTTTCACCTCTGATGAAATCTCAGAAAAATCCAAGAAAAACACGAGCGCGTTCCTTGCGATCTGAAGATGAAAAAGTTGTATAAGCTCGTTTCCGTCTGACGCTCGTGCGCAAAGATATGGCCAAAACACCTCGATGCTGTCCCACAAAGCCAAACAGAAAATGGGTCACAGTGTTGCCTCGGGATCCGTGCCAAAAACTCAAAACGGGAAAGCGCGATCAATAAGAAAGATGAAGCCCTACCTCTAAGGAGTCTGCCGGCGCAAAAATCACTGAAAAACATGATCGGGGTAGCCCAGGGGAGAAATTACACCGAACAGCGACGAAGAGGAACACCTGAAATGCAACGTCGTACTGCGCCGAAAAATCCAGAACCTCGGGATGCGTGCTCCCAAAAATCCCAAAACTCTGCAGGAAGATCAAGGACTTGAAGATGAAAATCTTCCAAGAAGGGAGCTCGGGGAGATCATGCGTGGGCTGAGAGAAAAAGAGCAGAAAAGAGGGCTCGGGCTGCCTATTTATAGGCTGAAGAAAACAATTGGGAAAATTCCCATCTTGTCCCAACTTTCGGGCGCCCGGTCCGGTCCGCCCGAATTCGGGCGCGCACAGTGCGGCCCGGCCCGCCAAGTTTTGGGCCCGCACAGTGCGGCCCAGCCCGGCCCATCCCGTCGCACGGGATCACACCTCCGTCCGACCCGCCTCGGGGCCCGCCACGTGTCCGCCGAACACGGGACAGCCATGCAAATGCCGGCGGAGAGCGCCACGTGCCCGCACCCGCGGTCAACGCGGTGGGTGGCGCCCGCGAATCAGCGGGCGCCACGTGGCGCTGCCCACGTCCGGCCCACCTGCCCCGACACCTGCCCCGCGCGTTGCGTGGACCGCGCGCACCAAGCCAGCCAACCACAAGGCGACACGTGACCAACCCTCGGTCCACCATGCACCCCGTAAAAGTCCGTGGACCGCGCCGCCTGAACCATCCAAACACAAACCGCCACGTGGCACCGCCCTGGTGCACGCCCACCGCGTGGACCGCGCACCTGCCCGCGCCCCCACGCCCCTGCCCGCGCCGCTGTGCCGCCTGCCCGAGGCTGCGCCGCCGCCCTCCGCCGCTGCCCGCCGCCGCCGCCGACGCCGGCGATCGCCGGAAACACTGTTCTGGCAGTGAACAGTAAATTTACTGTAGCAAGCTCCGAAAAATAAATGTAAATAGCCCATTTTGACCGTTTTCGCTCGCCGAGTCCAAATCCGTTGTCCGATTTGCCGAATTTCAATCCCAAAATTTGCCGAATGCATCCGGAAAGGTGTTCCTTTGTCCAAACTTCGCGCTGAGCGAAATTTTAATAGCCGTTTCACGCGAAACCACTTCTAAAGATCCGACGGAGTCAACCGATCACCCACGTGATCCATTTCCAGCCCGAAGTCCAACACTTGTGTCCAAATTGTGCACAAACACCACCGACACCCCACGTAGGCCACCAGAAGCCACCCAACGCACTGCAACAGCTCCGCGGAGATCCAGGTCATCACAGATAGTCATTTGTGTCACTCAATAAACTTGCTAGATCTATACTATATGGCTCATTAACACAGTATGTGTTGTTGTCGGCTTCACAAATTCCAACATTACCAATATCAAACACATCTCTAGGTTTTGTCTTAACAACAGTGAGCCAATCCGTGCCTTTTCCATCTTCTACATAGTATACTTGTCTAGCTTGAGATGCAAATATAAAAGGTTCATCATTTAGTCGTTTGCCCGTATGTATCAAACAAGAAAAATTTACAAGAGTAAATCCAAATTCATCCTTCTTTTGTCCTCTATTTTGAGTAATATCAACCCACTCTCAGAAGGTAATTTATACGCATTGCAATGCTAATACATAACGTTAGTTAAATCACATTCAAAGTTAGAAAACAAAAAGAAAAATAATGCATGATGCTATATACCAAATGTTATAAAACGAAGGCAACAATGGAAGAAAAAAAATCCAACCAATGAGATTACGGCATGCAACATAAAGTAGACCATAATACAACATATAGCATATTTTGAAATGTTTTGACATATATGATAATGGGGTATCATATATTGGTAAAAATCAAGAAAGCAGTAAAGATGAAACAGTTAAGTCAAATGAAGATCTCAATGTGCACCACTCAGGAGGGGTAATTGAGTAGAAAATAAACACAACTAAATAGAAGTCGCTGCTCAGTTTTTTTCCCAATCAATTTCAAAGTTGTTTTCCAGCATTTATACCATGCCAAAATGAACTAAAATATTAATCAACTTCCAAGCTAATAGTACATGCAGCTAAATTTGATGAATTACTAATGCAAAGAGCACATTGGGTCGTGATAGCAAAAGATCAAGCATGAAACCCAATACCAAAATACAATTTACATTTAGACTAATTTATGCTACTTTTCACCAGAATGATAAAGCTGGAAAGCAAAAAATCACAGCTAAACATTAGGAACAAAGTCTCAGTTAGTAGAAAATTGTGGAAACGTGAATTAAATCCATTGGTATGGAAATATGGAACAGTTTTGTTGGGTGGGTGGGCGGGTGGGGGAGTGTGTATATATACACATATATAGAGATAGGACGTCCGAATTGATGATCAGTTCCATAAGCATGATCTAGACTATTTAATTTTCCTAGAAACCAAACTCGTTCACTTCCAAAAATATTCTAGCCTAGCTCTGTATATACACACACAACTAAAAAGTTCAAATACCCTAGATCATGTTTAACACTACCGATCGTCGATTCATATGCCCTGTTGCCGGAAACGACGCAAAAGTAAATGGCCTTGTTCACTTCTAAAAGTACTCTAGCCTAGCTCTGTATAGACGCACACAAGTAACCGAGCTACTTGCAAGTATCAAGATCAAGATATATCTTGTAAACAATGTTTAATATTTCACATTTGCAATAAGAAAATTTCCAACTACTTAAATTTTCATTCTTGTAACTTTAGGAGCTATTTACCAATCTATTATGCTATCTACATGATTGGCCATTATATTCTTTAGTAAATTACTATCAGTTTAGTAATATTTAAATTTGCAATTCTACATTTGATGGTTCAAACTTCATCTTACAGATATGATTTTCACTATATTTATGTTATAGAAATCATTAAAAAAAGTACAATAACATAGGTACTCACCGCACAAAATTTGCAACTTGATTGCTTGTCCGTCCTTGCCCATCTCTTTGATCATGTAGTTAATGCATTGAAAGTGAAAAAACGACATCACACGCATTCAGATGTTAGTTAAAACTCATAAGCTACTGAGCAAAGTTATCTTGGATACAAAATAAATAAATTCATGAAATTTCCACTATATTCTGCAGAAAGAAGGAACGGAAAGGAATGATCGTTTCAACAAAAATTACTGACACATAGTGAACCTTGAAATTAACTAGATGAACAAATATATGACCATGAGGGTAAAGTAAGGTGCTAGGAAGCAGATGTTCTTGGGATAAAGAAGGCTTTCTAACAATTAACAAAAATTAAGAAAATGACCCAAGGAAAGGTTAAGGTAAATGGGCCATTATGTAAAACCTAGTATAATAAGGCATCTTTCTTTGTGTTTGAATGATACATTGGATCAGTTCTTCCAATTAGTTGCTAAAATTCTGCAAAATATAAGTGCGATCCAAAAGATCCAAAAATAGATCAATCGGCAACAGATGAATAATACCACCGATCCAAAAGATCAAATCGAGCCGAGACAGGAACAATCCCTACAGCAATGGTGAAGCGATTCGAGATCGGAGGCTCCTCGGATCCGATTCTTCGAAGATCGGAGGTTAGGTTTCCATTCGATCCACTCCTTGCATAGAGAGAGAGAGAGAGAGAGAAGGAGATGCGTTGGGGGCGGTGATTGGGGCGACGGCAACGAAGAGCAGGAAGAGAGAGAGAGAGAAAGAGAAAAAAAAAAAAAAGGGGACGGGTTTCAATCGTGTTGTTTTTTTTTTTTTTTTTTTTTTTTTTTTCATCTTGGTCCTTCTGTTAAGTGTGGTGGGCTGGGTTTTAGTTGTTCAGATTTTAAATAAAATTTATTTTGAGCCGAATTTTGAATGTAGATTTAATTTTATTAATTAAATTTTAAAAATAGACTTAATTTTAAATTTTTAATATGATATAAAATTTTAATAAAAAATAACTAAATTTATTGAAGAATTATTATTTAATATTTTAATAAGTTTGATATTAAACGAAAATTTTATTTTAATTTTAATTTTTATTATATTTAGATTTAACAATATAGTTGGCTAATTTTGATAAGAAAAAAAAAATTCAAAATTTTTATTTCTTGAGTTAAAATTATATTATTTTATTTAGAAAATATGAAGAATATAAAATCGTATTTTATTTTTTAAAAATTTGGATTGAAAAAAAAATTAATTTAATTTGAACTAAATTATTTACCGACGCTTTATAACTATTATAATAATTTATTAAAACCGCTGCTAAAATATACTTTTACCACGTTTTAGAACTATTATAATAATTCATTAAAATCGCTGCTAAAATATACTTTTACCAGCACTTGTATTAAGTGTTACTAAAATAACCATCGCTACAAATCAATTTTCTTGTAGTGAGTTTACAATGTTCAGAAATTTTGTTAGGAACTACATAACAATTATTTTCAGACCTAACCCCTTTCAAAAAGAATACATGGTTCTTATCAGTTACAATGCATTCTGCAGAAGAAAACTTAACTGAAAAGCCATTATCACATAATTGACTAATGCTAATGAGGTTAGTCTTAAGGCCTTCAACAAATAAAATATTGTTCAAAACCGGGCCTTCTGGAATAGTGATTGTCCATTTTCCAACAAATTTTGAAGAACGACCGTCTCCGAAAACTACAATTCCTCCGGAGGTTTTCTCTAAAGTTTGAAAATAATTTTTGTCACCGGTCATGTGACGGGAACACCCACTATCCAGATACCAAGACGAGTTGTCATAAAGATGTAAAGAAGTATGAACAACAAGACAAGGGAAGATTTCACCTTTACGCACCCAAACCTTTTGAGTTTTAGAGTACGTCCGCAATGATTGTGAAGTTATTTTCCTTAGTGAAAGCGTCTTGTTTGATTGATCGCTTTTCTTTGACATCGTCGTCTCGTTAGATGTACTACCAATGTTCTTTTCTTTTGAAAAAATTTTCTTTGATATCCGGGGAATGAACTCGTTGGTAGTTGTTGCAAGAGGTGCTAGATTTGTTCGTTTTGCTCTAATCTTGCAATCTCTTCTTATGTGCACTGCAAAACCACAACGAAAACATACCTTTGTACTTGTTGAACCCGAAGTAGGTGAGGTGGGCTTGTTGTCGTTGGATGCATTGATTTCCGTCGGAGGAGGAGATGCCGACTGTGGCACAAAAATTGTTTCACTCGAACTAGGACTGTCTCCAGTTCGATTGTATCCAAGGCCCAAATGGTTTGTTTGACCAAGACCAAGCAATTTATCCAACTTGCTTCTTCCTAAAGAAAGTCTCTTCAAATCATCCTTAAGTTGGAAAATGGTCTTCGTCATCTCCATCTTTTCTTGTCGAGCCTCGGAGTAGAGCTTCAAGAAGTAATTGGCTTTATCCACCAGTTTGATGTGTTCCTTCTCGAAATGCTCATTTTTCTCTTGAATGGAAACATTTACTTTGATCAAGTTGTCCCTTTCCACTCCAAGAGCGTTTGAGAGAGAAGTTACCCTTTTTGCTTCTTCTTCGAGATCCTGCAATCTTCTTCTCAAACTCTTGTTTTGCTTTGCCAATTTCTTTGAATCCTTTAGTAGTTTATGGTAGGCAAAAGCAAAGTCTTCACCTTCGGAATTACTCGGTTCATCGTCCGTTGCATTCTTTTCAACTTGGGAGGAGTTGGATAATGAACCGAATGTACTTGCCATAAAGCACACGTAGGGTGAAGTTGTGGACGCGTGGAATGCTGTTGCGTTATTGTCCTCATCACTGGAAGATGACTCATTGGAAGTTGAGGTGTCATCCCAAGTGACGGCTTGCATCGCCTTCTTCTTTGACGGATTCTTGTTAGGACTTTCCGTTGAGATGTGACCGTAGCCTCGGCACTTGAAGCATTGAATTTGTCCCTCCGAGTTCTTCTTGTCCTTTGAAAAACTTTCTTGCTTTCTCGACTTAAAGCTTGAATTTCCTTTGCCTTTCTTCGACTTTACGAAGGATGAGGTTTTGCTTGAGTTACCACTTCGAAAGTTTCGGCGAAATTTCCTTGTCAGGAGTGCAAGTTGCTTCTCGAAATCCTCCATTGATAGATTCTCATCATCGTCTGAGCAAGATGAATCCGCGTCTTCTTCTTTTGTTGATTTCAACGCAAAACCTGAAGACTTAGAAGAAGAAGGCTTTCCAGAAGAATAGTTAGTAGGAAAAGTCATTTCATACGTTTGAAGTGCACCAACTAATTCTTCTACATGGATTTCGTCCGAGAGTTTTACTGTTTCAATGGCTGCAACCTTTGGGCGAAATCTTTCAGGAAGAGTCCTTAAAATCTTTCTTACAACTTTAGATTCTGGAATTTTCTCTCCTAAGTTAGCACATGTATTCACGATGTCTTGCAATCGTGTATAGTAATCTGTGAACGATTCATTTTCTGCCATAAAAATTGAGTCAAATTTACTCGTAAGCATTTGTAGTTTTTGAATCTTCACAAGGCTTGTTCCCTCATGTGTAACTTGTAGAACATCCTAGATTTCTTTCGCAGTCTCACATGCCGAGACGCGAGAGAATTCAGTTTGCGACAAAGCATTAAATAAGGCGTTAATTCCTTTGCCGTTGTAAGAAGATGCATCAATTTCTTCCTTGGTCCATTTCGACCTAGGTTTGATGGTGCGAACATCAGCAATAATTTCAGTAGGATTTGACTATCCAAACTCGATTGATTGCCACACCCGTTCATCGATGGAAATTAAAAATGCTCTCATGCGTACTTTCCAGTAGGCATAATTTGTTCCATCGAAGAACGGTGGTCTGTTGATGTTTCCACCTTCAACCATTGTTTACAACCATATTCCCTCTCTGATACCACTTGTGGGTTATTACTATATGGATCTGAACAGGGAAAAAAATACCTAGAGGGGGGTGAATAGGTGTAAACAATAAACACACCAAAATCTTTGCGTAAACATAACCCAATGCGGAAATGTAAATAACACGTAGAGATTTTACGTGGAAAACTCCAAAACCAGGAGTAAAAAACCACGGGACCGATCACACGGTGAAATCCACTAAGATCAAACACGTACAAAGGTGATATAACGTACTCACACACGACTCAACCTTTTACCATACGCTCCTAGTAGATCTTCTCCTCTCGTTCCACAACGCGCCTCGAATCCACGATTTGCGTCCAACGCCGAATCCACGGCGTCCAACGTCGAGTCCACAACGTCCAACCGAATGCATGGTCTCCACCAAGTAGCACGTCTCGAATCCACGAATGCACCTCGTCTCGAATCCATGAAACGGTAACACCTTGAGTCCACAAGGCCACGCGAATCCACGTGCCGATTTTTGAGAAAAATCGTTGTTTTGTTGGTGGTGAAAATCCTCCGAATACTTAGATCAAAGATAGATCGGAAATACCATCTAAGTATTCCTTAAGTTGATTCTACTCAAAATCTAATTTTGAAATCCTAGAATCAAATTAATCAATATAGATGAAGAAACATATAATAAATCTAGTTATTTCCTTTCTTCTCTATATGTCGATTTTTCTATTTTGGATTACCTTTTTGGATTCTAAAATCATAACCTTAAAAGATGAATCAAAGGGTTTATTTATAGGTTAGAAACCTTTGGAAGAGGATAAGAATCAAAAACTGACTTCAACAAACTTTTTCCCGCACGACGGTCCGAACTGGATTTGGCTTGATCCGGACTGTCATTATTTTTCGGAGAATTCCTGAAAAATCATGTTCAGGGTCCGGACTGAAGGAAGCACCGTCCCGACTGTTCATGCAATTTTGGCAAAATCCACGTTCGAGGTCCGGACTGAACCAGGGAAGGTCTGGACTGGATTTCCGCATGAACCTACCTACGTTCGGGGTCCGGACTGAAGTAGCCTGATCCGGATCCTGAACATATAACAGTCCAGTTTTCTGATTTTTATGCAATTACAAATCCATCCAAGTGTTTCTACACTATAAGAAGTATTCGAATCACCAAAATTATTTAGTTAAACGTACCTGATCCTTTTGAATTCTTCTTTCTTGAGATTGAGTTATATGATCCAAACATCTTCATCTTCAATCTTCAAGACTTAAACACTTTCACGAAATACGCCAATACAAATTCCTTAACAGATAGTGCCGACCCTTATGTCACCAGTATACCTTATCTTCCGCATTATGTTTTAAAATATTGTAAAATGATTAATATGGTATGCGTAGTTTAGACTACTCTGGTGTTGGCTGTAAGTGCTTAGCCGTGCATGTATAGAAAAGGCTCTGTCCAAATGGACAGGGAATTTACTATACATGTGGCGATCTGTTCACGCCTGAAATGATTTAAACTCTGATTTCAAAAAAAAAATAAAAAATAGCCTGCTTTTCAAAACTCGGGGCATGACAGATTTTATGGTATCAGAGAATAGGTACACGATGCCTAGGTATTTGGTTAGGATTGAGCCCTAGGATGACTGGTGATCAACGTGAGAGCGCGGGGTGATTGTATAATGGTTAGGAACTCAAGGGCAGTGTTACTGCCGAAACTATCCTGACCTAATTTTTTTCGTATAGGCATGACTCGTCCTGGACGTGGTGGTGGCAGGCGTGGTGCAGGCAATGGCCGAGGTGTCGGCCGACCCCCTAGAGTTCGGAGGGAGCCTGAGGACCATAGCAGGTTACAGCAGGTCGAGGCTCAGCTTGCTACTCTAACTGGGCTGGTTCAGCACTTGATACAGCAGCAGGCCGCTGCTCCTGCCCCACTTGTTGCCCCACCTGTTGCCCCACCTGTTGCTCCATCTGTTATCCCACCTATTGCACTGCCTGTAGCAGACCCTGAGGGTCTGGTTGATCCACCAGTTGACCCTGTGCCACTGCCTGCGGGGTTGGCTCCTGATGTTGCCGTTACTTCTAGAGTGGTACCGGGGGTAGCTGCTGTCGTTGCCCCTACTACTATTACTGCTGGGAGGACATCTGCGTCGTCTCAATCTGTGACCCCGGTAGCCGATGCCGAAGCTGATGCCGAGGCTGATCAGGCGGAGAAGGCTCGAGTGAAGATCGTTCTCCTCGAGTTCAAGAAATTCAAGCCAAGGGTGTTTCATGGTAAGAACGGCGACCACTGGGCTGTGGAACAGTGGATAGATCATATGGAGAAACTGTTCCAGGATCTCTACACTAAGGAGTGCGACAAGGTGCACATCGCCGTGCACTGTCTTGAGGAGAGCGCGAACAAGTGGTGGAAGCGAAATCAGGCACATCACTTCTAGGGTTTGCCTGAACCCTCCTGGCCCGAGTTTAAGGAGGCCATGTACCACCATTACCTCAAGGAGACCATGAAGGAAGGGCTCGAGCGCGAGTTGGAGAACATTCCGCAGGGTGATAGATCTGTCCGCGAGTACGAGCAGGAATTCTCGCTCATTGTTGATCTGGTTCCATAGGCAGTGCGCTAGGAAAGGCGCAATGTTCGGCTCTTCTCTCAAGGGCTGCGACACGAGATACGCCGCCAGCTCTCTTCCCACCTTATTGCCGATTTCGACAACTGCGTCGAGCGCTACCTCTCCATAGAGGCCGACATCTTGATTTTTCGTGCAGAGCGGGATGCCACTGAGAGAGGAAACAATAAGAAGCGAACTTCTTACGGAAGTAGGGTTGAATCCTCTAATAGCTGGAGACCCCCTAAGTATCCTCGATCCCAAGGTCAGGCTATGAGTGCATCCGCTAGCAGCCAGCAGCGTGAGCCGCGACCCTGTATCTTTTGTGGTAGTCCATATTATGCAAATATGTGTCCATGTCGACATGGACGTTGCTACCGGTGCGGGCAACCGGGACACATTCGGGATAATTGCCCACAGGGAACCGCACCTGAATATTCCACTGCTTCAGCACCTGTGATCCCATACCAGCGACAGGGTACTTCCTCGAACGCTGCTTCATCTGGGCGCCCTCCTCTTCCTCGTCAGTCCGAGGGGGTGCGCCAAACTTCTGGAGGACGTGTCTATGCACTGACCCCTCGGGAAGAGCCAACGGAGGGAAACCCGAAACTGACTTCGTAGCCCTTGAATAAACTGTTATAAGCATTTCATAAAGTATGATTCTAAGTTGTAAGTTTCAGGGACGAAACTTCTTTTAAGTTGTAAGTTTGGGGACGAGACTTCTTTTAAGTTGTAAGTTTCGGGGACGAGACTTCTTTTAAGTTGTAAGTGATGTAATAATCAAGATATTTTAAAGGTGAATTAAATAATAAGATCGAGTTCAAGTTCATTCTAGTGGTTTTTCGACGACTGTATTAACTTATACAGTTGTACAGTGGACGACTTAAGGGAATAGTGACCCTATAAGTTAATTGTTTTCCGGCCAACGTTGATACAACCGACCGTTCGGAATCCGTTTTTGACGATCCAAATAGTCGATTTTAACGGTTTCGTCGATCCGAGCGCAATGGCGCAGACGGAATCTACGTTTGATGACCGTAGAGCCTCGAAAAGCGTGTTGAACTGTAAATATCACAGAAGATTCTTAGTCGACGAACAAAAATCGCTACATGATAGGTTTCGTCGAGCCGGACATCGTGGCAAAGTCCGTTTTTCCGTTTGGCAACTCGAATGCCTCGAAAAATATGAAAAACAGCGAAAAATACGGAAAATTACATAGAGACCCCTATATTTTATGCTCCGATTTTTGTGCAAATTCTTGGAGAGGGACCTGATTGCGAAATTGAAATACTGTGAAGGACTTGGCTCTAAATATTGTGAGTAGAGGGAGCAAAATGCATTTTGTTGCATTTGTATATATATAGTATTAGGGTTCCTTTGAAACCGTAGAGCCCAGAACCCTAGCACCCAGCCGCATCCACCAACCCCTTCGTTTCCCTCTGCTCTCTCCTCGTCGATTATGCCGCCGGCTGCCGCCTCCCTTTGCCGGAAAAAGAGAGGGATCAAGAGGAAGCCTTGATCTCGGTTGGGTTGGAGTAGGAAGCAATGAGAGGACTCCATAATTCACCAGACCTCTTCTTGGACCTCCTCTGTGTGAGGTCCCGGAATCCCCCGCGTAGGATTGCTGGTTGTTGGGCAGCGTTCTTGTCACGCCCCGGGGGTCTCGCTCAGCGGAAAAGAAAGAGTTGTTAGTTTGAAACCCCCTTTTTTTTTTTTTGAAATTCGGTCCTCCCCGGCACGTGCCCAGATCCGCCACATATACAGATTTACTCGAAAATCGGGCAGAGTCTCCTCTGTATATGCACGGCGTCGCGGCTATTACAACATCTCAACACAAGCATTCAGTTAATCACAACATATCGACATTCAACCAACATTGCAACTAAATAGAAAGCCCGTCGCCAGTCAAGTTGAAAAGATAAACTCACAGTTTTGAAAACAGGTCCACACGACCCAAGGTTTTGAAAACGGTTTGGAAAGATGCCATAAATCCACAGGGTTTGGAAACAGGTCCACACGACCTGAGGTTTTGAAAACGGTTTAGAAATCCCATAAATCCACATGGTTTGGAAAACGGGTCCACACGACCCCATATTTCTGAAAGATAGTTTTCGAAGTTCCTTTTTCTTTTCTAGTTATTTTGCTTTGGAAAACGGCCGAACGGGAATAATAAAAGAACCATAATATCGAATCCAAAACACCGGTAATCAACATCCACACCGACCCCACAAGGGTATCGCGAACCACACCGTAGTCTACAGTACCAAATGAAATGCAAGGAAAAGTAAAGGAGATACAGACTAGGGCTCCTCACTGCCCGACCACTCCTGCCTCGACCTCACCGTCGTCTACCGCTCACCCCTGGAAGAACCTGTCACGGAGTGGGTAGTCAGTGAACACGAAACAATAATGCTAAGCAAGAAAGAAAAGCCAAACCCAACTGTAAGACTATCCGGAGCAACCACTCGGCTCACAAGACGAGTAACACGTGAACACCTGCAATACCTGTAATACCTGTAGCACCTATGCACCTTGATCTCGTCGGGCACCTACCCCGACAGATCGCACCGCTCACACCTTGGGGCACCTGACCTCGTCGGACACCTACCCCGACGGGTCACACCTCTCCCCCCCCTTTTGATGCCTCAAACCCCACACCTACGGGGGCCCCCACTACCTCACCTCGTGGGTTAACACGGGTCGAAGACCGCTTTCCCGGAAAAGAGCACCCTTTGCGGTGGCCAGACCGCGGGTGCGCGTGTCGCAATCCCGAGCACAAAAACCCGAAATACAGGATAATATCGCAAACATAGAGACCGTCAGCATTAGTAATACAAATATGCATTTAAACGACTAACACAGAACACCGAGTCTATACTTGGTCTCAAAGGAACCCACCTCTTTCGTTGTCGCGCTGCTGGTCGACTTCAGGCTCTTTCGCGTCTCGGTGTGCCTGCCCGGACCTACACGAACCTCGGTTGCCGGGGGGGAAAGGGTGATCCGATCCCGCGAGTTCGGCTACAAGGGATGTGAGGTCGTCTCCCTCTCCTTCCTTGGTCTCGCCGCTTGGATCCTCCGCACGATCGGTGAGGAAGAGGGTACGGTTGGGGGGGGGAGAAAAAAGTCTGCTCCTCGTCCGCGCTCGGGTGTCGTACCCTAGCGTGAGAGGAGTTGAGATAGATATATAAGCCCGAGCGATCAAAAAAAAAGGGAAAGGAAATGAACCCGTTTCAAGTCAAAATAAACCAAAACCAAAAGGTCGGGTTCGAACCGGGTTCCGGTCTGCCTGGTACCCCGCGTTGGTCGCCAGAACCAACCGCCACCTTCTGGAATTTATTCCGGGAGATTCCGGAGTCGGAATCCAAAACCGATTTCGCCGGCGGTCTCCGTTTCGCGAGCTTTATTGACTAAAAATACTCGTGAGCCCCGACGATCTGTCCAGAAACAAAGAATTATTAGTCCCCCCTCCCGGACCCCCGAAACGAAGCGCGAAATAGGGAACCCAAAAGTGGTCCCAAGAACGGAACCACAGTATTTTAAACCAGCGGATACTACACCACTCACCTTTTAAAAACGAGTTTCGTCCTCGAAACTCAATCCTGGTTCGCGGTGAAAAGATAGGGATAGCCCTCCCTCATCTTGGATTCCAGCTCCCACGTCGCTTCCCGCTCCTCGTGGTTGCTCCAGAGCACCTTTACGTAGGGGATGACTCGGTTTCGGAGTGCCTTGCTCTCTCTTGCTAGGATTCGCACCGGGGCTTCCTCGAAGCTTAGATCCTCCTTCAGTTCGAGTGTCGAGACGTCCAGGACATGCGTTGGGTCGGGGAGGTATTTCTTGAGCATCGAAACGTGGAACACGTCGTGGATCCGGCTGAGGTTCGGCGGTAGGGCGAGGCGGTAAGCCACTGGGCCAATGCGCTCCAGGATCTCGAACGGCCCCACAAACCGTGGGCTCAGCTTGCCTTTCAGCCCGAAGCGTTTGATTCCTCTGGACGGCGAGACCCGCAGAAACACGTGTTCTCCCACCTGGAATTCTAGGTCCCGGCGTCTCCGATCCGCGTAGCTCCTTTGCCGGCTCTGGGCGGTCAGTAGGCGTTTCTTGATAAGGCGTACCTTCTCTTCAGTTTCTTCCACCAAGTCGGGTCCCAAGAACTTCCGTTCTCCCAAGTCGTCCCAACAGATCGGGGATCGGCAGCGTCTGCCGTACAAGGCCTCGTAGGGTGCCATCTGGATGCTGGCCTGGTAGCTGTTGTTGTAGGCGAATTCGACGAGGGGCAGGTAACGCTCCCAACCGATCCCCCAATCTAGCACACAGGCTCGCAGCAGGTCCTCCAGCGTCTGTATCACTCGCTCCGACTGTCCGTCCGTTTGGGGGTGGAAGGCCGTGCTGAACTGTAATTTGGTCCCCAAGGCCTGCTGTAGGCTCTGCCAAAACTTCGAAACAAAACGTGTGTCTCTATCCGATGTGATCGATGCCGGCACTCCATGCAGTCTCACAATCTCGCTGAGGTAGACTTGGGCTAATCGCTCTCTGGTCCAGATTGTGTGAATGGGCAGGAAGTGCGCTGACTTGGTTAGCCGGTCAACAATGACCCAGATTGTGTCGTGCCCCTGCTGTGAACGTGGGAATCCAGTGACGAAGTCCATGGTGATCTGATCCCACTTCCACTCCGGTACGGGTAATGGTTGTAGCTTTCCCGCCGGCCGCTGATGCTCTGCCTTTATCTGCTGACAAACCAGGCAATGTGCAACGTGACGAGTCACATCCCCCTTCAGCTTGGGCCACCAGAAAGTCTGCTTGAGGTCCCTGTACATCTTTGTACCCCCCGGATGTGCCGCATAAGGGGCGCGGTGTGCCTCAGCTAGGATTTCCTCCTTCAATTCCGGGGTATCCGGCACGCAGATCCGCCCGCGGAACCGTAAAGTGCCGTCCTCTTCCACGGAAAAGTCACCTCCTTGATCCGGCGAGATCTTGTCTCGTATGAGCTGCAAGTACGAGTCCGCCTGTTGTCCCCCTCGAATTCTCTCGAACAGCGTCGGCTTTACCACCAAGGCCAACAGCTGTGCGACTGTGCCCATTGGTACCACCTCCAACTTCAATCGCGAGAACTCCGCGATCAAGGTGCTCTGCTCAGTTATCGCGCGTGCCGTCGCCTCTTCTGGTTGCCCCTTCCTGCTCAAAGCGTCCGCCACTACGTTTGCTTTCCCGGGGTGGTACTGGATCGTTAGATCGTAGTCCTTCAATAGCTCGAGCCACCGCCTCTGTCGCAGGTTTAGTTCCTTCTGGGTGAACAGGTACTTAAGGCTTTGGTGGTCAGAGAAAACGTTACAGTGGACACCAAAGAGGTAGTGTCTCCATAACTTCAAAACAAAGACCACTGCAGCCAGTTCCAAATCGTGTATCGGATAATTCTTCTCGTAGTCTTTCAGCTGCCTGGAAGCATAGGCTATTACTTTTCCCTGTTGCATCAATACACCCCCAAGGCCGATCCTCGATGCATCGCAGTACACTTCATAATCCTCTTCGGGTGTTGGTAGTACGAGAATTGGTGCCCTGGTTAGCCTTCTTTTAAGTTCTTCGAAGCTCTCCTGGCATTGTGTCGACCACACAAACTTTTCTCCTTTCCTAGTCAACCGGTTCAGGGGGGCGGCTATCTTTGAGAAGCCCTCGACAAAGCGTCGGTAGTACCCAGCGAGGCCCAAGAAACTGCGGATCTCCGTTACCGTAGTTGGCGGCTGCCAGGCTGTCACGGATTCCACCTTCTTGGGATCCACGGCGATTCCTTTTGCCGAGATCACATGTCCTAAAAAAAACCACCTCGCGTAGCCAGAACTCGCACTTCTTGAGCTTAGCGAACAACTCGTGGTCCCTGAGGGTCTGGAGGATCATCCGCAGATGCTGTTCGTGCTCCCCGTCGGTGGGTGAATAGATCAGTATGTCGTCGATGAAGACCACCACGAACCGATCTAGGAAGGGCTTAAAAATTCGGTTCATCAAATCCATGAAGACGGCGGGGGCGTTCGTAAGCCCGAAGGGCATAACTGTAAATTCGTAGTGGCCATACCGGGTCCGGAAGGCGGTCCTTGGAATGTCCTCGTTTCGAACCCGAAGCTGATGGTAGCCCGATTGCAGATCAATCTTTGAGAAGACCGTCGCTCCCCGCAGCTGGTCGAAGAGATCGTCGATTCTGGGCAGGGGGTACTTGTTCTTCACTGTAACTTTGTTTATCCCTCTGTAGTCGATGCAGAGTCGTAGGCTTCCGTCCTTCTTCCGCACAAAGAGTACCGGTGCGCCCCAGGGTGACACACTCGGTCTGATGAACCCTTTGTCCAAGAGATCCTCCAGCTGCGCCTTGAGCTCTTTCAACTCCGCGAAAGCCATTCGGTACGGCGCCTTCGTAATCGGCTGCGTGCCCGGTAGCAGTTCAATCGGGAACACCACCTCTCGCTCGGGGGGCATCCCGGGTAATTCCGTCGGGAAAACATCGGGAAAGTCCCGCACTACCGGGATGTCTGACGGCACCCCCGAGGGTTGGGCGGCCATGTCTACCGATGCCAAGTAGGCCACACACCCACCTTCCACCAACCTCCTGGCTCGTGCCGCCGAGATGACCGCTGGGAAGGAGATGCTCTTGCACGCCAAATACGCGTTCTTAGGGAAGCTGGGTTCTTGAAGCTGCACCATCCGTTTCTCGCAGTCGATGAGCGCCTGGTACCTTGAGAGCCAATCCATGCCCAAAACAATGTCGTACTCCTTCAGGGGAATTACCACCAAGTCCCAAGGGCAAGGCAGTCGCCCTAACATAATTGGGCAGGTGGCCACTAAGCTGGTCGCCTCCAGTGTCCCACCCGCTGTCTGGACCGTTAATCGGTTTTGGAGAGGTGTCTCCCCAAGGTCATGCATAAACACGTAATCACAAGAAATGAACGAGTGTGTTGCTCCGGTATCAAGAGGGTTCTAGCTCGGGAATTTGAAACAGAAGTAATACCTGCAAGCATGTCCTCCGGCCGGTCCGCCTCTTGGTGGGTCATTGAATACACTCGCCCTCCCGGTTGAGGTTGCCTTGTCTCCTCGCGACGCGCTGCCGGAGGCCTAGAGGTCGACCCCATAGGAGCTTTCCCCCGCCCTGAGAACTGTGTAGAAGGCGTGGATGCAGTAGAGGAGGCTGATCCCAAGGTTAAGGGGCAGTTGCGGCGGAAGTGCCCCTGCTTGCCGCAACGGAAGCAATGATCGACTCTCTGGGGGCAGTCCAGCACTTGATGTGCCCCCCCGCAGATTACGCAAGGCCTGTCCCCCGGCCTCGGTCCTCCTGCAGGTGCGCTCCGGGTCCCCGACTGTGGTCTCCACCGCTTGGGGGGCCGGTTCCCACTGTAAGAACCCCCCCCCAGCGTACGGTTGTTGCCGCTTCTTTTCCTCGAGCCGTACCGGGGCCTCCCTCTTGGCGCGTGTAACTGCGAACCCGCGCTCGACCACCGTGGCCCGGTCGACGACTTGTTGGAACGTGTGCAAATCGGCCGCCTGTACCACCTGGAAGATATCACTCCGTAATCCATCCACGAAAAGTTGCGCCTTGTGGGCCTCGTCCCTTATGACGAAAGGGACGCAGTTCGCCAATCGCACAAAATCGCGCTGATATTCCATAACCGTCTTGCTCCCCTGCTGGATGTGATTTAAGTCGTCCTCCAGTTTCTTTTTGACGCTGTTGGTAAAGAAAGCCCCAAACAGCTCCTGCTTAAACGTCGTCCATGATGGCAGCACGGTGCCCTTGGTTGGGTCGGGGCGCACCGTCTTCCACCATAAACGGGCATTTCCCCCCAGGCAGTGGACCGCTAGGGGAACCCGCTCACAGTCCTCCATGAGCAAATCTTCAAAAAGCTTTTCCATCGATCCAACCCAATCCTCGACGACCCAAGGGTCGGTCGTTTCTCCCTCGAACACGGGTGGATCATATTTCTTGAAATCCGCCAGGTTGGCTCGTACCCGCTCCCGCTCTGTTAGTGAAGCTGCCCCCTCCCCCGCGGCAGCGGCGGCCACAACAGGAACGGGTGCCACCAATGTCTCCCCCGAGGTACCCCCGCCAAGGGCCCCCGGAGCTGGTGCCGCGGACGCTGCTGGGGGTGCTGCTACAGGCGTCGTCGCCTGGGCTGATGCTACCCCGGCTGCTGCTGCCGGTGGAGGGGCCATTCCTGCCCCAATCCCCGTCACTTGCGGTACTGCTATTGGCGCGGTTGGCCCCTGTGGAGGGGCCGGTGCGACCGTCGCCGTCGCGGCCGGGAGCCGCTGCGTCAACTGACGCACATGATCGGTGAGAGTCGCCAGTTGTCCCGCCATTTCTCGCAGTTGCTGCCGCAGGAGTTGGTTCTCCGCGGCCGTCGATGCCGTCGCATCAGTCCCCTCGTCCCCAGCCGACGCCCTGGTTCGAAACCATCGTCTGTACACACATACAACCAAAACATTAGTCCTAGACCCTGCTAGAACAACAGCCCTGCATCGAGAGAGAAGAAACTACACTTTCCCCCTCCCTCCCCCGGTCACTCACGTCCTACACCCCTATGTCCTACACATTTCATTTACTCGAAGCTACGTGTGGTATTACCGTGGATGTTGGACCTTAACTGTTGTGATTAAAAGAAAACCTCTCTGATACCATCTTAATCTGTCACGCCCCGGGGGTCTCGCTCAGCGGAAAAGAAAGAGTTGTTAGTTTGAAACCCCCTTTTTTTTTTTTTGAAATTCGGTCCTCCCCGGCACGTGCCCAGATCCGCCACATATACAGATTTACTCGAAAATCGGGCAGAGTCTCCTCTGTATATGCACGGCGTCGCGGCTATTACAACATCTCAACACAAGCATTCAGTTAATCACAACATATCGACATTCAACCAACATTGCAACTAAATAGAAAGCCCGTCGCCAGTCAAGTTGAAAAGATAAACTCACAGTTTTGAAAACAGGTCCACACGACCCAAGGTTTTGAAAACGGTTTGGAAAGATGCCATAAATCCACAGGGTTTGGAAACAGGTCCACACGACCTGAGGTTTTGAAAACGGTTTAGAAATCCCATAAATCCACATGGTTTGGAAAACGGGTCCACACGACCCCATATTTCTGAAAGATAGTTTTCGAAGTTCCTTTTTCTTTTCTAGTTATTTTGCTTTGGAAAACGGCCGAACGGGAATAATAAAAGAACCATAATATCGAATCCAAAACACCGGTAATCAACATCCACACCGACCCCACAAGGGTATCGCGAACCACACCGTAGTCTACAGTACCAAATGAAATGCAAGGAAAAGTAAAGGAGATACAGACTAGGGCTCCTCACTGCCCGACCACTCCTGCCTCGACCTCACCGTCGTCTACCGCTCACCCCTGGAAGAACCTGTCACGGAGTGGGTAGTCAGTGACACGAAACAATAATGCTAAGCAAGAAAGAAAAGCCAAACCCAACTGTAAGACTATCCGGAGCAACCACTCGGCTCACAAGACGAGTAACACGTGAACACCTGCAATACCTGTAATACCTGTAGCACCTATGCACCTTGATCTCGTCGGGCACCTACCCCGACAGATCGCACCGCTCACACCTTGGGGCACCTGACCTCGTCGGACACCTACCCCGACGGGTCACACCTCTCCCCCCCCTTTTGATGCCTCAAACCCCACACCTACGGGGGCCCCCACTACCTCACCTCGTGGGTTAACACGGGTCGAAGACCGCTTTCCCGGAAAAGAGCACCCTTTGCGGTGGCCAGACCGCGGGTGCGCGTGTCGCAATCCCGAGCACAAAAACCCGAAATACAGGATAATATCGCAAACATAGAGACCGTCAGCATTAGTAATACAAATATGCATTTAAACGACTAACACAGAACACCGAGTCTATACTTGGTCTCAAAGGAACCCACCTCTTTCGTTGTCGCGCTGCTGGTCGACTTCAGGCTCTTTCGCGTCTCGGTGTGCCTGCCCGGACCTACACGAACCTCGGTTGCCGGGGGGGAAAGGGTGATCCGATCCCGCGAGTTCGGCTACAAGGGATGTGAGGTCGTCTCCCTCTCCTTCCTTGGTCTCGCCGCTTGGATCCTCCGCACGATCGGTGAGGAAGAGGGTACGGTTGGGGGGGGGAGAAAAAAGTCTGCTCCTCGTCCGCGCTCGGGTGTCGTACCCTAGCGTGAGAGGAGTTGAGATAGATATATAAGCCCGAGCGATCAAAAAAAAAGGGAAAGGAAATGAACCCGTTTCAAGTCAAAATAAACCAAAACCAAAAGGTCGGGTTCGAACCGGGTTCCGGTCTGCCTGGTACCCCGCGTTGGTCGCCAGAACCAACCGCCACCTTCTGGAATTTATTCCGGGAGATTCCGGAGTCGGAATCCAAAACCGATTTCGCCGGCGGTCTCCGTTTCGCGAGCTTTATTGACTAAAAATACTCGCGAGCCCCGACGATCTGTCCAGAAACAAAGAATTATTAGTCCCCCCTCCCGGACCCCCGAAACGAAGCGCGAAATAGGGAACCCAAAAGTGGTCCCAAGAACGGAACCACAGTATTTTAAACCAGCGGATACTACAGTTCTGTCACGCCCCGGGGGTTTTATTTTAGCGGAAACGATACCTCATAGTACGCGTAAAGTGCGTACATCTTTTTTTTTTGTGTTTGTTTAAAAAAAACCTCCTTCCCCGGCGCGTGCCCAGACCCGCCACATATACAGATTTACTCGAAAATCGGGCAGAGTCTCCTCTGTATATGCACGGCGTCGCGGCTGTTACAATAGTCGAACATAAGCAATCATTTCCCCATTTAGTCACAACAGTTCGAAGTAGTATGGTGCATGAAGACTAAACAATACCCGTGGCCAGTCAAGTTGAAAGTATAAACTCACCGTTTGAAAACAGGCCCACACGGCCTTAGGTTTTGAAAACAGATTGGAAAACGGCATAAATCCACAAGGTTTAGAAAACGGGCCCAACGGGAACAATAAAGGAAATAGTAGTGCATAACCAGCAAGAAAGTACTCAACATCCACACGACCCCACAAGGGTATCGAGAACCACACAATAACCTACAGTTCTGAATGAAATGCAGAGAAAGTAAATGATACAGCATACTAAGGCTCCCTCAGCCCGACTGCTACCACCTCGGCCTCATCGTCGCCTACCTCTACCCCCTGGAGGTACCTGTCACAGAGTGGGTAGTCAGCGACACTATCATAAGAGTAGTACTAAAACAGCAAAGTAATACCAAGTCACCAAAGCAAGACTAGCCGGAACAACCGCTCTACTCGTAACGGTAACTCGCATCCACCTGTACCACCTGTAACACCTGCAACCCCGGTATCACCTGTAACACCTGACCGCATCGGGATCCAATCCCGGCGGTCTCACACCTGACCACATCGAGGGCTGGTATGATCGCATCCACCTGTACCACCTGTAACACCTGCAACCCCGGTATCACCTGTAACACCTGACCGCATCGGGATCCAATCCCGGCGGTCTCACACCTGACCACATCGGGATCCAATCCCGGCGGTCTCACACCTGACCACATCGGGATCCAATCCCGGCGGTCTCACACCTGACCACATCGGGATCCAATCCCGGCGGTCGCACCGCTCGCACCTCGCTGCCTCAAACCCCACAACTAATAAGGGGCCCCCCACTACGTCACCTCGTGGGGTAACACGGGTCAAAGACCGCCTTTCCGGAAAAGAGCACCCTTTGCGGTGGCCAAACCGCGGGTGCGCGTGTCGCAACTCGAGCATAAGTAACCAAGTAACCAAGTAACCAAGTAACCAAGTAACCAAGTAACCAAGTACACGGGGTAAGGTAGTACATCATAGAAACCGTCAGTGTTAGTACCGATTACCAATAAAAAGTCCCTTTCGGATTACCAACACAATACTTAGCCTCGACCGTAAACCCACCTTGTTGTCATGATCCTGACTGATGTAAGGTTCTCTCGCGTCTCGGGTGCCCGCCCGGACCTACACGAATCTGTCATATAGGAGTCAGCAACTTAAGACTTTGTCAGATTAACGACTAGAGCGCCCGACGCCCTCTCACCTTGCGCACAATTCGCACACGTACGCGCCTGGCCCCGCACGGCTGGGCGGCGTACTAACAGCGTGCGGCCGTCCGCATGCGGTGACGCCCGTGTTCGGCGTTGTCAGCATGCGGTGCCGCCCGCCTTCGCATGCGGCGACGCCCGCAAGCGGCGGCGCCCGCATGCGGAGGCGCCCGCAAGCGGCGGTGCCCGCATGCGTCAGCCCGCATGCGGTGCCGCCCGCAAGTGGCGGCGCCCGCATGCGGCAGCCCGCATGCGGTGCCGCCCGCACGCGGCAGCCCGCATGCGGTGCCGCCCGCAAGTGGCGGCGCCCGCATGCGGCAGCCCGCATGCGGTGCCACCCGCACCCGCATGCGGGGCTCCGTGCGCGCCGGATTCCGGCGGTGCCCATGCACCTTCTTTCTTCCCCCCCCCCCCCCCCCCTCGTCCGCTCCAACCAAGAACGGAGCAAGAAAGCAAAAACCCTAGCGTGCTCACCTCGGTTGTCGGAGGGAAAGGTGATCCGATCCTGTGAGTTCGGCTACAAGGAATGTGAGGACGTCTCCCTCTCCTTCCTTGGTCTCGCCGCTTGGATCCTCCGCGCAATCGGTGAGGAAGCAGAAGGGTTCGGTTGGGAAACTGAAAGGTTGGGGAATTGGGGTTTCGTACGCAGGGGACTTGTGGGGAGTGGGGAATTGGGGTTTCGTACGCAGGGGACTTGTGGGGAGTGGGGAATTGTGGGAAAATGCGGGTAGTTAAGGGGAGTGGGTAGTTATGGGAGTTACGGGTAGTTAAGGGGAGTGGGGAGTTGCGGTTAGTTTAAGGGGAGTGGGTAGTTATGGGAGTTGCGGTTAGTTAAGGGGAGTGGGTAGTTAAGGGAAGTGGTGGGTAGTTAAGGGGGAGTTGCGGGTAGTTATGGGAAGTGGTGGGTAGTTAAGGGGGAGTTGCGGGTAGTTATGGGAAGTGGTGGGTAGTTATGGGAAGTTGTACGACGGGGAAAAACGGGAACGGTTAAGTTGGCGGGATGGGAATGAACCCAAATCAAGTCAAATGCGGGTAATTAGTCGGGTGCGAACCAGGGTCCGGTCTACCCGAAAAACCGCGTTGACCACCTGAACCGTTAGCTACCTTCCGGAATTTATTCCGGGAGATTCTGGCGTCGGAATTCAAAACCGATTTCGCCGCCGTTCTCCGTTTCGCGAGCTCTATTAACTAAAAATACCGCGGGCCCCGACGGTCTGTCCGGAAACAAGGAATTATTCGATCGCCCTCCAGCCCCCGAAACGAAATGCGGAATAAACGAAACCAAAACGGAAACCGTAGATCGAGGTACCACCAAATAAATAAAATAATCCACTAACGTAAAAAGATGAAAGGTCCGATCATCGCAGGATCCCGTCCGATCACCTCGAAAAGCGTGCCAGCCACTTAGCACGGGTTTCGATGCACCACTCAAAGCAAATGCTTTGACCCCCATTCCGGGAGATCCGTAAATCGGAAACTGAATCCGTTCGCTTTGCCGTCCTTCATTTTTCGAGCTCAATCGCAGAAAAATACTCACGGTCCAGGCCAGTCCATTGCAGAAACATAGTGAAAGGTTTTCCTAAGTCCCGTCAAAATAAAAGGGAGGCATACAAGGGCAAGGGAACGCCAGGACTCTACATCACTCACCACTTAAAAGAAGTTTCGTCCTCGAAACTTAATCCTGGTCCCCACGAGTAATTCTGGGTAGCACTCCATCCTCTCTGACGCCAGTTCCCAAGTCGCTTCACGTTCTCCCTGGTTGCTAAGATCCGCACCGGTGTTCCGTCGAAGCTCAGGTCCTCTCTAAGCTCAAAAACGGTGACTATCCATCACCAAAATCAAGTATGCAGGTTCAGAGCACATCTTCGAGAATCCGGACCACACGCTCGGACTGTCCGTCGTTCTGGGGTGAAACGCCGTGCTGAAGTGTGGGTTAGTCTCCAGGGCTTGTTGTAGACTTTGCCGAAGGTTCGACACCAGCCGAGTGATTCTAGTCCCCGTCGTACGGGTGGGTGGAAAAAGAGTCGACTTCGTCAGTCGATCCACTGTGACTCAAACCGCATCGTGCCCTCGATGCGATGCGGAAAACCCGTGACGAATTCTATGCTGATTCTCTCCCATTTCCACTCTGGTACCGGTAGAGATTGCAGTTTTCCCTGCTGAGCGCTGATGTTCGAACTTTACTTGTTAACCATCTAAACAGCGGGTAGTGAACTGGATTACATCCCCCCTTTGGTTTAGTCCACCAAGAATTCTTCTTTGAGGTCCCTGTATATCTTCGTGTCACCTGGACGCGCTGCATAAGGGGCGCGGTGTGCCTTGGACAGAATTTCCTTCCTAAATTCCGGGGGTATCCGGCACACAATTTCGCCCGCGGAACCGTAGGGTGTCATCGCCTTCCAATGAAAAGTCCCCTTCCTGATCCGGTGAGATCTTGTCTTTTACGAGCTGTAAGTGCGAGTCCGCCTGCTGTTCCTCTCGAATCTTTTCCAACAGTGTTGGTTTGACCACCAGAGTTAGAAGTTGCGCAACCGTGCCTGCGGGCACTACTTCCAACCCTAGTCGTGAAAATTTCATGATCAAGTTGCTCTGTTCAGTCCTCGCACCTACCGATCTTCC
Source organism: Tillandsia leiboldiana (assembly GCA_029204045.2). Classification (NCBI taxonomy): domain Eukaryota; kingdom Viridiplantae; phylum Streptophyta; class Magnoliopsida; order Poales; family Bromeliaceae; genus Tillandsia; species Tillandsia leiboldiana. Next base: position 32,089,949 of record CM055068.1, on the reverse strand, counting down.
CTACAATCGCCCCATCCTGCTCAAAACGTCCGCTACCACGTTTGCTTTCCCGGGGTGATATTGGATCGTAATTCATCAATAATTCAAAACACCGCTTCTGATGTCGTCGTTGGGGGTTGGTGACACCTTGTCTGCTACAGTCGCGGTAGTGGCTACTCCCGCGAAGTTCCTCCTCCGGGGTTTTGAGCAGACCAACAAACTAGGTAGAGTTCTCTCCTCAAAACACTTGTAAGGGATTCCTACCTAGCGTTCACAACTCCTCAGGCGGACTAGGGGAGTAACCCCACTCCTATCCTATATAACCCTCCCCCCCCGACACAACCGTACCGTACGCGGAGGAAGAAAAAGACAGAAACGGAAGATGGGAATCGATGCCTAACCAAAGAAAAACGATAAAGGGGACAAAAGAAAATATATATACACCTGCTCTAGGCTTCCGCATCACTGCTCCCCGGGGCGGCTGGGGAGGTCCGTCCACAACCTTTGGGCCAGCTACGTTCGACGTGGCGGGTTGGGGTCTCGGTATCGGAAGAATCCGTCAGGCGTGGGTCGTCGGGTCTCGGAGCCGGGGGTCTGGTGACGCCCGGCCTCCGGGGGCACTCGTAACGTGTGTGGCCCGGCCTGCCACACCGGAAGCAATGCTCATCCCGCCAAGGGCAATCCATCATCGGATGCGCACCGTCACAAATGACGCATGGCGTCGGTGGTGCAGGTCCCTCCCTCATCGCCTGCCCGGGTTTCGGCCCGTTCCTCTGGCGCTTGGTCGCTCTGCCGCCCTGGTAGGGGCCCCCTGTCGGGCCAGGGTAGGGGTGTGCCCGTCGTGTACGCTCTAGCTCCGCGCGCACGGCCAAGTTGACCGCTCCCTGAAAGGTGGAAACGCCAGTCGGTGGTATCCCACGGGGGTTAACACTGCCGGTGCCGTGCTGGGCGCGGTCGACACTCTCGAGCTCCTGGGTCAGTATACCCACCTGCTCCACGAGAGTTAGCAATTTCACAGCCACGTCGCGCAGCTGGTTGCGTAGTACGCGGTTTGCCTCTGCCGCAAGGTCCATGTCTGGCAGCAGTTACCTACCCAAAATCAGGCTTCTATCTGTGCACACCAAGGAAACACATTAGTCCCAGCATACCAAGAAAACCGTGCGTAAATAAATCACACAAATTCCCCTTTCCCCCACGTTCACTCATGTCCTACAACCTTACGTCCCACACATTTCATTTATTCGTAGTTAAGTGTGATATCTCGGTGGATGTTGGGCCGTCACTGTTGTGATTAAAGCAAAGTCTCTGATACCATCTTAATCTGTCACGCCCCGGGGGTTTTATTTTAGCGGAAACGATACCTCATAGTACGCGTAAAGTGCGTACATCTTTTTTTTTTGTGTTTGTTTTAAAAAAACCTCCTTCCCCGGCGCGTGCCCAGACCCGCCACATATACAGATTTACTCAAAAATCGGGCAGAGTCTCCTCTGTATATGCACGGCGTCGCGGCTGTTACAATAGTCGAACATAAGCAATCATTTCCCCATTTAGTCACAACAGTTCGAAGTAGTATGGTGCATGAAGACTAAACAATACCCGTGGCCAGTCAAGTTGAAAGTATAAACTCACCGTTTTGAAAACAGGCCCACACGGCCTTAGGTTTTGAAAACAGATTGGAAAACGGCATAAATCCACAAGGTTTAGAAAACGGGCCCAACGGGAACAATAAAGGAAATAGTAGTGCATAACCAGCAAGAAAGTACTCAACATCCACACGACCCCACAAGGGTATCGAGAACCACACAATAACCTACAGTTCTGAATGAAATGCAGAGAAAGTAAATGATACAGCATACTAAGGCTCCCTCAGCCCGACTGCTACCACCTCGGCCTCACCGTCGCCTACCTCTACCCCCTAGAGGTACCTGTCACAGAGTGGGTAGTCAGCGACACTATCATAAGAGTAGTACTAAAACAGTAAAGTAATACCAAGTCACCAAAGCAAGACTAGCCGGAACAACCGCTCTACTCATAACGGTAACTCGCATCCACCTGTACCACCTGTAACACCTGCAACCCCGGTATCACCTGTAACACCTGACCGCATCGGGATCCAATCCCGGCGGTCTCACACCTGACCACATCGAGAGCTGGTATGATCGCATCCACCTGTACCACCTGTAACACCTGCAACCCCGGTATCACCTGTAACACCTGACCGCATCGGGATCCAATCCCGGCGGTCTCACACCTGACCACATCGGGATCCAATCCCGGCGGTCTCACACCTGACCACATCGGGATCCAATCCCGGCGGTCTCAAACCTGACCACATCGGGATCCAATCCCGGCGGTCGCACCGCTCGCACCTCGCTGCCTCAAACCCCACAACTAATAAGGGGCCCCCCACTACGTCACCTCGTGGGGTAACACGGGTCAAAGACCGCCTTTCCGGAAAAGAGCACCCTTTGCGGTGGCCAAACCGCGGGTGCGCGTGTCGCAACTCGAGCATAAGTAACCAAGTAACCAAGTAACCAAGTAACCAAGTAACCAAGTACATGGGGTAAGGTAGTACATCATAGAAACCGTCAGTGTTAGTACCGATTACCAATAAAAAGTCCCTTTCGGATTACCAACACAATACTTAGCCTCGACCGTAAACCCACCTTGTTGTCGTGCTCCTGACTGATGTAAGGTTCTCTCGCGTCTTGGGTGCCCGCCCGGACCTACACGAATCTGTCAAATAGGAGTCAGCAACTTAAGACTTTGTCAGATTAACGACTAGAGCGCCCGGCGCCCTCTCACCTTGCGCACAATTCGCACACGTACGCGCCTGGCCCCGCACGGCTGGGCGGCGTACTAACAGCGTGCGGCCGTCCGCATGCGGTGACGCCCGTGTTCGGCGTTGTCAGCATGCGGTGCCGCCCGCACCCGCATGCGGCGACGCCCGCAAGCGGCGGCGCCCGCATGCGGAGGCGCCCGCAAGCGGCGGTGCCCGCATGCGTCAGCCCGCATGCGGTGCCGCCCGCAAGTGGCGGCGCCCGCATGCGGCAGCCCGCATGCGGTGCCGCCAGCACGCGGCAGCCCGCATGCGGTGCCGCCCGCAAGTGGCGGCGCCCGCATGCGGCAGCCCGCATGCGGTGCCACCCGCACCCGCATGCGGGGCTCCGGGCGCGCCGGATTCCGGCGGTGCCCATGCACCTTCTTTCTTTCCCCCCCCCCCCCCCCCCCCCCCCTCGTCCGCTCCAACCAAGAACGGAGCAAGAAAGCAAAAACCCTAGCGTGCTCACCTCGGTTGTCGGAGGGAAAGGTGATCCGATCCTGCGAGTTCGGCTACAAGGAATGTGAGGACGTCTCCCTCTCCTTCCTTGGTCTCGTCGCTTGGATCCTCCGCGCAATCGGTGAGGAAGCAGAAGGGTTCGGTTGGGAAACTGAAAGGTTGGGGAATTGGGGTTTCGTACGCAGGGGACTTGTGGGGAGTGGGGAATTGTGGGAAGATGCGGGTAGTTAAGGGGAGTGGGTAGTTATGGGAGTTACGGGTAGTTAAGGGGAGTGGGGAGTTGCGGTTAGTTTAAGGGGAGTGGGTAGTTATGGGAGTTGCGGTTAGTTAAGGGGAGTGGGTAGTTAAGGGAAGTGGTGGGTAGTTAAGGGGGAGTTGCGGGTAGTTATGGGAAGTGGTGGGTAGTTAAGGGGGAGTTGCGGGTAGTTTTGGGAAGTGGTGGGTAGTTATGGGAAGTTGTACGACGGGGAAAAACGGGAACGGTTAAGTTGGCGGGATGGGAATGAACCCAAATCAAGTCAAATGCGGGTAATTAGTCGGGTGCGAACCAGGGTCCGGTCTACCCGAAAAACCGCGTTGACCACCTGAACCGTTAGCTACCTTCCGGAATTTATTCCGGGAGATTCCGGCGTCGGAATTCAAAACCGATTTCGCCGCCGTTCTCCGTTTCGCGAGCTCTATTAACTAAAAATACCCGCGGGCCCCGACGGTCTGTCCGGAAACAAGGAATTATTCGATCGCCCTCCAGCCCCCGAAACGAAATGCGGAATAAACGAAACCAAAACGGAAACCGTAGATCGAGGTACCACCAAATAAATAAAATAATCCACTAACGTAAAAAGATGAAAGGTCCGATCATCGCAGAATCCCGTCCGATCACCTCAAAAAGCGTGCCAGCCACTTAGCACGGGTTTCGATGCACCACTCAAAGCAAATGCTTAGACCCCCATTCCGGGAGATCCGTAAATCGGAAACCGAATCCGTTCGCTTTGCCGTCCTTCATTTTTCGAGCTCAATCGCAGAAAAATACTCACGGTCCAGGCCAGCCCATTGCAGAAACATAGTGAAAGGTTTTCCTAAGTCCCGTCAAAATAAAAGGGAGGCATACAAGGGTAAGGGAACGCCAGGACTCTACACGTTCGGTCGCCGTTGGGAGTGTTGGTGCGCGCGTTGGGGCCCAGAAATGGATTTGTGGTGCAATTTGGGTTTTAGCTGGCATCACTGGAGGCATGCGTGGTGTGTCAGTGGTGTTTGCGCGCAATTTGGACACAAGTGTTGGACTTCGTGCTCAAAAGGAGATCCCGTGGGAAATTGGATGACCCGTCGGGTGTTTGGATGTGGTTTCGCGCGACTCAGATGTCAAAATTGGACTCCGGGCGAAGTTTGGATAAGAGTTTACCTCTCCGGTCGCCTTCGGGAATTTTTAGAGTTGGAATTTGGCAAATCGGACTTTAAAAATGGACCCGGCGCGAAAATCGGATCGAGTGGGCTATCCGGGGGCACTCCGTAATTTTCGGATGAGAATTTGGAGAAATGGACATCGTTTTTGGATTCAGTGCGCGAAATCGCTAAGAATGGACTATTCACTTGTTTGTTTTGGAGCCCGGATGAAGTGCGCGTTTTTCGAGACGACGCGGCACGAATCCCGAGGCGAGGCGGCGGCACGGAGATCAAGGCGGTGCGGCGCGCTGCTCGAGGGCGTACGGACGCGACAGGGCAGACGCACCTTCGGCGGGGTTCACGCGGGGGCCGCCACGTGGCGGGCCCCCGTTGGCTGCCGCGCGGGCGCGGGGGCACGCCCCTGTGTGGCGCGCGCGTGTCCCGCGCCTGCCGCGGGCGCGGTGTAACGCGCCCGTGTGGCGGGCGCGTTACCGCGTGCCGCGTGGCACCCGGGGCGCGTCCGTGGCCCCGGTGCACGCGCCCCGGCCTTGTGAGCCGGCTGGGGTGGCTCCCGATTGGCCGGTGCACCGTGGACCGGTGCACCGTGGACCAGCCCTTTCTCCTCCTCCTTTTCTTCTTCTTCTTTCTCCCCCGAGCACCATTTTTCTCCCTTTCTTTCTTTCTTCTGCACCCGAGAGCGAGAGGGAGTGAGGGAGGAGGTTGCGTGAGGTGCGGCGGCGCGTCGTGGACCTCGTTTTGCGTGCGAGGTTGCCCGGCGGAGCGTTTCGGCGACGGCGGCGCAAACGGGTGGGTCCCGTGTGTTGGTTTTTCTGTATTTTGGTACAGTTTTTGGAGCGTTCTTTTGGACTGTAATTAACCACCTTGCTCTTTTCTGTGTTGGGCACCGTGCACCGTTTTGCGTGCGGACTCCGGCACCGTGCACCGTTTTGCGTGCGGACTCCGTTTTGCGTGCGGACTCCGGCACCGTGCACCGTTTTGCGTGCGGACTCCGGCACCGTGCACCGTTTTGCGTGCGGACTCCGTTTTGCGTGCGGATCCTGGCACCGTGCACCGTTTTGCGTGCGGACTCCGGCACCGTGCACCGTTTTGCGTGCGGACTCCGTTTTGCTTGCGGATTCCGGCACCGTGCACCGTTTTGCGTGCGGACTCCGGCGCTGTGCACCGTTTCACGTGCAGACTCCGTTTTTGGTGCGGACTCCGGCAGCGTGCTCCGTTTTGCGTGCGGACTACGGCGGTGTGCTCCGTTTTGCGTGCGGACTCCGACGGCGTGCCCCGTTTTGCGTGCGGATCACGTGGAGGCCAATTGCAAGTGTCTACGAGCAATTGGTGGCAAATCGAGGTGGGTGGCCTTATCTCCAAGTTTTATGGGCTGTACCGTATTTCTACTGATGTAGGACTGCGCATGATAGTTTATTTCATTGTGTAGCATGCTAGATTGTAGGAATTGTTATTCCTTTTATTATCTGTTATTATAGTTATCTTGGAACTTGACCTAGCACCCCCGTCATACGTTGCATGTGTAACCAGACCAGTAGAAAACCCTCACTTGGGCTAGGGTTATTTATGCTTAGACATCCACACTGTTCTTTCATCCCTGGACATAGTGTTTTCTCGCCCGGGTAGTGGGCCGAGAGGTCGGGACTTGCTTTTAGTGTGGGATGCTTTTGCACTCTTGCTTGGGAGCAGAGTGGAGTCTGGTAGTTGTAGCGGGTTGCTTATCTATGCGGGGAGCCGTTTGGGTAAACGGTAGTCCCGGGCCGTCGAGTATCTTCCGGTCCGTATTGTTGGGAACCGTTGGGGTTGACGGTGGTCCCAGGTCGTTGAGTGTTGTCCGACCTGTTTTGTTACCCTGAGTTGTGGGTCGTTCCTGGCTGTGGAGTATCTCCAGCCAGTGAGCTTTGTGCTGCGAACTGTTGGAGAGGCTAGTGTCTTGTGTTTCGAGTTAGCCGATCAGCTGAGTCGTCGAGAGTGCTCCGACTGTTGTGCGAGATTTTTGGGGATCTTGAGTCCTACCGTTCTGAGAGTGAGCATGGTTTTTGACTAGCCTGCTTATGCCAATTTGTGATACTCTATGCCGCGCCGTTTTCCTCAGTTAGAGTCGCGTCCCTGAGATGCCGCTGTGGATACGATGGGCCTGTTGAGGCAGTTTTGCGCGAGGGGTGAGTTAGTCGGGCAGGACGCCCCACGTAAATCCCGTCCTCATGGGAATGTGTGGTAGTGGGCAGGCGCGTTCCTAGTCGACAGGCGCAGGCTTGACTGGACCCTATGAGGCAGTCAGTTCGATTGGGCCTATTGAGCACCTTGGGTGCGAGTGGTCTCTTTTACTTTCATCTGTTCCACTTTTTGAGTAGTTAGATAGAGGTATGGCAGCTGTAGAGTAGCTCCAGCTTTTCTTGTTCAGATTTCATTGCACTATTATCTTTTACCTCTAGTAGACTTGGTGGGCAGACCGTTGGGCTTGTTGACGGCACCCACTGAGAACTACTGTGGGAAGTAGTTCTCACACCCGTCGTGGTGTCTTTTTCCCCAGGAACTTCTTCTCCTGTTCCTGTTGCTCCAGTTGCTGATCCTTCTGACCGAGGCGAGGGAGTCGCGAGCTAGTTCCCTACCCGTCATTGGAGTGTAGCAGTACCCCTCCAGAGGAGAGCTTCAGTAGATTAGTTTACTTCTTTTTCCTCTGTTGAGAGACCTTTGTTGTGAGGTATAGAGTTGTACTTTATTCTACAGTTTGAGAGACTGATGTAGTGAGGATATTCTTGTATCGAGAGTCTGTACACTGATGTATTTATTGGAGATACCTCCCTTTTGAGTTTTGTATCAGAGGACTTTGTATACGATCGTATTTGGGAGATGGATATTGTATTATTTTCAGTTGTACAGTGTTTGGTTTTCAGTTTTTAGTAGTTTACTTTCCGCTCTGATATCTGTGTACTGTAGTTGATTCTTTCTGCAGGTTAGACGCTTCGTCTATACGGCAGTTTCCGTACAGACGGCGGATCTGTTGGCGAGCCCGGGTCGCAGTTTCGACCCCGGGGCGTGACAGATTAGAGTGGTATCAGAGCCTAGGTTGTAGGTCGTGGTGGACTTAGAAACCCTAGGCTTGTGGTTGGACATTAGGATGACTACGTGAGAGTCGTGACTTAGCGAGAGTCCTGATTGAGTTTTACCTCTCCCAAGAGACGGGATGAGTGTTTGACATGCTCATATTCCTAAGCGATTATGTTGGCTGCCGACAACATAATACTCTGGAATGGATGACATGTCTTAGACTTTCGCTGGATTGGGTAGTATGGTTGTTGTGTCCTGACCTTTGTTATTGTGCAGCGGATTGCGATACCCCGGAGACGTCGTGTTGTGAAGAGGACACACCCCTCACCTGATGAATACCCCACAGCGGGAGGCTGAACTATCAGAGTCGCGCAGCGGAAGCGTGGTGGGCCCATAACCCACAGGTACCAGGATCAAAAACTTCGATAGGCTGAGCCTAGAAGAGCCTAGAATCTGTTCTTGTTTGATTGGGGTTCTAGGCACCGGTCTATCGGGATTTTCGGATTTTTGTCGCGTCAGTCGGTTCTTCTCGCCTATGAGTGGGGTGTTATTGTGGGAGCCGTTTGGAGTAACGGCGGTCCCAGCTGTGTGGGCATTTTCCCTGGCTGAGTTACCAGGAGGGCATTTTCCCTGGCTGAGTTACCAGGAGGGCATTTTCCCTGGCTGAGTTACCAGGAGGGCATTTTCCCTGGCTGAGTTACCAGGAGGGCACTTTCCCTGGCTGAGTTACCAGGAGGGCATTTTTCCCTGGCTGAGTTACCAGGAGGGCATTTTCCCTGGCTGAGTTACCAGGAGGGCATTTTCCCTGGCTGAGTTACCAGGAGGGCATTTTTCCCTGGCTGAGTTACCAGGAGGGCATTTTCCCTGGCTGAGTTACCAGGAGGGCATTTTCCCTGGCTGAGTTACCAGGAGGGCATTTTTTTTGGCTGAGTTACCAGGAGGGCATTTTTCCTGGCTGAGTTACCAGGAGGGCATTTTTCCCTGGCTGAGTTACCAGGAGGGCATTTTCCCTGGCTGAGTTACCAGGAGGGCATTTTCCCCTGGCTGAGTTACCAGGAGGGCATATTTCCCTGGCTGAGTTACCAGGAGGGCATTTTCCCTGGCAGAGTTACCAGGAGGGCATTTTCCCCTGGCTGAGTTACCAGGAGGGCATTTTCCCTGGCTGAGTTACCAGGAGGGCATTTTCCCTGGCTGAGTTACCAGGAGGGCATTTTTCCTGGCTGAGTTACCAGGAGGGCATTTTCCCTGGCTGAGTTACCAGGAGGGCATTTTTTCCTGGCTGAGTTACCAGGAGGGCATTTTTCCTGGCTGAGTTACCAGGAGGGCATTTTTCCCTGGCTGAGTTACCAGGTGGGCACATGCCTTGGCCGAGTTACCAGGAGGACACTTTCCAATGGCCGAGCTACCAGATGGATACATTACTTCTGGCTGAGTTACCAGGTGGGCACATGCCCTGGCTGAGTTACCAGGAGGACACATGCCCTGGCCGAGTTACCAGGAGGACACCTTCCACTGGCCGAGCTACCAGATGGGTACATACCCCTGGCCGGGTTACCAGGTGGGTACATGCCCCGGTCGAGTTACCAGGTGGTTGCTTTACTGAGTTTGAGATGGTCTGACAGGACGCCGAGATTTGGTGGCGTCGAGTTCGTCCTGTTGGACTACCAGGAGCTCGGTTGTTGACTTGGAACCAGTTTCGTGCTTTGCTACTCAGGGCCAATTTTCCTGACAGTGTAAGCAGAAACTGGAAGGGGATCTTAGACTCCTGCAGCGGGGGAGTCGATCTCTTCTGGAGTATGTTCACGAGTTTTGCGATTGTTGAGTGGTGTACCCCATGTCTTCTGGATGAGATCCAGGATGTTGAGCTAGTTGAGAAAGGACTGCAGTGGAATATCTATCACTTGGTGTATTCTCGGCGGGTGCCAACGTTAGATGCAGCGATTGGGCATGCTTAGCGGGTTGACCGAGGATCAGTGATCATGTCAGAGATAGACGGAGCGCCAGGGACCAGCTCCGGGGAGAGGCATCCAGTGCCGCCTGAGTTTGGACAGTCGAGTAGATCGAGCCCCCGGGGCCGCCACGATCCCAGTCTGAGGGTCGTGAGTCTCAGGGGAGACAGAGACCAGGAGGTTCTCCGCAGCCGATGTGTCCGCAGCAGCAGCGGGATGCCTGTGTCCTTGGTGGTGGGCCGCATTTTTGCGCAGCAGTGTGACCACAGGCAGGACACAGATCATGGTCTTGTCCTAAAGCGGGGTCATCAGTCGCGTTGGCAGCTTCGGCTCCTCCTCCTCCGCTCTTCCAAACAGGCGGAGCTTCGACAGGTTATGGCCAGATATTTAGGGCCACTTCTTCGCGGCTGTCCGACGAACGACCACCCCGAGCGAGAACGTCTATGTCGCACAGGATGAGGATTCGGGGACAGCTAGCCACGTGGTGGCAGATACTAATCTTATCTCCCCTTCACGCACTTGAGCGTTATTTGTTACCGGAGCATCGCATTCTTTTCTTCTGTAAGGCATTTGCTTTGTTGTATGGGCTAGAGATAGGACCCTTAGCTTGTGCTCGTGAGGTTCAGATACCTGATCACGTGTTGCACATAGATGAGTGTTGTTGGTCCTGCCCAGTGCAGTTAGGGCCCTGGTTTTTTGCCTATTGATCTTTTGGCTCTTTCTCAGCTCCGGGATTTCGAGGTAGTGTTGGGTATAGTACTGTGAGGATCTGAGGCCTTGATGCTTGAGGATGCCACACCGTTGATACACGGTGGTGATGCCACACCGTTGATACACGGTGGTGATGCCACACCGTTGATACACGGTGGTGATGCCATGCCGTTGGTGCACGGCAGTGATGCCACACCGTTGATACACGGTGATGATGCCACACCGTTGATACACGGCAGTGATGCCACACCGTTGATACACGGTGATGATGCCACACCGTTGATACACGGCAGTGATGCCACACCGTTGATACACGGTGATGACGCCACACCGTTGATACACGGTGGTGATGCCACGCCGTTGGTGCACGGCAGTGATGCCACGTTGTAGGTATACAACGGTGAGAGTTTTGTGGATGTTTTGGACTTGGACTGCGAGTTTGGGCATCAGCTTTATGATCGCCTTGTGAGCCAGTTTCCAGTCCCGTTCACCGACGGTTTGGTTCCCGTCAGGGTGTTCTTTATTAGTTGAGGGATCGACTTCGACCCGTGGGTCCGTTGGGGTTATGATAGCATTTTGAGCGACCAACTGTGGCACGAGATTGTGTCTCTTGTGGATCCCTTTTGAGGGTAGCCTGCAGTTGTGTTGTCCACTCGAGTGGTTTCGGATTGGGAGGTAACCGAGTGAAGACCCCAACTTATTGGATTTCCCTTCCTTATTGGACGAGTCTGCGGATATGCTTCGGGTCGTCTTGTTGAGGGTGGCACCATGTTGTGGTTTGGTGCGTATTACACTTGTGGTTATTTCAGTTTTCCCCCAGCCTTTTAGTGGAGCCTTTGGTTTTTCACGTCTCAGCTCAGTAGTGATGTGATTTTCCTCGCCCGTGATTTACTTGCCCCTTTGAGATCTGTGATTATTGGAGTACGAGGGACGCCCGTTGCAATTTCTGGCTCGAGAGATGAGAGAATTGCATATCGGGTCATACCGTACTTGTTGTTGTTGTTGCGGAGTAATCACGAGGAGCGAGTGGGGGAGCTGGAGGCGTATTGTTAGATACCTAGCCGTGGTATTCTTGACTCCTGATGGGCTTGATCTAGTTTCGAGGACGAAACTTTCTTTTAGTGGGGGAGGATGTGAGGTCCCGGAATCCCCCGCGTAGGATTGCTGGTTGTTGGGCAGCGTTCGGTCGCCGTTGGGAGTGTTGGTGCGCGCGTTGGGGCCCAGAAATAGATTTGTGGTGCAATTTGGGTTTTAGCTGGCATCACTGGAGGCATGCGTGGTGTGTCAGTGGTGTTTGCGCGCAATTTGGACACAAGTGTTGGACTTCGTGCTCAAAAGGAGATCCCGTGGGAAATTGGATGACCCGTCGGGTGTTTGGATGTGGTTTCGCGCGACTCAGATGTCAAAATTGGACTCCGGGCGAAGTTTGGATAAGAGTTTACCTCTCCGGTCGCCTTCGGAAATTTTTAGAGTTGGAATTTGGCAAATCGGACTTTAAAAATGGACCCGGCGCGAAAATCGGATCGAGTGGGCTATCCGGGGGCACTCCGTAATTTTCGGATGAGAATTTGGAGAAATGGACATCGTTTTTGGATTCAGCGCGCGAAATCGCTAAGAATGGACTATTCACTTGTTTGTTTTGGAGCCCGGATGAAGTGCGCGTTTTTCGAGACGACGCGGCACGAATCCCGAGGCGAGGCGGCGGCACGGAGATCAAGGCGGTGCGGCGCGCTGCTCGAGGGCGTACGGACGCGACAGGGCAGACGCGCCTTCGGCGGGGTTCACGCGGGGGCCGCCACGTGGCGGGCCCCCGTTGGCTGCCGCGCGGGCGCGGGGGCACGCGCCTGTGTGGCGCGCGCGTGTCCCGCGCCTGCCGCGGGCGCGGTGTAACGCGCCCGTGTGGCGGGCGCGTTACCGCGTGCCGCGTGGCACCCGGGGCGCGTCCGTGGCCCCGGTGCACGCGCCCCGGCCTTGTGAGCCGGCTGGGGTGGCTCCCGATTGGCCGGTGCACCGTGGACCGGTGCACCGTGGACCAACCCTTTCTCCTCCTCATTTTCTTCTTCTTCTTTCTCCCCCGAGCACCATTTTTCTCCCTTTCTTTCTTTCTTCTGCACCCGAGAGCGAGAGGGAGTGAGGGAGGAGGTTGCGTGAGGTGCGGCGGCGCGTCGTGGACCTCGTTTTGCGTGCGAGGTCGCCCGGCGGAGCGTTTCGGCGACGGCGGCGCAAACGGGTGGGTCCCGTGTGTTGGTTTTTCTGTATTTTTGTACAGTTTTTGGAGCGTTCTTTTGGACTGTAATTAACCACCTTGCTCTTTTCTGTGTTGGGCACCGTGCACCGTTTTGCGTGCGGACTCCGGCACCGTGCACCGTTTTGCGTGCGGACTCCGTTTTGCGTGCGGACTCCGGCACCGTGCACCGTTTTGCGTGCGGACTCCGGCACCGTGCACCGTTTTGCGTGCGGACTCCGTTTTGCGTGCGGATCCTGGCACCGTGCACCGTTTTGCGTGCGGACTTCGGCACCGTGCACCGTTTTGCGTGCGGACTCCGTTTTGCTTGCGGATTCCGGCACCGTGCACCGTTTTGCGTGCGGACTCCGGCGCCGTGCACCGTTTCACGTGCAGACTCCATTTTTGGTGCGGACTCCGGCAGCGTGCTCCGTTTTGCGTGCGGACTACGGCGGCGTGCTCCGTTTTGCGTGCGGACTCCGACGGCGTGCCCCGTTTTGCGTGCGGATCACGTGGAGGCCAATTGCAAGTGTCTACGAGCAATTGGTGGCAAATCGAGGTGGGTGGCCTTATCTCCAAGTTTTATGGACTGTACCGTATTTCTACTGATGTAGGACTGCGCATGATAGTTTATTTCATTGTGTAGCATGCTAGATTGTAGGAATTGTTATTCCTTTTATTATCTGTTATTATAGTTATCTTGGAACTTGACCTAGCACCCCCGTCATACGTTGCATGTGTAACCAGACCAGTAGAAAACCCTCACTTGGGCTAGGGTTATTTATGCTTAGACATCCACACTGTTCTTTCATCCCTGGACATAGTGTTTTCTCGCCCGGGTAGTGGGCCGAGAGGTCGGGACTTGCTTTTAGTGTGGGATGCTTTTGCACTCTTGCTTGGGAGCAGAGTGGAGTCTGGTAGTTGTAGCGGGTTGCTTATCTATGCGGGGAGCCGTTTGGGTAAACGGTACTCCCGGGCCGTCGAGTATCTTCCGGTCCGTATTGTTGGGAACCGTTGGGGTTGACGGTGGTCCCAGGTCGTTGAGTGTTGTCCGACCTGTTTTGTTACCCTGAGTTGTGGGTCGTTCCTGGCTGTGGAGTATCTCCAGCCAGTGAGCTTTGTGCTGCGAACTGTTGGAGAGGCTAGTGTCTCGTGTTTCGAGTTAGCCGATCAGCTGAGTCGTCGAGAGTGCTCCGACTGTTGTGCGAGATTTTTGGGGATCTTGAGTCCTACCGTTCTGAGAGTGAGCGTGGTTTTTGACTAGCCTGCTTATGCCAATTTGTGATACTCTATGCCGCGCCGTTTTCCTCAGTTAGAGTCGTGTCCCTGAGATGCCGCTGTGGATACGATGGGCCTGTTGAGGCAGTTTTGCGCGAGGGGTGAGTTAGTCGGGCAGGACGCCCCACGTAAATCCCGTCCTCATGGGAATGTGTGGTAGTGGGCAGGCGCGTTCCTAGTCGACAGGCGCAGGCTTGACTGGACCCTATGAGGCAGTCAGTTCGATTGGGCCTATTGAGCACCTTGGGTGCGAGTGATCTCTTTTACTTTCATCTGTTCCACTTTTTGAGTAGTTAGATAGAGGTATGGCAGCTGTAGAGTAGCTCCAGCTTTTCTTGTTCAGATTTCATTGCACTGTTATCTTTTACCTCTAGTAGACTTGGTGGGCAGACCGTTGGGCTTGTTGACGGTACCCACTGAGAACTACTGTGGGAAGTAGTTCTCACACCCGTCGTGGTGTCTTTTTCCCCAGGAACTTCTTCTCCTGTTCCTGTTGCTCCAGTTGCTGATCCTTCTGACCGAGGCGAGGGAGTCGCGAGCTAGTTCCCTACCCGTCATTGGAGTGTGGCAGTACCCCTCCAGAGGAGAGCTTCAGTAGATTAGTTTACTTCTTTTTTCTCTGTTGAGAGACATTTGTTGTGAGGTATAGAGTTGTACTTTATTCTACAGTTTGAGAGACTGATGTAGTGAGGATATTCTTGTATCGAGAGTCTGTACACTGATGTATTTATTGGAGATACCTCCCTTTTGAGTTTTTTATCAGAGGACTTTGTATACGATCGTATTTGGGAGATGGATATTGTATTATTTTCAGTTGTACAGTGTTTGGTTTTCAGTTTTTAGTAGTTTACTTTCCGCTCTGATATCTGTGTACTGTAGTTGATTCTTTCTGCAGGTTAGACGCTTCGTCTGTACGGCAGTTTCCGTACAGACGGCGGATCTGTTGGCGAGCCCGGGTCACAGTTTCGACCCCGGGGCGTGACACTCTATGCCTGAGAGACCCAGCCGAGGTGTTCCCGACGCCCTACTCTGCCGTGCGCCGCCGGCGGAGGATCTCTCCTTCTTCCTCAAGTCCGACGAGGTAAGATCATCTATTTTCTTCACTTTTGTTGGCCCAAGAACCCAATCAATCATCTTCTGACGCCGAGAGGATCATCTCTGTGAAGTCTCGAGGCCAGCCGTGCTCCGGTTAACCGGCGGGGGCAACCAAGCCGCCGAAAACCCAGTTTTGGCCAGATCCCTGCGCGGGCTCCATCCGATCGTCGAAACCAAGATCGGCCATGTTCGAATTCTTCCTCTGATCGAAGCCGTGCGGGTGTGCCCTAGCTTCGGGTTGTCTTCCTCACGACCGAGCTTCGCCGCCCGGTGCTGCCCCTGCCCCTCACTACCGGCAACACCATTGGGAAGCTACACAGCACCGAGAGGAACCTTCAAGTGCATTTGTTTGGACCTAGAAGCCCCCGGTTGAAGATCCGCCATTAGAGGCCTAAGCTCGGCCGAGTCTCGTCTCCGGCCGCCGCCGTCGCCTCTAACCGCCGACCGACCACCCAGGTATGCTCTATGGGTCATTTATAAGCTTCCCATGTTTTTGCTTGTGGACCATAATGAGTAGAATCTGACCTTCCATTGTTGCATCCAAGGCTTGCCAGAGTCTCGTCTCCGGCTGCCGCCGTCGCCTCTAGTCGTCGGCTGATCACCCAGGTGAGCTTTGGTGACCTTGTAGAGTCTCCGCATCCTTTTTCTTTGGCCCAAGAGTCTCTGTATGCTAAGATGTCTCAACCTTATTTTTGTGGTGTTTTAGTAGTGCATCTCCGGCTAGCCGCCGCCTCCGGCAGCCGGAGCTGGGTCGGGAAGTGACCGAGCCACCTCTGTGAGTGTCCTCTTGCTGCTGCTTGGCTCTGCTTCAGGCTTGAACCCGACTTGACTAAGCCTCGGCCAAACCTGTCGGGTTATGTATAATATGGATCTAAATAGGAGAAAAAATACCCAGAAGGGGGTGAATAGGTGTAAACGTTTAAACACTCAAAAATCGTTGCGCAATAAAACCCAATGCGGAAATAAAAAATAACACGCAAGATTTTTACGTGGAAAACTCCAAACTGGAGTAAAAAACCACGGGACCGATAACATGGTGAAATCCACTAGAATTATAACACGTACAAAGGTGATATACCATACTCACAAACGACTCAACCTTTTTCCATACGCTCCTAGTTGATCTTCTCCACTCGCTCTGCAACCCTTCTCGAATCCGCGATCTGCGTCCAACGCCGAATGCACGACGTCTGACCGAATCCACGGTCTTCACCCAGTAGCACGTCTCGAATCCACGAACGTATCTCGCTCCGAATCCACGAGAGCGGTAGCACCTTGAATCCACAAGGCCACGCGAGTCCACGGGCCGATTTTGGGAAAATCGTTGTTTTTTGGGTGGTGATGATCCGCCGAATACATAGATTAGAAATAGATCGGAAATACCATCTAAGTATTCATTGATTTGATTCTACTCAAAATCTGAGTATGAAACCCTAGAATCAAATCAATCAATATAGATGAAGAAACATAGGATTAAATCTATTGATTTCCTTTCTTCTCTATAGGTGGATTTATACGGCCGTCTTTTGTTTTATTTGGCTTTTACGGCTTGTGCGGCTTACCCTAGAAAAAGAATCATAGGGTTTATTTATAGGTTAGAAACCGTTGGAAGAGGATAAGAATCAAAAACTAACCTTTTCTGGAATTTTACAGGACGACGATCCGGATCGGATTTACGGCGATCCGGATTGTCGTAACGAAACAGACAATTTCCAGAAAAACAAAGGTTCGGGATCCGGATTGAAATTCCTGATCCGGACTGTTCATACATTTCAGCAAAAACTAATGTTCGGGATCCGGATCAGAAATGGCTTGGATCCGGATTGGATTTGCGTATGAATCAACACCCTTCGGGATCCGGATTGCTGTGTCTGATCCGGATCCTGAACATGTCCCATGTCCAGTTTTTGATTTTTATGCAATTAAAAATTCATCCAAGTGTTTCTACACTATAAGAAGTATTCGGATCACCAAAAATAATTAGTTAAACATGCCTGATCCTTTTGAATTCTTCTTTCTTGAGATTGAGTTATATGATCCAAACTTCTTCATCTTCAATCTTCAAGACTCAATACTTTCACGAAATGCGCCAAAACAAATTCCTTAACAAAACCGAGCCTTTGCAAGGTTGCAACCTTGGTCACCTTGCTCAGGCCATCTCTCCGACTCGTCTGCGACGCTCCGAAGGTGTGCCCTCGACTCTATAGATCCTATTAAGATTGATGCTCACTCTAATTTCCATAAAGAACAGGTAGTTAGCTTAGTGTAGTAATCTAAGCTCTATTTGATTAGTTTTATGGACCCAATTGTGTTTTCTGGCTTCGTGTCCACTCAAACTAGTGAGCACGGGTTAGCTTGCGTGGAGATCGATCTACTGTAATTTACGGCATAGTCTAAAACATCCCGGATTGGGAGATCGAGTCAAAATAGTGGTTAATCGGATGTATTTATACAAATTTAGAGAACCATAGGGACTCGATTGCAAATATGACTTCATGGGCTGTCCCGGACAGTGTGTACATGACCTCTAAGCTTCTTGTTAGAGGTATGTTGGTCTTCGTTAAGCGGGAATTGGTTAACGAACCGTAAATCGGCGAAAGCGTCGGTTTATCGGCTTTCGGCGCGAGTTTTGCGTACTTTGATGTAATAGAATGATGAATGGATCTTGTTACCAGTCTCTGGTTATTCCCGACGCTATCCTGGCTGGTTCAGTGGTTCTCATTTCGCGTCGGTGGCTTCCGGTGCCAAATCGGCCTTTCCGGAAGTGTTGAAGTAATTATGGCTCCGATCGAGCATCGATTTTAGCAAAGTGGCTTAATTAGTGAGTTTTAATATATATATATAACATGCAATTTTGAAAAGGTTAGGGGAGTTCCCTATTTACAACTATCTGTAAAGTGTGAGTCTGTGGTTTGGTGAATGTGTGAGTCCGTCCCTGATCAGTATTCATGATTCAGGTCCTTGCAGTCTGACTCCGGCCCACGAGCCTTCTATTGGAGTCGTTGGTCCGCCTACACACAGGTGGGTTTATCTTCGGTCCGAGTTTTATCTTTTCGGCCCTCTGAGTGCTTTAGTTAGTCGGACACCTGTTTTTGATATTAGCCCTGATCTTGCATTTAGTCTATACCATCATAGACTGCTTATATCCTGCTTTACTTGGACATATCTTGTTTATTTGTCATCAGATTTATATATCTCAGTACAGTAGTCTTACTTGGTCTTATCATGCCTGTTGATTGATACACTGCTTTTGTGTCGAGTTATTCTTGTACTTATATTCCAGATATGCATGATTAACTATGATTGATATACAGACATCTACATCCCTGTGGGGATTTCCGGCATGTTGCCGATTACCCGGTCTGTGGACCGTGTGTCACACCACGAGTCCGCCAATTTGGTCGGTTTGGGCACGCCAACAGACCCGCCAATCGGGTATGACCCTTCACTACCCGACAGGAACGGTAACATCCATAATAATACAACAAGTGTATGCGGAAGCTCAATATCAGAGTACTAAAAAGCACTACTAATTTAAAACTTTCATTCAATAACATACAGTTAAGCGGAAATGAAAGCATACAAGAGTGAACCATAAATTAAATTTATTACACTTTACATTTCTGAACTTGCAATTTAAAATTATTACAATTCTTTTACATCATTTCCTCACCATACAAGGTTCACTCAAGAAATATAAAAAGGGTACCTCTGCTAGACCCTCTAGGTCTCTATGCTGCTGGGCCCTTGCCCCTATCGCATGCCTCGCTGTCTGCATCTGAACCTGGAAAAATGGTCACTCGAGGGTGTGAGAACTACTTAAAGTTCCCAGTGGGTTCAACCATCGAGAAAAAGTGTCCTACACCACTTGGTCCAATGGAAGCAATAATAATAGTATGCTAGGAAACTATAATCCTCAATATCAAAATGCTGCTATGCATATACTGGGCCACTACACTATCTGTGTATACTCACCAATCCATCACTATTCTGTCCAGCCCTACCAGGCTGCTATGTACCAACCCGGCCACTATGCCGCTATATACAGGGTTAAACTATCCCGGCCACCTTGGACACTCTATTTTCTCTTTATTCTTTACATTCTGGTGCTTTAGTTCAAGTTAACCCTCATAAATTCTTACCCAACGGGCCCCAGCCCGGTAGTCATGCTACCACAAGATAAGATTTCTAAGGTTGCCGATAACACCCACAAGTGTTACCCCGTCCTACGGTTGAAACGTGCCAGACGGGTCACTGCCCGGGAGAGGGACACAGCCTACAACTCCAACGAGGGCTACGTTTCACCCCCGAAGGTACGCCCATTTTATCTTTATCTTTTCTTTCTTTTCTTTTGCCTTTAGCTCTTTTCTTTGCCTTTACTTTGGGAAGCTGAGTCTTGCTCACACACTTCCCCCGGGAATGAAATATGCTCAACCCTCTCGTTGGCAACTTGGCTTTTCTTTTACATCTTACATTTACCGGGTCCGAGGATTCCAAAAGATGGATGCCTACAACCCCAATCAAATAAGAACAGGTTGTAGCATCGCCTCCTGTAGCGCTCGGCCCAATGTATCTTATATTTCCTTTTTACCTTTCTTTAATTATTCTCTTTCTTTAAACATTCTCTTTACACTTTTGGTTCAGATGAGTTTAAGGCACCTTGGCACTCATCTACCCGGGAGTGACATATGCTCAACCCTCCCGTTAGCATTCATGCCTCAATGCTTCTGTCACGCCCCGGGTGTAAACCAGAACCCGAGCCCGTCCACAGATCCGCCGTGCATACAGAATTTCCCGTGTACACGAAGCGCTGGTAACCTGCTCAGAAATAAAAGATTTAATAAAGGAGTATAAAACAGAGCTAAAATAAAACTACTACATCTCAGACTACAGCTGGAACGTAAAAGCATAATAAAAACTCTCAAAATATACAAGTGTCTCTCCCAGCTCACGAAATAAGTACAAACAGCTGGCAAGAGCCAGACCCAAAATAAACTACAACTGTCTGAGAAAGAAAAGGGTACAACTGGTACACGACTAAGCTTGAAGTCGGGGTAGATGAACTACCTAATCCGCTAACTGCTTGCCTCGCTCTGCCCGAGACGGCCCTGCAACTCCCGCAGAAGACTCTGCAAAACAAAGGGAGAAAAGAAAAGAAGGACAATGGGGGGTGAGAACTACTATAAAAACAGCAGTCTCCCCTGGTGGGCAAAACCTCAAACCCTGACGGCCCACTAGGACAACTAGAGGCAAAAAGGGAAAAACAGTAGTAAGCTATAAAGGCTACTGATAAGGTAAACTATCACTACTAGGCCTCTAAATGCAGTATCTAAAGAGATGACTGTATGAATGCATCAGGAAACTGTATCTGTCCAAATACCCAATCATGTGCCACCAGTACAACTGGCATTGCCTGCTCAGCGGAATCTGCACACAAGGCTCGAAACCGCGGGATCGGCCCGCACGGCTCGCATCCCAACATCAGTATCAGACCGGCACACAAGGCTGGGTCCGAAAAGCCTACCTCCGGAGTGGCACTCGAGGGGAGCGACCCACACGAGTATAGTATCTCAGTAACCAATATCTCAGTAACCAATATCTCAGTAACCAATATCTCAGTAACCAATATCTCAGTAAAGCAGGACTTCATCATGACTATGATCAAAGTGGGAAAATCCATCCACTAATGAAACCCCAATCCCCAATCTGGTGCAATAATACTCAATAAGTGGAAAACTCCATCCACTAGAGTAATCTGATACCCAATCTGATGCATAAGTAAAGTATCCGGTCAACCGCCCAATGTCCGCGGTCGCCGCAACAATCCCCCAAGTCCAATCTGATAAAGTAATCAACAACTGGCTAACCGCCTACTGTCCGCGGTTACCACAATGCCCCACGATCCATAATCGAGTCTAATCTGACCCCGACTCGATGACCTCGACTACACTATCCCATACCCCTGCTCTAACTCGAGCAATGTGTAACTGAATAAAAAGGAGAACAACTAAACATGGTTTCTCCTAAGTCATGTCCCAATATGTAGTGTAGCAGAAAAAGGTGGCCTAGCTAAATGACCATACAAGCATGCAAAGTCCTTTACTTGATAAAGCAATTACAAGCATTCTAACTTTTACAAAACTAAGTACATGGGACCTCCAATGTACATGATGCATAATACATGATCCAGGATACAATCTTAATACATTATCGACTAACAATAGGCTTCTCAAGATGCGAGCCCTAACCACGTGCTCCCACAAGAATAAAGAATTTCCCTAACACTTTGCTTTTCAAGATACAATCACTTCCAATATGTTGTTACAAAGAGAGGAACTCACTAACAATTAATCTTTCCAAATATGAACTCTAACCACATGCCCAAACCTTCCATTATACATACAACAGGATTTGGATTAGCATGATTCCAAGTGTTTAAACTACAACTCTAAAGCAAGGAACACAACTTACTAACATTTAGTTCTCTAACCATGCAAGTAGTAATAATGAATCCGTGATCTCATACAAGCATGCTAGGTCCATTACACAATTCTAACTAGCAACATGATCAAGCAACACTCTAATATGCCTAGTGGGAAATCAAAAGTAGGAGGTTTACAACAACACCCACCTCGAGCGCTAAATCCTGGTCCCAAAAGTGATGTCCACGCTCGGTCCAAACAACCTCCACAAAACTGTACAACATTCCCCAAAAGAACAAACAACATTAATCACACAATACAACCCAAAATCTGTCCCAATTATAGCAGTCCACTATATGTCTGTTTTCACCTATGAAATATGCCCGGAAAAATCCAAGATAAATACTGACACGATCCTCGCGACGAACCCGTCGAAACGAGTACCTGCACGTTAAATTCCGAGTTTTCTACGCTGAGTTACAAATTCTGCAAGAGCAACACTCCAAACCAAACTGCACCAAATTTCTGTGTCAAAGAACTACAGTGAAAGGAGATCTTCACCTTCGAGACAAATCCAGAAAAATCTTAGAAAAATCCAGGAGATTCCTTGCGAAAAGTAGATGAAGTTTGCCTTTTGAATCGCCTCGATCCGCTGCCTGTGCGCAAAGATATGGCTAGTTCATCGCAGCGCTGTCCAAAAATCCGCGAAGGAAAATGGGTCAAATGGGTGCTCAGAAAACTCCAAGGTCAGCAGGGAAAACGAGGAACCTCAAAACACCGGAGTTGAAGTCCTACCTGTCGAGAGTCCAACGGCGCAAGAATCGCCGGAAAAGGAGGTCGGGGTGAGTCGGGGGAGCCCAAACACTGAGAAGGGGCGAAGCGGGTTGCCGGAGAACGAGCGTCGCGCCGCGCCGTAAAATCACGAACCTCGGGATGCGTGCCTCCAAAAATCCTCCAAGTCCTCCAATGGATAGTGCAATGTGAGAGGGAAAAGTCTCCTGAAGAACTCACTGCGAAAAGGGGTCCAAAAAGCCCAAAAAGGAAACAGGGAAGCCTATTTATAGGCTCAGCCCAAAACAGTGCGGGCCGGACTTTCGGGCGCAAGATTCGGGCGCACTGCGCCCGAAAGTCCGGTCGGACGGCTCCCATCCGGCGCGCCCGAAACTTCCTGGTGCGGCCACGTGTCCCTGCAACAGGAAACAGCGGTGCAAGGCTCCCGCCGCGCGCCACGCGTCCCTCACGGTCAACGGCGGTAGGTACGGCCCGCCAATGGCGGGCCGACACGTGGACCGCACTCACCCGCACTCGAGTGCGGCCGACAGCGCCGCCTGGCGCCTCTGCGCGCACGCGCCCCGAGGCGCCCCCCCGTGTACACCGTGGACCGCGCCCTCGTGAGCCTGCCAATGCCAGGCCGACACGTGTCCAAGCACCCGGTCCACCGAACCCGCACAACTCAATGGTCCGCGCCGCGTGCGCCGGCCACTCCGGGCACGCCACGCGTCCCCCGCCCGCGGTCCATGCACCGCCGCGTCTTCCCGTGGACCGAGCTGCGTGAGCCGGCCAATGATAGGCCGCCACGTGGCTCCAGGCCGGTCCACGGTCACCCCCATGCACCGAAAATTCCCGAAAACTTCCGGAAGCCCGTTTTTGGTCATCCGGACTCCAAATTTAACAAGCAAATAGCCGTTTTCAAGCGTTTTTCCGCGCTGAATCCAAATCCAACCTCTGTTTGGCCCAAATTCTTTTCTAAAATTCGGCAAACGCAGCCGAAGGCCAAATCAGCAAAAGATACCTCACAGGGTCCATCTGTGGCATCCCTTTGATGCACTATGGGCCAGGCACACCAACAAAAGGTGTTCTACACAATGGATTCACCAGAAAAGTTGCATGGAATTCCGGACCACTACAGCTTCTCTTTTACTTTTCTCATTTTATCTCAAGCAATTTGCATGTCTTGCTTATTAATCACTTTTAGCTTTCTCTCGAGCAATTTGCTTGTCTTGCTTATTAATCACTTTTAGCTCTCTCTCGAGCAATTTGCTTGTCTTGCTTATTAGCCACTTTTAGCTCTTTCTTGAGCAATTTGCTTGTCTTGCTTATTTACCACTTTTAGCTTTCACTTAAGCTTTATCTCTTTTATCCTAAGTTCTTTACTCTAGGATAATTTGGGTGTCTCTAACACCAATTTAGGTTTGAACATCTTGTTCATTTACATTTCCACTTATTTTGCCACTTGGCAATATCTTTAGTTTCCTAGCCCCTTTTTAAACTTTTTCTTACTTGTTCTCAATTCACAACCCTATGTTCAATAACATTTAAAGTTACACTATGTCACAAGGACACTAGTCACTTTCAATTTTATCTAACTTAGAGTTTATTAACTCTATTTCCTATTTTTTCCTTTCATGTCTCCACACTTGATTATTTCCCATTTTCCTTTATTTAACTCGGATTGAAGTTAAACTAATTTGTCCATTTACCTAGGCGTCCTATGACTTTCTAGGGTTATATTTGTTTAATTTTTTAACTTTGGGATCTAATCCCCCTTTTCCCTGATTCCTCACTGAATCCTAGAGTTATACTAACTCTATTTTTCTGTTCCATGTTTAACTTAGGGTTGCACTCACTCTATTTCATCACTAGAGTTTAACTCCACTAGTTCACCTTAGGTTCCTTTACCTAAGTTCCATAACTTGTTTAACCTAGAGTTCTCTTACTCTATGTTGAATACTCTATTCTCGACCTTAGGTTATTTCCTAAGGTAATGCCACTCGTCCATCTAGGTGTATCTCCTAGGTCATCATGCCACTCGTTAAACCTAAATCTATGTTTTCTCCTAAGTCTCACTACCATCATGCATTTCTTTTCCCTTATTCTTTCACATGGTTCCTAGGGTTACACCCTAACATGATCACAATAATAGTTAATTGTCTACTTCTACGCATGCAATTATTTCCATATCAATCATAAAATAATATTTATCTTCTACGCATGCCACTATTATCATGATTCCCTAACGCCTCTAACAGGCTACTATCATGCTTCTGGATCGAAAAGCAAAGGAGCAAGGGAAGATGTCACCCAATTTCGGCAGAATCCCCCACCTTGTGGTGTACACAATTGCTTGTAGACACTTGCAATTGGTCTCCGCGCGAATCCTCGAGCTTGCACGCAAAATGATGCACATCCCTCGAGTCCGCACGCAAAACAGTGCACGTCCTCCAAACCTGCACGTAAAACGGTGCACGTTATTACAACCCACACGCAAAACGGTGCGCGCTATTTCAGCCTGCACGCAAAACGGTGCACGTTAATTCAACCTGCACGCAAAACGGTGCACGTTACCTCGGGTTTGCACGCAAAATGGTGCACGCTTTCCTTTAAGGTTGCACACAAAACGGTGCGCGTTCTTCTATCCCTGCACACAAAACGGTGCATAATATTAGAGACGGCATGCAAAACGGTGCGCGACAACACAACCTGCACGCGAAACAGTGTACGTACCTCAAATTTGCGTGCAAAACGGTGCACGCTTTACTGTAGGGTTGCACGCAAAATGGTACACATTTTTCTTATCCTGCACGCAAAACGATGCAAAATATTAGAATTTGCACGCAAAACAGAGCACGTACCTCGGATTGGCACGCAAAACGGAGCACGTACCTCGGATTGGCACACAAAATGATGCACGTTCCTTTTTCAACGTTGCACGCAAAATGGTGCATGTTTTTCGAGTTTGCCCCCAAAAAAGCGCACGTTCGTTGAGTCCGCACGCAAAACGGTGCATGTCTTCCATAAGCATGCACGCAAAACGGTGCGCGCCAAAACGCCCGGCGATACTTCGCGCAGCAAAACGACACAGTAAAACTTGGTCCCTATCACGCACGTGGGCATGGGGTCAAATCCAATGTCCAAAAAAGAAAACTCAAACTGTGCCAAAAATATCGCAAAAACAACATACGGGACCTACCTCGACAACGTCGCGCCGTCCAACGCGTCCATTCGGCTCTTTGGAACACCTTGCGCTCTCCACGGGGTCCACGACGCGCTCGCGTGCCCTCAAAAACCCCCCATGAAATCGCCCCTCTCCCATCTAGGTACGCTCGGGTGAAGCAAAAAGGAGAAAATGAGGAGAAATAGGGCCATTCGGGCCCATATAGGCCAAAATCTGACTTTCGGGCGCACCTTTCGGGCGCCCGAAAGAGATTTGGGCTGCTAAAGTGATTCCCGCACCGCGGTCCACGTGTCCACACCGCGCCAGCGAGGCACCATGTCAGCCTTGCTCGGCCAATCGGGAAGCGACATGTGTCCCTGGACCCGTGCACCGCGACCACGGAACAGCGGCGGCCAATCAGAGGCCGCCAGGTGGACCGTACCAACGCCCGTGCTGATGCACGGCCGCAGCGACGCGTCGTGTCGCGGTGACCCACGAATGGGAGGCCGACACGTGGCCTCCGCCGCTGACACCGCGCCAGTGCCCGCGCGCGTTCCCTGCGCACGCCTGCGCCCTCGGTCGCCGCGACAAATGGGGAGACGCCACGTGGCGTCCTCCACCTACCCGCGCGCCTCGAGCCGCGCGCGCTAGCCATGCCTCGGGATTCGCGCCCGTGCCTCGGGATTCGAGCCAACTACCTCGGGATCCGTGCCACTGCCTCGGGATCCGTGCCAACTGCCTCGGGATCCGTGCCACTGCCTCGGGATTCGGGCGCGCTACAGTAACTTTCGGGCGCTCCTCGGTCTGGACCGGGCTGCTACAGTGAACCAGGTTCGCTACAGTGCAGCCCGGTTCACTGCAGCCCAAAAATCCGGTTTGCTACAGTACTTTCCGGGCGCCCAGAATCAACTTTCGGGCGCCCGAAACTTGGGCCCAAGCCCAGTTTTGCCCGTTTTCGTCCGTTTTCGCCCGTTTCTCGCCCGTTTTCGCTCAAATTTGACAGGCAACCACAGTTTAACTTGGTTTAGCTCATGGCACTTTAACTTTTCAGTTTTGGACCTCCTCTGGATCACCAAAAGGCCTGCTGTATTCGGTAATCGCTGACGGACCCCGTTCTCACTATCCGGGTATCCGATTAACGCGAAACTTTTACTGTGGCCTTAAAACATATTTACGGAGCTCCCGTAATTTTCTCGGAATTTTCTGACACTATGAATTTTTCACTTAGAATATAGGCCCACATCCTCATATAAAATTTTAGATCTATTATTTTAATCCCGATTTGGGCCCTCCCAGATCATCCTCTACTTTTCTAAACTCAATAAAAATAGTATTTCATACCATTTTTATTTACACTTATTTATATAACGAAATCCGGTACATTACATTCTACCCCCCTTAAAGAAAGTTTCGTCCCCGAAACTTGAATCGCACCTCGACTCCAACTTGATCGAGGGGGAGGAATCTTGCCCTCAATGCTGGGCTCACTATATGTCGTTACTGGGCCTCATATTGCCTGCTCGCCAAAACCACACGAGCAACTCATTCATGAATCCCTATCTCAACCTAGGGACAAACTCAGACCTAGTGTCTGGCCACTATCACAAAGTAGGTGAAAGACAGTTGATCACTTGCTCTCTCAATTGCCACGAATGGCCCAGTCTTTATTTGCGAAATTTTCACTTTAATTCCGCCATCATTCTTCCACAACGAGGCTGCATCTGCAACCCATTACACTTACCGCATTTTCCCGGTCGCTCCACTGCCTAATGTGGAGGGCAAGGCCAATCCACAAGTCCTCAGCTATCACACACGCTACTAGCGCTCTGAGTCCACGGGTTATCATCTAACCCGTTATCTCGGACTACTAACAGGTTCACAGACCACGGTCCAATATGGGCCTATAGCCCAAAACTAGTCTAACACTGTGCAACAGCTCTCGCTAGCACGCAGACCCAATCGTCATACGGGTAGATCCTTAATCAGGATTACTGCACCCACACTCCCACTAGGAGCAACAGCATCTCAATCATCATCAGCCCTACGGCCGGGTCACGTCTACACTCTCAGTGTACTAACATCCTCAATGCACAGACGTGGCATTCCACGTTCCCGGGTCGTCGCTCGGACTACCGCCCCGACCAAATCTCTATCATGCCCCGCCTTCAGGTCTCGAGCCGCTGTCTCTCACAACCGACTGCGCCTGCCCACTGGGCTACAGGCCCACAGTCCACAAACATGGTCCAGGCATGGGTCGTCCCCAAGCGAACCCGCTAATCGTCGCCACGCGACTACTACGCTCACTGAGCAAAATCCCACTCGCTAGTCGTCAATCTACGACCCGAACTCTCTATGGACTTTGGCCACACTTAGCAAAAGCAAATGTGCCACCTAACCAGCTCTCTCTGGCTAAACGGTACTTGTGCTCCACGAGGACCTAATCTGTCACGCCCCGGGGTCGAAACAGCGATCCGGGCTCGCTAACAGATACGCCATCTGTACGGAAACTGCCGCACAGACGAAGTGTCTACCCTGCAAGTCAGATCTAGAACTAGAACATGTATCAGAGCTGAAACTATAAATCAAAAGCTACACTGTAAATCTGAAATAAATAAATCTCCAGAAATACATAAATCCTCACTACAGGTCCCTCAAATGAAATAATAAACTACAATCATCACCCTCTCAGTACAAAAGTGGAATCATAAAACTAACGGGGTACATCTACCTCTGACTAAAAAGCTGGTTAGAAACTACTCGGCCACGTCCTCACCTCGATCTGCTGTCTCTGCACGAACCAAGCCGGAACAGCTGCCTCAGAAAACCTGTCACCGCAGCGGATGTGAGATCTACTACAGAAGGCAGATCTCAGTGGGTACCGTCCCAATATCCACGGCATGCCCACTAAGTCTACTGGAGGCAAAACAGATAGGTATGCAGATAGATAGATAAAAGGGGTAAGCAGGAAAGAAACTATAGCTAACATATATCATCATGCTCAAGGAACTCTACTCAGACCCTGCTATGCATACACTCTCACTGCTAATAATATGCCTCAAGTACTATGCTCAAAGGAAAAGTCATCTATGAACATGCAATGAAATTCACTCACACAAATCACCCAATCGCAATGACTGTCCCACCTTTTGGACCAGTCAAGCCTGCACTCATCTACTGCCACTACGCCCGAACAGGACTTTGTCTTACGTAGGGTGTCTCTCAAGGACTATCTCAGTAATCACATCGCAGCCTCGTCAGGCTCGGTATCATCATCGCATCCGGAGCGTAGCTCGCGGGGAGCGAGCCCGCGAACTCAAGTATCTCACAACTGGCCTAAAATGTCAGGCTCAGCAGGCTATAATCCACGATCAAACAGATATATATCTCAAAGCTCGAAAACACAACTCAGTCGGAAAAGAACCTCGACTCGAACATGAATAGCCCAAACACTCTCACAGCTATGTCGGAGAACCCTCAATGACTCAATCTGATAATGCACGACCATGGCTGAGTCGGAAACCTCCGGGACTCGATCTGCCAGAACCCCAAATATCCTCAAAACTATGTGGGAGAACTACCTCCGCCACTAAATCATAAACACAACCCATGATCCCAACAAGGAAGAAGAACTCTCATGACACTAGAACTCGACAGACGATGCCCTAGAAATACCCTCGGCCCTCTGGCACGAGTACACAATCACTTCGAAGAATCTGGACCACTCATAATGTTCTCAATAGTTAAAAACCCTTTTAAAAATGGAGTTTTACTTAAAACGGGGCACTAAAAATATATGAAGGTCCAGATGTAGCCTGAATCTCAAATGAATATGCAGTCTAGTGTCAAATAACCTCTAGATCATACTAAAAATGTCTGGGGCTCAAGAAGGTCATTCTATAATTTTCTAGGCAACTATCAGATTTATCAATATATAATAAATAAGCTAAACATGATCAATATATGATAAGTAAGCTAAACATGATCAATATGCTTACAGAAGCATTAGAGGGCATTCCATAAATCTCGAAGAAATTCCAACCCACCTGGATCGCATTCCGTAGGCAAAGCCGAAGTCGGGGAAGTGCCGAAAGTCCGGAAAGATCCCCGAAAGCTCGGACAAGCTCACGAGTCTTCTACAAAGAAAAGCAAGCTCACAGTCAATAAATAGGTAAATCGATCCATACACACCACCAGCTCCTAAAGCATATAATAGATCATCCTCTAATTTACTTACAAAACCACCTCAATCCAACAGCACACTTAAAGACTCCAATTGCACATATCCACAAGTTCACCATAAATCCAAGTCTAGCATCCTCAACATCAGCATCACACTCATAAATCCCAAACTTCCACCTACACCAAACAGACTACCACCACACACTCACATAAATCCACTTACTCCCATCATCAATAGGTAATTCCATAATACAAACACATATCACAAAAGGCCCACCTTAGCTCACATCCTGCTCACATAAAAAGTACAATTACACCAACCATCCACACACTCTAATAATCCAAAGCACACTCACAGATTAACAACCCTCTCACTTGCTGTAAATAGGAGAACCCCCAGCTCCATGGTAAAATACACAATACTTAGAAGCTTCCTTTGCACACACATAACATCTCACTTACATAATTCCCTTAAGTCCAAAACACACACAGACGCTCTTAAAAATAAGCTCTCAATATACAATTTACCAACAATCCAAATATTTTACCTCCCCTGCACACACACTAGCATTCCCAACACACACCTTGTGCACACACAGCCAAAAAAAATAGCACAACCAAGCCTCCAAGCATCAACACCATACTACATTAAACACCTCACCAACACTCACAGTACAATCACCCTTCACACATGCTTAGAAAACTACACTAAAGAAGAAAAGTGCATAATTTAATTCCATCATAATTAACATCATCATCATCATTATCATCTACATCATCAACCATCACCATTATTATTAGCATCAGGTCAAATACATACAACCAACACACTTGACAAACCAAGCCCACAGTACACAACCCACCTCTCACATAAGTCTGCTAATAAATTAACCAAATCACAGCACACAGCCATAAAACGGCTTGCGCAGGTAATTTCACGTGCCGCGCACACGATCCGGCTCCGCACGGCACCCCGTCGAGATTCGCGCCTCCACAAGGGGACAACCTGTGAGCAAAAAGAGGGAAAAACTAAGAGATAAAAAAAAAACCGACGAATACGTGCGATCGTCGGCGAAAACCGACCCCAAATGACGGAAACGCCGCGTGCGCGCCGCGCGGAAAATTTCCTGCGCACGCGCCGCAGCAAGCCGCCCGGCCGCTGCCGCACGCGCCCGCGGGCTACTGCGCGCTGCGCATTGTGCGCCAGCCGCGCGCGCTGCGCACCGCGCACCCGCCGCGCGCCGCGCGGTTGCGCACTGCGCGCCATCCGCGCGCGCTGCGCACCGCGCGCCTGCGCGGCTGCACACTGCGCGCCAGCCGCGCTGCGCACCGCGCGTGCCACCCTCCTTGCTGCTTGCCGCCAACCACCAAAGGACAACAGTCCAACCTCAAAACCACCAACAGCAACCTCAAAAACCATTAAAGACCCAAAATACCCAGCTTCAACTCTCTTTCATAAACAACATCACATACCTCTTATAAAAAAAAATCGTCGCGCGCGCCGGTCGCCGCGCTCTCGCTCGGCATCCAACCGCAGGAAGTTCCCATCAACACTTAAACACTCTTCTCTTATTTATCTCTTTTTTTTTTTCTTCTTCCTCTTCTTCTTCCTTCACCTGTTCTACTTCTTTCTCCCTTTTTTTTCTTTTCCTCTATTTCCACCCAAATCCTCTACTTCAGAGAGGAGGAAGAAGGAGTGAGGTGGCGTGCTAATTAGCTATAGGCTAATTAAATGGGAGGTGGGGGTGGTTGGGAGCATTAAATGCACACTAAAAATATCCAACTCCCACTTAAATTCAATTATATTAATCCACTCCCTTATCTAATTCAAATCACTAATTCTTTTCTTTCCATCAAACCTCCCAGACCAAAGTCCCAAAACCGCTAATTAAATAAATTAATTAATTAATCCATTAAATGCCCCCATCAACTCACTTTTTGCCCTCGGGGCCTCCGCACCAGTCCGGAACCTCCCGAACTCCGCTGTAATCTGAAAATACACATGCTCAAAGCTTTTTCTCCTCAAAAAGCTCAACCGTGGAGTCGGTGTGCTCAACCCAAAAACCGGCTCCAAAACTGCCAACTCCAATTCACTTTTTGCCCTCGGGTCTTCCGCGTCAGTCCGGAACCTCCCGAACTCCGCTGTAAACTCAAAGTATACCTGCTCCAAGTATTTCCAGATTTTCTGCACTCCGCTGTGAAGTCGAGGCTTCCCCGAAACCAGTCCTCTAACGGCGGACAAAGCCCGGAAAACTCCGAGTCAAGCTTGGGCTTCCGCGTTGATCCGAATCAACTCGAAATCAACTGAAATCACATATGGGACATGTTCGAGGCGTTTCTCCGCGTCACGCCATCATGCGAGGTCGGTGCGCCATCCGAAAACCCGGTATTCTACACTCTCCCCTCCTTAAAATGGTTTCGTCCTCGAAACCAGAATAAATCCATAACTTATGAGGGTGTCTCAAACAAATGGGGATAGAAAACACTCAACTCATCCTCAGGCTCTCAGGTGGACGTTCTCACTCATCACGATGGCTCCACTGAACCTTCACCAAAGGTATAACTCGACTGCAAAATTCCTTGTCTCACAAGCCAGATTTGCATCGGTCGCTCCAGATAGCTCAATTCCTCGACCAATTCCAAAGAAGTGAAATCCGAAACATGCCAGGGATCAAATATACTTCTTCCAGTCAGATAAATTCTCGTGGATCAAACTCCCGCATAAACTTAAATCTACAAATCCCCGCGGATAGAGGCTTCCACAAATCAAGATCTCCAATTCCAAACTCTAAGCCTCCAATTGGCATAACCTCCCCGTTGGTCCTTAGCAACTAAAATGCTCAAAACTCCATAATGCACTCATACCTCCCTTTACAAGAAAAGAAATTCAACATCGGGGACATACCCCAAATTTCCAACTCTCAATTCCGAGTTTTCAAAGTGGCACTCACAGATCGACCATCTCATTTCCAAGGTTGCCCTGCTCGCCTAGACAAGGCGTAAATGACCATAAGGTTCTTGCCGGGATAAAAGTACACGATCCACCTTACAATCCCAATAACTCTGTCCACCAGCATGGCCTCCACCAAAAGCCTCCTGAGTAACCAAGTACTTCAGGTTCGAGGGACTAGGGATAACTCCAAGTTCTCTCTATCACTGGCAATCATCCAAAACGATGCTGGTATCAAACTCAGCTGGAACACACAATCACTCAAATCCTAAAGGCGGCAGGGCCTTAGTCAACCACTTGACCGCACTGCAAGCTCATAATGCCCCTTCCGGGTTCTGATCACTCACTGGGTACAGCCCTCGGCTGTAAGGTCCCAAAAAGATACCTGCCTCACAAATGAGCACCTGCTGCAACACCTTCCAAGTCTGTCTGAACTCGAACCATCAAAGAGCTCTCATCGTTGTGTACTCACAATGTGGCGTCACTGCCGTGCACCAACGGCGTGGCATCACCCCCGTGTATCCGCGGTGTGGCATCATACTCAATATCCATCTCTCGGATCCTCACTGTCATATTCCCACAATGTGGTACTGGGTCACACAGACCTCTCGATCCATCTAATCCCGCAGCTGCACTATCAGCTCTCACTCTCTGTCTCGCGGTGATACTCCAATAGGTGCTACCATAATCGGCGCAGCTTCCAAAGCCACGTCAATTGCTATCTCAATCTCAAACTCACTAAGCGGCGGCTTCAATATCAGATCAGGTAGACTTTCACCCGGGATCACACGGGCGATAAGGACATTCTTTAATCCTAGTGCCGCCGTAGGCCCCTCCTCTACAGTCACAAGCCATGCGATACGACTACGACTCAACCTCTGTCGTGGTCTAGCCTCCTCTATAAACGTACTCCTCCTGACCAGGTCCACGGAGGGTCATTGTCCTCTCTCGGCAATCCATGGTAGCATAGCATTGGGATAACCAATCTCTATCCAACCTTATATCAACTTCCCGAAGCTGATATAGGACCAAAAACTCAATGGGTCAAATCCAATGTCCTACCTACACTGGGTAGGACTGGCAACACTCATCCATGTGCTATACGTGATCTGGAACCTGATCCTCACGTGCACAAGCTAACAGTCCTAACTCTGGCCCATGCTGTCATGCCCCGGGTGTAAACCAGAACCTGGGCTCGCCCACAGATCCGCCGTGCACACGGAATTTCCCGTGTACACGAAGCGCTGGTAACCTGCTAAGATATAAAAGATATAATAAAAGAGCATAAAAATAGAGCTAAATTGAAACTAGTATATCTCAGACAAATGCTGAAAATAAAAGTACAATAAACTCTCAAAAATATACATGTGTCTCTCCCAGCTCACAAGATAAAATACATCCAGCTGGCCGAAGCCAGACCAAAAAATAAAAGGAAAATACAACCGTCTGAGTGTACTGGGAATACATCAACATCTACTGAACTCTGTATCAGGGAAGCAGCTAACTAGTCAACGATCCTCTTACCTCGGTCCTGGGAAGAGGGTCCCGCAACTCCTGCAGAGGACTCTGCAAAACAAAGAGGAAAAGAAAAGGGAGAAAGGGTGGGGGTGAGAACTACTATAAAGACAGTAGCCTCCCCTAGTGGGTAAACCTCAACTCAGACATGCCCACTAGGACTACCAGAGGCGAAAAGAATAAATGTGGTAAACTATAAGTATGGCTACTGATAAAAGCTACCACTAATATGCCTCTACATGCCCAGCTAAAAAGATAGCTAAATATATGCATCAGAATATCAAAGCCTGCCTGAATAAACCCAATCTCTACTCCAGTAAACACTGGGACTGCCTGCGGTGCCTGCCAAATCGGGTATGCCAGCCTACGCATAACACCGATAGGGGATAGGAGTCTCGAGGACTCAAGTCTGTATATCGCGCACTCCGGAGTGGCACTCGAGGGGAGCGACCCACACGAGAAAAATGCCCGAGTAATAAGTATCGAAGAAGAGTAAGTCCGCAGGACTAGATCATGACACTGATCTAAATGGAATAGAACCATCCCCTAAAAGAAGCCCAAATCCTCTCCCCGATCTGATGCCATAACAACTGTCCGGTCAACCGCCCAAAATCCGCAGTTGCCGTAATACCCTACCGTCACAGCCTGCCCGCCCTGAATCCCAAGTATCTGACTACACTATCCCGGCCCCTGCTCTAACCTAAGCATGATATCCCCTATGTCTAGGTAACTGGAGAAAGTAAAAATCATTGTTTCTCCTAAGTCAATACCAGCATGATAGTGCAGCAGAAAAAGGTGGCCTAACTAGGTGACCATTCAAGCATGCAAAAGTCCTTTCCTAACAGAATAATTTCAGTGTTCTAATTCTTACAAGATTTACAATATGCCTTTATTTGGATATATGAAGTATTAACCTGCCACAAGCCAATTTATACACATGCTTAAGTCTCCCTATTATACATAAGTATGATATGGATTTAGCCGATTATTAACAAAAGGTTTAAGCAATAATTCCAGGGATTCTAATCAACTTAACATTTGTAAGAAATTGCCATTTATTAGTATCTAGTCGTCTAAAGATGCAAGTATCAATTACAAGTCCTTTTCTTTTCATTAAGCATGCCATGTTCATTCAACTAGTATAATAGCAACATTACACAGGACTAGCTCCAATATGCCTAGTGGGTTATCCCAAGTAAGAGGTTAACAACGGTACCCACCTCGAGCGCTAAAGTCCTTGTCCCAAATGCGAAAACCCGCGCTCGCACCAAAAGCTCACCGCAACACTGTACCAAATCTCCAAGAAGGACATACATAACTTTAGTCCTTCAAACATCACAAAATCTGTCCCCAAATTAATCGGTCTAAAGTTCACAGATTTTCACCTGCGAAGGTTGGTCAGAAAATTCTAAGAAAAATACCGTCGCGTTCCTTGCGACGAACCCGTCGAAACGAGTACCTGCACGCTCGAAACCGAGCTTCCATCGTTGAGATACAAATTCGGCAAGGTGAACACCCCAAACAAAACAGTGCAGAAATTCTGTACCAAAAGACTACAGAGAAAGGAGATTCCCACCTTTGAAAAATATTCAGAAAAATCTGAGAAAATTCCATGAGATTCCTTGCGAGATGTAGATGAAAAACGCCTTTTGAATCGCCTCGATCTGTCGCCTAAGCGTGAAGTTATAGCCAAATCAAACAGGTGCTGTCGAAAACTCCACGAGGAAAAATGGGTCAAAAGAAGCTCGGAAAACTCTAAATCCGCATGAAAACTAGAGGCAACTCAAAACATCAAAAATAAAGCCCTACCTGTCAAGAGTCCAACGGCGTAAGAATCGCTCAAAACGGAGGTCGGGGTGAGCCGGGGGAGCCCGAACACTGAAAAGGGACGAAACGGGTCGCCAGTCAACAAGCGTCGCGCCGCGCCGAAAAATGGCCAACCTCAAAAAACGTGCTCCTAAAAATCCCAGGGAAGATCAGTGAGGTAGGACTCAGGTGGAGGAAAAATATTACTTAAGGGTCCCCTGTGAA
The DNA here is from genome assembly GCA_029204045.2 of Tillandsia leiboldiana. Classification (NCBI taxonomy): domain Eukaryota; kingdom Viridiplantae; phylum Streptophyta; class Magnoliopsida; order Poales; family Bromeliaceae; genus Tillandsia; species Tillandsia leiboldiana. The sequence goes on along the minus strand of CM055068.1, from coordinate 32,053,953 downwards.
AAACCTCCCAGAAAAAGTACAAAAGGCCCTCAAAGGCCACCCCCCCCCCCCCCCCCCCCCCCCCCCCGACACCTATCGGATTCGGGCGCCACTTTTGGCGCTCGAATCCGCAAAGCGGGTCGGAGTGGGGGCCGTCCGACCGCCCGGATCGTTCCGGTGCGGCCACGTGTCCCCCGCACAGCAAACAGCTGTGCGGGGCGACTGGGCGCCCGCCGCGTGGCCGGGACCCGCTGGGGGCGGTGCATGCACCCGCCCCCTGGTCGGCCGACACGTAGCCCGCACTTCAGTGCGGCCATGTGCGGCCGACCAGCCGCACTGGCGCCCTGCGCCGGCCCGCGCCCGTGGACCGCGCCCAGGTGAGCCGTCCAATCCCCGGGCGACGCGTGTCGTGCACTCGGTCCACAAGATCCGCGCCATTTCCCTGGACCGCGCCGCGCACTCCCGCCAATCCGGAAGTGCCACGTGGCCCGCCGCGCGGTCCATGCACCCGCCGCGCCTCCCCGTGGACCGAGCGGTGTGAACCAGCCAATAAAAGGCTGCCACGTGGCCCCAGCCGGTCCACGGTCCACCCCCATGCACCCAAACGCCCCGAAAACTTCCGGAAGCCCGTTTTTGGTCATCCGGACTCCAAATTTGACAAATAAATAGTCGTTTTCAAGCGTTTTTCTGCGCTGAATCCAAATCCAACCTCTGTTTGGCCCAAATCTTTTTCTAAAATTCGGCAAACACAGCCGAAGACCAAATTAGCTGAAAATATCACTCAGGGTCCATCTGTGGCACCCCTTTGATGCCCCATGGGCCAGTCACACCAACACTAGGTGTTCTACACAGTGGATTCAATGGGAAAGCTGCATGGGGAAATCCAGAACACTACACACGCGAAGCTACTCCTGCTCTACAAAACACATTCAAGCGGTGTCGGCATCAACCATGCTCTAACTCCGATGACTATAAGGAAGTCCACGCCTGGTAAAACGTGATTCACTAACCTGGCGCCCTCTAACCGGCGGCACAAACTCATCCGCTAGATGCTGGCGGCCGTCGCTCTGTCTGCCTCGGCATAACAGCTCCATCAGCCTATCGGTAAGTTGGATGAACCTCTTCATCCTGAAGGGGTAGTAGGGGTGCCGTCGCAAGCGGCAAATCCAAGAGCACCACTCTGGGACACTCTACCTGAATATGTCCCGACCATCCGTATGAAAAGCATCGCCCCTGCCTGAGGTCACACTACGACGATGAAAGCGGACCACCGGAAAAGGCACACTAATCCTGACACTACTGCTGGTGCCTCGACTGTCGAGAACCTCCTGGTCTCTGTCTCCTCTGAGACCCATGATCCTGATACTGGAATCACGACAACCTCGAACCATTCAACTATCCCAAAAATCAGGCGATACCGGACGCCACCAACTCTCGGTGTCCCTATCCAAGCGCGCAACCAAGTGCACCTGATTCTTCTTCTGGGTAAACAATCCTTGAACAATTCCTTCATAGCAGAGATCCAGTTCTCGGCCTCCCAAGGCTCCAAACTCTATCCCGTAATCTACAGGGGATGGAACTGGATGAAGTAAAACAACCGGTCAGCAACCCCTCGCTGCTTCTGCACCATCAGTGGTGCGATCAGGGTCGAAATCGGCGATGTCGCGGCTGAAGGTACTACTGGCGATACCCCGGGAGATGCTCTCAGCTCAAGCATGCGCATCACGCGCTCCAAGTCCTCTTTCTGGCGCCGCATCGCCTCAATGTCTGGGCTACTTGGGCCTATAACTCTCAGACCTCGCTCTGCTCTATCCATTTAGCCTCCCGCTCTTCGACTCCTCATCCAAGGTCAAACACGCCCTCGCCGCTGAACGGCGTCTCGGAAGCATCAAAAACCACTGCAACATAACAAACAATAGGACAAAACTCTCTCGACCCAATCAGGCGAAAGTCTAGAACATGTTACCCATACTAAAGTATTATGTTGTCTGCAGCCAACATAATTATCTTTAGAGAAATAACATGTAAAATCACTCACCCCAATCCTCTGGGGGAGGTACAAGCTTAATCAGGACTCTCGCTAAAGTCTCGTCTCTCACGACAGTCATCCTACTGTCCAACCAATAGCCTAGGGTCTCTAAGTCCTCAATGACCTACATCCTAGGCTCTGATACCACCTAAATCTGTCACGCCCCGGGGTTAAAACTGCATTCCGGGCTCGCTAACAGATCCGCCATCTGTACGGAAACTGCCGCACAGACGAAGCGTCTACCCTGCAAGTCAGATCTAGAACTAGAACATGTATCAGAGCTGAAACTATAAATCAAAAGCTACACTGTAAATCTGAAATAAATAAATCTCCAGTAATACATAAATTCTCAGTACAGGTCCCTCAAATGAAATAATAAACTACAATCCTCACCCTCTCAGTGCAAAAGTGGAATCATAAAACTAACGGGGTATATCTACCTCAGACTAAAAAGCTGGTAAGGAACTACTCGGCCACGTCCTCACCTCGATCTGCTGTCTCCGCACGAACCAAGCCGGAACAGCTGCCTCAGAAAACCTGTCACCGCAGCGGGTGTGAGATCTACTACAGAAGGCAGATCTCAGTGGGTACCATCCCAATATCCACGGTATGCCCACTAAGTCTACTGGAGGCAAAACAGATAGGTATGCAGATAGATAGATAAAAGGGGTAAGCAGGAAAGAAACTACAGCTAACATGTATCATGATGCTCAAGGAACTCTACTCAGACCTTGCTATGCATACACTCTCACTGCTAATAATATGCCTCAAGTACTATGCTCAAAGGAAAACTCATCTATGAACATGCAATGAAACTCACTCACACAAATCACCCAATCGCAATGGCTGTCCCACTTTTTGGACCAGTCAAGCCTGCGCTCATCTACTGCCACTACGCCCAAACAGGACTTGGTCTTACGTAGGGTGTCTCTCATGGACTATCTCAGTAATCACATCGCAGCCTCGTCAGGCTCGGTATCATCATCGCATTCGGAGCGTAGCACGCGGGGAGCGACCCCGCGAACTCAATTATCTCACAACTGGCCTAAAATGCCAGGCTCAGCAGGCTATAATCCACGATCAAACAGATCGGTATCTCAAAGCTCGAAAACACAACTCAGTCGGAAAAGAACCTCGACTCGAACATGAATAGCCCAAACACTATCACAGCTATGTCGGAGAACCCTCAACGACTCAATCTGAAAATGAACGACCATGGCTGTGAAGACCCGAAATTCCTATTTATGGAGCACTGTTGCATCTACAGCTTCTGGAGGCCTATGCGTCGCGTCGGCGGGGTTTGTGCACAATTTGGACACCAGTGGGGGACTTCGGGCTTAAATGGATCACGTGGGTGATCAAATGGCCCCGTCGAATGCTTAGAAGTGGTTTTGCGCGCAATGGATATTAAAATTGGGCTCAGCGCAAAGTTTGGACAAAAGAACACCTTTCCGGATGCCTTCGGCAATTTTTAGAGTTGGAATTTGGCAAATCGGACTTCGGATTTGGATTCAGCGCGCGAAAACGATTAAAATGGACTATTCACTTATATTTTTCGGAGCACGGATGACGCGCACAATTTTCGAGGCATCTTGGTACTGTTCCGGCGCCGGCGGGCAGCGGCGGAGCGCGGCGCGGGCAGGCGCGGGCAGGTGCGCGGTCCACCGCGGAGGCGTGCACCGGTCGCGGGCCACGTGGCGGATCCCGGTTGGCCGGCGCAGGGGGCGCGGTCCACGGGAAAAGGCGCGGTGTACGGTGGATCGGAGGGTGACACGTGGCGGCATGTGGTTGGTGCGGTGCAGCACGCTCGGTCCACGGATCTGGCTGGGGAGCGCCTCGGGAAGCGTGCGTGCAGAGGCGCAGGCGGCGGGCGCAGAGCGCACGTGGGCGCGTTGACGCGCTGTTCCCGCGCGTGGGCGGCCACGTGTCGGCGTCTGGGGGGCGCCACGTGTCGCGTTGTGAGCGGCGGGCATTGCTGTCGCCTGTTTGGCGGGCGACGTGGAGGCCCAGGGAACTTCCGGGCTGCTACAGTGCGCGCCCAAGGAACTTTTGGGCTGCTACAGTGCGCGCCCAAAAATTCCCTGCGCCCGGAAATTAGGACACATTCGGTATTTTGTGATTTGTTTCCTGGAGCCTATAAAAGCGACCCGAGCTTCTTTCTTCCCCCTTTTTCCGGCATTTTTGAGCCTCCTCTCGCCATGGCACCTTCAGCAAAGTTGATCCCCGAGCTATGCTGCATCCATCTGCAAAGTTTTGAGATTTTTGGTGGCATGCTTATCGATGTTTCCATTTTTACGGCGCGGTGAGACGCTCGTCCATTTGGGTTCGCCTTCGTCGCGTTTCGGTGCGCGAGCTCCCCCGGCCTACTCCGACCACCTTTTCGAGCGATTTCTTCGCCGCTGGATCCGCGACGGATAGATCTACGATCAAGGTATTTTCAGTTTTCCCTCATTTCGTGCTTTTCGAGGTGTTTGTTCGAGCTTACTGTGACCCCATTTCTGTGATGGAGATTTGGACAGCGGCATGGTCTTTCGGCGATATCTCCGCAACCGGGCATCGTATGGCGATGTGCTTGTACACTTTTTTCATCTACTCGACGCAAGGAATATCACAGTATTTTTCTTGGATTTTTCTGAGTTTTTCCCGAAGGTATATGATCTTCCCCTTATCTGTAAATGGAATTACAGTTATGTTGCTGTGTGGTTTTGCGCACCTGTACTGTGGAATTTGTAACTCGGCCTACGGGGCTCGGAATTGGACGTGCCGGTACTCGTTTCGAAGGTATTGACGCGAGGATTGCTATGATATTTTTATTGGATTTTTCTGGGCACTTTCGGTAGGTGAAATAAGCATATCTTTGGGACTGATTTTCTGTGTGTTTGTGCGTGGTTAATTTTGGGAATGAAAGTGTAATGTTGGACCTTATTGTTGTCCCCAGGGGTGTTTACATGTGTTGCTGGATCCGATGGATCTGTAGACTTTGATTTCGGGGTACTTTTAGCTGTTTGGAGCCAAGGCTTGAGCGACATGTACCGAGGGTGTAATTTTGGCAGATTTTGGACTATGAGCGTCTACACTCTTCACCGACTCCAGGTTTGCCTTGGTTTAAGCGCTTCAGGTGGGTAAACTTAGTAATTGCAACTGTTAGAGGGAATGTCAGGGTTTATATGCATGTTATGCCTTATGGGAGGTGTAATAGTGGATGTTCATGTATGGTTAAGATGAGCTTACCTATGGGAATGTCACCCTCTATGATTGATAGCATGCCTAATTTAATGTGCAACCGATATGAGCAAGAGGTAAGCATGGAAACGGCCTAGATCATGTGGATTGATGTTTACCTGATAATTGTACATGCTTGTTGAACTAGAGACTTAGCATGCGATAGACAGATTATATTTATCCCACACTAGATGATATAGAGATCATACATGTTTATTCAGTGGCCTATTTATGCGAGATTGGTATATCATAGTGGGAATATTGTAGTATGCTTTGCTACCATATGTTTTACTCTCTTTTATTGTTTCCAAGGACAAAAGCATGCTTGATTGGACTTGTAGTTAGGCCATCTTTTACTGCTGCACTACTTATTGGAACTTGACTTAGGAGAAATCAAGCTTTTCCTTTCTCCTTCTTGTGAGTCAGGTGGTCAGTGTTGCTCGGGTTCGAGCAGGGGTCTGGGTAGTGTAGTCGGGACTTCGTGTTTGGGACAGGTTGGATTAGTTGTGGGGCTTTGCGGCAACCGCGAATATTGGGCGGTTGACCGGATGCTTATCTATGCACCAGATTTGGGTATCAGTTTTCTCTTGTGGATGGAGTTTCCCACTTATCGTTTAGTTGCATCCGATTGAGATCGGTCCTTTCCTTTAGTGGATGAGTTTTCCCACTTTGATCAGAGTCATGATCCAGTCCTGCTATATAGAGATACTTGTGAGACATTGATTACAGAGATACTTTACTCGTGTGGGTCGCTCCCCTCGAGTGCCACTCCGGAGTAGGCTTTTGACCGTGACAGGCCGGTCAGTTGGTGAGTTGCGAGTGATGACAGAGTTGGTGAGTTGTGAGTGACGACAGAGTTGGTGAGTTGTGAGTGATGACAGAGCAGGCAGTACCGGGTTTTATACCGGTTCATTTGATTGGGTTTATTTCGGTCAGATACTTTTATTGTTGCACTCGTGCCAGGGGGACCGAGTGGAGTCTAGTAGCCGTGTTTAGACCAGTGCTAGTGTTGTTGGGAACCGTCTGGGGATCGACGGTTGTCCCAAGGTCATTGTGAGTTGTTGACCGTTGTGCGAGAGCCTTGGTGATCTTGAGTTTATCCGTTCTGAGAGAGAGCGTGGATTTTGACTATAGCCTGCATGAGCCACTATTCGATAGCGAGTTAGTCCGTTTGGACGCCCTACGTAATTCCTGCCCGTCATCGGGAGGTGGTCGTAGGTGGGGCGCAGGTTTGACTGGACCAGATGTGGCAGTCAGCTCGATTGGATCGATTGTGCACTTCTTGTACTAGTGGTTGCATACCATTATTTGGTTCTCCCCTTTTAGGCATTTAGATAGAGGCAGGGTAGCTGTTGGGAGTCCCCAGCTTTCGTATTTCAGTCCTTACGGCTTTGGTTATTTTATGTCTCTTGAGGACTTGGTGGGCAGACCGTCGGGTCTGGCGGTGGTACCCATTGAGAACTCCCTTTTTGGTGTAGTTCTCACACCCTTTGGGGGTTTTCCCCCTCATTTTTCCTTCCTCTCCTTCGTTTTGCAGAGTCTTAGCGGGTGTGGCTGATTCTGCGGTTGTTGATCGAGGCGAGGGAGTCGCGAGCTAGATCCCTACCCGTCGTTGGAGAGTAGCGGTACCCCTACAGAGGAGATCTTTAGTAGTTTAGCTATTTTGTTTTCCTCTTTTGAGAGGCTGATGTAGTGAGGATATATTATGTATTGAGAGACTGTACACTGATGTATTTATTGGAGATACCTCCCGGTTGGGTTCTGAGCTTGTATTCGAGGATATTGTATTATTATTATTTTTGGGAGGCGGGCACTGTTGTATTATTTCCAGTTGTACAGTGATTGATTTTAGTTATACAGCAGATTTTTTTTTATTTATAGCTCTGATATCTGTTTAGCTATAGTACTTTTCTTGCAGGTAGGACGCTTCGCCTATGCGGGTTGGGCATAGGTGGCGGATCTGTTGGCGAGCCCGGGTCGCAGTTTCGACCCCGGGGCATGACAATGGCTGAGTCGGAAACCTCTGCGGCTCGATCTGCCAAAACCCCAAATATCTTCAAAACTAAGTAGGAGAACTACCTCCACCACTAAATCATAAACACAACCCATGATCCCAACAAGGAAGAAGAACTCTCATGGCACTAGAACTCGACAGACGATGCCCTAAAAATACCCTCGGCCCTCTGGCACGAGTACACAATCACTTCGAAGAATCTGGACCACTCATAATGTTCTCAATAGTTAAAAACCCATTTAAAAATGGAGTTTTACTTAAAAATGGGCACTAAAAATATATGAAGGTCCAGATGCAGCCTGAATCTCAAATGAATATGCAGTCTAGTGTCAAATAACCTCTAGATCATACTAAAAATGTCTGGGGCTCAAGAAGGTCATTCTACAATTTTCTAGGCAACTATCAGATTTATCAATATATAATAAATAAGCTAAACATGATCAATATATGATAAGTAAGCTAAACATGATTAATATGCTTACAGAAGCATTAGAGGGCATTCCATAAATCTCGAAGAAATTCCAACCCTCCTGGATCGCATTCCGTAGGCAAAGCCGAAGTCGGGGAAGTGCCGTGTGACGCCCCACTTCCCAGGGGGTCACCCATCCTAGAACTACTCTAGCTCTAGCACGCTTAACTCTCATGTTCCTCTTGGATCTTGCTACCATCCAAAATGCTATAGCCGGGTTAGAGATTTAGTCCTATTATATCATTTATATAGAGGACTAATCCCAATTCCGGGGTGTCACATTCTTCCCCCCTTTAAGCCCTGACGTCCACGTCAGGCTTAAGCACACTCACAAGCACCAGGCGATGTGAGACTCGTCTCGCTAGCCTTAGCCGACCTTGTGGGGAGCTGCACTCCACCCACAACGGTCATTAGCCGGGGAGCCTCGCTCTACCCGCTATATAACCCTGGCTCAGCCGAGACTCATCTCACATTTCCGGCTGGTGAATGGCTCTGATACCAACTGTGACGCCCCACTTCCCAGGGGGTCACCCATCCTAGAACTACTCTAGCTCTAGCATGCTTAACTCTCATGTTCCTCTTGGATCTTGCTACCATCCAAAATGCTATAGCCGGGTTAGAGATTTAGTCCTATTATATCATTTATATAGAGGACTAATCCAAATTCCGGGGTGTCACATGCCGAAAGTCCGGAAAGATCCCCGCAAGCTCAGACAAGCTCACGAGTCTTCTACAAAGAAAAGCAAGCTCATAGTTAATAAATAGGTAAATCGATCCATACACACCACCAGCACCTAAAGCATATAATAGATCATCCTCTAATTTACTTACAAAACCACCTCAATCCAACAGCACACTTAAAGACTCCAATTGCACATATCCACAAGTTCACCATAAATCCAAGTCTAGCATCCTCAACATCAGCATCACACTCATAAATCCCAAACTTCCACCTACACCAAACAGACTACCACAACACACTCACATAAATCCACTTACTCCCATCATCAATAGGTAATTCCACAATACAAACACATATCACAAAAGGCCCACCTTAGCTCACATCCTGCTCACATAAAAAGTACAATTACAACAACCATCCACACACTCTAATAATCCAAAGCACACTCACAGATTAACAACCCTCTCACTTGCTGTAGATAGGAGAACCCCCAGCTCCATGGTAAAATACACAATACTTAGATGCTTCCTTTGAACACACATAACATCTCACTTACATAATTCCCTTAAGTCCAAAACACACACAGACGCTCTCAAAAATAAGCTCTCAATATACAATTTACGAACAATCCACAAATTTTACCTCCCCTGCACACACACTAGCATTCCCAACACACACCTTGTGCACACCCAGCCAAAAAAAATAGCACAACCAAGCCTCCAAGCATCAACACCATACTACATTAAACACCTCACCAACACTCACAGTACAATCACCCTTCACACATGCTCAGAAAACTACACTAAAGAAGAAAAGTGCATAATTTAATTCCATCATAATTAACATCATCATCATCATTATCATCTACATCATCAACCATCACCATTATTATTAGCATCAGGTAAAATACATACAACCAACACACTTCACAAACCAAGCCCACAGTACACAACCCACCTCTCACATAAGTCTGCTAATAAATTAACCAAATCACAGCACACAGCCACAAAACGGCTTGCACAGGTAATTTCACGTGCCGCGCACACGATCCGGCTCCGCACGGCACCCCGCCGAGATTCGCGCCTCCACAAGGGGACAACCTGTGAGCAAAAAGAGGGAAAAACTAAGAGATCAAAAAAAAACCGGCGAATACACGCGATCGTCGGCGAAAACCGACCCCAAATGACGGAAACGCCGCGCGCGCGCCGCGCGGAAAATTTAGGAACCCCCTTAACCACATCTTTATCCTTGCTAGTTCTTTAAAATTCATGTGACCTAGTCTTTCATGCCAAACAGTTTCATTATCCAAAGAAACTAGGTTACATTTTTCAGAAACTTTGTTTGAAACAACATAGCAATTATTTTCCGATCTAACCCCTTTTAAAAAGAATACCTGGTCCTTATCAGTTACAACACATTCTATAGAAGAAAAATTAACTGAGAACCCATTGTCACAAAGTTGACTTATACTAATGAGGTTAGTCTTTAGGCCTTCAACAAATAAAACATTGTTCAAAACTGGGCCTTCTGGAATAGCGATTGTTCCCTTTCCAACAATTTTGGAAGAACGACCGTCTCCGAAAACAACATGTCCTCCGGAGATTTTCTCTAAAGTTTGAAAACTGTTTTTGTCACCGGTCATGTGACGAGAACAACCACTATCCAAATACCAAGACGAATTATCATAAGCGTGTAAAGAAGTATGAACAACAAGATAAGGGAAGATTTCACCTTTGCGTACCCAAACCTTTTCAGTTTTGGAGTACGTCGGAAATGATTGTGAAGTTGATACCTTTGGTGAAAGCGTCTTGATTGATCCATCGCTTTTCCTTGACGTCGTCGTCTTGTTTGATGTACTACCAATGCTCTTTCCTTTTGAAAGATCCTTCTTTGATTTGCGAGGAATGAACTCATTGGTAGTAGTTGCAAGATGTGCTTGATTTGATCTTTTCGCTCCATTCTTGCAATTTCTTCTTATGTGCCCTGCATAACCACAACGAAAACATACCTTAGTGCTTGACGATCCCGAAGAGGGTGAAGTAGGCTTGTTGTCGTTGCTTGTCGTGGATTCCGGTGTCGGAGGAGGAGATACCGACTGAGGCACAAACACTGTCCCACTCGAACTAGGACTGTCTCTGGTTCGAGTGTATCCGAGGCCGAACCGATTTGTTTGACCAAGACCAAGTAATTTATCCAACTTGCTCCTTCCAGAAGAGAATTGCTTTAAATCATCCTTGAGTTGGAAAATGGTCTCTGTCATTTCCATTTTTTCTTGTCAAGCCTCGCCGTAGAGCTTCAAGAAGTAATTTTCTTTATTCGCCATATCTACATAATTCTTCTCGAAATGCTCATTGGACTCTTGAAGGGAAACATTTACTTTAATCAGATTATCCCTTTCCGCTTCAAGAGCGTTTGAGAGAGAAGTTGCCCTTTTTGCTTCTTCTTCGAGATCCTGCAATCTCTCTCTCAAACTCTTGTTTTGCTTTGCCAGTTTCTTTGAATCCCTCAAAAGCTTATGGTAGGCAAGAGCAAAATCTTCACCTTCAGAGTTACTCGATTCGTCGTCCGTTGGAGTTTTTTCAACCTGGGAGAAGTTGGACAATGAATCGGATGTACTTGCCATTAAGCATATGAAGGGTGAAGATGTGGACGCGTGGAATGCCGTTGCGTTGTTCTCTTCATCACTTGAAGATGACTCATTTGTCGTTGAGGTGCCATCCCAAGTGACGGCTTGCATTGCCTTCTTCTTGGACGGATTCTTATTTGGACACTCCGTTGAGATATGGCCGTATCCTCGGCACTTGAAGCATTGGACTTGTCCTTCTGAGCTTTTCTTATCCTTTGAAAAAATTTCTTGCTTTCTTGACTTTTGGCTTGAAAAACCTTTTCCTTTCTTCCACTTTCCGGAGGATGGAGTTTTACTAGAATTACCCCTTCGAAAGTTTCGGCGAAAATTTCTTGTCAAGAGAGCAAGCTGCTTCTCAAAGTCCTCCATAGATAGATTCTCGTCATCGCCTAAGGAGGATGAATCCGCGTCTTCTTCTTTTGTAGTTTTCAACGTAAAACCAGAAGACTTAGAAGTAGATGCTTTTCCAGAAGAATAGTTAGTAGGAAATGTCATTTCATATGTTTGTAATGAACCAACTAATTCTTCTACACGGATTTCGTCCGGGTGTTTAATAGTTTCAATGGGCGTAACCTTGGAACGAAATCTTTCAGGAAGAGTTCTTAAGATCTTTCTTACAATTTTAAATTCTGGAATCTTCTCTCCTAAGTTAGCACATGTGTTTACAATGTCTTGCAATCGTGTATAGTAGTCTGTGAATGATTCATTTTCTGCCATGAAAATAGAGTCAAATCTGCTCGTAAGCATTTGCAGCTTTTGAATCTTCACAAGGTTAGTTCCCTCATGTGTAACTTGAAGAACATCCCAGATTTCTTTCGCAGTCTCACATGCCGAGACGCGAGAGAATTCTATTTGAGACAAGGCATTAAATAAAGCATTGATTCCTTTGCCATTGTGTCACGCCCCGGGTGTAAACCAGAACCCGGGCCCGTCCACAGATCCGCCGTGCACACAGAATTTTCCGTGTACACGAAGCGCTGGTAACCTGCTCAGATATAAGAGATATAGATAAAGGAGCATAAACAGAGCTAAAATAAAGCTACAACATCTCAGACTACAGCTAGAAAGTAAAAGCAAAGTAAAAACTCTCAAAATATACAAGTGTCTCTCCCAGCTCACCAAATAAGTACAAACAGCTGGCAAGAGCCAGACCCAAAATAAACTACAACTGTCTGAGATAAGAAAGGGGTACAACTGATACACGACTAAACTCGAAGTCGGGGGTAGATGAGCTACCTAATCCGCTATCTGCTTGCCTCGCTCTGCCCGAGATGGCCCTGCAACTCCCGCAGAAGACTCTGCAAAACAAAGGGAGAAAAAGAAAAGAGAGACAATGGGGGTGAGAACTACTATATAAAACAGTAGCCTCCCCTAGTGGGAAAACCTCAAACTCTGACGTGCCCACTAGGTCTACTAGAGGCAAAAAAGGAAAAACAGTAGTAAACTAAAAAGGCTACTGATAAGGAAAAACTATCACTACAATGCCTCTAAATGCAGTATCAAAAGAGATGACTGTATGAATGCATCAGAAAACTGTATCTGTCCCAATAACCCAATCATGTGCCACCAGTAAAACTGGCATTACCTGCTCAGCGGAATCTGCACACATGGCTCGAAACCGCGGGATTGGCCCACATGGCTCGCATCCCAAAATAAGTAACAGATTGGCAACTCTATAACCGTCCGATCGCACACTCCGGAGTGGCACTCGAGGGGAGCGACCCACACGAGTAAAATAGCTCTGTAACAAGTATCTCAGTCTAGCAGGACTTTGATCATGACTATGATCAAAGTGGAAATCTCTATCCACTAAAGAAACCTGATACCCAATCTGATGCATAAGTAAAACATCCGGTCAACCGCCCAATGTCCGCGGTCGCCGCAACACCCCACAAGTCCAAATCTGATAAGGTAATCAACAGCTGGCTAACCGCCCAATGACCGCGGTTGCCACAACACCCCACGATCCAAATCTGATAAGGTAATCAACAGCTGGCTAACCGCCCAATGTCCGCAGTTGCCACAACACCCCACGATCCAAATCGAGTCTAATCTGACCCTGACTCGATGGCCTCGACTACACTATCCTATACCCCTACTCTAACTTGAGCAACATGCGACTGAATAGAAAGGAGAACAACTAAATATGGTTTCTCCTAAGTCATTTCCCAGTATGATAGTGCAGCAGTAAATAGTGGCCTAACCAAATGTCCAAACAAGCATGCAATTGTCCTGTACTTGGTAAGATAGATGCAAGTGTCCGTGAAATAAAACATGCTAGCAACAATTCATCACAATGGTCTAAGTACCCTATGTACTAGTAAATCATGCATAACATTCACAATGTTACTAATAAAGCCTTCTATCTCTCAAGTGATATTACCATTCTAATTCACTAATGTCATTAGTAAGCAAGTACTAACATATGTCCCATCTATTTCACATAAGCATGCAAATATCATTCAGAGGGTGCAATTAACTTCCCAACATGGAAAACACTCCAATAAGCCTAGTGGGTTAGTCAAAAGTAGAGATTCGCAACAACACCCACCTCGAGCGCTAAATCCTGGTCCCAAAAGTGATGTCCACGCTCTGTCCAAACAACCTCCACAAAACTGTACAACATTCCCCAAAAGAACATACAACAATTAATCACACAATACATCACAAAATCTGTCCCAAATTACAGCAGTCCACTATTCTGTAATTTTCACCAGCAAGATCTGCCCGAAAAATTCCATCAAAAATATTGTCGCGATTCTTGCGACGAACCCGTCGAAACGAGTACCTGCACGTTCAAATCCGAGTTTTCTACGCTGAGTTACAAATTCTGCAAGGGAAACACCCCAAACTAAACTGTCCAGAAATTCTATGTCAAAGAATCACATTAAAAGGAGACTTTCACCTTCGAAAAATATTCCAAAAATCCAGGGAAAAATCCATGAGATTCCTTGCGTAGTGTAGATGGAAATGGCCTCTCGAATCGCCTCGATCCGACGTCTGTGCGAAAAGATACGGCTAGAACACCGTGGTGCTGTCCAAAAATCCGCGAAGAAAAAGGCGTCAAATGGAAGCTCGGGAAACTCCAAGGTCAGCATGGAAAACGAGGAACCTCAAAACATAGGAGTTGAAGTCCTACCTGTCGTGAGTCCAACGGCGCGAGAATCGGCGAAATTGGAAGTCGGGGTGAGTCGGGGGAGCCCAAACACTGAGAAGGGACGGAGCGGGTCGCCGGAAAACAAGCGTCGCGCCGCGCCGTAAAATCACGAACCTCAGGAAGCGTGCCTCCAAAAATCTTCAAAGTCCTCCAATGGATTGTGCACTGCGTGAGGGGAATTTCTCCTGAAGAAGTCACAGTGAAAAAGGGCCCAAAAACTCGAGATAGAACCCAAAGAAGCCCTTTTTATAGGCCCAGCCCACCACTGAAGTGGGCCGGATTCGGGCGCAGGATTCGGGCGCACTGCGCCCGAAAGTCCGGTCGGAGGATTCCCGTCCAACGCGCCCGAAACCCTCTGGGGCTGCCATGTGTACACGAACAGGGGACAGCCGTGCGAGGAGGCCCGCTGCGCGCCGCGTGTCCCTCCGCGGTCAGCGGGGGTAGGTACGGCCGCCCACACGCGAGGCGACACATGGCCGCACTCGAGTGCGGCCGACCGCCCGCCTGGCGCCACAGTGCGCGCGCCGTCCCGAGGCGCCCCTCCGCGCACACCGTGGACCGCGCCCACGTGAGCCAGCCAATTGCAGGCCGCCACGTGTCGTGCGCCCGGTCCACTGCAGCCGCGCAAAGACGCTGAGCCGTGCCGCGTGCGCCGGCCATTCCGGGCACGCCACGCGTCCCCCGCTCGCGGTCCATGCACCGCCGCGCCTCCCCGTGGACCGAGCTGCGTGAGCCGACCAATAACAGGCCGCCACGTGGCTCCGGCCGGTCCACGGCCCTTCCCCATGCACCGAAAAACCCTAGAAACTTCCGGAAGCCCGTTTTTGGTCATCCGGACTCCAAATTTAACAAGCAAATAGCCGTTTTCAAGCGTTTTTCCGCGCTGAATCCAAATCCAACCTCAGATTGGCCCAAAACCTTTTCTAAAATTCGGCAAATATGACCGAAGGCCAAATCAGCTAACCAAGACACAAAGGGTCCATCTGTGGCATCCCTTTGATGCACTATGGGCCAGACACACCAACAATAGGTGTTCTAAACAGTGGATTCATCAGAAAAGGTGCATGAAATTTTGGACCACTACACATTGTAAGAAGATAAGTCTATCTCTTCCTTGGTCCATTTCGACCTAGGTTTGATGGTGTGAACATCAACAATAACTTCAGTTGGATTTGACCATCCTAACTCGATAGATTGCCACACCCGTTCGTCGATGGAAATAAGAAATGCTTTCATCTGTACTTTCCAGTAGGCATAATTTGTTCCATCGAAAAACGGGGGTCTGTTGATGTTTCCACCTTCAGCCATTGTTTACAACCCTATTCCCTCTCTGATACCACTTGTCGGGTTATGTAAATAATGATCTAAATAGGGGAAAAAATACCTAGAGGGGGGTGAATAGGTGTAAATAATAAACACTCAAAAATCGGTGCGCTATAAAACCCAATGTGGAAAAGAAAATATAACATGCAAGATTTTTACGTGGAAAACTCCAAAACCGGAGTAAAAAACCACGGGACCGATAACACGGCGAAATCCACTAGAATTATAACACGTACAAAGGTGATATACCGTACTCACAGACGACTCGACCTTTTTCCATACGCTCCTAGTAGATCTTCTCCGCTCGCTCCGCAACGCTCCTCGAATCCACGATTAGCGTCCAACGCCGAATCCACGGCGTCCAACGTCGAATCCACGACGTCCAACCGAATCCACGGTCTTCACCCAGTAGCACGTCTCAAAGCCACGAACGTACCTCGCTCTGAATCCACGAGAGCGGTTGCACCTTGAATCCACAAGGCCACGCGAGTCCACGCGCCGATTTTGGGAAATCGTTGTTTTTGGGTGGTGATGATGTCACGCCCCCGGGGGTTTTTGAGTCTTTCAAGCGGAAAAATTGCATGTATTATTTTTTTTCTTTCTTAACAAGGTAACTTAAACCTCATCCCCGGTGCGTGCCAGACCGCCACATACACAAATTCTCTCTGCCCACGGACAGAGTCTCCTTTGTATATGCACGGCGTCTCATTTACAACATCGTACATCAACCATCAACCATACAATAGACATACATCGTCAAACAGAGTACAGTAATTTAACTAATGTTATAAAAGCGGCGTCACCGTTTGGAAAGGATAAAACCAGCGGTTGCAAAACCCGTGCCCACACGGCACTTCATTTTGAGAAAACGTTTTCGAAACCATTTAGCTTTTCCTGAAAGCGTGCCGCATAAGAAAACATCACTGAAAGTAACTAAAACGCATAGGTACATCTCATCCACAGTGCTATCTAATACATGTCCACGACTAGTAAGTTCCACAAGCAAATGAACTAATTAAAGCATAAGGAAGACGAGATAAAAACCCAAGTATCCTGACTACGGTCCTCGCGACGCAGTCTCACCGCCCTCCCGGCTAACGCACCTCGTAACACCTGTCACGGAGTGGGTAAAGTCAGTGACAAACAAAGTAGATGTCTAATAACAATAAGGAATAAGGAGCAAACCAAATGCACCGGAACCTTTCGCTAAAACCCTGCACATAATTAAGCTGGGCACCAACCCCAGATTTACCAATTAAGTTGGGCACCAACCCCCGAGTACCTGTCGGGGAGACTAAAGTCTCCCCTCGTGCGAAACACCTTTTGATGCTTTTAACCTCTTCACGGAGATAGTGCGGCACCAATAGCTGTCGTGAAGGGGTCCCCACTCGCACCAATACTTTCGTGGGGCACACGGGTCAAAAAGACCACTTCTCCGGAAAAGTACACCCATGCGGAGGCCAATCCGCCTGTGTACGTGCAGCATCCGAAACGGATTTGCCGAGATCGGCGTGTAGTGAGCACCGCGACCGTAGCCGCTTCAATTGTTAGATAAAATACAATTATGCGAAAGGTTAAACTGTCCATCTACTTTGTTAGACAAATTAAGAGCATTTTAATGACGATAGATGCACTTACTGCACTTGTTGCACTTATCGCAACCGTACCCACCTAGTTGAAGAGAAGTCGGAACACCTGAATCCTTCGCGCACCCCCGCTGCGCTCCTGGATCTAAAGAAAGTCCGTAAGGATAACTATAGTCAAAAAAACATGTACTAACATCCCGAAACAAAAGACCCAATTCACTCTTTTCGACGGAAAAGTCCAACACCGTCCGGGTTGACGAAACCGGAAATCCCGCGCCGCCGTCGTCGTCCGCCGGAGCCCCGCGCGGTTCGGAACCGCGCGGCGTGTCTCCGCGGCGACGCCCACGCGGCGCGGTGCCTCGCGCGGGTGTTGCCCGTGCGGCGGCCGCGCGGCGCCCGCGCGGTTGCGGGTCCGCGTGGGTGCCGCCCGTGCGGCAGCCGAGCGGCGCCCATGCGATGCCCGCGCGGTTGCGGGTCCGCGTGGGTGCCGCCCGCGCGGTAGCCGCGCAGCGCCCATGCGGTGCCCGCGCGGTTGCGGGTCCGCGTGGGTGCCGCCCGCGCGGAAGCCGCGCGGCGCCTATGCGGTGCCCGCGCGGTTGCGGGTCCGCGTGGGTGCCGCCCGCGCGGTAGCCGCGCGGCGCCCATGCGGTGCCCGCGCGGTTGCGGGTCCGCATGGGTGCCGCCCGCGCGGTAGCCGCGCGGCGCCCATGCGGTGCCCGCGCGGCTGCGGGTCCGCGTGGGTGCCGTCCGCGCGGTAGCCGCGCGGCGCCCATGCGGTGCCCGCACGGTTGCGGGCCCGCATGGGTGCCATCCGTGCGGTGGCCGCGCGGCGCCCATGCGGTTGCGGGTCCGCATGGATGCCGTCCGTGCGGTAGCCGCACGGCGCCCATGCGGTGCCCGCGCGGTGCCGTCGCCACTTGCGGCGACGGTGGCCGTCCTCGACTCTCCCCCCCGCGCGATGCCCTAGCGGCACCGCGCGCCTCCGCCGTCCGTTCCGTGCCCTAGCATGGCGACGATGACGGCGACGGCGACGGAGAAACCCAAGAACTCAAACAAAAAGGACGACGAAAAAATCCCAAATAATTTGTAACAATTATTTTACTAACCGAAGATCGACGGGAAGGTTGTCCGGTCGCGTTCTTGCCTTCGGTTCGAAGTCCGGGAAGATCGGGCTCCTTCTCTTTCTCCTTTCCCTTTCTTCCGGCTAGGGTTCCATCTTTTCTTTTCTTTTTCTCTTCTCACCGATTACGGTTTTTATTTTTCTTTTCTTTTCTTTCCGATAATCGGGATCCCTTATATAGCTCGTATTATATCTTTAATTAATTTCCTCTTTAATTCGTACGTAAGAGAATTCTATTTTCCGTCATCAGATAATTAATTAACTAATTAATTATCCCCCACGAGATAACCCACCTTATCTCTAACGGGTGCAAGATATTTTGCACGGATTTCGATGCATGACTAATCACCGTATCACTAGGAATTCCGTTCCGGGAGATCCCGGTATCGGATTTCAGATCCGATTGCACCGTCGGCCTTCTTTTTCCGCGCTCTATCGCAGAAAAATATCAGCACCACTCACCGGCCAACTTTTAAGAATTGAATAATTTTATTTCCCTTAAAGGCTTAAATGACTATATGTGGGTGAAAAATACCCCTAAGGGCCGGATCACTACACCACTCACACTTTATAAAAAGTTCCGTCCCGAAACTTAAGTACAAACCCCACTAATCAATTCGGGAAAACATTCTCTCATCTTCGATTCAAGTTCCCAAGTCGCCTCGCGCTCTTCGTGGTTGCTCCACTGGACCTTTACATAGGGGATAGTTCGATTGCGCAACTTCTTGTCCTCTCTTGCCAAAATCCGCACCGGCGTCTCCTCGACGCTTAAATCCTCTTGCAACTCGATGGTGGAGGCATCCAAGGCATGAGAGGGGTCAGCTAGGTACTTCCGGAGCATTGAGACATGGAACACGTTATGGACTCGTTCGAGGTTCGGCAGCAGGGCTAATCGATACGCCACCGGTCCTACGCGTTCTAGGATCTCGAACGGTCCTACGTACCTCGGGCTTAACTTTCCCTTTATGCCGAAGCATCGGTTCCCCTTGGAGGGCGAAACTCGGAGTAACGCATGCTCGCCCACCATGAACTCTAAGTCTCGGCGTCTGTTGTCCGCGTAGCTTTTCTGTCTGCTCTGGGCGGTCAGCAGCCTTTGTCTAATCAATCGCACCTTTGCTTCGGTCTCCTCCACCAAATCTGGGCCCAGAAACTTACGCTCACCCAAGTCGTCCCAGCATATTAGAGACCGACAGCGGCGCCCGTACAGGGCCTCGTATGGTGCCATCTGAATGCTGGCCTGGTAACTGTTATTGTAGGCAAATTCCACTAGGGGCAAACACCGTGCCCACCCTTCACCCAAGTCCAAAACACATGCTCGAAGCATGTCCTCCACAATTTGTATCACCCGCTCTGATTGTCCATCGGTCTGCGGGTGAAAAGCCGTACTAAAGTGCAACTTGGTTCCCATTGCTCGCTGCAGGCTCTGCCAAAAGTTTGACACAAATCGCGTGTCCCTGTCCGACGTGATGGATGTCGGCACCCCATGCAACCTTACTATCTCGTTGATGTAGGTTTGTGCCAGTCGTTCCCGCGTCCACGTCGTGTGTATGGGCAGGAAGTGGGCCGATTTCGTCAGACGGTCCACAATTACCCATATTGCATCGTGTCCCTGTGACGATCTCGGGAACCCGGTCACAAAATCCATGGTAACCATGTCCCACTTCCATTCGGGCACCGGTAAGGGTTGCAATTTTCCTGCCGGACGCTGGTGCTCGGCCTTCACCCGTTGACACACCAGGCAGTGTGCCACAAACCGAGTCACGTCTCCCTTCATTTTGGGCCACCAGAAGGTCTGTTTAACGTCCTTGTACATCTTCGTTCCCCCGGGATGCGCTGTATATGGAGCAGTATGCGCCTCCCGCAGGATTTCCTCTTTGAGTTCCGGTAGATCCGGCACGCAAGTCCCCGAAATCGTATCGTGCCGTCAGAGTTTACTGTGAAATCACCTTCTTGGTTGGCAGTTACTCTACTTCGCACCAGCTGGAGTTGGTCATCAGTCGACTGCCCCTCGAAAATTCTGTCAAGCAGGGTAGGTCTGACCACCAGCGTCAGAAGTTGTGCGACTGTACCTGCCGGTACTACTTCTAGTCTTAATCGCGAAAATTCCGCAATCAGACTATCTTGCTGAGTGATGGAACTTACCCCAGCCTTTTTGGCCTGCCCCTTTGTGAAGACCCAGATCTTCGTGGTCATTGCAGTGTGATCGACAGCTGGTGGAGGCCAAATTCTGTGGATAGTGTTGGTTGCGCGCAAATCGGACCCAAGAAACGGACTTAGTGCGAGAAATGGATCAAGATTGCTTAATGGGGAATTTCGTCGAAAAATAGAAGTGGTTTTGCGCAAAACAGACACCGTATTTGGATTCGGCGCGGAAAAACAATTAAAACGGCTGTTTGGTTGCTTTATTTGGAGTTTTGGAGGTCAGAATCGGACTCAGCGCGCGAAAATAGCAAAAGGGGGCATTTTCGGAGCTTTTTGGACCAATTTCAGGCGGCCGGTCCACGGGGGTGCTCGTGCACCAGGCGCATCGAACGCGGGAGCGCCACGTGTTGGCGCTGGAATGGGCGGCCCGGGCCACGCGGCACGCCCACGTGCGCCCGCTGGCGCAGCGCGCGTCCCTGTGCGGGACGCATTTCTCCGCGCCAGTGGCGGGCGCCACGGGGCGACGTGGCCCCATCCGGGCCATCTGCCCGGGGGCGGGGCGCCCGGATGGGCGCCACGTGCCCCCCCCGGGTGCGGGTTTGGGCCGAGCCCGCTACTGTGCTTTGCACAGTAGCACTCCCCCCCCCTTTATTGGTTTTCTTATCTTCTTCTTCCTCCTACTTAAGAGCTCCTACCTCCTCCATCTTCCTCTTTTGGATCCATCCAACCTTGGGGACTTCTATAGGGGATTCTTATGCAACTCTCCTCCATTTTCATCATCAAAGAGATGGACAAAAGGGGCTTCATCACCATCATCTTCTCCACGAGGCAAGCATCACCATTGTTGCTGTTGGTGGACCTTCCCGTCGCATTTCAGTACGAAAATTCCTCAGGGCTCATTTCTTGGAATTATGAGCTCATTTTTGGTTCTACATTCTCACAAGAGGTAATGCTACAATTTTTGTATTCAACACTTCCCCCAGATCTCATGTTTTTACAGAGTTTTAAGGCCATCTTTGGAACCCTTCATTTCAGTCTGGAATCCTGAGCAGTCCTCAGTGTTTTAGCCTTTTTGGGCAGTAGGATGGGAATATTTGGATGATTTTTGCGGGAAAGTTTCCAGGACTCGAAGATCTACAATATTGGTATGTATCATTATCCCCAGATCTGAGTTTTTATTAGGGTTTATGCATGATCTTTGGAGCACCTTGCTGCAGTCCTGTACAGATGGAACTTGGTGATAGTTTAAAGTGTTTATGGGTTTTTTCCTTCATACGAGCACGAAAATTGGAGTTCTTTAGCTCAATTTGTATCTACTCTCGACAAGGAATCCAATGGTACCTCTCTTGCAGGATTTGGAGCACGTTTGATTAGGTAACTTTAATGATCTTTTTAAGTGTTGTTATATGGTTTACTGCAGTCCCTGTTTTAGTTTTGATTTGAGCAAGGCACCGTGGAATGCAGATAACTTTGTGGATATAAGGTCTTTTTCAGAAATTCAAGTTGGGACTTCTTCTTAACTTCAAGGTGAGCAAATTCTCTTTTGTGATCTGTGGATGAATCCCTTTGGAAAAGCCTCTAATTAAGCTTGGAAATACTAGCAAGTTTATGTTAGCAATTTTGGACAGCATTGTGATTTTGTTGTATTTGAATGTCAAAGGAAAATTAATGGTGGATTTTGAGGACTTAAAGAAGTTTGTATGAAAGAGGATATCTTTGCTTTACTGTTGGGAACTTTATTTTGAGGTATTTGTGGTTGCACATACATTTTAATTAACCTTGTTGCACATGCCGAAATTCTGGAATTTGAATGCGCAGTGTGCATTGTTTTAGTGATTGCGCCCAATCCGTGAGGCGGATTTGGATGATTTTCGCGGCATCGGACTCCTGGGAGGATAAGGATTACTCACGCCAAAATTCAGCCAGATCGGGCATCGGATCATCAAGTTTCAGGTGGGTGGTTGTGCTTAGCCGAAAACATCGATTTACCCACTCGGGCTATTGGTTTCCCTCATGGCATTATGGTTGATGTTCTCTTTTCCTTGGTATAATATGCTTGGATATCCATGTCTAGATTAAGTTAATTGATCCTCAATGTATACATGAGTGAATGAATAGCTTGATTGATGTTATATTATCTCATATGAAGTTCATTATAAGTGATCATTCTTAAACCTATGCTATGTGAGGGTAATTGGGAAATTAATCTTTAACCGACACCTTGTGATGAATGGTTAACCTAATCATGGTGAATGATGGTGATTGTTATATGTGACTGGTTGATTAATTTATGTGAGGACTTGATGGGGTTATGTGAGAAGTGCTTGGTTGCTTATGTGAGAAGGACTTGGTTGATTTATTTGAGAATGGCTTATATGAGAGTAGTTGGTTTTGCTGATCCTTAACTTGCAATGTTTGATGTTGGGCATAGATGTTGATTCATAACCTATCTATGTGAGAATAATTAGTGGATTGATCATTGATCTAACTTATATGAAAATGGGTGATGATGTGGGTTGTTGATATAGTTGATGTGAGAATGGCCTAGGCTTTTGATTCCTAATTCCTTCATAAAAAGATGTATATCATTGTTGAGTTGAGGCCTATTCCTTATGAGACAAAGCAATTTCATGACTCATATTACTTACAGTGAGATTGGACGTGGTTGGTAGATCCTATGTTCATCCTATGTAAGATCAATGAAGGTTGTTGAACCTTAAGCTATTCATTGGTGATACTTGATTGAATGTCCCTGTTTAAGTGATGTTAAATGATCTTGGGCTTATTCCTATATGAATAAGAGGGTTGACCAGCGTTGTACCATCTTATGAGATTTGTGATTAGGTGTGGCACTTCCTTATTTTCATACTTTGTGGACATCGTGTATGTGGTATTGGCAGGCATAGGCTATGTTGCACTTAATGTTCTTATGCAATCATCAATATTATGGAATAGCATACTCTAATAAATGTAGAACATCGACACCTGTTTTCTTTTTATCATCTTGGGACATTTGCATGCTTGTATGGTCATTTAGATAGGCCACCTTTTTCTGCTACACTATCATGTTGGACTTGACTTAGGAGAAACCATGTTTCTTGCTTTTCTCCTTTCATACTAGGCTCAGGGCATTTGTAGCTCGTGCGCGAGCAGGTGGTTTTGAGATAGTGTAGGCAGACTCTTGGGATCTGGGATAGGCTGGCTTGAGGGCAGGGTATTGCGGCGACCGCGGACTTTGGGCGGCCGACCGGGTATTTACAGTGCATCAGATTGGTGGGATCGGGCTCTCTTTAGTGGATGGGTCTTCCCACTTTGATCAGTGTCATGATCCAGTCCTGCTGACTTATTCTACTATGATACTTGTTACTACGACCTTGAGTCCTTGAGACTCCTATCCCCTATCGGTGCTATGCATTGGCCGGCATACCTGATTTGGCAAGTATAGTGTGCACGTTATACAGACCTTGAGTCCTTGAGACTCCTATCCCCTATCGGTGTTATGCGTAGGCTGGCATACCCGATTTGGCAGGCACCGCAGGCAGTACCAGTGTCTACTAGAGTATAGATTGGGTTTATTCAGGCAGGCATTGATATTCTGATGCATACATTTAGCTATACTTCTTAGAACGGCATTTAGAGGCATATTAGTGGTAGCTTCCTCTTATCAGTATTTCTGTTTTTAGCTTACCACCTCTTTTATTCTTTTTCGTGCCTCTGGTAGACTTAGTGGGTACGTCGAGATTTGAGGCTTTACCCGTAGGGGGAGGCTACTGGTTTTACTAGTGGTTCTCACCCCACAGTGTTGTTTTTCCCCTTTCCTCCCTTTGTTTTGCAGTGTCTGCTGCGGGAGTTGCTGACCTTACGGTTGGAGGTTCGAGGCGAGGGAGTCGCGAGATAGATCCTTACCAGTGTTGATTTCTACAGTGGGATAGATGTACCAGCCCTATTTGTGGGTTTCACTGTACTCAGTTGTATTTTATTATTTCGGTTTATCTCCCTTTTTGGATTTGTAGATGATGTATAGGTGGCTTTTACTTGTATTACAGTTTCGGTGGACCGGATTATTGTATTACTATTTTTGGGAGATGGATATTGTACCTTTGTATTTCAGTTGTACAGTGATTCAGATTTTTATTACAGCAGTTTTTCTTCAGCTCTGATATCTATTTAGCTGTTAGATGATACTTGGCAGGTTGGACGCTTCGCCTATGCGGGGTTTCGCATAGGTGGCGGATCTGTTGGCGAGCCCGGGTCGCAGTTTCGACCCCCGGGGCATGACAGATTAGAGTGGTATCAGAGCCTAGGATGTAGGTCGTTATGGACTTAGAAACCCTAGGCTTGTGGTTGGACCTTAGGATGACTACGTGAGAGTCGTGACTTACAGCGAGAGTCCTGATTGAGTTTTATACCTCTCCCAAGGGACGGGATGAGTGATTGGCATGTTTATTCTCCTTGGTGATTATGTTGGCTGCAGACAGCATAATGCCATGGAATGGGTGACATGTCCTAGACTTTCGCTTGATTGGGTCGAGTTTCGGTGGTGTGTTTTGTGTGCGGTTCGTCGCGGTGAGCGGTGTCTCCCTGACGCAGAGTTCTGACCCGTGTGCACCCTATTGCAGCTTTTGGGCGAGGATAGGCAGTTTTGGGTCGGATACCCAGACTGGGGTCAGAGAGCTCTGGACCCATATGACAGGATTGGCAGTGGCATATCGGCGGCGGAGAGAGCAGCTGATAGGATGATACAGTTGCTGGAGCTGTGGACATCTCCGATAGTGCTTTCCGTTGAGACCAACCCCTTTGTAGATCCCGGGTGGCAACGATTCCAATAGCGCCGGTTGGGCGAGCAGCCCTCTTTGGGTCGACTTTTAGTGCCGAGGCACTGAGGCGGGGTGGACAGTGGATAGCAGATGAGCAGTGGGACATCATTGATCGATCGAGTCAGCTTTGGCTGTTTGGCCTATCCCGACTCGTAGGATTGAGTTTGGAGCCTTTGGAGGCAGAGTCGTGGTTGGTGGTGCTGGACGGACTATTTGAGAGACTTTTATGCCTGAGGGTTTATGCAGTTGATGAACTGCACGCTCCACGTTATGAGGGACGAGGCGCATGGGATGTGTGTGGGGCTAGGATTGCGCTAGGATATCTTTTTGGCTCATTCGGTCCCTCTGACTTCAGATTTGGATGCCCGATGGGGCATAGCGTTGTAGTTCCTTTGGATAGATGGAGGCACTCGGTGCCAGTTGATGGAGGGCAGATTAGGGGGTAGAGACCTTCTTGATTCATTCTTTGGGGTCGAGGACTTCTGAGGCGCCAGAGGTCGGGTGGACCCCGACGGCGGTGTCAACATCAGTATCAGAGTGGCGCAGCGGAAGCATGATGGGCTGCGATCATTGCCACAGTATGAGTGGAGGCAGAGATGGTACTTTCTTTGGGGATAGTCTGGATATTCTCAGACAGATTGAGCGACGACCATTAGCGCTGGCAGTTGAGTCTGTGCAACTTGGTCGGAGGGCGTCCCATTAGTGGGATGTGTCGTCGCGGGTATGATTTCCTTTACAACTATCGGAGTTAGAACGAGGTGCATCCCTGCACAGACTAAAGGTAGAGTTACTACCACGTGCACTTGAAGTATAGACCCTTGATTAGGATGTGCACGTGGAGGAGATTTGTGGAATATGTCCAGTGCAGTTAGGCCGTGGGTTACACCCGTTGACTAGCTGGTCTTGTGGCAGCCCAGGGTTTTTGACTCGATGTATTGGATTGGTCGGTGTGGCATCTTACCATTTTTGATTGTGGTGAGAGTACTGTGAACTTCTGCGAGCTGGACAGGAGGAGTTTGTTTACAGGTGTTGGTAGATTGCACTAGTTGCAGTGGCAGCGTGTCAACAAGAGCCGGGCAGATGATGAGCCAAGGATGCATTGCCCAGTGAGTGACTGTGATAGAGGTGCCTACGGCGGCCCCGAGACTCAAGGGTGTCCTTAGTGCCCGCGAGTTCTCGGATATGAGTCCACCGGAGTTGAGAAGAATGCCGCCGGGCAAGGAGATTGAGATTGCTATTAACGTGGTTCTAGGAACCGAGGCGATATTGAAGGCACCTCATTGGATGGCACCAGCACAACTGAGAGCTGATGGTATAGTTATTGATTATGATGGATAAAGGGGTTGTTAGACCCGGTGTCTTACCTGATAGAGGGGACAATGGATCTTTTGTCCTATCAGCAGTGATTGAGTGGTAGTGATGCCCCCACGGTAGTCTTGGATGTGTGTGGATGTTTTGGGCCGGAGTACTGTGCAGAGCTTGAGCGATGCTCGTGTGGCAAGCGGCGTTACTGGAATGGATGGGATGATTAGGACCAGTGTGACGCCCCACTTCCCAGGGGGTCACCCATCCTAGAACTACTCTAGCTCTAGCACGCTTAACTCTCATGTTCCTCTTGGATCTTGCTACCATCCAAAATGCTATAGCCGGGTTAGAGATTTAGTCCTATTATATCATTTATATAGAGGACTAATCCAAATTCCGGGGGTGTTACAACCAGGGATCGTACCCAGGGTGATCCTTTCCATGTTTTGGTTTCAGTCGAGCAACCCACACCGATGGATGAGATCAGAGAGTGTTGAATTACGGGTCCCCAGTTGATGTAGAACAAGGACAGAATAACTGCCACAGCAGGGACAACTTCAACTGAGTGCTGTTTTTCGGTGGCTCTCCGGCTCAGAGTTGTAGTTGTTGATGCTTCCGATATGGATAATTGCGAGGGTGTACTTCAGGTCTCTTGAATGAGTTGGTTTTGAGGAGGAGATTTTGGGAGTGTTGTGGATCAGTGGTTACCAGTTATTTCTTCTTTTCCCCGTGACATGTTGGAATCCTTGTCGTTGTCCATGTCTCCGCTTAGAGGTGATATGTTTGGTTTGCTCGACGATGTTTGACTCGCTCCACTTGAGACTAGTGAGTGTCTGGAGTGCTAGGGGCACCGTTGTGGATTATGGCTTGAGAAATGAGGAATGGCGCAACTAGGCCATGTCGTACAGGCGGCTGATGTTGTTGTGGAATAATCACGGGAAGCGATCGACGCTTTGAGAGCTGGTGACGAGGATGTTGGATATTTGCCCTTCTGATTTGAGACTTCTTTTGAGCTATGTTAGTTTCGAGGACGAAACTTTCTTTTAGTGGGGGAGGATGTGAAGACCCAGATCTTCGTGGTCATTGCAGTGTGATCGACAGCTGGTGGAGGCCAAATTCTGTGGATAGTGTTGGTTGTGCGCAAATCGGACCCAAGAAATGGACTCAGTGCGAGAAATGGATCAAGATTGCTTAATGGGGAATTTCGTCGAAAAATAGAAGTGGTTTTGCGCAAAATAGACACCGTATTTGGATTCGGCGCGGAAAAACGATTAAAACGGCTATTTGGTTGCTTTATTTGGAGTTTTGGAGGTCAGAATCGGACTCAGCGCGCGAAAATAGCAAAAAGGGGCATTTTCGGAGTTTTTTGGACCAATTTCAGGCGGCCGGTCCACGGGGGTGCTCGTGCACCAGGCGCATCGAACGCGGGAGCGCCACGTGTTGGCGCTGGAATGGGCGGCCCGGGCCACGCGGCACGCCCACGCGCGCCCGCTGGCGCAGCGCGCGTCCCTGTGCGGGACGCGTGTCGCCGCGCCAGTGGCGGGCGCCACGGGGCGACGTGGCCCCATCCGGGCCATCTGCCCGGGGGCGGGGCGCCCGGATGGGCGCCACGTGCCCCCCCCCCGGGCGCGGGTTTGGGCCGAGCCCGCTACTGTGCTTTGCACAGTAGCACTTGTTGGGTTATATGTAATGTAGATCTAAATAGGGGAAAAAACACCTAGAGGGGGGTGAATAGGTGTAAACGTATAAACACTCAAAAATCGTTGCGATAAAAGCCCAATGCGGAAATAAAAATAACACGCAAGATTTTTACGTGGAAAACTCCATCACCGGAGTAAAAAACCACGGGACCGATAACACGGCAGAAATCCACTAGAATGAAAACACGTACAAGGTGATTTACCGTACACACTTACGACTCAACCTTTTCCATACGCTCCTAGAGGATCTTCTCCGCTCGCTCCGCGACGCTTCTCGAATCCACAATCTGCGCCCAACGCCGAATCCACGGCGTCCAACGTCGAATCCACGACGTCCGACCGAATCCACGGTCTGCACCCAATAGCACCCTTCGAATCCACGAACGTGCCTCGCTCCGAATCCACGAGAGCGGTTGAACCTTGAATCCACAAGGACACACGAATCCACGCGCCGATTTTTGGGAAATCGTTGCTTTTTGGGTGGTGATGATCCGCCGAATACTTAGATCAAAGATAGATCGAAAATACCATCTAAGTATTCATTAGTTTGATTCAACTCAAGGTGTGAGTATGAAAACCTAGAATCAAACTAATCAATATAGATGAAGAAACATAGAGTATTCTCTAATGATTTCCTTTCTTCTCTATATGTGGATCTTAGGCCGTATAAAATGATATTTGAATATGACGGCTATTTTGGATTAACCCTAGAAAAAGAGTCATAGGGTCTATTTATAGGTTAGAAACATTTGGAAGGAGATAAGAATCAAAAACCTAACATTTCTGGAATTTTGACGGACGGCGATCCGGATCGGATTTGGGCGATCCGGATTGCAGTAGCAATAAAGACGGTTTCCAGAAAACAAACGTTCGGGATCCAGATCGGAATGCCTGATCCGGATCGTTCATACATTTCAGAAAACTCAACGTTCGGGATCCGGATCGTGAGATGCTGCGATCCGGATTGAAGTAATGTATGAAACAACAACGTTCGGGATCCGGATCGCTGGCTCTGATCCGGATCCTGAACATGTCCGAACACCAGTTTTTGATTTTTATGCAGTTAAAAACTCTTCCAGGTGTTTCTACACTACAAGAAGTATTCGGATCACCAATAATCTTTAGTTAAACATACCTGACCCTTTTGAATTCTTCTTTCTTGAGATTGAGTTAAATGATCCAACTTTCTTCACCTTCAATCTTCAAGACTTGAACCTTTCACGAAACTACGCCAACTCAAATTCCGTAACAATCTCCCCCTTTGGCGGTTTCGTGACAAAATACAGATCCACTAAAGAAAATTCAAAAAGATATTTTTGTTGCTATCACCATACAACAAAAATTTACAATGGAGATCCAAAAATTTAAAAACATGAGATAAACTCCTAAAACAGACTCTAGACTTAGACATCTGTACTCTCTGCACAAAGAAATCATTCTTGACAAAAAGAGATCGTTAGATACCTCAAGAATATTTAGCATTCAAAACCTAACAGAGATAGAGTTTATGCTCACCATGACATTGAGTAATTCAGATATGTAATAGGATCACAATCAAGCATTGACATATCTTCTAAGCAATAAAATTCCAAATGTCATGACTTTGCTTTGTTAGTAATCAAACAACTTGTTAGTAATAATACATGTCCAAATAGTTAGTCGAATAGTTAGTAGGAACATGCAACAAATCACAAGATAAAAACCAAAGTTGTGATACTTACCTTTCACCAAAGTCAAAGTTGAAGTGATACTTACTGTAAAGTACCGGGGCATTGGATAGCGCGCCGACCACACAGATGGCTTGGAGCAGAGAGTTGCCTTGGGCATGTTGCATTTGAGGTTACTGTTGATGCCGAGTTGATTCGGATCAACGCGGAAGCTCCAGCTCGATTCGGGGTTTTTCCGGGCTTTGTAGGCCGATTGGGGATGAGATTGGAAATTTCCGACTTCACCGCGGAGTGCCAGAAATTCAGGAACACTTGGAACACGTGTACTTTTGATTTACAACGAGGTTCGGGAGGTTCCGGACTGACGCGGAGGACCCGGAGGCAAAAAGTGAGTCGGAACTGGCAATTTTGGAGCCGGTATTTGATTGGAGCACCCCGACTCAACGGATGAGCTTTTTGAAGAGAAAAAGCTGTGAGCGCGTGTATTTTTGATTTACAGCGGAGTTCGGGAGGTTCCGGGCAGCGGCGGAGAGCCCGAAGGCAAAAAGTGAGTTGGAGTTGGATTGTTGGAATTAATTAATTAGTTAATTAATTAATAAAGCTTTTGCTTTATATAAAGCCTCCACCTCTCCCTCCCTCTGCAGCAGAGAAAGAAAGGAAAAGAGAAAGAAAGAAAAGAAAAGAGAGGAAAAGAAGAAGAAGAAGGAAGGAAAAGGAGTTTTGAGCCGATCTTGGATTTTTGGACTCGCCGTTGGAGGCCGCGTGGAGCTCGTGGGCGTGCGGCGGGCGTCGTCGAGGTAAGTAAAATTCAGATTTTTGGTTCTTTTGAGGTTTTCTTGGCTTTTGGAGAGCTTGGGATTTTTGTTTGGATTTTTAAAGAGCTAAAAATGGGGTTTTTGGATTAATTGGATTTTTTGGGGATTCTTGGATTTTATTGGGGCTTTTTGGAATTTGCCGTCGCAGGCGGCCGCGCGCGCGCGCAACGGCGCACGCGCGGCGCCAGGGTGCTGCTGTTGGCAGCACCCTGCGGCGACTTGCCGCTGGGCGCGGCGCCGCGTGCAGTAAAGGGCGGCACGCGGCGCTGCCGGGCCGCGCGCAGGGGCGCGCGGCAGGGCCGCGCGGCATCTCCTGGCCGCGCGCAGGGGCGCGCGGCAGGGCCGCGCGCGGGCGCGCGCGGCACCTCCTGGCCGCGCGCAGGCGCGCGCGGCAGCAGGGGCGCGCGGCAGGGCCGCGCGCGTGCGCGCGGCACCTCCTGGCCGCGCGCAGGCGCGTGCGGCATGACCGCGCGCGGGCCTGCGGGCCGCGCGGGAGCGCGACCGCGCGCAGCGCCGCAGGGCGCTGCGCGGCGCGCTCCGGCACCGCGCAGCGGGTCGCTGCGCGGCGCTGCTTGGTTTGGCGCCGTGCGGCGGGCCTCCCTCGTCGCGCGGCTGGGGTTTTCGCCGCTCGGCGTGCTCCCGGACGGCGGGCGACTCCTCGGTTTGCGTGTCGGCGCCGTGTTTTCGCCGTCGGAGCCCGTGGGTCGCCGTCGGCCGCTGTTTTCGCCGTCGGGCGCAGTTTTTCGTCGTCGGCTGCTGCTGTTTTCGCTCACAGATTTCGCGCAGTTTCGCGCAGGTTTTCGCGTAGGTTTTCGCCATTTTTCGCGAGCAGGTTGCGAGCAGTTTCGCAAGCGGTTTCGCTGTTTTCGCTCGCAGATTTCGCGCAGTTTAGCGCAGGTTTTCGCGCAGGTTTCCGCCGTTTTTCGCGAGCAGTTTGCGAGCGGTTTAGCGCGTTTTTCGAGCAGATTTCGCGAGCGGTTTGCGCAGTTTTCGCTGGTTTTTCGCAAGCTGTTTTTGAGCAGCTTTTGCGCCGACGGAGCTGTTTTCGCCGTCGGGCGCTGGTTTTCGCCGACGGGCTGTTTTTCGCCGTCGGGCGCTGATTTTTCGCTGACGGAGGCTGTTTTCGCCGACGGAGGCTATTTTTCGCCGTCGGATGCTCGGTTTTGACCATTTTGATTGATTTTGTGATTTCTTCGCTTCTGGCAGCTTGCGGTGCGGTGTTAGCTTCCGCGGAGCGCGCGGTCGTGTGGTTGGTCGCCGCGTGCTCCAATTCGCGTGCGGATTCTGGCATCGGGCTTCGTGTTGCGTGCGGACCCCTTGGAGGCCAGGTAAGCCCGCTGAGCCAATTGCAAGTGTCGACGAGCAATTGGTGGCTTTCTGAGGTGGGTTGGTTTTCTCTCCAAGTCTACGGACTTCCTTCTAATTCTATTATGATAGGATTGCATGCTAGTTTAAGTGTTTTCTTGGAACTTAACTAGCACCCCCGTCATATGTGCATGTGTTTGACCAGACCTATTGGAGAACCTTGATTTGGGCTAGGTTCCTTTATGCTTTAGACATCCCGCACTTTTCTTATCCTTCGGGACTTAGAGTTTCCTCGCCCGGGTAGTGGGCTGAGTGGTCAGAGTGTTGTGGGACGGGTGTTGCACTCGGGCCCGGGGGGCCGAGTGGGGTCTGGTGACTGGGTTAGGCCAGTGTTAGTGTTTTGGGGAACCGTTTCAGATAAACGGTGGTCCCGGGGGTTTTCCTTTCCGCTGTTCTTCTCGTCACCACCAGGTTGTGATCGTGGTGCACGTGTGTTAGCAGGACCTTGAACCCAGAACCTTTTTGGATGAATACATGATTTTGGTCAGCAATGTTTCTTCCAAGCCTCGCAAGGTTGCCTGAGTCTGTTCTTGTGTGATAGGACGAGGGCATTAGCCCTTCGAGGTTTGGGCGTAAAACTTGATTTCAAAAGGGTTTTCCTAAAAAGACTAAAAATCATTAATAAGATGAATTTCTCTCAGATCGAATGGTTTTCTGAAATAAATGACATGGTTTCTTATAAACTTATCCACCCGAGCGGATTCGAGTGATCTGGGTTCTAAGGGCTGTTTCCTTTCTTGGGGACGTAGATGTTAGTCCCCGGGGTTTTGGACCCTTCGTAGATCTGGCTGTGGAGCATCTCCAGCCGTTAGTTGTGTGTTGAGTTCAGTGGAGTTGTGTTGTGGGAGCCGTTGGGAGAGACGGTGGTCCCAGCTGTGTAGTACTTTCATTGAGTGGGTCAGTGTTGTGAGATTGAGTCGTGGAGGGTTCTCCGACTGAGTTGTGCTTTGAGCATCGAGATACCGATCTGTTTGATCGAGGACTATAGCCTGCAGGAGCCACTTGTGAGACAGTGATACTGATGAGATACTTGAGTTCGGTGGGGTCGCACCCCTCGAACCACGCCCCGGGTGCGTTGATGATTCCGAGCCTGATGAGGCTACGATGATGATACCGAGCCTGACGAGGCTGCGATGATGCGCCTAGTTCATATACTAGAGGTCGCTTGATACCCCTGGCCGTGCTACCATGGGGTCACTGTGTGAGATATCGAGTTTGTCCGTTTGGACACCCTGGTTGATACACCAGGGGGCGCAGGCTTGACTCGACTGGACCCTGTGGGGCAGTCGCTGAGATTTGAGATACACTGAGAGAGTGATGGCGTAGCATGTGTCATTATAGAGTGTCTTGGGTAGTACTTGTGACAGATTAGAGAGAGCCATTCACCAGCCGGAAATGTGAGATGAGTCTCGGCTGAGCCAGGGTTATATAGCGGGTAGAGCGAGGCTCCCCGGCTAATGACCGTTGTGGGTGGAGTGCAGCTCCCCACAAGGTCGGCTAAGGCTAGCGAGACGAGTCTCACATCGCCTGGTGCTTGTGAGTGTGCTTGAGCCTGACGTGGACGTCAGGGCTTAAAGGGGGGAAGAATGTGACATATTGCCAGCAGTGAGTGGCTGCATACCATCATCCATAGCCTCTTCTTATTGAGCATAGTAGATAGAGGCATGATAGCTGTAGATTCTTTTCCAGCTTATTTATATTATCATCAGTCTTTTCTCTATCTTATGCCTCTGGTAGACTTAGTGGGCAGACCGTGGTTCTTGGAGACGGTACCCACTGAGAACAACTGTAGGATGTAGTTCTCACACCCTCTGTCTGTAGAGTTATTATAGGATCCACAAGGATCTAAATAGGTACTATCAAACAACTAGAGGGGGGGTGAATAGGTGTAATACTTATAAAACCAAATCTCAGTGCAAAATAAAAACCAATGCGGAAAATAAAAACAGCACACCAAGATATACGTGGAAACTCCAATCCAGGAGAAAAACCACGGGACCAACACGCAATAACAATCCACTAAGAAAAGAAGAATAACAAGGTGATTACCGTCTCCACGGATTTAACCCCTCCTTCAATTTCTTGGACCTCACGCTCCACCGATTTTGCACGCCCACTGCACACGTTCGAATCCACGAACGCCACACGAATCCGCGAGCACACGTTTCGAATCCACGAAACGCCTTTAGCACACCGAATCCACGATGCCACGTCGAATCCACGACGCAAACTCAGTCGATAAGAATATTGACTTCGATGGTGATCCTTTGCTTAGATTATCAATGAAGATCCATGGGGAAAATCTCTAAGCAAAGATTAGATCAATTCGACAAAAGATAGATCTTGGAAGAACCGTCGAATTGACCTAAAAGAGGCTATTAAGAAGATCGATAAAAACCTAGCCTCTAGGGTTGCTCTCAAGAGTTTTATAAAAAGATCGGCCGTAGCTCCCACGTTTTTGAGAAACCCTAAGTGTCTATATATAGTTTAGAAACCCTAGGAAGGAGATAAGAATCAAAAACCTAACATTTCTGGAAATTTTACGGACGGCGATCCGGATCGGATTTACTGCGATCCGGATCGTCGTAACGAGATTGACGATTCCAGAAAACCAAGGGTTTGGGATCCGGATTGCAAGGTCCGATCCGGATCGTTCATGCAATTCAGCAAAGTCCCATGTTCGGGATCCGGATCGGAATGGCCTAGGATCCGGATTGAAATTGCCAATGAACAAGTACCCTTCGGGATCCGGATTGCAAGGTCTGATCCGGATCCGAAACATGTCCCATGTCCAGTTTTTTATTTTTATGCAATTAAAAAATCATCCAAGTGTTTCTACACTATAGGAAAGTATTCGGATCACCACAATTATTTAGTTAAACATACCTGATCCTTTTGAATACTTTCTTCTTGAGATTGATGTAACTGATCCACAATTCTTCAACTTCAATCTTCAAGACTCAAGACACTGAGTGTCAACTTGAGCTTTTGTTGAATCTTCTCTAAGTCTTTGATTGCTGATTGACAATTTGATCCCTTTAAGACTCCGACTCAACTCACTGACTTGACTCACGAAATATGCCAATACCAAAATGCCGTAACAATCTCCCCCTTTGGCAATTTCGTGACAAAACCCAAAAATACATAAAAGCGCTCAAGTCACTCATCTTAAACCAAAAAATCGAAACTCAATGTCATCACCAAAACATTGATTTTCTTTGCGTGAAAGATCCAATAAATACAAAATTACATTTGAACCAAACAGTCCTAGAACATACTCTATGACTTAGGACTTGGAGTCTTAAAGTGATGTAATTCCTGCAAAACAAAACTCCAAACGAAATCAAACGTTAGTCGTTAGAAATTAGAATCCTGCATTTGATCCGTCTTCCTTTTGGTTCTTTTGTTTTTCGGCTCTTTCAATTTTTCTTTGTCTCCCCCTATCTTGAGCATCTCTAACTTGTTTTCCATGTTCTCCATGTTCTTGAGCATCTATGTTCTCCCCCTTTGTGGTACGATCATCATTTTCCGTTCTCCCCCATTTTTCCATTTTCGTTTCGTTTGTCCTCTCTTGATGATCTCATCTCCGTCATTTCTCTTCTCCCCCTTTTTGTCACAAATTGTCAAACAGTGAACATACTAGACAAAAGGAAATCACTAACAACATTAGTTCATGGAGAAAGAGAGATAAAAGCTCAGTTCCGGTATATAACAAAAATGCAGATTGCGTACCGGTACCAGAAAGCAAAAATCAAATAATTTCTTGAAACAAATCCAGATTTTGAAATAATTGAATTACCAATTTGTATTCCATCAAGAAAACAATTTAAGTGCTTGAAATTAATATGAGATCACATAGATGTCATTCAATCCAATTAATTTTACAAGATTAAAAAGATTTACTCCTAAATCATGAAAAACAAAGATAAAACATTATAAACAGTTTTTCATGTTATATTCATCAAACACAAGTCATCAAAAATAATCTTGAGATCCAAAGTCTATCAAGATGTAACGGATGTACACAGATGACTTACAGAGATTTCCAAATGACATCAATTTGATTTCTTACCCTTTCAAATTTGAGATAAGCACTAAAATACCTAAGGGTGGCTCTTTGAGCATCTTTCAACTATCCCACCTTATACCAACCAGGAGATTGTTCAAAATATAAGAGTTTTGCATATAAATCTCCAAATGCTTCAACTAAAGATTTTCTCATAAAATAATATCAAGCATCCATAACATGTGGTAGCTTCACACACAAACCGGACGACCGGGGTGGCAGCTCTTTCCAGCATGTGGTGGTAGTTTTCACACTCCTTTCGGATGTAACTCTTTCCACATCTTTTGCAAATCATTTCAATACCCTTGTAAGAATGCAATCTCTTACGTGAAAGAATTAAATCCCAAATTTTAATCAATCGGTTGTCTCACGTTTATCACAATGAATTCACACAACCGAGATAGATTAAGCATCTAAAGATCACACATGATTTCTAAAATTTGATGCTTATAATATCAAAAACTCCTATAATGAAGTATCTTCAAGATTATGATTATGGAGTAAAGTTGATAATCCATATAAAATTAAATTGGAGTGATTGAAAGTGAAAGCCCTTTTCATTCAATGCACTTGTTCATTAAAAACCCTTTTGTTCAAAAACAAAGTATAAAAACGAAGAGCATTGAAAAACATGTAATGCAAAGATTAAGAAAGATATGAAGGGAAAACCAATCAAAGCATTACATACAGTCATAAGCTATTTAGAACTTAAGACAAGGAAGGATATCACCTTTCTGAATCCAAAATCGCTGGATTTTGGGTTGTCTTGATTCGTTGTGGCCGGGGGTTGTCCGCTTTGACTGTTGGTCCACCTTAGGTCTTTGCCTCGCAATGATCCACTTGTATGATTGATGTTGTGGCTCGGACCTTTGGTGGGTTGAGTGAACTCCTTTGACTTGATGTGTCTTTTGATTCCGTTGAGTTCGCTCCGTAGATGAAGTTGCCGAAGAATTCTTCTTTCTCTTTTTCGGGCAATCCTTCACAAAATGTCCTTCAAGTCCACATAGGTGACAGGTTCTTCCTTTCAATTTAGTTGTGGAACTTGAAGCCTTCACAGTTTGATCCTTTTTAAATCCCAAACCAACCTTGCTTGTTTGACCTAATCCGGATATAAAATCAAATTTCTTGGAAACGGTTGAAAGCCTTTGTATGTCGGATTTGAGTTCATGAACTTGCTTGGTCAATACTTGGTTGGTGACATGAATCTCCTCAAACTATTTTTCTAGAAAACCAATCTTGTCCATATATGATTCAGCGTTTGTCTCCGATTGGTTTAGCTTTTCTTGGAGGATTTTATTGTTATCCAATAAACGTCCTTGTTCCTCCTCGAGATCTTGAAGTTTTATCTTTAAAGCTTGATTCTCGTCTTGACCTTCAAGTCGTTGCTTCCTCAACTTCTTAATATGTTTGGCCATCTTCTTTGATTCCGTAAGAAGTTGATATGCCTCAACGAGTTCTTCTTCGTCCGACTCCCCCTCACTTGATGACTCTCCGCCGGTTGTTGATGTTTCATGCAAAATCAAAGGAATAGAGTCAGTGATTAAAGATGATAAGCAACCATTAGAAGTGGGAATATGAGAGGCATGAGAGGCAACAACTTTTTCCTCTTTACTTGAGGTCGATTCATTAGAAGTAGAATCGTCCCAAGTTTTTGCTTGCAAAGCCTTCTTTCTATATGATTTCTTAGAAGGACAATCCGTTGAAAAATGGCCGTAGCCTTTGCATCGATAGCCTTGGATTTCCCCTTCGAAATCATCCTTTTCTTTTTCTTTAGAAGGTTTTGCAAAGCCTTTGAGTTTAGAGGATTTAGAACCCGATGATCCTTTAGAAGGTTTCGTGGATGAAGATCCATCGGTTCGATTCTTCCAAAACTTCCGACGAAATTTCTTTACTATCCGCGCCAATTGTTCTTCAAAATCGGCAAAAGAGATTTCATCGTCGGAACTTGATTTGCTATCTTCTTCCTTTGTTGATTTGAATGCAATACCTGTAAGCTTAGAAGAAGACTTGGAAGAAACTTGATTAGTAGGAAAAGTCATTTCATAAGTTTGCAAAGCACCTACTAATTCCTCTATACTCATCTCATCCGGATGACTAACGGTTTCAATGGCGGTTACCTTTGCCCTAAACCGTTCCGGAAGAGTCCGAAGTATCTTTCTTACAATTTTCGACTCCGGGATCTTTTCTCCTAAATTAGCACATGTATTTATTACATCTTGAAGTCTAGTGTAATAATCTGTAAACAATTCATGCTCTTCCATATGAATAGAGTCAAATTGACTTGTAAGCATCTGGAGCTTTCGAATTTTTACAAGATTAGTACCCTCATGTGTAATTTTGAGAATATCTCAAATTTCCTTCGCGGTTTCACACGCGGAAATTCTTGTGAACTCAGTCGAGGAAAGAGAATTAAATAAAGCGTTCATACCTTTCCCATTGTAAGAAGATCTTTCAAATTCCTCTTTGGACCATCTAGAGCGAGGTTTTGGGGTAGTAGAATTTCCTACTTCCTCAACAGGATGCACCCAACCGTGTTCCACGGTTTGCCAAACACGCTCATCAATTGAGATGAGAAAAGCTCTCATCCGCACTTTCCAATAAGCATAATTAGTCCCATCAAAAAGAGGAGGTCTATAAATATTACCACTTTCACCCATCATGATAGATAAACCTAAAACCCGCTCTGATACCAATTGTAGAGTTATTATAGGATCCACAAGGATCTAAATAGGTACTATCAAACAACTAGAGGGGGGGTGAATAGGTGTAATACTTATAAAACCAAATCTCAGTGCAAAATAAAAACCAATGCGGAAAATAAAAACAGCACACCAAGATATACGTGGAAACTCCAATCCAGGAGAAAAACCACGGGACCAA
This sequence comes from Tillandsia leiboldiana, assembly GCA_029204045.2. NCBI lineage: Eukaryota > Viridiplantae > Streptophyta > Magnoliopsida > Poales > Bromeliaceae > Tillandsia > Tillandsia leiboldiana. Next base: position 32,014,989 of record CM055068.1, on the reverse strand, counting down.
CACGCAATAACAATCCACTAAGAATAGAAGAATAACAAGGTGATTACCGACTCCACGGACTCAACCCCTCCTTCAGCTTCTTCGGACCTTGCGCTCCACCGATTTTGCACGCCCACTGCACACGTTCGAATCCACGAACGCCACTCGAATCCACGAGCACACGTTTCGAATCCACGAAACGCCTTTAGCACACCGAATCCACGATGCCACGTCGAATCCACGACGCAAACTCAGTCGATAAGAATATTGACTTCGATGGTGATCCTTTGCTTAGATTATCAATGAAGATCCATGGGAAAAATCTCTAAGCAAAGATTAGATCAATTCGACAAAAGATAGATCTTGGAAGAACCGTCGAATTGACCTAAAAGAGGCTATTAAGAAGATCGATAAAAACCTAGCCTCTAGGGTTGCTCTCAAGAGTTTTATAAAAAGATCGGCCGTAGCTCCCACGTTTTTGAGAAACCCTAAGTGTCTATATATAGTTTAGAAACCCTAGGAAGGAGATAAGAATCAAAAATCTAACATTTCTGGAAATTTTACGGACGGCGATCCGGATCGGATTTACTGCGATCCGGATCGTCGTAACGAGATTGACGATTCCAGAAAACCAAGGGTTCGGGATCCGGATTGCAAGGTCCGATCCGGATCGTTCATGCAATTCAGCAAAGTCCCATGTTCGGGATCCGGATCGGAATGGCCTAGGATCCGGATTGAAATTGCCAATGAACAAGTACCCTTCGGGATCCGGATTGCAAGGTCTGATCCGGATCCGAAACATGTCCCATGTCCAGTTTTTGATTTTTATGCAATTAAAAAATCATCCAAGTGTTTCTACACTATAGGAAAGTATTCGGATCACCACAATTATTTAGTTAAACATACCTGATCCTTTTGAATACTTTCTTCTTGAGATTGATGTAACTGATCCACAATTCTTCAACTTCAATCTTCAAGACTCAAGACACTGAGTGTCAACTTGAGCTCTTGTTGAATCTTCTCTAAGTCTTTGATTGCTGATTGACAATTTGATCCCTTTAAGACTCCGACTCAACTCACTGACTTGACTCACGAAATATGCCAATACCAAAATGCCGTAACACTGTCGGTGACAGGTTGCTGAGGCTTTCTTCCGTTCCTGCTGGGCTTGACTGGACGGACCGAGGACAGGGAGTCGCGTGATAGTTCCTTACCAGCATTGTTACTTTAGAGAGAGGTAGATGTACCATCCCGGATTGTGGGAGTTGGTTATTTTTCCTGTTTAGCTATCTCCCATTTGGATTCATAGATGTTGTATAGGTGGACTTCAATTTGTATCATCTGATTTTGGGAGATAGGCTATGTGTTGTTGCAACCTTGTAGAGAAAAATTTTATAGTACAGCTTTTTATCCGCTCTGATATCTGTGTAGCTGTAGTTTTGTCTTTTGCAGGCTAGACGCTTCGTCTGTACGGCAGTTTCCGTACAGATGGCGGATCTGTTAGCGAGCCCGGGTCGCAGTTTCGACCCCGGGGCGTGACACTTACCTTTCACCAAAGTCAAAGTTAAAATGATACTTACCTTGATGTTCACATCAATCATTGTTCAATCAAGTGATACTTACCTTTCACCAAAGTCAAAGTTAAAATGATACTTACCTTGATGTTCACATCAATCATTGTTAAATCATTGTTCAAGTTCTCTCTAAACTTTCTCCCCCTTTTTGTCACAAACAAAGCCAAAATTACCAAAAATTTAGAGGAGAGTTAAATAGTTCAGAATAAAGAAACTCCTGAGAACTAAAACTAAAACCTAAAACTTAAAAACCTGCAAAAACAAACGATAAGGGTTAGAGCATAAAAGATTAAGCCAAATCAGAACTGTCTGAGCTAGTATCGTCTATCTTGTTCAGGATTCCTTTCAGCATTCGCGATAATTTGGAACATTTCTTCTTCATCTGTTTTTGGTCAGCGGCCATTTGTCGGAGACCTAATGCCAATCTCTCTTGGTCAGCAGAAAGTCTTCTTTGGTCCTGATGAATGGCGGCCAATACGGTAGCTTTTAGAGCGTTTCTCTTGGAAGTCGCTGGACGAGTTGTAGAGGCAGATGATGTATGCTGGTCTTCAGTCCATGCGGATTCGCTACGTACAGAGTATGCTCTAGAGAGGGATTCAGTAATTTGAATTCCACTTCCCTCTTCATTTTCCTTAATTCTAGCCGAGCTGATAAAGTCTTGTGGAGGTGCTTGGCTAGCAGCTGGTTGCTCAATGGAGATTCCTTGAGCACACCCTCTTTTGCGAGCAACACCTTTTCTTCTTGTCTTCCCAGAGGTTTCTTCTATTGGGGCTTTGCCCTTTTCAGCAGTAGTAGGCTTTGAAGCTTCAGCAGTTGTTTTCCTTTTGGAGACAATAGGGACAGTTCCCTCGATTTCGATGTTATCCCAGTCGATCGACTCTGTCTCTGATTCAGTGTCGGAATCATCCTTAGTCTTCTTTGCTTTCTTAGCCTTCTTAGGCTCGGCAGTATCCTTGACATGTACCATGGCAGCAAGTAGGAAAATAATCCAAGTGATCACCATTTTGATTGCTAGTGAAAAAATGTATCCTGTGAAGACCAACTCAAGAACACATGAAAAATTGTTAATTTTCAAAGATTTGAAAAAATTGTACCGAAACAATCATAATCATGTAGAGAGACTAAGAATCAAATTAGTTTTGCAAAAGGACTTTTAAAAATAGATCAATTGCATGATTTTCGAAAATCCTTATTATATGCCCTAAAACCGAAATTTTAGAAATCGAAGCCTAAAAATCCGTTTAACTTGGGAATACCTAGCATATAATCAAAACTAATCTACCCAGAGTTCTTATTTCAAAAGAAATTTGATCAAAAACCATCCACAAACGAAATCGATCCAAGAAATTCATCACGTTTGAGGAGGAAAAAGAAAAACGGTGAAAAACCGAGATTTTGATCAATAAAACTTACTTGTATTCGAAGAACTTGAGTTTGAAAAGCTCCAAGGTGCAATAGTTCTAGAGAGAGAGGCTCTAGAGACTCGAGAACAAAAGATTAAGGTAAAAGAAATCAAAACCCTCTTGTTCTTATTAAAACCCTAGCCGTGATCCGGATCGGATCGAGATTTCGATCCGGATCGGCCAGCCGCAGGAAGAAGCCCGCGTTCGGGATCCGGATCATCTTTCCCGATTCGGATCGGCTCCAAATTTTTCTTCAGAAAAATTTCAGAGAAATTCAAGAAAAACCAGAAAAAGATTGTAAGCACTTCTGTGTATCAACTTTAAACAAAAATCATCGTTTCATACAACAAGAATTAGATTATGCCAAATCTATCAATAATATCCAAAAATGAAACGAGAATTTACAAGAATTAAATCCCTTAAAGTTGAACACCTTCAATTACATCTAACTTGATCTTATGAGTAATGCCTTTATCAAATCATCAATTCAGTAAAGAAAATGAAATACAAAGATCAATAGATGTTTGAAATCCCAAATATAGTAGATAATTTATCTAGACAATCTGTTGAAGAGAGTGGCTCT
>CM055068.1:31978512-32011440 GCA_029204045.2 Tillandsia leiboldiana | reverse complement strand
CCGGGGTGATATTGGGTCGTTAGGTCGTAATCCTTCGAGAATTCAAAACACGCTTCTGGTGCCGTCGTCGAGGAGTTGGTGACACTTTGCCTGCTGCAGTCGCGGTAGTGGTTACTCCGCGACAGTTCCTCCTCCGGGCGGTTTTGAAAGACCAACAACCTAGGGTAGGGTTCTCTCCTCGACACTTGTAAGGGATTCCTATCTAGCGTTCGCAACTCCTCAGGCGGACTAGGGGAGTACCCCACTCCTCTCCTATATAACCCTTCCTCCCCTGACACAACCGTACCGTACGCGGAGGAAGAAAAGCAGATACGGAAATGGAATCGATGCCTAACCAAAGAAAAACCGTAAAGGGAATAAAAATATATATATAATATATACCTGTCCTAGGATTCTGCATCACTGCTCCCGGGGGTGCTGGGGAGGTCCGTCCACAACCTTTGGGCCACAGCTACGTTCGACGTGGCGGGGGTGGAGTCCTCGGTATCGGAAGAGTCCGTCAGGGCGGGGTCGTCGGGTCTGCGGGTGCCGGGGGTCTGGTGACACCTGGCCTTCGGGGACACTCGTAACGGTGTGGGCCCGGCCTGCCACAACGGAAGCAATGCTCATTCCGCCAAGGGCACATCCATCATGGAATGCGCACCAACGTCCCAAATGACCGGCACGGGGTCGGTGTTGTAGGCCCTCTTCTTCTTGCCTTGCACCGGGTTTCGACCATGTTCCTCTGGCGCTGGGTCGCTTCTGCCGGCACTGGTAGGGGCACCCCTGTCGGCCCGGGGTAGGGGTGTGCTCGTCGTGTGCGCTCTAGCTCCGCGCGCCGGCCAAATTGACCGCTCCCTGAAACGGTGGAAACGCCAGTCGGGGGTGCCCCACGGGGGTTACACACCACCGGTGCCGTGCTGGGCGCGGTCGACACTCTCGAGCTCTTGGGTCAGTATACCCACCTGCTCTGCAAGAGGTTAGCAATTTCACAGCCACGTCTCGCAGCTGGTTGCGTAGTACGCGGTTCGCCCTCTGCCGCAAAGTCCATGGTTTCTATCTGTGCACACCAAGGACACATATTAGTCCCAGCATACCAAAGAAACCGTGCGTAAATAAATCACACAAATTCCCCTTTCCCCCACGTTCACTCACGTCCTACAACCTTACGTCCCACACATTTCATTTATTCGTAGTTAAGTGTGATATCTCAGTGGATGTTGGGTCGTCACTGTTGTGATTAAAGCAAAGGCTCTGATACCATCTTAATCTGTCACGCCCCCGGGGGTTTTATTTTAGCGGAAACGATACTTCAAAGTACGCGTAAAGTGCGTACGAATTTTTTTGTTTTTTTTTTTTTTTTTTTGTTTAGAAACCTCCTTCCCCGGCGCGTGCCCAGACCCGCCACATATACAGATTCACTCGAAAAATCAGGCAGAGTCTCCTCTGTATATGCACGGCGTCGCGGCTGCTACGATAGCCGATTATGAGCAATCACTTTGCCATTTAATCACAACAGTTCGAAGTAGTACGGTGCATGAAGACTAAACGATACCCGTGGCCAATCAAGTTGAAAGGATAAACTCACAGTTTTGAAAGCAGGTCCACACGACCCAAGGTTTTGAAGACAGTTTGAAAAGATGCCATAAATCCACAGGTGTTGGAAAACAGGTCCACACGACCCAGATTTTTAAAAGATAGTTTTCGAAGTTCTTTTCTTTTCTAGTCATGTTGCTTTGAAAGCGGCCAAACGGGAACAGTAACAGAAATAGTAGTGCATAAGTAGAAAGAAAGAACTCAACATCCACACGACCCCACGAGGGTGTCGAGAACCACACAGTATCCTACAATACTGAATGAAATGCAGAGAAGGTAAATAAAACAGCATACTAGGGCTCCCTCAGACCGACTGCTACCAACTCGGCCTCACCGTCGCCTACCTCTACCCCCTGGAAGTACCTGTCACAGAGTGGGTAGTCAGCGACACTATCATCAAAATAGTACTAAAGCAGTAAAGTAATACCAAGCCACAAAGTAAGGCTAGCCGGAACAACCGCTCTACTCGTAATGGTAACTCGCAACCACCTGTACCACCTGTAACACCTGTAACCCCGGTAACACCTGTAACACCTGACCACGTCGGGATCCAATCCCGGCGGTCTCACACCTGACTACATCGGGATCCAATCCCGGCAGTCCCACACCTGACTACATCGGGATCCAATCCCGGCAGTCCCACACCTGACTACATCGGGATCCAATCCCGGCAGTCCCACAGCTCGCACCTCGCTGCCTCAGACCCCCCAGCGGTCAGGGGCCCCCCACTACGTCACCTCGTGGGGTAACACGGGTCAAAGACCGCCTTTCCGGAAAAGAGCACCCTTTGCGGTGGCCAAACCGCGGGTGCGCGTGTCGCAACTCGAGCATAAGTAACCAAGTAACCAAGTAACCAAGTAACCAAGTAACCAAGTAACCATGTCACCATGTCACGGGGTAAGGTAGTACATCATAGAAACCATCAGTGTTAGTACCGATTAATAATAAAAGTCCCTTTCGGATTACCAACACAATACTCAGCCTCGACCGTAAACCCACCTCAACACAAGCGATCCCGGAATCCGTTGGGAGTCTCACCGGCTAGCGACTGCCTGCTAGTACCTGAATAATAAATCCAAGTCAATAATAGGCTCTCTCTCTCGTATCCATCCCTACTAACTCACTGTGTGTGCAAGCTATACGGCAACCTTCGCCGAAGTCCCGGGATTTTGCCGGCACTTTCCGGAAATCCGATTTCCGCTCAACGAAAGCCATTGGGCCTCCCACGAAGGGTTTAGAGATCATGGGCGTACAGCCCAAAACAGCCCATGCGGCTACAATTGCAGTTAGACCCCTAGAGTCTTACCCAATCGCACTTTTACAATGAAATAAGAGTCGTTTTTGCTCGTTCTCTTAACTGGGATAATATTTTTACGAACCGTCACTTCCAGTAAGTGACACTCGACCCGCTGAACACCGTGCTCACCCATTTGCAGCAGCACGGTACCCGAGGAAAACTTCGGGCCATAGAATACCTCTCCAACATAACTTAAATGCATTTTTTTTTCTTCGGCTCAACGAAACCGAGATCTGACGCGAGCATCGCGTCCAGTGACCCCAAATTAGCCAGGAGCTCACTGTCGCGGCCTCGCAAACCGCCCGTAACAGTGTTTGGGCTAAACTATTCTTTTAAGGGTTGGTTAACCTATAACTTCACCTTTAATAACCCAAATCAAAATCTGCTTTAGGGTTAAGCTCACAGCAACCTAAAAAAACCTGGGGCTTGCTTCATTTGCAGCCCAGCAGTTGCTGGATCAACCAGATCCACACCTAGTCCACTAACAACGCATACGATGCACCAAACCTCAGTCTACCCAGATCTAACTTGATCTGAAGTGAGCATCAAGCTCAGGAGACATTTTTGAGCAACTTTCATATTCTGTTCAAAGCCTAAATCCAAACATAATCTCTCTCAGGCATTTCATCAAACAGGTGGTGTGCTCTATTCCTCTCAACACACGCAAGCCATTCCCCGACCTGGTTCTCAGCAATTACTGGGCCAAATCCTGTGAAACTTGAAGGGAAATGCTCCACAGGACACAGGCAACATTCCCAGCATTTTGGTTTTCGCCTTGCACCCTCGGATGGCCGGGGCCCGAAGTTGAAGAAGATGCCTCAACCTCGAAATTCGGGACTGTTCCACCAAGGGTTCTGGGACTTAACCAAAAGCATCTACAGGTGCTAACACCCTCAGTGAACCCTCCTGTGCCTGTGGCCGGCAGCAGAACACGGCGGCGGCGCGGCGGTGGCAAGCTCGGTTTTGGAGCTTCTACCAACAATGGCAACTTTTCACTCAATGGGTTTCGGGTGAAAAGGACAGCGGAAATAGCTTCCTAGCAAATTTTCAGGAAGGTCTGGCCTTGTCCCCGCCGTCGGAGGTCGCCGGATCACCGGCCGCCATTAATGGCCTCAAGCTCGGCCACCCATGGCCGGCCCTCATTCGGGCTGCATGGAAGCCATGCAAAGGCATGGATGCAACCCTCTCATCCCCAGGGAGCTCCTCGACCACTTGGCCGGAGGTGGGGAGGCCCGCCGGCGCCGGAGCACATAGCTCGGCCGAAGATGGAAAAACCCGAGAACTAGGGTTTCAAACTGCAACGTGGTTACTCAACCAAACTTCACCAAACTTTGCAGAAATGACCTATTGGTCCTACAGTCCCAACCCATCATTTTACTTTTCATTAAAAGTCGCCGGGAGCAAAGATAGCTCGAGGCGGAGCTCTCGGCTGTGCAACTCGGCCGCCGACCAACCGATGGCTTCCCATTTTCGGGGCTGTGCGTGGAGCATCCTTAGAACCTACAAAGCTCACTTCCAAAGGTCTTGGCCTCTAAAACTCCAAGAGTAAAGAGGGCTTACCTCGCCGGAGTTGGGGAAGATCGGTTGGTGCCCGTTTCGCTCCTCTCAGCGTCGCGCGGCCACGGGGAGGATGCAGAGGAAGTGGGAGAAAGCTTTGATGGGAATTGGGTGCAAGAAACTCTGTGTGATCCCCCCCCTCCTCCAACGTCCACTTCCCCTTCTTATAACCGGCCTCCCCACCTTACTACGAGCCACCCCACTGGAGGGAGAGCGGTTCTGGGAGTGGGTGTCGTGGCAGAGGTGGTGAGGAACGTGGATAAGCGGTTGCAACCGCTCCCAAACCCACCACCTTAGTGTATAGGGTAGTTTAGTGAATTTTTCCACTTTCTTTGCATTTAGGTCCCTCTATACCCTGTTTATTACTATTCAGTCCATAGCTGTAGGTCTTTTATGCATAGAGGTCCCTCTCCAAGTAACCTCATTGCATTTGACACATAAAATATTGGGCTTTTCACAAAAATACCCCTTTTTTCGACGTATTTCACGCATTTCGAGACGAATGGTTCGTCAAAATGCGAAACCGACTTCGCCACGACGTCCGGCTCGTCGAGACCTATCAAGTAGCGTATTTGTTTGCTTGATTCAGCGCTCGAATAAAATCTCGGGCCATAAAGTTATGTAAGTTGCAGTATGACGCACGCACTTCGATGCACCCGGATCACTAAACGCGAATTCCGTCAGTGCCATTGTGCTCAGAATGGCGGTGCCATTCAAATCGACTACCCGAATCGCTAGATTCGGACTCCAGACAGTGAATCGGCTAACGTTCGCTCGGTGGAGAATTAAATCAGGAGGTTACTATTCACGACTTAAGTCGTGGGCCCCACAAGCTTCTTTACTGATTTCTGAACAATCCGACCGTCGGATCGACAATTAGTTTATATCATTTTCAATCGATTCGACGAGACGGTCGCACTAGTGATTTCAGATTTTCGAGATCAGACTCGGATCCGAAAGGCAGACATAGTGCTCCGTAAACTGTGCAATACGCGCACCGGTATGCAAGTCACTAAGGTTTAGATCTGCTTCCTCGCTCGCAACCATACTTGAATTTCTCGAGTGCTACAGTTATCTTCGATGGAGAAGCTATTTAGGGATTTCTTCATCGACCCGAAGTACAGAGTGCACATGGCAGTGCATTATCTCGAGGGGGATGCTGACGCATGGTGGCGTCGGGTGGAGCCAGCGGAGTTCCAGATCACCCGACAGCTGCCCTGGTCCGAGTTCCGGCGCATGCTACTTGGAACGTAAAACGGAAGCTGGAGGACGACTTGAAGAATATCCAGCAGGGAGACAAACCGGTGCAGGAGTACTATCAGGAGTTTATGCAGTTGCTTAACTACGTGCCTTTCGTCGCCCATGATGGACCGCATGGGGTCGAGTTGTTCGAGTCTGGTCTTCGACCCGAGATCTATACCCTGGTGCACGCTCGGAGGCTACAGACCCTTGGTGAAGCCGTTGAGCAGGCAATGTGGGTGGAGCAGGGCGACACGATGATTGCCAGGAGGAGCGGGTTGGTCGCACAGAGTTCTGAGAGGAAGCGACCAGCACCTGATGATGGAGGACAGGCTAGTTCTTGGAGACCGCCACTACCGTCGCGGCCTCAGTCTCATGGCCAGGGGCGTTCTGAGCAACGAGAGTCTGGTGGACCCCAGAGGCAGCAGCAGCAGCAGCCGCAGCAACAGCCACGACGTCGTGACAGATGTATTTTCTGTGGAGAACCTCATCTGCCTCACACCTGTGATCTGAAGTGGGGTCGCTGTTATAAGTATGGACAGTCAGGCCACGTTCGAGCTTCATGCCCCCTATCGACTTCCACGGCACCATCTTCAGCCTCGGCTCCTAGTGCATTTCAACAGAGGACGTCAGCTCAGCAGTCTTTTGCTCCAGTGAGCAGGTCACCTTCCTTCCACTCTTCTGATCACCGGCCACCGGCTCAGAGCGGTCGGGTATATGCCGCTCAGGTGGAGGACTTTACAGCAGCCGATCATGTGGTGGCAGGTATTATTTTACCTTCTAGCATTAGATTTCGCATTGTATTGCATTTGAGCATCCTAGTCATTTGTTAGGAGTATATTTGCATCATTGCCTGGGTTAGGGGTAGGATGGTTACCACGTGCACGAGAGGTTCAGATTCCCAACCACATCTTGCACATGGAGGAGTGTCATTGGTCCTACCCGGTGTAGATTGAGTCCTAGATTATGCCAGCAGACCAGATTGCTTTGAGGTGACTGCGGGACATGAATAGGATGCTCGGGATGGATGGGCTGGCTCGGTACTTCACGACGATCGATTGTGCCGCGAGGATAGTGACTTTTCGAGAGCTAGACCAGGAAGTGTTCGTGTACCAGGGATACTAGAAGAGATATGGCGGCTCGAGCTAGAGGTTTGCTTCACGTTTCTGAAGGAGCTTGCAGACAGCCTTGGAGGCTGGAGTCGGAGATGAGGGATACCTACCCCTACCTGTTTGAGGCTCAGGACTGAGGTATGATTTTCGTTTCGAGGACGAAACTCTTTTTAGTGGGGGAGGATGTGATGATCCGGACTTTTGTAGAAGCTTTTACAGCTTTATCAGTGACTACAGGAAGCTTACACAGTGTAATGGAGCTTGTAGTATCGAAATTGGACCTCAGAAATGGATCCGGCGCGAAAATCGGATCAAGTGGGTTTTCCGGGAGCTTTCGGCAAAATTTCGGATGAGAATTTGGCAAAATGGACAGCGGATTTGGACTCAGCGCGCGAAAACGATCAAAATGGTGTATTTACTTGAATTTTTCGCCAAAAGTTACTGTTCACGCCGGAACAGTAACTTCGGCTAGGCGGCGGCGACCGGCGAGCGGCGGAGCACGGTAGCGCAGCGGCGGAGAGCGGCGGAGCGCGGCGCGGGCAGGCGCGGGCAGGCGTGCACCGGGAGCACCGAAGATTGCAGTTGCCACGTGGCAGCTTCTGATTGGTGGGACGGCTTCTAGAAGGCGGCGTTGTCTGTGACACGTGGCAGCACCCCATTGGCTGACAGGGTCCGGAAGACCCGGCGCGGGGACCGGGTGCGTGCTCCCGGGTGACACGTGGCGGCTTCTGAATGGCCTTGCATGGTTGTTTCGTGTTTTGCAGGACACGTGGCGCTTCCTGATTGGGTGGTTTTCGTGTTTCCTGTTTTGTGCCCGGATTTGGTGTGGAGCCCGAAGATTCCTTGGCCCATTATAAACTCCACCTCCCTCTTCACTCTGCGATTTCGAGTTCTAGAGAGAGAATTCGAACTTGAGATCCTTATGAAAATTGTTCCCCTCTCTGTCCTCTCTCTCCCCTTGAAGTTTCAGAATTTTTGGAGTTGCCAACTGCGAGTTATCTGCGACGCGGCGCGCTGCGACGATTTTTAGTTTTAGCCCATTTTTCATCGCAGTTCAGTCGGAAAATTGCTGTGAGCAAACCATGAGGAATTTTTCAGCGATTTCTTTGACAGTGTGTTTCTAAGAGGTAAGGCTTCGATTTTCGTGTTGATCATTTTGCTTCATTTTGGGTTTTTGGCACGGTTTCTGAGGCATCATTTGACCCTATTTTCTGTGATGGAGTTCCTGGACAGCATGGGCTTGTTGATTTTCTATCTTGGGCTACGGATATTGGATCAAGGCCTATAAGTAGTCGATTTCGATCTACTCGTCGCAAGGAACGCAACAGTAATTTTTCTGGATTTTTTGGAGCATCGTACAGAGGTGAAAATCCCTCTTTTTTCGAGCTATTTGGAAAAATAGCAAATACTGTATTTTTGGGACTTGTATTTATACCGGGTGCGTTGTTCTGTACAGCTGTGCACTGTTTTCAGTGAGTTGCGGGATTAGAGGGTGTGGACAGCGAGGAGGCTTTTTGGGTGTGGATTTGCGTGCCAGGTGGATGGTTGTTGCTTACCTCTTACTGCGATTTACTCACTAGGACTATTAGAGGGACCCCTAATTTATTTGGCACCCCATTAGAAATCATGCTTAACTAAATGATCCTAATTAATCATTGGCCTATTTTGTGGGATTGATATACTATGATGGTGATATGTTAGCATGCCATGTTAGCACACAGATTTGTGTGGAAGTTGGTTAAATGATTTAATGGTTGAGACATGATGACATATCTATATGAGGGTACTACTTTGGTGTTTTATTATGGATCAGGGATCATAGACATGTGTAATTGGTTAGTGATTTTGGCATGATGGTTATATCTATGCGGAGTGATTATCTGACACACATGTGGAGCTACTATTTGATACACTTTCTTTATCTTTCATGAGGACGTTTGCATGCTTGCATGGACATCTAGATAGGCCACTATTTATTGCTACACTATCATATTGGAAATTGACTTAGGAGAAACCATGATTGTTTCCTTTCTCCTTTTCATTTAGACTTTTGATTCATGTTGCTCGGGTTCGAGCAGGGGATTGGGATAGTGTAGTTGGGACTTTGGAGTCTGGGACAGGTGGTACTTGATTGTGGATTGGTGGGGGGATTGCGGCAACCGCGGACAGTAGTCGGTTGACCGGATATTGATTATTTTACCAGATGGTGGATTGTGGGGCTTTGTGGTGACCGCGGATATTAGGCGGTTGACCAGATGTTGGTTATTTTATCAGATTTGGACTTATGGGGTATCGCGGCGACCGCGGACATTGGGCGGGCGACCGGATGTTTATCTTTGCATCAGATTGGGGGATCGGGGTTTCATTAGTGGAGGGATTTGTTCCACTTGAGCATAGTCATGATCCAGTCCTGCTTTTATGATACTTATGACATTGTTACTTTCCTCGTGTGGGTAGCTCCCCTCGAGTGCCACTTCGAAGCGTGCGGGGTACCAAATGGGTACCGGACGGCATTGACTCATTGCTATCATTTTGGCGCGGATCAGCTTGCACGATGATGATAGCGGCAGCAGGCGGTACCAATTTTTACTGGTGGCTAGATTGGGTTTATTTGGACCGATGCGGTTACTGATGCATACTTACAGTCATTCATTTTGGCATTGTATTTTAGAGGCATAGTAGTGGTAGTTTTCCCGTTTCAACAGCTTATTTACCTTACCACTTTACCTTTTCCTTTGCCTCTGGTAGACTTAGTGGGTACGTCGGAGTTGAGGCTTTACCCACAGGGGGAGGCTACTGGTTTACTAGTGGTTCTCACCCCCATTGTTGTTTCTTCTTCTTCTTCCCTTTGTTTTGCAGAGTCTTCTGCGGGAGCTGCTGGGCCATCGGCAGCTGATCGAGGTAAAGGGATCGCTGAGTAGATAGATCTCCTGTGAGGCTGTGAGCTGCTAATAGACAGATATTGTACCCGTTTTACTCAGACTGTAGTAGTTCACTTTTATTTTGAGGTCTGGCTTTGGCCAGCTGGGTGTATTATTTTGGTGAGCTGGGAGTTTATTGTATTTTTACAGTTTTTATTTCTTTTCCAGTCTGAGATATTATGTAGTTCTTTTAGTTCAGCTCTGTATTATGCTCTTTTATGGTACATCTTATATCTGAGCAGGTTACCGATGCTTCGTGTACATGGAAAATTCCGTGTGCACGGCGGATCTGTTGGCGAGCCCGGGTTCCGGGGCGTGACAGGAACAACCTTCGAAAGATACATGAACAAACTGATTATCTTTCAATTTTTTCAACCTTACTTTACCAAATGAAGGATATGATATTGCTCTACCATCTGTTATCTTCGTTTCACGCGAGAAAATTCACTACCTGTTTTTATAGAGCAAGACAAATCACAATTTGCAAATTTTGTCATATTTTTAGTAATAATTAAAGAATTTTTTCAATGTACATTTAATGAGTAATGCTTGATTATTGGTACAAACTGTTTAACAGTTTAGCTGTTTAATGTTGAGTAAGTAATATAGCAACTCTAGAGTCTATAGCTAGCCACTCTAAGCAACTTAGCACTGTTTGGTATGGTACTACAGCAGTACTCAAACATCAATTACAATTTACTCTCATTAATAACATAGCTTTTGGATCAATTTGTCAAGTAGAAAGATGATACTAACAGCTTTAAGTGATAGTTGGTTGAGTTCCAACTAACAAAAAAACAAGTTAAGAAGTTTGAAATTCTTAATCGGATTCCGATCATCTGATTTGAAACCCAACTCGCATGGTCTATGATATCCATATTTTGAATTGAGTACGTACGGTTTTTTATTATATTGAAACTAATATGTTAACGAGAATAAAGTAGAATAAATGAGTCATTTGGAGTTAAATGTGTAGAGCGACTTTGGATCAAAAGAATCAAGCCACTCGAAAGTGGCAAGATTTGGGACTGGCATCAACTTTCGATCGAATTAAATCGAATCGAATCGAATCAAATCGAATCATTCTAGATTTAAACCCATGACTTGCTCACTACTACAACTTGTAAGATCAACAAAGATGATCAACCTATATATATATATATATATATATATATATATATATATATATATATATATATATATATATATATATATATATATATATATATATATATATATATATATATATGCAGTGTCTCTTACCAGCTGTTTGGTTTTATGGTTTGAAAAATGTCCGCATATTAGCGTACATCTACTACCAGTTAATTTATTTATTTATTTTTAGCACTTTTTATACTCAATAGAATGCCGTATAAGAATGTGGTTTCTTGGAGCACCTTGATTTTGGGCTATGGTCAAAATGGGCTTGTGGGGGATGCTCTGTCGGTGCTAATCCAGATGCAGGATTGTGGGCTGGAGCCTGATTTGGTTGCACTTGTGAGTGCCATTCTAGCTTGTGCTCAAATTGGATTTTGAGAGGGAATTGGGCCATGGGGAGGATGAGCTTGGGAGGGTGAGGAGGAGGAAGCAGAGCAGAACCAAGGTGGCGATCAAGGAGAGGTTGGATCTGGCGGCTTCGGTGCCTTCTCCGATCCCGAGTCCATTGCCGAGTAAGTGAAAATCTTAAGAAGGTTCACTGATTATTCCAAATTGTTGGTTTGTGATTTAAATTTTCTTAGTTTTGAGCTAATGCTGATGGTATGGGTCTGAAATGTAGAAGTAATTGATCACGATAAGCAAATAGTAGTAGATGATTTGTCGGAGAGGATTTTGGAACTGATAATGTGGAAGAACGTTGCGAAATCGTCGCTTTGGTTCGGTTCCGGGTCGATGCTCTTCTTGTCTTCTTCATTTTCCAAAGATTTTAGCTTCAGGTATGAGCAATTTGTGTTTCGTAAGATTATTTCTCACGCGGATTTGTTCATAGATTAAGATTTTGGGGGATATTTGCAGCATCATCTCCGCAATTTGTCACCTATGCATTCTGATTTTGGGCTTGGCCTTCTTCAGAGATTGTATGCCCCAAAGGTACTTAATCTTTTCTATTCAAAATTTTCCTGTGTACATATTCTTGATGAGCCGAATTAATGATTTGAAAGTTTCATTCATGTACAGGCAGCAGATAAAATGGGGATGCAGCTTTGAACTGAAAGAAGAAGATATCGCTCGTGCAGCCCGGGTAATACTACCTATTGCGAACGCCGCCATGTCGAAGATTCAAGAGCTGTTCTCCGGTGAGCCATTGACGACTCTCAAAGTAAGTCTTAAAACTTTTCTCAGCCTTTCATAAATCTACACTTAAATGCAAACTTTCAAGAATTACTGAAGTTTTGCCTCTAATATCAGGTGTTACCTCTTCTTCTTTTCGGGGCCATACTACTATCTGTGCATTACATAGGGAGTCCAAACAGGTTTGTTATATTTGGGATTTGTGAAGCTTTTATACAATCCTACCATGCCATCTTGCCGAGATTGAGCCATTATGACCTATTACCGCTGCACTATTGCTGCCCCTGCTTTCAATGAAACTACTTTTCCCAAATTAACTTTCAGCCTTTTATTTCATCAGCAATTAACTGAGTCGCAAACAGAGTTGTTGGTGAGGATTCAAGGGATGAAACAGGTAGAGATAATGGTGTATGCTCTCACTCTTATCATATTTACATAGGTAAAAATGCATTGGGACCTTTCAATTACAGGCCGTTCTTAAATATAACGCTTAACTTTATTTTGTTTTAATTAAATTTGAACATTTTGTTATGTCTAATAGCAATTTCACTAAATTTAACGACTGTTAACAACTTTCTAGCGAATGAAACTGCAGATTTCGTCAACAGTTAGTGGCTAATTACTTCACAAAATCGCTAATATACTTAATTAGAATAATTTTGTTAAATTACATGAAACAATTACACTAGGAATTTGGTACGACTTTTAATTCAGAATTTTTATTTTTTTAATACCATGTTAAATTATATGAAATAACAGTTATTCTCCGACAGCTTAAGACTTTTAATATTTGTATTCAACGGCCTCAATTCATAAAAGTAAAGTGGAGGGGAGTGATTTAGAATGGCCTATAGTTGAGGGGTCTCAACATGTTTTAACCTTATGTATATATTCTGCTAGGTTGATTATAATTAGGTGATTATTCTCCTGCAGGAGGTGCAAAAATGGAGGTCAACTCTGGACACACAAGTCATCAAGACATATAAAGTTGTAAGTCTCTCTTCTTGGGCTTTTATTGGGACCTTATTTGTTAATTAACTTTAAAAATGTATTATTTATCAAATCAAAGTAGTAAAAGTTTGATGGATCTATCAAATTTTCTCGCCACATTAGGACCAGTCTCTTCTTTTCTTTCAGTTATGTCTCCACAAGATGATTCAATGTGTTTGGGCGGCGAAACTGAGTAAACAGTGATATGGTGAATTCTTAAATGAATCATTTTTGAATGAACATGGTCAATGGTCATAAGATTTTCATGTGCTGTTACATGCTATTTCTGTATCAGTTTATTAGAAGTCAACTGAAACGTTCGGTACGGAGTGGTGCTCAATTGCCCATGCTTTGTGCAGCATGAAATGGTCAATTCGTACCTTGTGGAAAGGTCAATTTGACAAATAATGTTCCTAGGGCGATCTCTCTCTCTCTCTCTCTCTCTCTCTCTCTCTCTCTCTCTCTCTCTCTCTCTCTCTCTCTCTCTCTCTCTCTCTCTCTCTCTCTCTCTCTCTCTCTCTGTCTCTCTGAATAATTTCCTAAACCAAACCAATCTAATAAAATGCCGTTCATTTGCATGCATGCATTGATATATGTATGTATCCAGAATTTATTGCTTAGATCAGGTTTGTTCCCAATGAGGCGATGATGATTGGAGGAGGTAATGGCGGAATGCTAACCTATCTCTCCTTAGTCTTCTTTCACATCCCACTCTAATGTGTTTGATGGCGAGGCATCTTGGATGGCCGCAGGGCTACAGATGCAAACGGTTGCCTTTAGGAGAGAATTGATTTAACCTCGAGTTGACGCTGTGGGTACTTTCTTCATCTCATTGATGAAACGCAAATCTGAACCTCCTTCTTCCCATTTTCTCCTGATATTTCTGTAGTATGTTCTATTTATAGAAGAAGGTTTATCTCTTATGTTGCAAATGTGTTCTTTTTCGCTATTATTTTTTTATAATTTATTCGTTTTGCTTTTTGGGTTTTGTTCCTAAGATATTTCATCTAAAGTTGTTCTTTTTATGCTTCTTATCTTCTGATTTCCCCTTGCATTATAATCATCATGGATCTAATTTGCATATTCATCCTTCACATCTTTTGATACAGTTTTTGTTTATTTGTTACCATTCTTTTTATGCTTCGTACCTTCTGATTTCCCCTTGCATTATAATCATCATGGATCTAATTTGCATATTGATTCTTCAGATCTTTTGATACAACTTTTGTTTATTGGTTACCATGGAACATTTAGATTTTTCCATATAGTTTAGTACTCAGTTTCATTCCATGTAATATCCGCTGGTTTAAAATACTGTGGTTCCGTTCTTGGGTCTACTTTTGGGTTTCTATAATTCGCGTTTCGTTTCAGGGGTCCGGGAGGGGGGACTAATAATTCTTTGTTTCTGGACAGATCGTCGGGGCTCGCGAGTATTTTTAGTCAAAAAAGCTCGCGAAACGGAGACCGCCGGCAAAATCGGTTTTGGATTCCGACTCCGGAATCTCCCAGAATAAATTCCGAAAGTTTTAGTACGGTTCAGGCGACTATCACGGTTACCGAGGCAGACCGGACCCAGGTTCGCACCCTGATCGACCCCTTTTTCTATTTTGGGGTTCAGTCCGATGGCGCCTAAACAGCTTATTAATTTGGTTGGGAATTTAGGTTTTGGGGAAAACCCCTTTCGTACTCTTTCCTCCTTGCCCTGACGCACGACACCCGAACACGGAACCAACTCCTCAATCTCACCCCCTTCCTAGCGATCGTTTGGAGAACCAAGGCGGCGCGACCGAGGAGGGAGGGGATCGACGGGATACCCTTGGATAGCAAGCACGCAAGACGGACGATCCCTCCCTCGATCAACCCGAGCCGACGAATCCGAGGTGAGCTTAATTTTGGGGTTTTCGTTAATTCTTGGTTCTTTCTTGGAAACGGGAGGAGGTTGGTCGGCGCCGTCACCGGAGCCGGCGCGCGCGGAGCCGCGCGTGCGGGCAGCCCCGCACGCGGACGGCTCAACCCCGCGGGCGGTACGGGGCCGGGCGCGCGCCCCGCATGCGGGCAACGCCGCAGGCGGGCGGCGCCGCATGCGGGCGGCGCCGCATGCGCCCGCATGCGGGCAGCACCGCTTGCGGGCGGCGCCGCATGCGCCCGCATGCGGGCATCACCGCATGCGGGCATCACCGCATGCGGGCATCACCGCATGCGGGCGGCGCCGCATGCGGGCGGCACCGCATGCGCCCGCATGCGGGCAGCGCTGCATGCGGGCGGCGCCGCATGCGGGCAACGCCGCAGGCGGGCGGCGCCGCATGCCGGCGGCGCTGCATGCGCCCGCATGCGGGCAGCGCTGCATGCGGGCGGCGCCGCATGCGGGCGGCGCCGCATGCGGGCGGCGCCGCATGCGGGCAGCGCCGCAAACGGGCGGCACACCGCCCAGCCGCGCAGGGCCGGACGCATTCGCGCGGGTAGTGCGCGAGGGGTAGGGGCCGGGTGTTCCAGTCTTTTTAGCTTTGCGGAGTCGTGAGTTACTGACTCCTGTATGACAGGTTCGGGTAGGTGCAGGCGGGCACCCCGAGACGCGGGAGAACCTAGCATCGGTCAGGAGCGCGACAACGAAAAGGTGGGTTCCTATGAGACTAAGTATAGACTCGGTGTTCTTGGATAGTTGTTTCACTGCATATTTGTAATACTAACGCTGACGGTCTCTATGTTTGCGATATTATCCTGTATCCGGGTTATTGTGCTCGTGGTTGCGACACGCGCACCCGCGGTCTGGCCACCGCAAAGGGTGCTCTTTTCCGGGAAAGCGGTCTTCGACCCGTGTTAACCCACAAGGTGAAGTGGTGGGGGCCCCCGTAGGTGTGGGGTTTGAGGCATCAAAAGGTGGGGGAAAAAGGTGCGACCTGTTGGGACAGGTGTCCGACGAGGTCAGGTGCCCCAAGGTGTGAGCGGTGCGATCCGTCGGGATAGGTGCCCGACGAGATCAAGGTGTATAGGTGTTACAGGCATTACAGATGTTGCAGGTGTTACATGTGTTCGCGTGTCACTCTTCCAGTGAGTCGAGTGGTTGCTCCGGATAGTTTTACTGTTGGGTTTGGCTTTCTTTCCTGCTTATTATTATTATCGCATGTCGCTGACTACCCACTCCGTGACAGGTTCTTCCAAGGGTGAGCGGTAGACGGCGGTGAGGTCGAGACGGGAGTGGTCGGGCTGTGAGGAGCCCTAGTCTGTATCTCCTCTTACTTTTTCCTTGCATTTCATTTGGTACTGTAGACTACGGTGTGGTTCGCGATACCCTTGTGGGGTCGGTGTGGATGTTGATTCCCGGTGTTCCGGATTTGATATTATGTTTCTTTTATTCGCCCGTTTGGCCGTTTTTCCAAAACAAAGTAACTAGAAAAGAAAAAGGAACTTCGAAAACTATCTTTCAAAAATATGGGGTCGTGTGGGGCCGCTTTTCCAAACCCTGTGGTTTTATGAGATTTCTAAACCGTTTTCAAAACCTCGGGTCGTGTGGACCTGTTTCCAAACCCTGTGGATTTATGGCATCTTTCCAAACCGTTTTCAAAACCTTGGGTCGTGTGGGCCTGTTTTCAAAACTGTGAGTTTATCCTTTCAACTTGATTGGCGGCGGGCACTCTGTTTAGTTTACATTGTTGATTGAATACTCGAACTGTTGTGATTAACTGAATGCTTGAGTTGAGATGTTGTAATAGCCGCGACGCCGTGCATATACAGAGGAGACTCTGCCCAATTTTTGAGTAAATCTGTATATGCGGCGGGTCTGGGCACGTGCCGGGGAAGACTGAATTTCAAAAAAAAATTAAGGGACTCAATCAAATAACTCTTTCTTTTCCGCTGAGCGAGACCCCCGGGGCGTGACATTCCATAATTTGTATTGCTTTCTGACATGTAAGATAAAAGGATGGCTTATACCATCAATTAACCTCTTTTGACTTCATTTTTATGGAAATGAAAGTCAAATCAATTACATAAGTGTAAATAAAAGCAGTACTCTTTACATATCATGTAATAAAGAAAATCTCAAATTATAATTTTGAACATCAGTCTATTTGATGTTCAAAATTATAATTTTGAACATCAGTCTGTTTTACGTGCCCAATTTTCTTACCTTACAAGTTATTTGGTATTCTAATCAGATTTTGAACTAATGTAGGTTCCCTTTAGTATATGCTAATAAAACGTTCTTGATGTTCTATTGCATATAAAGTGGACTGCTTCGACAACTACCTTGAAACAAAAAACATGACTGCTCCTCTTTGTGCATCACCTGGTAAACAAAAAACTAAGCAATATTTAATAACCTGGTAAACTTCATATTCTTTTGAAATGTGATCCTTATATTTACAAAATTACTTTAGATGAAATGACTGAAATCAATTTGAACTTACTTTGCTGGGTGCTTCTCTACCTGCTGCTGGTAGCAGAATACAAGGACGAGGAGAACAAAAAGAAGATGATGATGGAGTTGAAGAATTAATCAAAAACCAATGTTGTTGTGGTTTTCCAAATACAAAGTGGCTTCTATTGCCAATTTATAAGTTTATTTCCTTTTGTAAGTTTGTAAGCTTTCAAATTTTACTGTAGTTTCCAAATGTAAGGTGAATTACATTGTGAAAAATTATTTTGCGGAAGCATTATTTTGTGCAAGGGATTATTTTGTTAGAGATAATGCTAATTAGTTAGAATTAGATTATCTAAGATATTTGGTTGTTTAAATTTTGATAAAGATAAATCTAATTAGTTAGGATATCTAATTGGAATAGGATTTTGTGTAATAATCTGTAAATAGATAGGTCGGGCTATTATAATTGTTAATGAAGCCGGAGTCGCCTTAATTAATTAGTGAGGCCAAAGAAAGACGGGTGGGCATGAAGTTATTTTTTCAATAAAGGCAAGTTTAGTTTGCTTCCACCAAAACGTACGAGATTCTTTATTATTTGTCTTTCTCTCTTCTCTTTTCCATTCTATTTTTGTGGTGATTCCTATATACCATAACAAGTATATAGAAAATATTTGGAGGCCCATCACCGTAACAAGTGGTATCAGAGCCTTGTTTTCAAGAGAAGAAGATACCGATGGCATTTAACAGTGCCAATGGAGTTGCACAAGGATTCCCAATATTCAAAGGAGATAATTATGATTTTTGGTGCGTGAAGATGCGGACGTTGCTGCGATCCCAAGATCTGTGGGATTTTGTTGAAAAAGGATGTAAGGAAGAAACGGGAGAGAATCTGAAAAAAGATGCGAAGGCGCTTTTCTTTATTCAACAATCTATTGACGACTCAATATTTTCCCACATTGCCGGCGCTACCCGATCGAAAGAAGCATGGGATATATTACAAAAGGAATACCAAGGTAACGAAAAGGTACTCAGAATTAAAATTCAAACTTTAAAAAGAAAATTTGAGACTTCATTTATGGAAGAAAAAGAAAATATTCATACCTTTTATTCTAGAGTTATGGAATTAGTTATCTTGATGCGTACATATGGTGAACAAATTTCTGATCGTAGTTGAAAAAATTTTAAGAAGTTTGACGAAAAAATACGGTGATGTAGTTTTTGCTATAGAAGAAGCAAAAGATTTATCTAAATTGTCTTGTAGCGAACTTCTTGGTTCTCTCTTAGCACATGAGGAACAAAAAGATAGAACAGAAAATTTTTCTGAGCATGCTTTTCAAAACGAATCGAAAGGCAATGAAAAAGATAAAGCAGATACTTCTAATCGCCAAGCTTCAGCATCTGGAGACCATGGTAGAGGTCGTGGTCGTGGTCGTGGCCGTGGTAGAGGTCGCGGCGGTAGATCGGGTGGATACAATAACAGAAACGATGAAGGATCAAGTAATCAAAATCAGAGAACCTACAGAGGTAATGATCAGCCCCATAATTATAAAAATATTCAATGTTATTATTGTAAGAAATTTGGCCATATCGAGCGTTTTTGTCGATTGAAACAACAAAACGCTAATTTTGCTCAAGGAAATAATGAAAACGATAATGTACTTTTTGCATGTCGTTCATCAAAAAAAGCTGCTAACAGTATTTGGTATGTCGATAGTGGTTGTAGCAGTCACATGACAGGAAAAGAAGAGAACTTTATTAATTTGGATAAATCTGTTAAAGGCCGAGTGACGATGGGTGATGGCTATGTTCAGGACGTGCATGGAAGAGGTACAATTGAGGCAAATATTTCAGGAATTCAAAAAATAAATAATGTTTTATATGTTCCTAGTTTGAATTCCAACCTTTTTAGTGTGGGCCAATTTTTGAAAGAAGGTTATTCGCTTATTTTTGAAGATTCTAAGTGCACTATTTATAAAGATAAATATAAAAGGGATTTATTTTTTGAAGTTCCGATGACAGAAAATAAAGTTTTTCCTGTTCATGTTGCAATGAAAGTAGTGCTAGATGATGATTGGTTATGGCACTATAGATATGGTCACTTGAGTTTTAAGGGGCTTGATTTATTACATAAAAAGAATATGGTTGATGGTTTGCCTTTGGTGCATAATAATGGTTCTGTATGTGAAAGTTGTGTGTTAGGAAAGCATCACAGAGACTCTTTTCCAAGAAACAACAATTGGAGAGCCAAAGAACCACTAGAATTGATACATGCTGATGTTTGTGGGCCGATGCAGACACCGTCGCTCAGCAGCAATTATTATTTTGTGGTTTTCGTGGATGACTACAGTCGGATGACTTGGATTTATTTTATTAAAAATAAATCCGATGCTTTTGATGTTTTTCGAAAATTTAAAAACTTGGTCGAAAACGAATCCGGTTATTATATTAAGACTCTCCGTACAGATCGAGGGGGAGAATTTATTTCTAATAAATTTGAAAATTTTTGTGAATCAAATGGTATTCGCAGGCAGTTGACAACCAGTTACACACCTCAACAGAATGGCGTTGCTGAGCGCAAAAATCGAAGTTTGGTAGAGATGGCAAAAAGTATGTCGAAAGCGAAAGGACTTCCAAATAAATTTTGGGCAGAAGCGGTATCTACTGCAGCATACATTCTTAATAGAAGCCCAACTTTGGCGCTGGATAATATTACACCTTATGAAGCATGGACAGGTTGGAAACCGAAGGTAAAGCATTTTAAAATTTTTGGATCGGTTTCTTTTGTTCATATTCCATCACAAAATAGGCAAAAATTGGATAATAATAGTAGCAAGTGTATTTTTGTGGGCTATAGCGAAAGAAGTAAAGCCTATCGATTTTATAATCCTGTTACTAACTCCTTAATTATAAGTCGTGATGCTATATTTGATGAACAAAAAGGTTGGGATTGGAGTGCAAAAGTAAAGGATAATCCACTTCCGATGTTAGGAGATGAAACTACTATTGAGAATAAGAACAATGGTGAAAATATTATAAGTACTGAAACAACACCACATGCTTCACCACGAATTTCTCCAGGAACTTCGCCCGAGACAACACCGAGAAAGGTAAAATTGCTTAGTGAAATATATGAGCAGTGCATGTACACACAATGTGGAGAACCACAAACTTTCGAGGAAGCGGCAAAATCTGATGATTGGTGTAAAGCTATGAATGAAGAAATTGCAGCGCTAGAGAAAAATAATACATGGGAGCTTGTTGAACCATCCACGGAAAAAGAAGTTATCGGGCTGAAATGGATATACAAGACAAAATATAAACCAGATGGATCGATCCAGAAATTAAAAGCACGTTTAGTTGCAAAAGGTTACTTACAGCAAGCAGGTATTGATTTTAATGAAACCTTTGCACCCGTAGCTAGATTTGATACTATCCGAACTGTTTTGGCTTTGTCTGCACAAAATAAATGGAAAGTTTTTCAACTTGATGTTAAATCAGCTTTTCTTAATGGATTTTTGGATGAAGAAGTTTTTGTTGAGCAGCCGCAGGGCTACAAAATTAAAGGACAAGAAGATAAAGTCTACAGACTACGAAAGGCGTTATATGGATTAAAACAGGCACCAAGAGCCTGGTATAGTCGGATCGATTCGCACTTTATTCAAAACGAATTTTCTAGAAGTGAAAGTGAACCCACACTTTATATCAAATCTCGAGGTATGGAGATTTTGATTGTTTGCCTTTATGTTGATGACTTGATTTACACTGGAAACAGTATAGATTTGATCAATGAGTTTAAAAAAAATATGATGATTGAATTTGAGATGACTGATCTTGGCCCCATGAGTTATTTTTTGGGTTTAGAGGTAAAACAAGAAGATAATGGAATTTTTATCTGTCAGAAAAAATATCTTGATGATTTACTTGAGAAGTTTAATATGAAAAATTGCAATCCTGTGCAAAATCCAATGGGTACAAATATGAAGCTATCATTGGATGATGGAGAAGAAAAAATTGATTCGAGTTTGTACAGAAGTCTGATTGGGAGTTTACTCTATATTGGTAACAGTAGACCGGATATTATATATGCGACATCTTTGTTATCGAGATTTATGCAAAGTCCAAGTAAAATTCATTGGGGAGCGGCGAAAAGGATATTGAGATACTTGAAAGGAACAAGAGACCACGGACTGTGGTATACTAACGCTAACGATTTTTATTTTTTTGGTTGTTCTGATAGTGATTGGGCAGGTTCGGTAGATGATCGACGAAGCACGAGCGGGTTCGTCTTCAATTTTGGTGCAGGAGCAATATGTTGGTCTTCCAAAAAACAACAGTCGACGGCTCTATCATCTTCTGAAGCCGAATACATAGCGGTTACGACTGCTATATGTCAAGCAATCTGGATGCGGCGAATCTTAACAGATTTGAAGTACGAGCAAAAAGATCCAACTGTAATTTATTGCGATAATCAATCGACTATCGCAATGGCGAAAAATCCAGTTCATCACAGCCGAACCAAACACATCGAACTGCGACATCATTTTATTCGTGAACAGATCGCTAACGGTCAAGTCGAGTTGATACACTGCTCTACCGAAGAACAGATGGCCGATATTTTTACAAAGCCGCTACCATTGGAAAAATTCATATTTTGCCGAGAGAAGATCGGTGTGAAGAACATTAGCATTATGGGGGAGTGTTAGAGATAATGCTAATTAGTTAGAATTAGATTATCTAAGATATTTGGTTGTTTAAATTTTGATAAAGATAAATCTAATTAGTTAGGATATCTAATTGGAATAGGATTTTGTGTAATAATCTATAAATAGATAGGTCGGGCTATTATAATTGTTAATGAAGCCGGAGTCGCCTTAATTAATTAGTGAGGCCAAAGAAAGACGGGTGGGCATGAAGTTATTTTTTCAATAAAGGCAAGTTTAGTTTGCTTCCACCAAAACGTACGAGATTCTTTATTATTTGTCTTTCTCTCTTCTCTTTTCCATTCTATTTTTGTGGTGATTCCTATATACCATAACAAGTATATAGAAAATATTTGGAGGCCCATCACCGTAACATATTTTGTGTTAATGATTATTTTTATACTTTGAGTATTTATTTGTAAGTTCGTCAGTTTCTAAGTTTCCGGATGTAAAGTTCAAGTTACTGTAGTTCCCAATATAAAGGAAATTTGATTGTGAATAATTACTTTGCGGAAGCATTACTTTATGTGAGGAATTATTTTGTATGGATGATTATTTTTATGCCTTAACTATTTATTTGTAAGTTTAGTTCCTTATTACGATTGTCTTTTC
Source organism: Tillandsia leiboldiana (assembly GCA_029204045.2). NCBI lineage: Eukaryota > Viridiplantae > Streptophyta > Magnoliopsida > Poales > Bromeliaceae > Tillandsia > Tillandsia leiboldiana. The sequence continues at coordinate 31,988,788 of CM055068.1, read as the reverse complement.
TGCTTAGTTTACTTATGTTCCTTTGTATTTATCTTGCTTTTATCCTATACCTGTGTTGGTGGACTGCAAGGTTATTTTGTAGATTAGGTAATATTTATCAAAAAATATTAAATAAAAAATAATATTTATTGAAAAAATTATACCCGCGGCGCAGCGCGGGTACTTCACTAGTATAAAATAATGCATGAGGTTCTCCGTTATCAATTCTATCTCAATCATCTACAGCCTTTCCCCATCCAGCCAAAGTCTCGAACTATGCATCCGGTTCCCAATCAAACAAACCTGATTGGATTTTTATTTTGACCTAAATATTTGGTGGTCCGCACTAAAAAGTCCAAAGGAGATCTCTAAGCGTATCGGCCCAAATTGATCTAATTGGGCTGGGCCCACTTCCCACGCTACCGATCCGACGAAGAGAGAATTATGAGATGGGGAAACTGTAGGATTCTGGATCGTACAATATCAAAATCCCAACACCGGTCTAAACCAACGCCACACGAGCACTTATCTCGTCCTCACCGTCAGATCAACGATCTATGAACCCACACCGCAATCTAGACCGCCCACGTGTTTTACTCAGCCGCCATCCGCGTGCTCTTATTATTATCTGGGAATTTCGGGATCTACCGCGGCATCTCCCGCTCCCGATTCCCGGCATCTTCTGAAGTTCTGATCCGATGCGCTCAAATCCAACGGCCACGATTACTCCCCGCTCCCCATTATATATAAGAAGCCATTTCCCCCAAAATTAAAAGTTAAAACCAAAGCGAGAGAGTTAATAATTAGTTTCGTCGTCTCTTCTCAGCGCACTTCCGCCGCGCGAGCAAATGGAAATGCCACTGGAGGCCGTCGCCCTCCCCGCCGTGGTAGCCGGCGGCTCCATTTGGACGTGCCTCGCGATCATCGCCGCCGCTGTTGGGCTCTGGTGCATTAGAACTGTAGGATTCAGATCCGAAGCCTCTTCTTCTCTCCTTACGTCATCTCCGCCCTCGCCCTCGCCCTCGCCCTCGCCCTCGCCCTCGCCCTCCCCCGGTCTCAGCAAGCCCATCATCGATCGGTCAATTCTCAGCCGCTTCGAGCTCGATGATCCGCCGTCTCCGTCCCACCGTGAGGAGGTGGGCACGCCGAAGGTACGCTTCACGGCGTACTACTACGTGGACGACGACGACGACGACCAAGACCACGAGGAGAGGGAGGCGCATGGCGACGGCGTTAACGGTGATAATCAGAAGCGTCTCGCGAAGCCCTGGGAAGGGGTCGTCCCGAAGTGGGAGGTGTCGGTGCTCGGAAACGGCGACGTCGGTTGGTACCGTTACCAGGACATGACGGTGCTTAACGGCAGCGTGGTCAAATTGTGGGACAGGAACGGCGGGTTAACGGCGAGCCCTCGAAGGAGGGGTATAATGGGAATCTACCAAAAAACTATTTAAAAATGTGTGTATATATATATATATATATATATATATATATATATATATATATATATATATATATATATATATATTATTTCTTAGTATAATTTTGATTTTTTTTTTTTTTTTTTTTTGATTTTGCCTGGCTTGTCCGCTAGCTCCTCATAAATTTCTTACCAACCTTCGCTATCTAATTACTGCCGAGGCCAGAGCGGACTCCAATGAACTGCCATGGCCTTCTAGAAGATCCTTAGGATGGGAAAAATTCCAACTATTTTAATGTTAGTTTAACATCTTCGGATGCTTTCATTATTTGTTGCACCAAACGACTGCGCAATTTCAATGATCGTGGGCCTTTTGGTTGTTCGCACATTATACAGCCAAGCTTTAAAATAGTTAAAAAGTAAATTGTGTTATAAATTGTGTTATGAGATGAGCTGGGGTTTGAGATGTCTTCATTTCTTTTTGTTTTCTGTTGGATCAATTTTTTCAATAAAGAAATTATTACTACAACAATTTTGCTCTATTAAATTAATTTAATTATATTGAAAATTAAATTGTTATAAATACATTTTATTATAATAATTTGTGCCATTGTAATAATATAAATTATATTATTTAGTCATTGACTATCACAAAATTTATAATAACGATTCTTATTTGTAGTAAAAAATTAATTTTAATAATTTTAATTGCAGCAATATTTATTGCTGGGAAAGAATGAAACTCTTAGTTGTGTATCGAAATTATTTTTAAATCCCTTTTTCTTTTCTCATTCAATTATATTGGATAATACAAATAGTCCAATTTTGAGGTTTCTTCTTGTGCTTCAATTATTATTTCAGCCAATTAAAATATATATTATTAAAATTTTAATATTGAAAAAATTATATTCTAGAAAATACAAAAAAATCCTATAAAATAATGTTATGTATGTTATAAAAAATCTAAATACAACATCATAAAAAAAAAAAAAAAAAAATTGTGCTCTCTATACACTAATTTGGTGCTCTCTTTATTATTATTATTATTATTATTATTATATCATCATTGTCTCAAAGAAATGAAAAACGAGGCGGGGATAGACAAAAAAAAAAATACAACATTATTGAAAAACTAGAGAATAGTAGCAGTAAGTAACTAAAACAGTGACATCATACGGTAGTAAAAATCAACTTGATTTATAATATAAAATATAGAGTTAATTTTATACCGCATTTTCTAAATATATCGAATAACAAATATATCCATATAAAATTTAACTTTTCATATTTATTTTTTCAAAAGTCTTAAATGTTCATATACGTCCTTATCGTCAATATCCACTAGAAAAATATAATTAAACATAGGTTAAATACTTAACCTATGTTAGTGAGAGAGGTAAATTTATCTTTTTACTTTTTCAGGTACTATACTTGTGAGGACCCGAATCCCCACTTATGGATTTATTGATGGATTAGTGGTTTCTGAGAATGTTTGTGCGTTTGTCGGGCCCCAGAAATGGATTTCTGGTGTAAATGGGAGCAAAATTGCTTAACAGGAGGCCCATATTGGGTGATTGAGATTTTTGCGCGCGTATTGGAACCAAGGAATTGACCCGGCTCGAAAAATGGATCAAGTTCACTTCTCCGGGAATTTTCGGCAAATTTTAGAAGTGGAATTGGGCCGAACGGACATCAGATTTGGATTCAGCGCGCGAAAACGATGAAGATGGACTATTTACTTGTATTTTTCGGAGCCCGGAGGTGAAAACACGGATTTCGAGGGGTTTGGGTACTGTTCCGGCGGCCGGAGAGGCGCCGGCGGCGACGGCTGACGGCGGAGCGCGGCGGCGGGCGGAGGCGCAGCCGCTTGGTCCACCGCGGAGGCGTGCACCCGGGCGCTGGCCATGTCGCGGCTTCCTGTTGTCCGGCGCAGCAGGCGCGGTCCATGGAATTGGTGCGGGTGTACGGTGGATCGAGGGGTGGCCACGTGGCGGCTCGTGGTTGGCGGGTCTTGTGCGCGCGGTTCACCAGCGGCGGGGGCAGGTGACCGTACCGACCAGGCAGTCGGGGGCGACGTGGGGGCGCCATGTGGCGCCCCGCGATTGGCCGGGCGCAGCCACCCCCACGCCCACGTGTCGGCCACGCGTCTCTCCGCGATTCGCGGGCGCGCGTGCGTCGGGCGCGGGGAGTGTCGGGCGGACACGTGGCGGCGTATGGAGCTTTCGGGCGCGCACAGTGTTGGGCCGGGCCCAACACTGTAGCGGCCCGATAGTTCCGGGCGCCCGGTTTTGGGCCCAAAAGTCCAAATTCAGGATTTTTTCGGGCTAGGCCTATTTAAAGCCCTCTTTCACCCCGAGTTTGGGGTTTTTACCAAACTTTTCTGCCCTTGGACCTTGCAGCAAAGTTGTAGATCTTCCTATCGCGCATCTTTTGGCGGAGGCCCGGGATTTTTGGAAGCCGCGGCGTCGGCGACTTCGGCATCGTAGCACAGAGTGACGATCTTTCTTTGGAGGCCTATTACCGTCGCAGTTCGGTCTGAGAGGTCCACAGAGCTACTCCGACAGTATTTTTGGACGATTTTCACGGTGTCACAATCACGAGAGGTACGCCTTCGTTTTTCGTGTTGATCGCCTTGCTTGATTCTGAGGTCGTGGCACGGTTTTCGAGACATTTCTAAGCTACTATTTTGCTGGTAGAGTTTTTGGACTGCAACCCCTAGCCGGAATTTTATCTCCGCGCTTGAGTGCCAGATTGAGACGAGCCTATACACTTTTTGCATCTAATCGTCGCGAGGATTATCGTCGTATTTTTCTGGGATTTTTCTGAGGCTTGCTCGAAGGTATACTGTTTCCCCTTTTACTGTGCAGAGTATTACAGTTGTGTGGTTGTGAGTTTTTGCGCACCTGTACTGTGGAATTTGTAACTCGGCCTACGGGGCTCGGAATTGGACGTGCAGGTACCCGTTTCGAAGGTCTCGACGCGAGGATCACAACAGTATTTTTATTGGATTTTTTGGAGCATTGTTTATAGGTGAAAAATGCGCATCTTTGGGACTGTTCCAGCAGATTGGTTGTATTTGGGTTTTTGGTAATCATGGACTTTTTGTTGTACCCAGGGGTATTTGCTTGTGTTTGTGAACCTGTTGGTGTTGAGGATTATTGGAGACGGTTGTTCTTGGGTATTTTCAGCTGTGGGACTTTGGACAGTTCAGCTCTTCAGGTGGGTGGCCCTTGTTGGGTCACGTATATAATACGGATCTAAATAGGGGAAGAAACACCTAGAGGGGGGTGAATAGGTGTAAACGTATAAACACTCAAAAAATCGTTGCGATAAAACCCAATGCGGAAAATAAAATAACACGCAAGATTTTTACGTGGAAAACTCCATCACCGGAGTAAAAAACCACGGGACCGATAACACGGCAGAAATCCACTAGAATTAAAACACGTACAAGGTGATTTACCGTACACACTTACGACTCAACCTTTTCCATACGCTCCTAGAGGATCTTCTCCGCTCGCTCCGACGCTTCTCGAATCCACGATCTGCGCCCAACGCCGAATCCACGGCGTCCAACGTCGAATCCACGACGTCCGACCGAATCCACGGTCTTCACCCAATAGCACCGTTCGAATCCACGAACGTGCCTCGCTCCGAATCCACGAGAGCGATTGAACCTTGAATCCACAAGGACACGCGAATCCACGCGCCGATTTTTGGGGTAAAATCGTTGTTTTTGGGTGGTGATGATCCGCCGAATACTTAGATCAAAGATAGATCGGAAATACCATCTAAGTATTCATTAGTTTGATTCAACTCAAGATGTGAGTATGAAAACCTTGAATCAAACTAATCAATATAGATGAAGAAACATAGAGTATTCTCTAATGATTTCCTTTCTTCTCTATATGTGGATCTATAGCCGTAAAAGATGATACAAGTAAATGACGGCTATGTGGATTCACCCTAGAAAGAAAGACATAGGGTGTATTTATAGGTTAGAAACCCTAGGAAGGAGATAAGAATCAAAAACCTACCATTTCTGGATTTTTACGGACGGCGATCCGGATCGTGATAACTGGGATCCGGATCGTCATAACGAATCAGCCAATTCCAGAAAAACGAAGGTTCGGGATCCGGATCATGTGACTACGATCCGGATCGTTCATACAGTTCACCAAACATCAACGTTCGGGATCCGGATTGCGAAGCAAGATCCGGATCGTCCAAGGTAGATGGTAAACTCAACGTTCGGGATCCGGATCAAGAGACTACGATCCGGATTGCGACGATGTATGAACGAACCACCTTCGGGATCCGGATCGAACAACCTGATCCGGATCCTGAACATGTCCCAAGTCCAGTTTTTGATTTTTATGCAATGAAAGACTCTTCCAAGTGTTTCTACACTACAAGAAGTATTCGGATCACACAAATTCTTTAGTTAAACATACCTGATCCTTTTGAATTCTTCTTTCTTGAGATTGAGTTAAATGATCCAGCATTCTTCACCTTCAATCTTCAGGACTTGAAACTTTCACGAAACTACGCCAACTCAAATTCCGTAACAATCTCCCCCTTTGGCGGTTTCGTGACAAAACATAGATCCACTAAAGAAAATTCAAAAAGATATTTTTGTTGCTATCACCATACAACAAAAATTTACAATGGAGATCCAAAATACAATACATGAGTTAAACTCCTAAAACAGACTCTAGACTTAGACATCTGTACTCTCTGCAAAAAGAAATCATTCTTGACAAAAGAAATCGTTAGATACCTCAAGAATTTTATATCATTCAAAAAACCACAAACAGAGATGAAGTTTATACTCATTCATACTTACCATGACATTTATACATTCAGATATGTAAACAGATCATAGTTAAAACACCAACATATCCTCTTTGCAATCAAAAACCAAATGTCATGAACATGTTTGTGAACATCTTATATATATATAGATATGTAATTGATCAGAGTTAAGAACCAACATATCTTTTAAGTAATCAAAAACCAAGTGTCACAAACTTGTTAGTCCAACATCAACTTGTTAGTTATAATACATGCCCAAATAGTTAGCAAATAGTTAGTCGAGGCATGCATTCAAACAAATGGAAAAACCAAAAGTTGAAGTTAAGATCTTACTTACCTTGATGTATACAAAATCTTCATCATCAAGATTCCTTACCTTGATGTTCATTCACATCATCATTGTACCTTTGTGTTTCAACTCACCTTGATGTTCCAACACATCATCATGTTCAATCAATCATTGTTCAAGTTCTCTATATTCTCTATAAACTCTCTCCCCCTTTTTGTCACAAAATTAGCCAAAAACACAAAAAAAAAAAAAAAAAAAATTAAGGAGAGTTAAAGATTTCAAAAATTGTTCCGAAAAATAAGAACTAGAACTAAAAGTAAGTCCTAAAAGCTGAACTAAAGTCTAAAAAGATAAAGTCCTGCACAAAAAGAAGAAAAATGAAGGTGCAGTTCAGTCGGAGGAGTCGGAGCTGGTACAACTGAGCTTGCTCAAAATCCCTTTAAGCATTGTCGAAATAGTTGAGCACTTCTTCTTGATCTTCTTCTGTTTAGAGGAAAGTTGCTGAAGTTCCTTCGACATTCTTTCTTGTTCAGCAGACAGTCTTTGTTGTTCTTGTCGAAGCGATTCCAACACATCAGCGTCTGTAGCCTGTCTCTTCGTGTGTGATGGATGCTGTGTAGATGCAGATGGGGCATCCGGTCCCGTAACCCATGGAGATTCAGTTTGTAGAATACCAGAGAGTGAGCGAGCTCTGGTGAGAGGCCTACTGGGCTGATTTTCACTCCATTGGACAGTCTTCCGTCTCGTATATTGCTTAGTTGTTGATGCAGATTTTATTAGCCTTTTGCCCTTGACAGATTTCCTGTTTTCCTCATCAATTTTCTGTTGAACATCTTTGAAGAATTCATCCCATTCTTCATCATCATAGTCTGAGCTGTCTTCCTCTGCATTTTTCGTCTTGTTTTGAGTTGAATCATCTGGTTCCCTTTTAACAGATGTACTTGTGTGCATCATTGAAGCCAGGAGAAGGATTAACCAAGAGAAACTCATTGAAGTAAGTGCCATTGATCAGAGTGCCTTGAGAAGATTTAAATCCTGTGAAGACGAACTCAAGAACACATAAAAAATTGTTAATTTTCAAAGATTTGAAAAATTGAACCCAAACAATCATAATCATGTAGAGAGACTAAGAATCAAATTAGTTTTGCAAAAGGACTGTTAAAAATAGATCAATTGCATAATTTCCCAAAATCCTTATTATATGCCCTAAAACCGAAATTTTAGAAATCGAAGCCTAAAAATCCGTTAATCAGGAGAAAACCTAGCATATAATCAAAACTAATCTACCCAGAGTTCTTATTTCAAAAGAGATTTGATCAAAAACCATCCACAAACAAAGTTGATCCAAGAAATTCGTGCGTTTGAGGAGGAAAAGAGAAAAACGGTGAAAAACCGAGATTTTGATCAATAAAACTTACTTGGAATTGAAGAACTTTAAGTTTGAAAGCTTCCAAGGAGGATGAAATCTAGAGAGAAGCGCTCTGGAAACTTTTGAACAAAAGATTGGAGTAAAGAAATCAAAACCCTTTTGTTCTTTATAAAAACCTAGCCGCGATCCGGATCCTCCCGAGCTTGCGATCCGGATCGGCTACCCGCAGTGAGAAAACTGCGTTCGGGATCCGGATCGGCAGGTCTAATCCGGATCGTCAGCCCGCAGGAGAAAACCTGCGTTCGGGATCCGGATCATCTAGCCCGATCCGGATCGGCCCCAACTTTTTCTTTAGAAAAATTTCAGAGAAATTCAAGAAAAACCAGAAAAAGATTGTAAGCACAAATGGTATCAACTTTAAACAAAAATCATCGTTTCATACAACAAGAATTAGATTATGCCAAATCTATCAATAATATCCAAAAATGAAACGAAAATTTACAAGAATTAAATCCCTTAAAGTTGAACACCTTCAATCACATCTAACTTGATCTTATGAGTAATGCCTTATCAAATCATCAATTCGGTAAAGAAAATGAAATACAAAGATCAATAGATGTTTGAAATCCCAAATATAGTAGATAATATTCTAGACAATCTGTTGAAGAGAGTGGCTCTTTGAGCATCTTTCTTTAAAATCCCACCTTATACCAACCTTGAAATTTGACAGAGTCAAGTATTTCAACATGCATTTTACTAAATCAAAATTTGAACAACCATGCTTGGTATACATGTGGTAGCTGCACACAATACTCGGACGACCGAGGTGGTAGCTCTTTCCTCCATGTGGTGGTAGTTTTCACACTCCTCATTGGGATGTAACTCTTTCCACATCTTTTGCGCATTTTACATTAGCTTTGACTCCCCCTCAATTGGCTATCAATTATTTAAGATATAAAGTATTCAACCAAAAATTGATCTCGATTTCATACTCGACTAAACAGTCAAATAAGATAATGACTATACCAAGAGATCATTGAGAGAGAAATTGACTTTGATCACTTTAGAAGATGATTTAATTAACATAAATGATCATTGCAACAGTGAAATATTATGATGGCAAAAGCATAATAAATTTCTAAATGTACGAAAAGATGCAATTAAAGTCAATTATAATCAATGCTCAATTAATGTCCTATGTATAAACATAGATAATGAACAAAACAAAAACAAATACAAAACCTATCCTAAGCAAAGGTTTCAAAAAGAAGTTTATTTCAAAGAAAGCATACCAATTGCTTTTCGCAATGAATAAAACGTTTTTGATCCAAAGGTTTTGTTAAAAAGTCAGCTAATTGATCTTCAGTTGAAATATATGAAAGTTGAAGAGTATTTGATTCAACTAGCTCTCTAAGAAAATGATATCTAAGTTCAATATGTTTTGTTCTAGAGTGCAACACAGGGTTTTTAGAAATGTTAATAGCACTTGTGTTGTCACAAAGTATTGTTACCGAAGATGCTGAAATGCGAAAGTCGCTCAGTACGCTTTTCATCCAAATGAGTTGAGTTGAACAACTTCCAGCTGAAATGTATTCCGCTTCGGCAGTCGAGAGTGCTATGCAATTCTGCTTTTTACTGTGCCAAGCAACAAGGCAATGGCCAAGATAGAAGCATGCACCACTCGTGCTTTTCCGATCATCCACTGATCCTGCCCAATCGGCATCTGAGTATCCAACAATGTCCAGACTTGTTCCCATAGGATACCAAATTCCGAAATTAATTGATCCTTTGATGTACCGGATGATCCGTTTCACCGCTTTCAGGTGAACCTCCTTTGGTGCTGATTGATATCTCGCGCAAATCCCAACACTAAAGGATATATCCGGGCGACTAGCCGTGAGGTAAAGTAGACTTCCAATCATACTTCTATACAGTTTCTCGTCTACATTCTCACTATGTGATTCACTTCCAAGTCCCTTGTGGCTAGTTCCCATTGAGTTGGAAATCTTTACAATTTTCTAGATCAAACTTTTTGACCAACTCCAGTGCATACTTGGATTGACTCAAGTGAATACCTTCATCATTTTGTTTAATTTGCAATCCAAGAAAATAAGACAATTCGCCCATCATGGGACATCTCAAATTCGCTTTCCATGGTCTCCGCGAATTTAGAAGCATCATTATCTTTTGTGCACCAAATACAATGTCATCGACATAGATTTGTGCTACAATGAAATTATTTTGATAATGCTTCACAAAGAGAGTCCTGTCAGCTCCCCCTCGAGTATAGCCCTTCTCCAAAAGGTGCTTTGTTAACCTTTCGTACCATGCTCGCGGTGCTTGTTTCAGACCGTAAAGAGCCTTTTTCAAACGAAAAACATGGTTAGGTTGTTTATGATCTACAAAA
>CM055068.1:31889277-31978412 GCA_029204045.2 Tillandsia leiboldiana | reverse complement strand
TTCCTGTCGGCCTCGCCGTTGAGCTTCAAGAAGTAATCTCGCTTTGTTCCCGTCATATCTACATAATTCTTCTCGAATTGCCTCATTAGGACCCTTGAAGGGAAACATTTATTTTAATCAGATTCCTTTTCCACTTCAAGATCGGTCGGAGAGAAGTACCCTTTTTCAGTTTCTTCTGTCGAGATCTGCAATCTCCCTCTCAACCCCTGGTTTTCTTAGCCCAGTTCTTTGAATCCTCAAAAGTCTGTGATAGGCTAGAGCAAAATCTTCACCGTTCCGAATCAATTCCGATTCATCGTCCGTTGCAATCTTTCACACAGTGGATTTTGGACCATGACGCGGATGTACTAGCCATAGCACATGCCAGGGTGGAAGATGTGGTACGTGGAACGCTGTTGCGTTATCCTTCTTCAAATCACTTGCAGATGACTCATTTGACGATGATGTGTCATCCCAATGAGGCTTGCAATCGCCTTCTGCTTTTGACAGGATTCTTATATGACACTCCGTTGAGATATGGCCGTATACCCTCGCACTTGAAGCATTGGGGACTTGGTCCTTCTGTGCTTTCTTAATCCTAGCAAACCCTCTTGCTTCTTGACTTGTACGTTGAAGAACCCTTGCCTTCTTTCCCCTTTCCGAAGGATGGAAGTTTGCTTGAATTACCCTTCGAAAATTTAGGCGAAACTTCGGGTTCAAGAGAGCGAGCTGCTTCTCAAAGGTCCTCCTAGATAGGTTCTCGTCATCGCCTGAGGAGGATGATCCGCGTCTTCTTCTTTTGTTGTTTTCAAAGCATAACCTGAAGACTTAGAAGAGGATGCCTTCCCCCGAACTAATATTAGATGAATGGTCATTTCATAATGTTTGTAAGAACCAAACTAATCCTTCTACACGATTTCGTCCGGGGGGTTTTATAGTTTTCAATGGCCGTAAACCTTGGAACTAAATCTTTCAGGAAGAGTTCTAATATTTTTTCTCACATTTTAATTCTGGAATCTCTCTCCCCAATTAGCACATGAGTTTACATGTCTTGCAATCGTGTGTAATAGTCTGTGAACGTTCATTTCTGCCATGAAATAAGTCAAACTTGCTCGTAAGCAGTTGCAGTTTCTCATCTTCACAAATAGTTCCCTCATTCGTACTTTAAGAATCCCAGATTTCTTTCCGCAGTCTCACATGCCGAGACTCGAGGAACTCAATTTGAGACAAAGCAATTAAATAGAGCATTAATCCCTTTGCCATTGTAAGAAGAAAAATCTATCTCTTCCTTGGGTCCCCATTTCGAACCTAGGTTGGCTGGTGCGACATCAGCAAAATTTCAGTTGGATTAGTCCATCCCCCCTAATTCAACTTTATTGCCACCCCGTTCGTTAGGAAATTAAAAAGGATTTCATCCTACTTTCCAGTACGCAATATTTGTTCCATCGAGAACGGCGGTCTGTTGATTTTTCCACCTTCAACCATTGTTTACACCCTATTCCCAGCTCTGATACCACTAGTTGGGTTATGTATAATTGATCTAATAGGGAAAAAACCACCTAGAGGGGGTGAATAGGTTAAACAATAAACACTCTTCAAAATCTTTGCGATATAAAACCCAAGGGAAAACAAAATAACACGCAGAGATTTTTACGTGGAAAACTCCAAACCGGGAAAAAAAACCACGGACCGATAACCGTTTAAAATCCACTAGAATTAAACACGTACAAGGTGATATACCGTACTCACGACGACTCCAACCCTTTTCCATACGCTCCTCAGTAATGATCTCTCCGCTCCCGCTCCTCCAACGACGCTTCTCGAATCCCACGATTTGCGGTCCCACGCCGAATCCACGACGCCGAAGCCGAATCCACGTCTTCACCCAGTAGCACGCTTCGAATCACGAACCGTACCTCGCTCCGAATCCATGAAGAGGGTAGCACTTGAATCCCAAGGCCAACGCGTCCACGCGCCGATTTGGGATATCGTTGTTTTTGGGTGGTGATGACTCCGCCGAATACTTAGATTAGAAATAGATCGGTAATACCATCTAAGTATTCATTGATTTGATTCTACTTCAAAAATGTGAGTATGAAAACCTAGAATCAAATCATCAATATAGAGGAAGAAACATAGGGTATATCTATTGATTTCCTTTCTTCTCTATAGTGGATTCATATGGCCGTATTTTTATTTGAATATTCCAGCTTCCATCCACTGCTTACGCGGCTTACCCTAGAAAATGAATCATAGGGTCTATCTATAGGTAGAAACCCTTGGAAAAGATAAGAATAAAAACTATCATTTTCTGGATTTTACATGACGACGATCCGGATCGTAGTTCAGTCGATCCGTATTGCAGTAGCGGAAAAACATTTCCAGAAAAACGAAGGTTCGGGATCCGGATCGAAGTGCCTGATCCGGATCATTCATAACGTTGTCATCTCACCAACACCCAACGTTGTCGGGATCCTGTTGGAAAGCCTGATCCGGATCGTTCAATAAATCATGGGTAACACCATGTTCGGGATCCGATCAAAGGAGGCTACTGTTGGGTCACGTATATAATACGGATCTAAATAGGGGAAGAAAACACCTAGAGGGGGGTGAATAGGTGTAAACGTATAACACTCAAAATCGTTGCGATAAAACCCAATGCGGAAAATAAAATAACACGCAAGATTTTTACGTGGAAAACTCCATCACCGGAGTAAAAAACCACGGACCGATAACACGGCAGAAATCCACTAGAATTAAAACACGTACAAGTGATTTACCGTACACACTTACGACTCAACCTTTTCCATACGCTCCTAGAGGATCTTCTCCGCGCGCTCCGACGCTTCTCGAATCCACGATCTGCCCCAACGCCGAATCCACGGCGTCCAACGTCGAATCCACGAGCGTCCGACCGAATCCCGGTCTGCAACCCAATAGCACCGTTCGAATCCACGAACGTGCCTCGCTCCGAATCCACGAGAGCGATTGAACCTTGAATCCACAAGGACACGCGAATCCACGCGCCGATTTTGGGGTAATCGTTGTTTTGGGTGGTGATGATCCGCCGAATACTTAGATCAAAGATAGATCGGAAATACCATCTAGTATTCATTAGTTTTGATTCAACTCAAGATGTGAGTATTAAAACCTTGAATCAAACTAATCAATTAGATGAAGAAACATAGAGTATTCTCTAATGAATTTCCTTTCTTCTCTATATGTGGATCTATAGGCCGTAAAGATGATATAGTAAAATGACGGCTATGTGGATTCCCCCTAGAAAGAAAGACATAGGTGTATTTATAGGTTAGAAACCCTAGGAAGGAGATAAAATCAAAAACCTAGCCATTTCGGATTTTTAACGGACGGCGATCCGGATCGTGATAAACTGAGATCCGGATCGTCATAACGAAGCAGCCAATTCCAGAAAAACGAAGGTTCGGATCCGGATCATGGTGACTACGATCCGGATCGTTCATACAGTTCACCAACACATCAACGTTCGGGATCCGGATTGCGAAGCAAGATCCGGATCGTTCAAGGTAGATGGTAAACTCAACGTTCGGGATCCGGATCAAGAGACTACGATCCGGATTGCGACGATGTATGAACGAACCACCTTCGGGATCCGGATCGAACAACCTGATCCGGATCCTGAACATGTCCCAAGTCCAGTTTTTGATTTTTATGCAATGAAAGATTCTTCCAAGTGTTTCTACACTACAAGAAGTATTCGGATCACACAAATTCTTTAGTTAAACATACCTGATCCTTTTGAATTCTTCTTTCTTGAGATTGAGTTAAATGATCCAACATTCTTCACCTTCAATCTTCAGGACTTGAAACTTTCCACGAAACTACGCCAACTCAAATTCCGTAACAATCTCCCCCTTTGGCGGTTTCGTGACAAAACATAGATCCACTAAAGAAAATTCAAAAAGAGATATTTTTGTTGCTATCACCATACAACAAAATTTACAATGGAGATCCAAAATACAATACATGAGTTAAACTCCTAAAACAGACTCTAGACTTAGACATCTGTACTCTCTGCAAAAAGAAATCATTCTTGACAAAAGAATCGTTAGATACCTCAAGAATTTTGTATCATTCAAAAACCACAAACAGAGATGAAGTTATACTCATTTATACTTACCATGACATTTATATTCAGATATGTAAACAGATCATAGTTAAAAAACCAACATATCCTCTTTGCACAAAAAACCAAATGTCATGAACATGTTTGTGAACAACTTATATATAATAGATATGTAATTGATCAGAGTTAAGAACCAACATATCTTTTAGTATCAAACCAAGTGTCACAAACTTGTTAGTGAACATCAACTTGTTAGTTATATTACATGCCCAAATAGTTAGCAAATAGTTGTCGAGGCTGCATTCAAACAAATGAAAAACCAAAGTTGAAGTTAAGATCTTACTTACCTTGATGTATACAAAATCTTCATCATCAAGATTTCTTACCTTGATGTTTCATTCAATCATCATTGTACCTTGTTTTCAACTCACCTTTGATCCACACATCATCATGTTCAAAAAATCATTTGTTCAGTTCTCTATATTCTCAGATTCTCTATAAACTCTCTCCCCTTTTTGTTTCACAAAATAGCCAAAAACAAAAAAAAAATTAAGGAAGTTAAAGATTTCAAAATTGTTCCGAAAATAAGAACAAACTAAAAGTAAGTCCTAAAAGCTAACTAAAGTCTAAAAAGATAAAGTCCTGGCACAAAAATTGTTAAACACAAATTGTCATTCCGAGTCTGAGTCCTCGACGCACTATATCCCATCTTAGTGAACATGTTCTTGATCATTTCCTCATTGATGTACTTTCTTGTTCAAGTAATTTTGGGATGCCGTTATGATCTCGAGTTCTTCAGACTTCGCCTTTGTTCTGATGCTTGTTGAGACGGTGAGACCGAGGTGCCGACACAAGGTTTCTTTCCAGTGGAAGGTTCGGAGTACATGTGGTAATTTATGAGTGACTTCACAATGTGACTCATCTATCATCCCCCAACATGTTGATAAAGATGTCGACTTATATCAATGTCAAACTTTGTAAGATCCTCATGATGATCAACGGAAACGGAAGTCGCTCAGAAGGATGAGGATGCACAATATATCTTGCCATTCTATTCCAAATTATGTAGGGATATTTGTTCAATCCTACAGCCTCAGAGGATGACTAAGAGATATAGGAACAGCAGTCTCTCCCATCTCACGACCTTAGTCTGCATGTTAGGTAGAATGTTGTAACACGTGATGAAATTTAGAATCGGTACTCCAGCGAAGTGTTTGGATTTACACTTTTCCATTAGCTGATTCGTTCCTTCCAAACAAATTTTATTTATCACTGTTGCCCCAAGGCATTCGTCAAACTTTTTTCCTTTCAAAAAGTTGACCCCCCGATTGTGTTAGATTCCATTCCAAGAACTTCGCCAATTAGCTGCAGAGTGATTTTAGTTTCATCCTTGGATAATTTGTAAGAAATGCATTGATCCTGTTCTCCTTCTTGAAGATGTGTTTGCATTCGTGAAAAAGTCCTTACACTATACAAACAATACCCATAGTTCGGGGAACGGCAGACTTGGATGGATTAGCTTGCTCAATCAAGGTTCCAAACTCAGTGAGTGATTTCGAGAGCTTCAATGTTGACATGCCGTTCACCGATGCATTCACGACGTTTCAAACGCTCGAACGCGATCCATGCTGACGAACACTCTTCCACGCGAGGCGGGGAGTCAGGAACTATCGGTGTGTTAAAATCAGCGTCTCGTCGTAGTCCAAACGTCTAGTTTACTCGTTTCCTTTTCAACAGAGATGGTTGGTTTAGTCATAGGCGCTTTTCCTTTGTCCATGGGTCCCTTTCCTTTGATCCATCGGAAGCTTTTCCTTTTGAACCATCAGACGCCTTTTGTTCAGTCAATAAGTCATCATCAGCCGTCAATGCCGCCCAGTCAATCTCATGACAATCTACCCTCTGTGTCACTGACCTCGACAAATTCACCTTTTTGTTGTGTTTTCTTAGCTCTCTTTAATTTGTTTGTGGCCCGAGTGTGCACTATTGCCACCAAACAAGAGAATGATCGACGAGAATTCCATTGATCCAAGTGCCTTAGAAGATTGAAGTCCTGTGAAGACCAACTCAAGAACACCATAAAAAATTGTTAATTTTCAAAGATTTGAAAAATTGAACCCAAACAATCATAATCATGTAGAGAGACTAAGAATCAAATTAGTTTTGCAAAAGGACTTTAAAAATAGATCAATTGCATGAATTTCGAAAATCCTTATTATATGCCCTAAAACCGAAATTTTAGAAATCGAAGCCTAAAAATCCGTTAATCAGGAGAATACCTAGCATATAATCAAAACTAATCTACCCAGAGTTCTTATTTCAAAAGAAATTTGATCAAAAACCATCCACAAACAAAGTTGATCCAAGAAATTCGTGCGTTTGAGGAGGAAAAGAGAAAAACGGTGAAAAACCGAGATTTTGATCAATAAAACTTACTTGGAATTGAAGAACTTGAGTTTGAAAGCTTCCAAGGAGGATGAAATCTAGAGAGAGGCGCTCTGGAAACTTTTGAACAAAAGATTGGAGTAAAAGAAATCAAAACCCTTTTGTTCTTTATAAAAACCTAGCCGCGATCCGGATCCTCCCAACTGCGATCCGGATCGGCTACCCGCAGTGAGAAAACTGCGTTCGGGATCCGGATCGGCAGGTCAATCCGGATCGTCAGCCCGCAGAAGAAAACCTGCGTTCGGGATCCGGATCATCTTGCCCGATCCGGATCGGCCCCAACTTTTTCTTTAGAAAATTTCAGAGAAATTCAAGAAAAACCAGAAAAAGATTGTAAGCACAAATGTGTATCAACTTTAAACAAAAATCATCGTTTCATACAACAAGAATTAGATTATGCCAAATCTATCAATAATATCCAAAAATGAAACGAAAATTTACAAAATTAAATCCCTTAAAGTTGAACACCTTCAATTACATCTAACTTGATCTTATGAGTAATGCCTTTATCAAATCATCAATTCAGTAAAGAAAATGAAATACAAAGATCAATAGATGTTTGAAATCCCAAATATAGTAGATAATTATCTAGACAATCTGTTGAGAGAGTGGCTCTTTGAGCATCTTTCTTTAAAATCCCACCTTATACCAACCTTGAAATTTGACAGAGTCAAGTATTTCAACATGCATTTTACTTAATCAAAAATTTGAACAACCATGCTTGGTATACATGTGGTAGCTGCACACAATACTCGGACGACCGAGGTGGTAGCTCTTTCCTCCATGTGGTGGTAGTTTTCACACTCCTCATTGGGATGTAACTCTTTCCACATCTTTTGAGCATTTTACATTTCTTTGACTCCCCCTCAATTGGCTATCAATTATTTAAGATATAAAGTATTCAACCAAAATTGATCTCGATTTCATACTCGACTAAACAGTCAAATAAGATAATGACTATACCAAGAGATCATTGAGAGAGAAATTGACTTTGATCACTTTAGAAGATGATTTAATTAACATAAATGATCATTGCAACAGTGAAATATTATGATGGCAAAAGCATAATAAATTTCTAAATGTGCGAAAGATGCAATTAAAGTCAATTATGATCTATGCTCAATTAATGTCCTATGTACAAACATAGATAATGAACAAAACAAAAACAAATACAAAACCTATCCTAAGCAAAGGTTTCAAAAAGAAGTTTATTTCAAAGAAAGCATCCAATTGCTTTTCGCAAATGAATAAAACGTTTTTGATCCAAAGGTTTTGTTAAAATGTCAGCTAATTGATCTTCAGTTGAAATATATGAAAGTTGAAGAGTATTTGATTCAACTAGCTCTCTAAGAAAATGATATCTAAGTTCAATATGTTTTGTTCTAGAGTGCAACACAGGGTTTTTAGAAATGTTAATTGCACTTGTGTTGTCACAAAGAATTGTTACCGAAGATGCTGAAATGCGAAAGTCGCTCAGTACGCTTTTCATCCAAATGAGTTGAGTTGAGCAACTTCCAGCTGAAATGTATTCCGCTTCGGCAGTCGAGAGTGCTATGCAATTCTGCTTTTTACTGTGCCAAGCAACAAGGCAATGGCCAAGATAGAAGCATGCACCACTCGTGCTTTTCCGATCATCCACTGATCCTGCCCAATCGGCATCTGAGTATCCAACAATGTCCAGACTTGTTCCCATAGGATACCAAATTCCGAAATTAATTGATCCTTTGATGTACCGGATGATCCGTTTCACCGCTTTCAGGTGAACCTCCTTTGGTGCTGATTGATATCTCGCGCAAATCCCAACACTAAAGGATATATCCGGGCGACTAGCCGTGAGGTAAAGTAGACTTCCAATCATACTTCTATACAGTTTCTCGTCTACATTCTCACTATGTGATTCACTTCCAAGTCCCTTGTGGCTAGTTCCCATTGGAGTTGGAAAATCTTTACAATTTTCTAGATCAAACTTTTTGACCAACTCCAGTGCATACTTGGATTGACTCAAGTGAATACCTTCATCATTTTGTTTAATTTGCAATCCAAGAAAATAAGACAATTCGCCCATCATGGGACATCTCAAATTCGCTTTCCATGGTCTCCGCGAATTTAGAAGCATCATTATCTTTTGTTTGCACCAAATACAATGTCATCGACATAGATTTGTGCTACAATGAAATTATTTTGATAATGCTTCACAAAGAGAGTCCTGTCAGCTCCCCCTCGAGTATAGCCCTTCTCCAAAAGGGGCTTTGTTAACCTTTCGTACCATGCTCGCGGTGCTTGTTTCAGACCGTAAAGAGCCTTTTCAAACGAAAAACATGGTTAGGTTGTTTATGATCTACAAAACCTTTCGGTTGAGCTACATAAACTTCCTCATTCAAAACCCATTTAGAAATGCGCTCTTGACGTCCATTTGAAATAATTGATTTTAAATGACAAGCAATAGCAAACAATATACGAATGGACTCGAGTCTAGCTACAGGGGCGAAAGTTTCGTCAAAAGTCTATACCTTCTACTTGAGAGTAGCCTTGAGCAACTAGTCGTGCCTTGTTCCTGATGATAGTACCATCTTCATCTTTCTTGTTCTTGAAGATCCATTTGGTACCTATCACATTATGTTGCTTTGGAGGCTTCGTTAATTCCCAGACTTTGTTTCGCTCAAATTGATGGAGCTCTTCCTGCATTGCTTTAATCCAGTAGTCATCCTGAAGAGCTTCATCTATTGTCTTTGGTTCGATTAAAGATACGTAGCAAGCAAATCCGCAAACCAACTGCCTTCGAGTTCTAACTCCTTCTTGTGGATCTCCAATGATGTTCGATTCCGGATGATCCTTGGAGATTCGTAGCGTTTGTTGAAACGGAGTACTCGGAGGTACACGAGATGATTCCTGCATATCAGATAAACTAGAAGAACCATTAGATGCATCATTAATATTGGAAGTATTATTATAAGAAGATGCACTAGCAGGAGAATCATCATCTAGAGAGATATCGAGGGTAGATTTTTCAGATTCAAAGTGAGAAGCTTCATCTACTTTAACATTTATAGATTCTACGATCGTCTTAGATTCGATGTTAAATACTCGATATGCTCTGCTATTCGTAGAATAACCCAAAAGGATCCCTTCATCACTTCGAGAGTCGAACTTTCCAAGATTTTCCCGGTCACGTAAGATGTAACATCGACTCCCGAAGATACGAAAGTACTTGATATCCGGTTTTCTACTAAACCACAGCTCATATGGTGTATTCAAGGTTCCTGGGCGCAAATACACTCTGTTAATGACATAGACAGCGGTGTTCACAGCTTCAGCCCAAAAATGTAGCGGTAATTTCCGGCTATGAAGCATCACACGCGCCATCTCTTGAACAACCCGGTTTTTGCGCTCAACAACACCATTTTGCTGAGGTGTATAGGGTGCCGAGAATTCATGTTTAATTCCATTTGAAGTACAAAAGTCAATGAATTTTGAATTTATGAATTCTCCACCCCTATCACTTCTAACACGAATGATCTTTTCATTCTTTTCAATCATAATACGATGGCAAATCTCATGAAAAGAGTCAAACGTATCAGCTTTCTCTCTCAAAAATGCTACCCATGAAAACCGAGAGAAATCATCAACCAATAAAAAGATGTACCATTTACCTCCCAAGGATGGTTGACGAGTTGGCCCCATTAAATCCATGTGCAAAAGTTCCAAGGGCCGTTTTGTACCAACGTGGTTCAAGTTCTTGTGTGCAGTCCTAGACTGTTTTCCCTTTTGGCAACCACCACACACAACGTTTTGTTTAAATAAAAGCTTTGGAATCCCCTTGACCACGTCCTTGTTTGAAATTCTAGTAAGTTCCTTAAAATTTAAGTGACCTAGCCTTTCATGCCAAAGAGTTTCATTATTCAAAGCGGCTAAGTTACAATTTTCAGAAAATTTATTAGGAACAACATAACAATTGTTTTCCGATCTAACCCCTTTTAAAAAGAAGACATGGTCCTTATCAGTTACTACGCATTCAACAGATGAAAAGTTAACTGAAAAACCATTGTCGCAAAGTTGACTTATGCTTATGAGGTTAGTCTTAAGGCCATCAACAAATAAGACGTTTTTCAAAATCGGGCCATCTGGAATAGCTACCGTCCCTTTTCCAACAATTTTGGAAGATCGACCGTCTCCGAAAACAACGTGTCCTCCGGAGATTTTCTCAAGATTTTGAAAACTATTTTTGTCACCGGTCATGTGACGGGAACACCCGCTATCCAGATACCAAGACGAACTATCATATGCATGCAAGGAAACATTAGAAACAAGACAAGGGAAAATTTCACCTTTGCGCACCCAAACCCTTTTGAAGTGCGTCGGTAATGATCGTGAAGTTATATGCCTAGGTGAAGGCGTCTTGTTATAGCGATTGTTGTTCCTTGATGTAATCGTCTTGCGCGATGAACTACCAAATCTCTTTTCATTTGAAAAGTTTTGCTTTGATTTTCGGGGAGGAGCCGTTTTGGTAGTTGTTGCAAGAGGTCTTTGAGATGAGCGTTCGACTCCCGTCTTGCAATATCTTCTTATGTGCCCTGAAACACCACAACGAAAACATACCTTAGATCTTGACGATCCCAAAGAGGATGAAGTAGGTTTGTTGTCGTTGTTTGTCTTGAATTCCGGTGTCGGAGGAGGAGATACCGACTGAGGCACAAAAACTGTCTCACTCGAACTTGGACTGTTTCCAGTTTGAGTGTATCCGAGGCCGAACCTATTTGATTGACCAAGACCAAGAAGTCTATCCAACTTACTCCTTCCTGAAGAGAATCGCTGTAAGTCACTCTTGAGTTGGAAAATGGTCTTTGTCATTTCCAGGTTATCCTGTCGAGCCTCGTTGTAGAGCTTTGAGAAGTGATTCGCGTTATCCACCAGATTTGTATGTTCCTTCTCAAGCTGCTCATTGGACTCTTGAAGGGAAACATTTTCTTTTATCAGGTTTTCCCTTTCCACTTCAAGAGCGTTTGAGAGAGAAGTCGCTCTTTTTGCTTCTTCTTCGAGATCATGCACTCTCCCTCTCAAACTCTTGTTTTGCTTAGCCACTTTCTTTGAGTCCCTCAAAAGTCTGTGGTAGGCTAGAGCAAAATCTTCACCTTCCGAATCATCCGATTCATTGTCCGTTGCGTTCTTTTCAACAGTGGAGTTGGACAACGACTCAGATGTATTTGCCATAAAGCACATGAATGGTGAAGATGTGGACGCGTGGAATGCCATGGAGCTCTTTTCTTCATCACTTGAAGACGACTCATTTGACGTTGAGTTGTCATCCCAAGTGACGACTTGCATCGCCTTCTTCTTTGCCGGATACTTGTTAGGACACTCCGTTGCAATGTGGCCGTAGCCTCGACATTTGAAGCATTGCAGTTGTCCTTCTGAACTTTTCTTATCCTTTGAGAAGTTCTCCTGCTTTCTTGACTTGTGACTTGGAGTACCCTTGCCTTTGTTCCACTTTCCGAAGGATGGAGATTTGCTTGAATTACCCCTTCGAAAGCTGCGGCGAAAATTCCTTGTCAAGAGAGCGAGCTGCTTCTCAAATTCCTCCATAGAAAGGTTCTCGTCATCGTCCGAGGAGGATGTATCCGCGTCTTCTTCCTTAGTTGTTTTCAACGCATAACCTGAAGACTTAGAAGTGGATGCTTTTCCAGAAGAATTGTTAGTATTAAAAGTCATTTCATAAGTTTGTAATGAACCAACTAATTCTTCTACACGTATTTCGTCCGGGTGTTTAATAGTTTCAATGGCAGTAACCTTTGGGCGAAATCGTTCAGGAAGAGTTCTTAAGATTTTTCTTACAATCTTAAATTCTGGAATCTTCTCTCCCAGATTGGCACATGAGTTTACGATGTCTTGCAATCGTGTATAGTAGTCCGTGAAAGATTCATTTTCTGCCATCAAGATAGAGTCAAACTTGCTCGTAAGCATCTGCAGTTTCTGAATCTTCACGAGGTTAGTTCCCTCATGTGTAACCTGGAGAACATCCCAGATTTCTTTCGCAGTCTCACATGCCGAGACGCGAGAGAATTCAGTTTGAGATAAGGCATTAAAAATAGCATTAATTCCCTTGCCATTGTAAGAAGATAACTCAAACTCTTCCTTGGTCCATTTCGACCTAGGTTTTAAGGTGTGAACATCAGAGATAAGTTCAGTTGGATGAGTCCATCCTGATTCAATTGAATGCCACACCCTTTCGTCGATGGAAGATAAAAAGGCTTTCATCCGTACTTTCCAGTACGCATAATTTGTTCCATCAAAGAAAGGGGGTCGATTGATGTTTCCACCTTCAACCATTGTTCACAACCCTATTCCCGCTCTGATACCACTTGTTGGGTCACGTATATAATACGGATCTAAATAGGGGAAGAAACACCTAGAGGGGGGTGAATAGGTGTAAACGTATAAACACTCAAAAAATCGTTGCGATAAAACCCAATGCGGAAAATAAAATAACACGCAAGATTTTTACGTGGAAAACTCCATCACCGGAGTAAAAAACCACGGGACCGATAACACGGCAGAAATCCACTAGAATTAAAACACGTACAAGGTGATTTACCGTATACACTTACGACTCAACCTTTTCCATACGCTCCTAGAGGATCTTCTCCGCTCGCTCCGACGCTTCTCGAATCCACGATCTGCGCCCAACGCCGAATCCACGGCGTCCAACGTCGAATCCACGACGTCCGACCGAATCCACGGTCTTCACCCAATAGCACCGTTCGAATCCACGAACGTGCCTCGCTCCGAATCCACGAGAGCGATTGAACCTTGAATCCACAAGGACACGCGAATCCACGCGCCGATTTTTGGGGTAAAATCGTTGTTTTTGGGTGGTGATGATCCGCCGAATACTTAGATCAAAGATAGATCGGAAATACCATCTAAGTATTCATTAGTTTGATTCAACTCAAGATGTGAGTATGAAAACCTTGAATCAAACTAATCAATATAGATGAAGAAACATAGAGTATTCTCTAATGATTTCCTTTCTTCTCTATATGTGGATCTATAGCCGTAAAAGATGATACAAGTAAATGACGGCTATGTGGATTCCCCCTAGAAAGAAAGACATAGGGTGTATTTATAGGTTAGAAACCCTAGGAAGGAGATAAGAATCAAAAACCTACCATTTCTGGATTTTTACGGACGGCGATCCGGATCGTGATAACTGGGATCCGGATCGTCATAACGAATCAGCCAATTCCAGAAAAACGAAGGTTCGGGATCCGGATCATGTGACTACGATCCGGATCGTTCATACAGTTCACCAAACATCAACGTTCGGGATCCGGATTGCGAAGCAAGATCCGGATCGTCCAAGGTAGATGGTAAACTCAACGTTCGGGATCCGGATCAAGAGACTACGATCCGGATTGCGACGATGTATGAACGAACCACCTTCGGGATCCGGATCGAACAACCTGATCCGGATCCTGAACATGTCCCAAGTCCAGTTTTTGATTTTTATGCAATGAAAGACTCTTCCAAGTGTTTCTACACTACAAGAAGTATTCGGATCACACAAATTCTTTAGTTAAACATACCTGATCCTTTTGAATTCTTCTTTCTTGAGATTGAGTTAAATGATCCAGCATTCTTCACCTTCAATCTTCAGGACTTGAAACTTTCACGAAACTACGCCAACTCAAATTCCGTAACAGCTACGATCCGGATTGAACTTGTGTATGAACGAACACCCTTCGGGATCCGGATTGGAAAGTCTGATCCGGATCCTGAACATGTCCCATGTCCAGTTTTTGATATTTATGCAATTACAAGTTCATCCAAGTGTTTCTACACTATAAGAAGTATTCGGATCACCAAAGATATTAAGTTAAACATACCTGATCCTTTTGAATTCTTCTTTCTTGAGATTGAGTTAAATGATCCAACTTTCTTTATCTTCAATCTTCAAGACTTAACCGAATAAAAGAGCATAATACATAGCTGAACTAAAAGAACTACATCATATCTCAGACTGAAAATAAAATAAAGCTGTAATAAATACAATAATCTCCCAGTTCACCAAAAATAGTACAACCAGCTGGCTAAAGCCAGACCCAAAAAAAAAAAAAGGAAGATACAACAGTCTGAGTGAAGGGTACAACATCTGTCTAACAACAACTCTCAGTCTCACAGGAGATCTATCTACTTAGCGATCCCTTAACCTCGATCAGCTGCCGATGGCCTAGCAGCTCCCGCAGACGACTCTGCAAAACAAAGGGAAAAAGACAGAAAACAACAATGGGGGGGGGTGAGAACTACTAGATAAACCAGTAGCCTCCCCCTAGTGGGTAAATCCTCAACTCTGACGGACCCACTAGGACTACTAGAGGCAAAAGGAAAGAACAGTGGTAAGCTATAAAGGCTGCTGATAAAAAAGAAACTACCACTACTAAGCCTCTAAATGCCATGTCGAACGAAGCGACTGAATGTATGCATCAATATCTAACATGCCTGCCTGAAATAACCCAATCAATGAACCAGTAAGGACTGGTACTGCCTGCTGTGCCTTGCCGTATCGGGTATGCTGGCCGACGCATAACACCGAAGAAAAGAAGGAGTCTCAAGGACTCAAAGCCTGCCTGTCGCACACTCCGGAGTGGCACTCGAGGGGAGAGACCCACACGAGTAAAGTATCTCAGTAACCAGTATCATAAGTGTCATAAAACAGCAGGACTGGATCACGAATTTGATCAAAGTAGGAAAAACCATCCACTAAAGAAATCTGATACTCAATCTGATGCAATAGTACTCAATAAGTGGAAAACTCCATCCACTAGAGAAACCTGATACTCAATCAGATGCAATAGTACTCAATAAGTGGGGAAACTCCATCCACTAGCAAAAAGCCCGATCCCCAATCTGATGCACAAGTAAACATCCGGTCAACCGCCTAATGTCCGCGGTCGCCGCAATACCCCATAAGTCCAAAGCCTGATAAAATAATCAACATCTGGCCAACCGCCTGATGTCCGTGGTTACCACAATGCCCCGCAATCCATAATCTG
Source organism: Tillandsia leiboldiana (assembly GCA_029204045.2). Lineage (NCBI taxonomy): Eukaryota > Viridiplantae > Streptophyta > Magnoliopsida > Poales > Bromeliaceae > Tillandsia > Tillandsia leiboldiana. The sequence continues at coordinate 31,962,839 of CM055068.1, read as the reverse complement.
ACAGGATAACAATATCCAGTCAACCGCCTACTATCCGCGGTTGCCGCAATACCCGTAATCAAGTTCCACTTGTTCCCAACCCCAAGGTCCCAGCTACACTATCCCAAAGCCCCTGCTCAATCCCGAGCAACATGAATCAAAAGTCCCCATGCAAAGGAGAAAGGAAACAATCATGGTTTCTTCTAAGTCAAGTCCCAATATGATAGTGTAGTAAAAAATAGTGGCCTAACTAGATGTCCATACAAGCATGCAATTGTCCTCTTTTAAAACTGTAGAAAAGTGTCTGATATTTATTTTAAAAAGATTGATCTTACTGTACCGACATAATAAGTCATTTGCATGCGAGATTATGATATAGCATTTGTCCCAACAACAGTGTCCCAATTTAACATAAATGAGCTGTCATATAATTTGTGGGGTCTACTCATGCATTTCACAATTGGAATACCGATTATCAATTTTGAAATAGGGGATCTCTAATACTCCTAGTGAGTTAGTCAAAAGTGAGGTAAGCAACAACCACCCACCTCGAAAAGCGTAAACCACACCCAGACAGCCTCCTTGCTGTCCACAGTCCTCTACCCCCGCAACTCGTCGAAAATAGTGCACAACTGCACAGAATAACACACCTAGTGTAAACACAAATCCCCAAAATACAGCCTTTGCTGTTTTTCCAAATAGCACAAAAAAGGAGGGATTTAAAATAATTGATCGGTGAACCGAAAAGCGGGGAAAATTAACCCAAACCCCCGACTAATTGAAATACCAGTTTGGGTACGAACCAGGGTCCGGTTTGCCTCGAAACAACGTGTTGGTCGCCTGGACTGTTAGCAACCTTCCGAAATTTATTCTGGGAGATTCCGGAGTCGGAATCCAAAACCGATCACGCCGACGTTCTCCGTTTCGCGAGCTTTATTGTCTAAAAATACCCGCGAGCCCCGACGGTCTGTCCAGTGAAAAAGAAAAAGTATAAGCCCCACACCGGACCCTCAGCGAGATGCGGCGTGAACCGACAAAATAATAAAAAGGGAAAACTCTTAAAATGGCGGTTACTACATCACTCACCTCTTAAAAACGAGTTTCGTCCTCGAAACTCAATCCTGGGTTGCGGCGAAAAGGTTGGGGTAGCATTCCCTCATTTTTGACCCCAGCTCTCACGTCGCTTCTCGCTCCTCATGGTTGTTCCAGAGCACCTTCACGTAGGAGATGGTTCGATTTCGCAGCTTCTTACTTTCCCTTGCTAGGATCCGCACTGGGGTTTCCTCGAAGTTTAGGTCCTCCTTCAGTTCGAGTGCAGAAACGTCCAGAACATGTGATGGGTCGGGGAGCTATTTTTTGAGCATCGAAACGTGGAAAACATCATGGACCCGATCGAGGTTTGGTAGTAGGGCAAGGCGGTAGGCCACCGGGCCAATACATTCCAAGATCTCGAACGGTCCCACAAACCGTGGGCTTAGCTTGCCCTTCAGCCCGAAATGCTTGATTCCTCTGGATGGCGAGACCCGCAAAAGCACGTGCTCTCCCACTTGGAATTCCAAGTCGCGGCGCCTCTGGTCTGCGTAGCTCTTCTGTCGACTCTGGGCGGTCAGTAAGCGCTGTTTGATGAGGCGTACCTTTTCTTCAGTTTCTTCCACTAAGTCGGGTCCCAAGAACTTTCGTTCTCCCAAGTCGTCCCAACAGATTGGGGATCGGCAGCGTCTCCCATATAAGGCTTCGTAGGGCGCCATCTGGATGCTGGCCTAGTAGCTGTTGTTGTAGGCGAATTCCACGAGGGGCAGGTAGCGCGCCCAACCGACCCCCCAGTCAAGTACACAGGCTCGCAGTAGGTCCTCGAGAGTCTGAATCACTCGCTCCGATTGTCCGTCCGTCTGGGGGTGGAAGGCCGTGCTGAACTGTAGTTTGGTCCCCAAGGCCCGCTGCAGACTCTGCCAAAATTTCGAGACAAAGCGCGTGTCTCTATCCGAGGTGATCGATGCCGGTACCCCATGCAGTCTCACGATCTCGCTGATGTAGACTTGAACCAACCGCTCTCGGGCCCAGGTTGTGTGAATGGGCAGGAAGTGTGCTGACTTGGTTAACCGGTCCACTATGACCCAAATCGTGTCGTGGCCCTATTGTGAGCGTGGAAACCCTGTGACGAAATCCATGGTGATCTGATCCCACTTCCACTCTGGCACCGGTAAGGGCTGTAACCTTCCCGCTAGCCGCTGATGCTCAGCCTTTATCTGTTGACATACCAGGCAATGAGCTACATGTCGCGTCACGTCCCCCTTCAGCTTGGGCCACCAGAAGGTCTGCTTGAGATCCCTGTACATCTTCGTGCCTCCCGGATGCGCCGCATAAGGGGCACGGTGTGCCTCTGCCAGAATCTCCTCCCTCAACTCTGACGAATCCGGCACACAAATCCGCCCGCGGAACCGTATGATGCCGTCGCCTCCCACTGCAAAGTCGTTCTCCTGGTCCGGGGAGATCTTGTCTCGAACGAGCTGTAAGTGCGAGTCCGTCTGTTGTCCTTCCCAGATTTTCTCGAATAGCGTCGGCTTGACCACCAAAGCTAAAAGTTGCGCAACTGTGCCCGCTGGTACCACCTCCAACTTCAGTCGTGAGAATTCTGCGATCAAGCTGCTCTGCTCAGTTATCGCGCATACCGACGCCCCTTCCAGTTGCCCCTTCCTGCTCAAAGCGTCCGCCACCATGTTTGCCTTCCCGGGGTGGTATTGAATTGTTAGATCGTAATCCTTCAACAATTCAAGCCACCGCCTCTGCCGCAAGTTTAGTTCCTTTTGGGTGAACAGGTACTTAAGACTTTGATGGTCTGAAAAGATGTTACAGTGGACACCAAAGAGGTAGTGTCTCCATAACTTTAGAACGAAGACCACTGCAGCCAGCTCCAAATCATGTATCGGGTAATTCTTTTCGTAATCCTTCAGTTGCCTGGAAGCGTAGGCTATTACTTTCCCTTGTTGCATCAGTACACCCCCAAGGCCGATCCTTGATGCGTCGCAGTACACTTCATAGTCCTCTCCGGGTGTTGGTAGTACAAGTATTGGTGCCCTGGTTAGCCTCCTTTTGAGTTCTTCGAAGCTCTCCTGGCATTTAGCGGTCGATAAAAACTTCTCCACTTTTCTGGTCAACCGGTTTAAAGGGGCAGCAATCTTCGAGAAACCTTCGACGAAGCGTCTGTAATATCCTACCAGGCCCAGGAAACTGCGGATCTCTGTCACCGTCGTCGGCGGCTGCCAGTCGATCACCGATTCCACCTTCTTGGGGTCCACGGCGATTACCTTCGCCGAGATCACGTGCCCTAGAAATCCCACCTCGCGTAGCCAGAATTCACACTTCTTGAGCTTAGCGAACAGCTTCTGCTTCCTGAGAGTCTGGAGAATCGTTCGCAAATGGTCCTCGTGCTCCTCGTCGGTGGGTGAATAGATCAGGATGACTTCGATGAAGACCACTACGAACCGGTCTAGGAAGGGTCTGAAGATCCGGTTCATCATATCCATGAAGACTGCGGGGGCGTGCGTAAGCCCGAACGGCATAACCGTGAACTCGTAGTGGCCATACCGGGTCCGGAAGGCGGTCCTTGGAATATCCTCGTTCCGAACCCGGAGCTGATGGTAGCCCGATTGAAGATCAATCTTTGAGAAAACCGTCGCTCCTCATAACTGGTCGAAGAGGTCGTCGATTCTGGGCAGGGGGTACTTATTCTTCAGTGTAACCTTGTTTATCCCTCTGTAGTCGATGCAGAGGCGCAGGCTTCCGTCTTTCTTCCACACAAAGAGTACCGGTGCGCCCCAGGGCGACACACTCGGCCTGATAAACCCTTTGTCCAAGAGGTCCTCCAGTTGCGCCTTAAGCTCCTTCAACTCCACGAAGGCCATTCGGTAAGGCACCTTCGTAATAGGCTGCGTACCCGGTAGGAGTTCGATAGGAAACACCACCTCCCGTTCAGGGGGCATCCCGGGCAGTTCCGTCGGGAAAACATCGGGAAAATCCCTCACCACTGGGATGTCTGCAAGTGTCGCCGGGGGTCGGGTGACTAGATCCACTGACGCCAAGTAGGCCACACATCCACCCTCTACTAGTCTTCTGGCCCTTGTCGCTGAGATGACCACTGGGAAGGAGGTGCTCTTGCACGCCAGATACACGTGCTCAGGGAAACCCAGTTCTTGTAGTCGCACCTGCCGCTTCTCACAATCGATCAGTGTTTGGTATCTCGAGAGCCAGTCCATACCCAACACTGCGTCGTACTCCTTCAGGGGAATTACCACCAAATCCCAAGGGCAAGCCAGTCGCCCTAGCTTAATCGGGCAGGCGGCCACAAAGCTAATCACCTCCAAGGCCCCCACCGCCGTTTGGACCGTCATTTTACTTTGGAGAGGTGTCTCCCCAAGATCATGCACAAACACGAAGTCACGAGAAATGAAAGAGTGCGTTGCTCCGGTGTCAAAAAGGGTTCTAGCACGGGAATTTGAAACAGAAGTAATACCGGCTAGTACGCCCTTCGGTGGATCCGACTCCTGGCGGGTCATTGAGTAAACCCTCCCGCCTGCCTGAGGTTGCCTCTCCCCCTCTCGCCGTGGTGCAGGGGGTCTAGAAGTTGACCCCATAGGAGCTTTTCCCCGTCCAGACTGCTGTGGCGATGGTGCTGAAGCTGCTGAGGAAGCCGTTCCCAGGGCTAAAGGGTAGTTGTGGCGGAAGTGCCCCTGCTTGCCGCAGCGGAAGCAATGATCATGTCTCTGAGGGCAAGCCAACACTCGATGCGCCCCGCCACAAATCACACAAGGCCCGTCCCCCAGCCTCGGTCCGCCCGTAGGTGCGCTCCGAGATCCCGAATTCGGTCTCCACCGTTTGGGGGGTCGGCTCCCGCTAGAAGAGCCTCCCCCAGAGTACTGTTGCTGTCGCCTCTTGTCTTCTTGCTGTGCCGGGCCCTCCCTTCTGGCGCGTGTAACAGCGAACCTGCGCTCCACCACAGTGGCCCTGTCGACCACTTTCTGAAAAGTGTGCAAGTCGGCTGCTTGTACCACTTGGAAAATATCACTTCGCAAGCCATCCACGAAAAGTTGCGCCTTATGGGATTTGTCCCTTATGACGAAAGGGACGCAGTTGGCCAGCCGCACAAACTCGCGCTGATATTCCATCACAGTCCTGCTCCCCTGCTGGATGTGGTTCTAGTCGTCCTCCAGCTTCTTTTTGACGCTGTTGGTGAAGACAGCCCCGAACAGCTCATGTTTAAACGTCGTCCACGATGGAAGCACAGTGCCCTTTGTGGGATCAGGGCGCATCGTCTTCCACCATAAGCGGGCATTCCCCTCTAGGAAGTGGACCGCTAGGGGAACCCGCTCGCAATCCTCCATGAGCAGGTCCTCGAACAATTTTTCCATGGATCCCACCCACTTCTCGACGACCCAGGGATCAGTCGTCTCCCCTTCGAACGTGGGTGGATCGTACTTCTTAAAGTCGGCCAGGTTGGCCCGCACGCGGTCCCGCACCGTCAGCGGAACAGACCGCTCCCCCGTGGCGGCGGCAGCCACTGTAGGGGAAGGTGTGACCACGGTCTCCCCCGAGGTACCCCCGCTAGTGGCTCCCGGCACCGGTCCCGTAGTCGCTATCGGTGGTGCTGCTGCCGGTGCCGTAGGCTGGGCTGGCGGTACCCCGGCTGCTGCAGTCGGTAAAGGGGCCACTCCTGTCCAGGCCCCCGTCTCTTGCGGTCCCGCTGCCGGCGCGATCGGCCCCTGTGGAGGGGCCGGGGCAACCGTCACCGTCGCGGCCTGTTGCTGTTGCGTCAACTGACGCACGTGATCCGTGAGGGTGGCCAGCTGCCCCGCCCTCTCCCGCAGTTGCTGTCGCAGGACGTGGTTCTCCGCGGCCGCCGACGCCGTCGCATCCGCCCCTGTGTCCTCGGCCGACGATCTAGTACGTGCCATGTTTGTACACCCACACGGCAAAAGTCAGCTCTAAACTTCGCTAACAAAGCAACGAACCACCTATCGAGAGAAAAGGACTTAGACTCTTCCCCCCCCCCCTCGATCACTCGCGTTCTACCCTCCTATGCCCTATCCATTCCATCCATTTGTAGCCAAGTGCAGTATCCCTGCGGATGTCGGCATTGACTGTTGTGATTGAAGGAAATTTTCTCTGCTACCATCTTAGTTTGTCACGCCCCGGGGGTTTATTTCAGCGGAAACGATTCACAAAAAGGTATACATTTGGCGCGTAAATTTTTTTTTGAAAAACCTTCTTCCCCGGTGCGTGCCCAGACCCGCCGCATACACAGAATCACTCTGCAAACGGATAGAGTCTCCTCTGTATATGCACGGCGTCGCGGCTAGTACAACGTCCAAACACAGTCATCAATTCAATCACAACAGTTTCTAACATACACACATGCACAATCACTGAATAAATCTCACGGCCGATCTGTTTGAAAGGATAAATCCACAATTGTTGAAACGACGCCCACCCGGCACCCAGATTTTGAAAACCAGTTTCGAAAGCAACATAAATCCACAGGTTTTAGAAAACAGTGCCCACACGATACCCAAGTTTTGAAAACAGTTTTCGCAATCTTTTCTTTCGTTTTCTCTTTTTTTTTCTTAAAGCGGCCAACAGAGATGAAAGAAAATTAAATAAATAATTAGGAACCATGCCGACATCCACACCGACCCCACGAGGGTATCGAGAACCACACCACAGTCTACAAATAGTAAATGAAATGCAAAAGAAAGGAGAAAGTACAGTCCGGGGTCTCCAGGGACCCAGAAACTCCTGCCTCGGCCTCACCGTCACCTAACTCTCCCCCCTGTAGGACCCTGTCACGAAGTGGGAAGTCAGCGACAAAGTAACAATAATAATGAAAGCAGGGTAAAGAAATGTGCCCAACCGTAAACTATCCGGAGCAACCACCCTCCCAACAAGGGAAAACCACTCACACCTGCAAACCTAATCCGGGCACCTGCCCCGGCACCCCAACCGAGCACCTACCTCGGTAAACCACGTCGGGCACCTACCCCGACGGGTCGCACCGTTCGCACCTCGGCGCCTCAAAACCCCCCACCTGCGGGGGCCCCCACTACGTCACCTCGTGGGTTTACACGGGTCATAGACCACTTTTCCGAAAAAGTGCACCCTTTGCGATGGCCAAACCGCGGGTGCGCGTGCTGCAGCCTCGAGCAAAGTAATCATAGTACCAAGTATACTCAACGATAAAGACCATAAGGACTACCATGTTAGCATGATTAGATATTTATACTAAACAAGGTACAACTGCCGGGAACCCAACGCTAAGTCCCAAAATAAAACCCACCTTTTCTCGTCGCGTTGCGATCGGTTTTCTGTTCCTCCGCGCCTCAGTGCGCTCCCTGAACCTACACAAACCCGCCGCAACGGCATCAGAAGTCGAAACCCCAAGCAAGGACCACGGAACGAAAGACTCTCTCGGTCGGTCGCGGAACACGGCCCGCAGATCCGGCGGCGGCGGCGACGTCCCGGGGTGAGGACAAAACCACGGCTGTCCTCCCCTACTCGCGCAGCTTCGCGCGGCGCCCAGCCTGCATGCGCGGGTTGCCCCGCGCGGTGCCAGAACCCCGCGTGGCGCCCCCGCATGCGGGCGGCCCCGCGCGGCGCCCCAGCATGCGGGCGGACCCGCGCGGCGCCCGGCCCGCGCGGGCGCACTGCCCGCATGCGCGGGCTGCCCCGCGCGGTACCAGACCCCACGCGGCGCCCCCCCCCCCCCCCCCCCCATGCGGGCGGCCCCGCATGGCGCCCCCCCATGCGGGCGGCCCCGCGCGGCGCCCGACCCGCGCGGGCGCACTGCCCGCATGCGCGGGCTGCCCCGCGCGGTGCCAGACCCCACGCGGCGCCCCCCATGCGGGCGGCCCCGCGCGGCGCCCGGCCCGCGCGGGCGCACTGCCCGCATGCGCGGGCTGCCCCGCGCGGTGCCTGACCCCGCGCGGCGCCCCCGCATGCGGGCGGCCCCGCGCGGCGCCCGGCCCGCGCGGGCGCACTGCCCGCATGCGCGGGCTGCCCCGCGCGGTGCCTGACCCCGCGTGGCGCCCCCGCATGCGGGTGCCGCGCACGGGTGAGCTGCCCGTAGGCACGGGCGACCCCGCGCGTAAAGCCCGCGCGGGTGCCCTGCCGGCGGGTGGCTCGCTCCTCCCCCGCCTCCTCGCGCAACGGTGCCCCACCTTCGGAAAAATTCCAGGGGCTTCCTCCCCCCGCTCAAAACAAGAAACGAAAAGGAACTAAAACACCGCTCACCTCGGTTTCACCGGCACTGGGTGAAGGAGAAGGATTATCCTCTTCGCGTTCGTCGGATTCCGCGGGGAGGCGATCGCTCTCTTCTTCTCCCCGACACGATCCTCGGTTCTTCATGCCGCCTTGCTAGAGAGACGAGGTTGGGGAACACGGGGGAGTTCTCGCTCGCGCTCGGGTAGGGCTTAACGCACAGGAAAGAGGAGTCGGGGAAAACCCTTGTTCCCAAACGGGTTTAATTAGCCGTTTTGGTGCAAAACAGGGGACTTGATCCCTAAATCCCTAAATCACAAAATAATTGATCGGTGAACCGAAAAGCGGGGAAAATTAACCCAAACCCTCGACTAATTGAAATACCAGTTCGGGTACGAACCAGGGTCCGGTTTGCCTCGAAACAACGTGTTGGTCGCCTAGACTGCTAGCAACCTTTCGAAATTTATTCTGGGAGATTTCGGAGTCGGAATCCAAAACCGATCGCGCCGACGTTCTCCGTTTCGCGAGCTTTATTGTCTAAAAATACCGGCGAGCCTCGATGGTCTGTCCAGTGAAAAAGAAAAAGTATAAGCCCCATACCGGACCCTCAGCGAGATGCGGCGTGAACCGACAAAATAATAAAAAGGGAAAACTCTTAAAAAGGCGGTTACTACAATACCACTTGTGGGTTATGAATAATATGGATCTGAATAGGAGAAAAACCACCTAGAGGGTGAATAGGTGAAAACAATAAACACACCAAATCGTTGCGTAAAAAAAATAACCCAATGCGGAAAATAAATAAAGTACGCAAGATTTTATGTGAAAAACTTTGTCACAGGAGTAAAAAACCACGGGACCGATAACACGGCGAAATCCACTAAGATTAAACACGTACAAGGTGATTTACCATAACCCTACGACTCAACCTTTTTCATACTCTCCTAGTTGATCTTCTCCGCTCGCTCCGAACGCTCCTCGATTCCACGATTTGCGTCCCAACGCCGAATCCACGACGTTCAACGTCGAATCCATGACGTCCAACCGAATCCACGGTCTTCACCAATGCAGCACATCTCGATCACACGAACGCGCCTCGTTCCGAATCCACGAGAGCGGTAGCACCTTGAATCCACAAGGCCACGCGAATCCTCGCGCCGATTTTTGGGAAAATCGTTGTTTTGATTATTGGTGGTGATTCTCCGAATACTTAGATCAATGATAGACAAGAAATAACATCTAAGTATTCTTCAATTTGATTCTACAAGGAATAGGAGTTTTGAAACCCTAGAATCAAATTAAACAATATAGATGAAGAAACATGAATTTAATCGTGTTTTCCTTTCTTCTCTATATTAGGGAATTTTTCTTTTTCTTAAAAGAAAATCTTTTTCATGAAATCAAAAATCACTTTTTACGATGAATAAAAAGTTTATTTATAGATTAGAGACCCTTGGAAAGAGATAAGTATCAAAAACTTCCAAAACAGAATTTTTCCCGCCCGGCGGTACGGACTGGATTAAGTCTGATCCGGACTGTCGTCAATTTTTAGAAAATTTTCTGAAAAACGCAGTTCGGGATCCGGACTGAAACAGGGGTGGTCCGGACTGGAAAAATTGCATTAACCAAACCATGTTCGGGGTCCGGACTGGACGTGGCTGGTGTGGATCCTGAACTTCCTAAAAGTCCAGTTTTTTATTTTTATGCATCAAAACATATTCCAAGTGTTTCTAAACTACACAAATGTATTCGAATCACCAAAATTATTTAGTTAAACGTACCTGATCATTCTGAATCCATTTTTCTTGAGATTGATATAATTGATCCACAATTCTTCATCTTCAATCTTCAAGACTTATACCACTTCACGAAATACGCCAAAACAAAATCCTTAACAAGGATGAATCCGCATCTTCATGTTTTGTTGATTTCAACGCCATACCTGAAGACTTGGAAGAAGATGAGGGCTCTCCAGCAGAAGAGTTAGTAGGAAAAGTCATTTCATAAGTTTGAAGTGCACCAACTAATTCTTCTACCTTGATCTCGTCCGTGTGTTTTACTGTTTCAATGGCTGCAACCTTAGGACGAAACCTTTCAAGAAGAGTTCTCAAAATTTTTCTTACAACCTTAGATTCTTAGATCTTCTCTCCCAAGTTAGCACATGTATTCACGATGTCTTGCAATCGTGTATAGTAATCTGTGCAAGATTCATTTTCTGCCATATGAATGGAGTCAAACTTGCTCGTAAGCATTTGCAGTTTCTGAATCTTCACCAAACTAATACTGTAATATCATGACTTTTTGTGTATCGTTTTACCCTCTTGCTAATAAATTACATGTTAGGGAAAATCAAATTATCGAGTTTTCTTAAGTTGACTATCATGCGGTGCGGGTATTTTTCTGTGATAGAGCTCGAAAAATGATGAACGACGGTGCAATCGGATCTGAAATCCGACTTACGGATCCCCCAGAATGGGGTTTTGAAGGTCGCAATAACCGCAGTGTGCATCGGAATCCGTGCTAAAGATCTGGCACGTTTTTCAAGGAGATATGGAATTATCTCGTGGAAATAGATAATTATTTTTAATTAATAAATACTCGAATGTGGGATTTGTTGTACGTACCAAGAGAGAAATCTGTTTCTCCCGAAAGAAAAGAGAAAAATCCTAGCCGGAGAGAAAAGAGAGAAAAGAGAAAAAAAAAACCCTAACTGGAGGAAAAAGAACGAGAGAAGAAGAAAGCGGAGGAGTCCGATCGCCACCAATCAACGTGCCGGAGCCGAAAGTGTGGGCGGATCATCTTCTCTGACGAGATCGCAGTAAGCGAAGTTCTTTTTCAGTTTTCGTTGGGGTTTTCGGCGTTTCCGTTTTGCCGCCGCCACCGCCGCCGCGCCGCGAGGCCTAGTGCCGCGCGGGGCGCCGCTCGCAGGCGGCAGCACCCGTGCGGGCATGTGTCGCCCGCAAGCGACGGCACCCGCGCGGGCAGGTGCCGCGCGGGGCGCCACCCGCGGGCGGCGCGCGTCGCGCAGCCTAGTGCCGCGCGGGGCACCGCCCGCAGGCGGCAGCACCCGCGCGGGTAGGTGCCGCGCGGGGCGCCACCCGCAAGCGACGGCACCCGCGCGGGCAGGTGCCGCGCGGGGCACCGCCCGCAGGCGGCAGCACTCGCGAAGGCAGGTGCTGCGCGAGGCGCCGCCCACGAGCGGCGCGCGGGGAGTCTGACCGTGCGGCCGAGCCGCATGCGGCGCCGCGGGGGGCCGGTGCCCGCGCGGCCGCACGGCATGCGGCACCGCGGGGGAAGGAACCGCGGCCGCGTCATCCGTCGCGCGTCGTTACCGCCGCCGTTGCCGGGTTTTCATCGTACTCTTGGGTTTTGGACACCGTTTCTTTACAGAATGCAATTCAGTCTGACCTGTTGTTCTTTTGGGGACTTTCTTAGGTCCTGGTGCCGATTGTGAGCGTGTTTCGGTCCCAGGGTTCCGGTCAGCACATTTCGAGTTGGGTACTTTATTGTATTGGGTGTATGGTTGTTCCCATTGTAACTTGTGAAAATAATGTCACGCCCCGGGGTTTAAACACGCGGAAGAAACGTCACCGTTTAGCTCTCAATTTTTGCATATGTATTTTTTTTTTTGAAACCGTTCTTCCCCGGTGCGTGCCCTGACCCGCCGCATATACAAATTCACTCTGCAAGCGGGCAGAGTCCCCTTTGTATATGCACGGCGTTCCGACTACAATAATCAAACACTCATCACTTTAACCACACTAGATCGACATTCGAGTACATACAACCATTTTTCTACAAGTAACCAAGAGGCCAATTAACTTTGGAAAGGATAAATCCACAGGGTTTTGAAAACGGTGCCCACACAACACCCAGGTTTTACAAAGCCGTTTTGAAATCCATAAATACACAGGGTTTTGAAAACGGTGCCCACTCGACACCAACGTTTTTCAAATCCTTTTCGCAATGTTTTCTTTCCTTTTCTTTTTAGTTTGAAAACTGCCAACTATCCGATAGTAACTAAACATGCATCCACAGAGTACTGTAATGAATCCAACATCCAAGGCAACCCCACAAAAGTATCACACCCACATAGCTACTAACAGATAATGAAATGAGCAAAAGAAGAACTAACCACAGTCTGTAGCCTCGATGGGCCAATAGACCTCTCATCGCGGCCTCACTGTCGCCCTAGCTCTCACCGCTGTCTGCACCTGTCACAGAGTGGGGAGTCAGCGACACAAGCTACAAAGTATGAAAAGCATGAAGAGCTATAACTAAAGCAAACTGTAATAAAAACCAGAGCAACCGCCCTCATCATCGTGCAATCGACAATAAAACCCTCCCCCTGTACAATCCAAACCGGGCACCTGCCCCGGCAACCACACCGAGCACCTACCTCGGCAACCACACCGAGCACCCACCTCGGCACCACACCGAACACCCACCTCGGCACCACACCGAGCACCTGCCTCGGCACCACCGCTCACACCCCCCACCCATGAGGGCCCCCATTACGTCACCCATACGCGGGGTACACGGGTCAACGTACCACTTTTCCGGAAAAGCACACCCTCGCGGTGGCCAAACCGCTGGTGTGCGTGGAGCAATCTCGAGCCTCGACCGAGCACCCATCTCGACAAACCAGACTGAGCACCCATCTCGGGAAACCAGAACATGATGTATCATCGAGCATCGCGACCCTTAGTCGCCATAAATATACTGATAATAAAAACATAAGCACGCACGGGGGTTAGCAATATTTTAACATGTCAAACCTTTGCTCTTACCAATCACCCTCGTTTCCCGACTCAAGAACTGTCGAAGGAGGAACCCACCTTCCGACTTCCGACTGGTCACACCGGTCACCATCCTCATCGCTAGCATGCCCCGACCAACCCTACTGTTGTTCGGAGGGGGCGAATTACCCGTCCAATCTCCCACCGCGATGTTCATTAATTCGGGGGTCCACATCACCCCCCACTACCCCTTACAATGATAAATATAACAGTAACGAGAACATGCAGAAAGAGGTTCTAAGGGGTACCCACCTCGAAGTCAGTCGAACGAACCCCCCGAGTGTAGGCCGATCCCGAACTCCCGCTAGACTACCGGGAGGCTGGTGCTGAACTGCTGGGCCCTGAACAGAAACTGTGATCAGAAATAGACTCACTCATACCTATCCCGACAACACTACAGTAACCTGAAACCATTCTTTCATACCGGGGTATGCGAGACACTCGTCAGAAATCGTAAACCGACGATTTTGCCAATTTACGGAACGATATCCGTCTTCCGCTCAACGAAAGTCTCCGGACCTCTAACGAAATGCTTAGAGGGTGCGTACACACTGTCCAAAGACAGCCAAGAAGTTACCTTTGCAACTTGGTCCATAAAATACTCTAAAATTGCATAATTACATTAACTTGCTACACTGTTTTGATCCGATCTTCCAAACCAGGAAGCTTTAGACTGTGCCGTAAATTTCAGCGCGCAGGTTTTGACGCGACAAAGCCCGTGCTCACTGGTTTGGGTTGGCACGAGGCCCGAGGGCAAAGTTGGCCCAAAAACATTCTAAGCCCACATTAGCTACTATGCTACAACCAATCAACCACTTGATCAAGTTGGAAATAAACATGAGCATCATGCTCTGGGTGGACAGAGGAGTGAAGTGCTCACCTATGGCTTGCCGGAGACCGGCCGGAGAAGTTGGCCGGAGCAACCCCCAAATCAAGCTAGGCTCGGGTTGGCAACCTCCTGAATAAACCAGGCTCAGACCTAATGCAAAGGTGAGCATCAGTCAATATATCCTCCCAGAAGTGGCTCGGACCTAGCCAGATCCGGCACCGGCGGTCGGTGGCGGCGGTTGGCCGGAAAACACCCAACACACACCCTTTAACACAAAGATTGGAGCAACTTTGCTCCCAAAGGTTCTCAGGCCAAACCAAAAAGCTAGAGTTATTCTATGGGAGGTTTAGAACTAACCTGGGTGGTTGGCCGGCGACCAAAGGCGGCGGCGGCGGCCGGAGGTCAACCTCGGGTTGCTCTAGTGGTGCAACTACAGCGAGCAAAAACCCCACGTTAAAACCTTGATGCAAATGCACGAAAAGCCTCCTCAATGTCCAAGGAACTCATCTGAGGCACTGGGCGGCGGCCGGGAGCGGCGGCAATCGCCGGAGCTCGAGCTCTTGGAAGAAGGAGATGCTCTAATGGTGGATTTCTGACCATCGCTTTTGAGTCCCTCTGACTTGGACCAAAGTGTTCCACACGGTGCCACGGAGCTTGTTGAGGTGGTGGCTGGCGGTGCGGGTGAGCGGCGGCGCCGGGCGGTGAGGTTCGGCCGAGGTGCAACATAACCCGGTTCTAGGGTTGGCTCGTGAGACTCGGATCCTTATCCGATCACTCTGAAACTTGGTGAACATGTTGCAGTCATCGAGAAGACCAGATCCAACGATCTTGATCTCAGTTTCACCGGTCGGATGAAGCCCGCGTTCAAGATCGGCCAAAAATAAGGTTTCCGGCAAGAAGTTGCCCCCGCCGGCAACAGGGATGACGGCGGCGGCTCAGTCTTCACTGGTAAGATTGTCTCAACGTCGGGAACCTACAGCTCGGTCACTTGGCCCATTTAAAAGCAATAAATTCCAACCACTCACCACGCCGGAAAACCAGGGAAGAAGAAAACCTTCCCGCGGCGGCGTACGGTGGAGCAAGGTGCCGGAACCCCCTTGGCTCGATGTCTACTACACAGGGGCTCTCCCAGACCAACTTTGGATCAACTTGGGCCCTCCTTGGATGTTTCTCTTGCCAACAACCGAAGAAGACAACCTTCCCTTTACTTCTTCTTCTTCTCCAGCGACGGAATGGCGGCGGCCCGCGGCGTAAGGCCCGTGGGGAGATGCAGAGGGAGATGGAGGGGTCTGTGCTGTGCGGCTAGGGCTAGGGCTTTAAGATTAGGGTTACGAAAGGGAAACCCTAATGCAAACTTATATAAATGTAACAAAATGCATTTTGGTCCCTCTACACAGGATATTTAGACCTAGGTCCCTCACAGCAGCTGTGTCTCACACTTAAGTCCTTCTCTGTGAAATAGCGCGGACTTCGGAGCATAAAATATAGGGGTCTCTATGTAAAATGCCGCATTTTACGCCGTATTTCACGCTTTTCGAGACACTTTAGTCGTCAAATCGAAAAATGGACTTCGCCACGACGTCCGGCTCGACGAAAACCATCAGGTAGGAATTTTGGTTTGTCGCATTCGATCCCCTATAATTTTAAAATCCATCATATACGGTAAATTCAACAGTTCTGCACGCTTTACGACGCTTCCGGCTCGTCAAACGAAAATTTGGTCAACGCCACTGCGCTCAGAACGACGACAATATTCAAATCGACTACCTGGATCGTCAGATTCGGACTCCAGACAATCGATCGGCCGACGTTGGCTAGCGAGGGAATTAAATCAGGGAGTTACTATTCACATAAGTCGCGGGTCCCACTAGTTTCCTTGCTAAGTTCAGGACGATCCGACCGTCGGATCGGCAAACGGTCTATACCATTTTCACTCGATTCGATGAGACGGTCGCACTGGAGACCACAGTTTTCCAAGATCAGACTCGGATTGGAAAGACGGAATTTGTGCTTCGGAAACTGTGCCATTCGCACACCGGTATACACACCCCTAAGGTTAAATTTTGTTTCCTCGCACACATTCACACTTGAATTTCACTCTTTATACAAACTCAAATTTCTCGGGTATTACAAATAAAGTAGATGTACCTTTTGTAAACTTTTTAACCCCATTGCATGAGAATCCCGCTCTTTTATTTCGAACTGTGGTGACGAATGTCGCGGTGCTTTATTACACGCTGGTTTCAGCATTTATGCTCATGATTGCTTACACGCACATCGGCGGTCTGGCCACCGCACAGGGTGTATTTTTTTGGAAAGATGGTACGTTGATCCGTGTACCCCACAAGGTGACATAGTGGGGACCCCTCGCGGATTACTTAAGGTGTTGCACAAGTACCGTGGAGGGGTTGATGGCATCAAGGTGCGAGCAAAGTGTACTTTCGCTGGGGGTCTTTAGACCTCCCGGCATATGTTTCGTTTTGATTAAACAGGGGATACGGTGACTCATGAGGGGGAAGTGGAATGCTCTGGTGTATCGGTTTGTTTATTACAGTTTTTATAGCATTGTACCTGTTTTCGTCTACTTTATTTGTCACTGACTTCCCACACTGTGACAGGTCCGAACAGGGGTGGGAACCGGGATGATGGTGAGACTGCGTTTAGAGGACCTTAGCCGCTTGAGGCTGTAAAATGTCTTATTTACTTTCGGTTATCTCATTTGCTTTTGGTTAGTAGGTTAGTGACTATTTGTTGGTGGAACAATTGTGGATGTTGGGTTGAGATCCTAACTTAGTGGTGACATCTTTTATTGTGTTTATCTTAGACTTGTATGCGACATGTTTTCAAATAGCAAAATAATTTCGAAAACGTTTTCAAACTAAGTGTCGTGTGGGCACTGCTTTCAAAACCCGTGGATTTATCCTTTCAAGTTATGTTGCCGCCTAAAAGAGATTTGCGAAAGCGTTTTTAAAATCGGGTGTCGTGTGGACACCGTTTGACAACCTGTGGATTTATCCTTTCAATCTTGTTGTAGTAATTGTGGTTGTGATTAATTGTGATCTCTCCCTTTGGTTTCATCGTGATTGCATGGTTAAAGTATGTGTCGTAATTGAAATGTCGTACATGTACAAAGGAGACTCCGTCCGTTTGTGGAGTGAATTTGTATATGTGGCGGGTCTGGCGCGCACTGGTGGGCGAGGTTCATTTAAAAAAAAAAAAGATACACGTTTTTCCGCTCATTTAGAAGCATCGGGGCGTGACAAGTACCCTCATGTGTAACTTGGAAAGTATCCCAGATTTCTTTCGTAGTCTCACAAACCGAGGTGCGAGAGAACTCAGTCTGTGACAAGGCATTAAATAAAGCGTTAATTCCCTTGCCGTTGTAAGAAGAAGCATTAATCTCTTCCTTGGTCCATTTCGACCTAGGTTTGATAGTGCGAACATCATTGGCAATAATCTCAGTAGGATATGTCCATCCAAACTCAATTGATTGCCATACTCGTTCATCGATGGAAATCAAGAACGCTCTCATGCGTACTTTCCAGTAAGCATAGTTTGTTCCATCGAAGAACGACGGTTTATTGAAGTTTCCACCCTCAACCATTGTTTACAACCCTATTCCTGCTCTGATACCACTTGTGGGTTATGGGATAATAGATCTGAATAGGAGAAAAACCACCTAGAGGGGGGGTGAATAGGTGTAAACAATAAACACACCAAAATCATTGCGTAAAAATAACCCACTGCGGAAAATAAATAAAGTACGCAAGATTTTATGTGGAAAACTCCATCACAGGAGTAAAACACCACGGGACCGATCACACGGTGAAATCCACTAAGATTAAAACACGTATAAGGTGATATAACGCACACACACGACTCAACCTTTACCGTACGCTCCGAGTAGATCTTCTTCGCTCGCTCCACAATGCACCTCGAATCTACGAAGGCGTCACAACTTCGAATCCTTGAAGTCCAACTTCGAATCCATGAAGTCTTCAACCGAATCCACGGTCACCAAGGAAGCATGCAGAATCCACGAGAATGCCTAACTTTGAATCCACAAAGTCGATAGCACCTTGAATCCATAAGCCCACGCAAATCCACGCGCCAATTGTCCTCTCGGAAATCGTTGATTTGTTTGTGATGATATTTTGAATACTTAGATCATCATAGATAGACAAGGAAGCACCCTCTAAGTATTCATCGATTTGATTCTTTCAAAAGATATAGATTTTGAAAACCCTAAAATCAAACCGATCAATAGAGAAAGAAAACCTAAAATAAAGATGTGTTTACCTTTTCTTCTCTATGTAGATTCTTACCTTTGATCCCCCTTGGGATACCCTAAAAAATGATATTAGGGTTTATTTATAGGCTATAAACTAACTTGGAAAGAGATAAGAATCAAAAACTGCCTAAAATAGATTTTTTCAGGACGGTGGTCTGGACTGGAAAAAGTCTGATCCGAACTGTTCATGCGAAACAAGAATTTCAACGTTCAGGGTCCGGATTGGAAAGACGATGATCCAGACTGATATGTCGCATGAACAAACCATGTTCAGGGTCTGGACTGGATGCACCTGATCCGGATCCTGAACACTTAAAATGTGAGGACTCGAATCCCCACTTAAGGGTTTATTGATGGATTAGTGGTTTCTGGGAGTGTTTGTGCGCGTGTCGGGCCCCGGAAATGGATTCCTAGTGTACATGGGAGCAGGATTGCTTATCAGGAGGCCCATATTGGGTGATTGAGGTTTCTGCGTGCGTATTGGAACCAAGGAATTGACCCGGCACGAAAAATGAATCAAGTTTACTTTTCCGAGAATTTTCGACAAATTTTAGAAGTGGAATTGGGCCAAACGGACATCGGATTTGGATTCAGCGCGCGAAAACGGTCAAGATAGACTATTTACTTGTATTTTTTGGAGCCCGAATGACCCGGCAAGGATTTCGAGGTTAGGTGGTACTGTTCCGGCACGGCGGCAGCGGCGGCGCGGGCTCGGGCAGGCGGCGGAGCGGCCGCGGGCAGGCGCGCGGGCGCGCGGGCAGGCGCGCGGTCCACCGCGGAAGCGTGCACCGGGCGCTGGACACGTGGCGCCTCCCGATTGGCCGGCGCGGCAGGCGCGGTCCATGGAACGGCGCGGGTGCACGGTGGACTGGGGGTAACCACGTGGCGGTTTTTGGTTGGCGGGTCCTGGTGCGCGCGGTCCACGCGACGGGCGGCGGGTGCCTCGGGATGCATGCCCGACACGGGGCCGCGGGCGGCGCGGCCGCGCACGTGGGTGCTGCCGGGCAACGTGGGTGCGCCACGTGGCGCCCCGTGGTTGGCCGGGCGCAGCCGCGCACGCCCGCGTGTCGGGACACGCGGCGCTGCGCGGTTGGCTGGCGCACGTGCGCCGGGCGCGGGGAGCGCGGTTTGGCCACGTGGCGGCCTGTGGTGATTCCGGGCGTGCACAGTAACGGGCCGGCCCGTTACTGTAGCAACCCGAATCCTTTCGGGCACCCGGATTTTGGGCCCAAAAGTCCAATTTTGGATTTTTTGGGGCTGGGCCTATTTAAGCCCCTCTTTCACCCCAAGTTTGAGGCTTTTCCCGAGCTCCCCTGCTCTTGGACCCTTTGGCAAAGTTGGTGATCTTCGTGTTTCGCATCTTCTGGCTGAGGCCCGGAATTTTTGGAAGCCGCGGCGTCGATGATTTTGGCATCGAAGCGCGGAGCGACGATCTTTCATCGGAGGCCCGTTATCTCCGCATTTCGGTTTGAGAGGTCCACAGAGCTACTCCGGCAGTATTTTTGGATGATTTCTGCGGCGTTGGATTCACGAGAGGTACGTCTTCGACTTTCGAGTTGATCATCTTGCTGGATTCTAAGTTTGTGGCACAGTTTTTGAGACATTTCTAAGCCATAGTTTGCTGGTGGAGTTTTTGGACAGCAGACCCTTGCCGGAATTTTATCTCCGCACTCGAGCGTCAGATCGAGACGAGCCTATACACTTTTTGCATCTACTCGTCGTGAGGATTATCATCGTATTTTTCTGGGATTTTTCTGAGGCTCTTCCGAAGGTATACTGTTTCCCCTTTTACTGTGCAGAGTTTTACAGTTGTGTGGTTGTGAGTTTTTGCGCGCCTGTACTGTGGAATTTGTAACTCGGCCTACGGGGCTCGGAATTGGACGTGCAGGTTCCTGTTTCGAAGGTCTCGACGCGACGATCGCCGTAGTATTTTTATTTGAATTTTTTGAGCATTGTTTGCAGGAGGATTTGTTCAGTGTCTTTGGACCATCGGGGCTGTGGATTAGTAGAGATTGTTGCTCCTAGTGTTTTCAGCTGTCGAACCCTGGACAGTTAGCATTTTCAGGTGGGTGGCCCTGTCTCCAAGATTGATGGAATGTTCATTAAATCTGCTATAGTAGGACCATGCATGATAGTGATATTCTTGTGTAGCATGCTAGAATGTGATAGCTGATAATTCTAGAGTTATTTGATGATCATGCGATCTTTTGTTTCCTACTATCTGTAAAACTATTGTTATCTTGGAACTTGACCTAGCACCCCCGTCATATGCAGCATGTTCAGCCAGACTGTAGAAAACTCCAACTTGGGCTAGGTTTATTTTGCTTTAGACATCCACACTTCTTTTCTTTCCTGGACATAGTGTTACTCGCCCGGGTAGTGGGCCGAGTGGTCGGGATTATTCCTTTAGTGTGGGATGCATTTTACACTCGTGCTTGGGAGCAGAGTGGAGTCTGGTAGATGTAGTTGGTTGTTCATCTATGGCGGGAGCCGTTTGGGTAGACGGCGGTCCCGAGATGTTTTGGTTTCTTGTTTTATTATCGCCGCTGTGTCAGTGGCAGCTGTATACCAGTGATAGCAGGACCTTGAACCCAGAATTGTTTTTGGACACACATGATTTTAGTCAACCAATGTTTTCTTCCGAGCATCGTAGGGTCGCCCGAGTCTGTTCTTGTTTGATTGGACAAAGGCATTAGCTCTACGAGGTTTGGATATAAAACTTGTTTTCAATTGTTTTCCTAAAAAGAACTAAAAATCATTAAATATGGATTTCTTTCAGATCAAATGCCTTTCAGTAAGAAATGTCATATTTTTCCTATAAATTAACCACTCAAGATGATTCGAGTGGTCTAGGTTCTAAGGTCTGCCTTTTTCTTTGGGACGAGAACAACGAGAGGCTATGCCTAGAGCCTGTTCTTGTTTTATAGGGTTGTAGGTTCTAGTCTTTCGGGGTTCCCGGATCCTTTATTGTTGTCTATTGTGGGGTTTATCCTGTCAGTGAGTCTGCAGGTTGGGTTGATGTTCTGTTGTTGGGAACCGTTGGAGTTGACGGTGGTCCCGGGTCGTTGGGTGTTGTCCGTCCAGTTTTGTTAGCCCTGAGTGGTGGGTTGATCCTGGCTGTGGAGTATCTCCAGCCAGTGTGTTTTGTGCTGTGAGTTGTTGGAGAGGCTAGTGTCTCATGTTTCGTGAGAGCTGATCAGCTGAGTCGTCGAGAGTGCTCCGACTGTTGCGTGAGATGTTTGAGGATTGAGTCCTTCCGTTCAGAGCGTGAGCGTGGATTTTGACTATAGCCTGCAGTGCCACCTGAGCGACAGAGTGCGCGGATACCTTTTCCTCGGTGGGGTCGCGCCCCTCGAGAGCCACGCCCGGGGTGGATTTGTTACTTTTGTATCGCAACTTGTCGACACAATCCCTCTGGCTGGGCCAGTTTTGGCAGCTACGGACGCCCTACGTAAGTCCGGTCCTCCGGGATGTAACGGCAGTAGGTAGGCGCAGGTTTGACTGGACCCGAGGAGGCAGTCAGTTCAGATTGGGTGACTATACTGATTTGTTAGCAGATGCATCATATTTTCATCTGTTCCACTTTTTGAGCATCTAGATAGGGGCATAGTAGCTGTGGAGTTTATTTTCCAGCTTTTTCCCTTCAGCACTGCCTTTGTTTCTTCATGCCTCTAGTAGATTTAGTGGCCAGACCGTTAGGCTTGTTGACAGCACCCACTGAGAACTACTGTGGGATGTAGTTCTCACACCCGTCGTGGTGTCTTTTTCCCCAGGGACGTCTGCTCCTGTTCCTGTTGCTCCAGCTGCTGCTTCTTCAGATCGAGGTAAGGGAGTCGCGAGCTAGATCCCTACCAGTCGTCGTCCTGAGAGTAGATGTACCCTTAATATTATTTTGAGAGTTTCTTGTTGAGAGACCCTTGTAGTGAGGTATAGAGTTGTACTTTTCTGTTTTTGCTGAGAGACTTATGTACTTTTGGTGAGACTTTTGAGTTGTATATATTTTATTTCTAGCAGTTTACTTCCAGCTCTGATATCTGTTTAGTATAGCATCTTTCTTTTGCAGGTTAGACGCTTCGTCTATACGGGGTTCACCGTATGGGCGGCGGATCTGTTAGCGAGCCCGGGTCGCAGTTTTGACCCCGGGGCGTGACATAAAATGTCCAATTTTTTATTCTTTAGCCATAAAAAATATTCCAAAGTATTTCTAAGCTATAAGAATGTATTCAAAATATCAAAGATTATTTAATTTAATGTACCTGAACATTTGAATCCATTCTTTTGCGATTGATGTATATGATTTGTCAAGTCTTCATCTTCAATCTTCAAATTCACGAAATATGCCAAGACAAAATCCTTAACACATTCTCTCTCGGTGGTTGAACCCACTGAGAACTTTAAGTAGTTCTCACACTCTTGGGTGACCATTTTTCAGGACCAGGTAATTCGAGCGAGGCGCACGACAGGGGCAAGAGCAAGGTAGCTTAGCGACCTAGCAGTCTAGTGTCGCTAGTACATTTTGGTTTTCATTTGAGTGAAATTTGTATGTGAGGAAAAATATTGTAAATCTTAAATATTTAAAGGTTTCATTTTGAGGTTATTGAATCAAAGTTGTAATTCACATTATATTTTAAAGTTTCACTCATATATGTTCTTTCATGTTCATTAAACTACATGTTTGGATGAATGAAAGCTTTTATTTACATAGTTTAGTACTTTGTATTTACTCTTCCGCTTACACTAAACTGTGCTGAAATAGATGTAACAGTTCCTTTCGGGTGTTGAGAGGTCATGCCCGATTGGCGGGTATGTTGGCGTGCTCGAACTGACCAAATAGGCGGTCTCAGAGCATGACAGGCACTCTTTTCAAGGGACCTCATCATTTGGGCCAGTTGCCTGTATACTTTTGATTGGGTTGGCTCTAGTTGTGCCGGCCTCCCGCTGATTTCGAAAGTTTCTGACATAATTATGGTAGGAGAAGGTAAAAATTTACCTGAGAGTCCAACCAAGCGTGCTAGAAAAGTTGTTGGGGCCGAAAATAGCGATCAGGGATCGGCCCTAGGTGACGGTTGACCCTCTTGATGTGAATGCGCCGCGTGCCAAAGAATCAAGCGATCGGGCTGAGGAGGGATCCTCTCAGCTGGGTTCTTCTCTAGTAACTCTCGCGACTGTTCGGCTTAGAATAGCCAAAGACGGGATATGGAGACAGAGAGAGGTTGGGTTCGACTTAGAGTAGTCGAACCGGGTAATAAAGACAATAATTTGACACGGCTAAAGAGCCGATTAGGAATTGTATTGCATAGAAAGGGGATACAAAAGGAGGAAAGGATAGAAATTACAAGTAATATACTCCTAAGAAAAGCGGTAAAGATTAAGTTAACTTACTCCTAAGAAAGCAATAAAGATATGAAAAAGCATGGGGTGGTCATGAGCTTACTGAACCCTTTTTCCTTCAATGGTTCGGATATTTATACACTTCCCGAACCACGATATTAAGTGCCGATTTGAATTATTGACGTAACTTGGGGGAAGTTATCGGATATTTAGCAACTACTTCCTTTTTGAATCAAATATCCTCAAATAGGATAGTAGTAATTTTCCGTCGAAGTTCATTGTCACGCCCCCGGGGGTTTTTGAGTCTATCAAAGCGGAAAATTCCGTGTATTATTTTTTTTTTCTTCTTAACAAGGTAACTTAAACCTCATCCCCGGTGCGTGCCAGACCGCCACATACACAAATTCTCTCTGCCCACGGACAGAGTCTCCTTTGTATATGCACGGCGTCTCATTTACAACAACATACCTCAACCATCAACCATACAATAGACATACATCGTCAAACAGAGTACAGTAGTTTAACTAATGTTTAAAAAGACTGGTGTCCACTCGACACCTTGTTGTTTTATTTTTAAGCGGAATATTAAAGCGGCATCAGTGTTTAGAAAGGATAAAACCAACGGTTGCAAGACCCGTGCCCACACGGCACTTTGTTTTGAGAAAACATTTTTGAAATCATTTGGTTCGTCATGAAAACGTGCCGCATACGAAAACATCACTAAAAGCATCCAAGCATAAATGTACACCTCATCCACAGCGCTAAGTAATACATGTCCACGGCTAATACGATCCACAAGCAAATTAACTAAAAGAAGCATAAGGGAAATGAGATAATAAACCCAAGTATCTGACTACGGTCCTCGCGACGCAGTCTCACCGCCCTCCCGGCTAACGCACCTCGTAACACCTGTCACGGAGTGGGTAATGTCAGTGACAAACAAAGTAGATGTCTAATAACAATAAGGAATAAGGAGCAAACCGAAAACACCGGAACCTTTCGCTAAAACCCTGCACATAATTAAGCTGGGCCCCAACCCCAGATTTATCAATTAAGTTGGGCGCCAACCCCAGAGTACCTGTCGGGGAGACTAAAGTCTCCCCTCGTGCGCAAACACCTCTTTGATGCATTTAACCTCTTCGCGGTGCTGGTGTGCTATCTTCAGCGGGCGCGAAGAGGTCCTCACGGCTCCCACCCCTTTGTGAGGTACACGGGTCAAAAGAGACCACTTCTCCGGAAAAGTACACCCATGCGGAGGCCAATCCGCCTGTGTACGTGCAGCATCCGAAACGGATTTGCCGAGATCGGCGTGTAGTGAGCACCGCGACCGTAGCCGCTTCAATTGTTAGATGAAATACAATTATGCGAAAGGTTAAACTGTCCATCTACTTTGTTAGATAAATTAAGAGCAATTTAATGACGATAGATGCACTTACTGCACTTGTTGCACTTATCGCAACCGTACCCACCTATTTGAAGAGAAATCGCAACACCTGAATCCTTCGCGCACCCCCGCTGCGCACTTGGACCTAAAGAAAGTCCGCAAGGATAACTATAGTCAAAAACGTGTACTAACAAAAGACCCAATTTACTCTTTTCGACGGAAAAGTCCAACACCGACCGGGTTGACGAAAACCGGAACTCCCGCGCCGCCGTCGCCGTCTGCCGGAGCCCCGCGCGGTTCAGAACCGCGCGGCGTGTCTCCGCGGCGACGCCCACGCGGCGCGGTGCCTCGCGCGGGTGCTGCCCGTGCGGCGGCCGCGCAGTGCCCGCGCGGGTGCGGCCCCGCACGGCGCCCGCGCGGTTGCGGGTCCGCGCGGGTGCAGCCCCCGCGGCAGCCGCGCGGCGCCCGCGCGGTTGCGGGTCCGCGCGGGTGCCGCCCCCGCGGCAGCCGCGCGGCGCCCGCGCGGTGCCCGCGCGGTTGCGGGTCCGCGCGGGTGCCGCCCGCGCGGCAGCCGCGCGGCGCCCGCGCGGTTGCGGGTCCGCGCGGGTGCCGCCCGCGCGGTAGCCGCGCGGCGCCCGCGCGGTGCCCGCGCGGTTGCGGGTCCGCGGGTGCCGCCCGCGCGGCAGCCGCGCGGCGCCCGCGCGGTGCCCGCGGCGCCCGCGCGGGCACGACCCGCGCGGAGCGCGCGCGGTGCCCGTGCGGTCCCATCGCCGCTTGCGGCAGCGATCGGCCGTCCGCGTTCCCCTCCGCGCGATGCCTTAGCGGCACCGCGCGCCTCCGCCGTCCGTTCCGTGCCCTAGCATGATGACGATGACGTCGACGGTGACGGATACGACGGAGAAACCAAGAACTCGATGAAAAAGGACGACGGAAAAATCCCAAATAATTTTATAATAATTCTTTTACTAACCGAAGATCGACGGAAAGGTTGTCCGGTCGCGTTCGTGCCTTCGGTTCGATGTCCGGGAAGATCGGGCTCCTTCTCCTTCTCCTTTCTTTCGGCTAGGGTTCCGTCTTTTCCTTTTTCGCTTTCTTTCTCTCCTCACCGGTTAGGGTTTTATTTTTCTTTTCTTTTCTTTCCGATAATCGGGATCCCTTATATAGCTCGTATTAAATCTTTAATTAATTTCCTTTTTAATTAGTACGTAAGAGAATTCTATTTTCCCTCATGGATAATTAATTAACTAATTAATTATCCCCTACGAGATAACCCACCTTATCTCTAACGGGTGCAAGATATTTTGCACGGATTCCGGTGCATGACTAATCACCGTATCACTAGGAATTCCGTTCCGGGAGATCCCGGTATCGGATTTCAGATCCGATCGCACCGTCAGCCTTCTTTTTCCGCGCTCTATCACAGAAAAATACTAGCACCACACACCGGCCAACTTTTAAGAATTGAATAATTTTATTTCACTTAGAGGCTTAAATGACTACATGTAAGTCAAAAATACCCCGAAAGGCCGGATCACTACACCACTCACACTTTATAAAAAGTTTCGTCCCGAAACTTAAGTACAAACCCCACTAATCAATTCGGGAAAACATTCTCTCATCTTCGATTCCAGTTCCCAAGTCGCCTCGCGCTCTTCACGGTTGCTCCACTGGACCTTTACATAGGGGATTGTTCGTTTGCGCAACTTCTTGTCCTCTCTTGCCAAAATCCGCACCGGTGTCTCCTCGACGCTTAAATCCTCTCGCAACTCGATGGTGGAGGCATCTAAGGCATGAGAGGGATCAGCTAGGTACTTCCGGAGCATTGAGACATGGAACACGTTATGGACTCGTTCGAGATTCGGCGGCAGGGCTACTCGGTACGCCACCGGTCCTACGCGTTCTAGGATCTCGAACGGTCCTACGTACCTCGGGCTTAACTTTTCCTTTATGCCGAAGCGTCGGTTCCCCTTGGAGGGCGAAACTCGGAGTAACGCGTGCTCACCCACCATGAATTCTAAGTCTCGGCATCTGTTGTCCGCGTAGCTTTTCTGTCTGCTCTGGGCGGTTAGTAGCCTTTGTCTAATCAATCGCACCTTTACTTCGGTCTCCTCCACAATTTGTATCACCCGCTCTGATTGTCCGTCGGTCTGCGGGTGAAAAGCCGTACTGAAGTGCAACTTGGTTCCCATTGCTCGCTGCAGGCTCTGCCAAAAGTTTGACACAAATCGCGTGTCCCTGCCCGACGTGATGGATGTCGGCACCCCATGCAACCTTACTATCTCGTTGATGTAGGTTTGTGCCAGTCGTTCCCGCGTCCACGTCGTGTGTATGGGCAGAAAGTGGGCCGATTTCGTCAGACGGTCCACAATTACCCATATTGCATCGTGTCCCTGTGACAATCTCGGGAACCCGGTCACAAAATCCATGGTAATCATGTCCCATTTCCACTCGGGCACCGGTAAGGGTTGCAATTTTCCTGCCGGACGCTGGTGCTCGGCCTTCACTCGTTGGCACACCAGGCAGTGTGCCACAAACCGAGTCACGTCTCCCTTCATTTTGGGCCACCAGAAGGTCTACTTGACATCCTTGTACATCTTCGTTCCCCCGGGATGCGCTGCATATGGAGCAGTATGCGCCTCCCGCAGGATTTCCTCTTTGAGTTCCGGTAGATCCGGCACGCAGACTCGTCCCCGAAATCGTATCGTGCCGTCGGAGTTTACTGTGAAATCACCTTCTTGGTCGGCAGTTACTCTATTTCGCACCAGCTGGAGTTGGTCATCAGTCGACTGCCCCTCGAGAATTCTGTCAAGCATGGTAGGTCTGACCACCAGTGTCAGAAGTTGTTCGACTGTACCTGCCGGTACTACTTCTAGTCTTAATCGCGAAAACTCCGCAATCAGACTATCTTGTTGGGTGGTGGCACTTACCCCTGCCTTTTCGGCTTGCCCCTTACGGCTCAGGGCGTCGGCCACCACGTTTGCCTTTCCCGGGTGGTAGTGGATCGTTAAATCGTAATCCTTCAGTAGCTCGAGCCACCGTCTTTGTCGCAAATTTAACTCCTTTTGGGTGAAAAGATACTTAAGACTTTTATGATCTGAATACACATTGCAGTGTGCCCCATACAGGTAGTGTCTCCAAACCTTGAGGACGAACACAACCACTGCGAGTTCCAAATCGTGCACGGGGTAGTTTCGCTCGTATTCTTTGAGCTGCCTTGACGCATAGGCTATAACCTTTCCCCGTTGCATGAGTACTCCACCCAGTCCGTTTCGCGACGCATCGTAATACACTTCATAATCCTCCCCTGGTTCTGGCAGGGCGAGAATCGGGGCTCGCGTCAATCTATCCTTGAGCTCCTCGAAGCTCCTCTGACATTTGTCCGTCCAGATGAACTTTTCCCCCTTTTTAGTCAAGCGGTTTAAGGGGGTGGCTATCTTGGAGAAACCCTCCACGAAGCGCCGGTAGTACCCGGCTAATCCTAGAAAGCTTCGAATCTCCGTCACCGTCGTCGGTTGGGACCAGTCCGTCACCGAATCTATCTTCTTCGGATCGACTGCGACCCCAGCCGCCGAGATTACGTGCCCCAAGAAGCCGACCTCACGGAGCCAAAACTCACACTTTTTGAGTTTGGCGTAGAGTTTCTGTTCTCGTAGGGTCTGGAGGACTGTGCGCAGATGTTCTTCATGTTCCTCGTCTGTACGGGAGTAGATGAGGATATCATCGATGAAGACCACCACGAATAAGTCCAGGAAGGGTTTGAATACTCTGTTCATCATGTCCATGAACACTGCCGGGGCATTTGTGAGCCCGAACGGCATTACTGTAAATTCGTAATGGCCATAGCGAGTTCGAAAAGCCGTTTTGGGGATGTCCTCCCCCTTGACCTGGACCTGATGATAGCCCGACTGCAGGTCAATCTTCGAAAACACCGTCGCCCCCTGTAGTTGGTCGAAGAGGTCGTCGATCCTTGGCAGGGGGTACTTGTTCTTAACGGTGACCTTATTTATCTCCCGGTAGTCGATGCACAACCGGAGACTTCCGTCCTTCTTCCTCACAAACAGGACGGGCGCGCCCCAGGGTGACGTGCTAGGCCTGATGAAGCCCTTATCCAAAAGGTCCTCCAACTGTGCCTTGAGTTCCTTCAACTCCGCGAAGGCCATCCTGTACGGTGCCTTGCTGATGGGTTTGGTGCCGGGGAGTAGTTCAATAGGGAAGTCGACTTCTCGTTCCGGCGGCGCTCCGGGGAGCTCTGCCGGAAACACGTCCGGAAATTCCCTTACCACGGGACCGCTGATCCTTATCTGGGGAGCGGCCCTGAACTACCTATCGGCCCATTGGGTCCTCGGCTGCAAGGCATAGGGTGGAGCCTATTTATTCCTTGCATGGCCCTTAACGGGCCCCGAGTACACAAGGTTCTCCTATGCTTCGAAGCCCGCCCGCGCACATCGGCCGGGGGAGGCTTCGCCTAATACTTAAGGATTTTAGATCGAGGGAGGGAGAGAGAGAGTCTAACAGGGGTAGCAGGCTAAGGTGTAACCGGTGTTCCTAATCTAAGAGGAAAAAGAGAAACCAAAAATTACCTGCCGTTACTAGGTCTGGGACGTCGCGTCCTCCGCTGTAGTATCCCGGGGAGTCCGTCCACAGCCCTTGGGCCAGCGTCGTACGGCGTGCTGGGGAAGGGACTTGACGTCTGTGGATTGCTGGTCGTCAGGCGAATCCTTTGGCTGAACGGGGGCCGCAGCACTCTCTGGTCCTTTCTGCTGTGGTGGCGCGGCGGCAGCGGGGATGGGCCTCTGAGGGCAGAAGGCACGGGAGTGGTCCGGTAAGCCGCACTGATTGCAGTAATGGTACCTCCACGTACATTCTGCCACCGGGTGAGCACCCTCGCAGATTACGCACGGTCCCCGAGGTGGTTTCGCGTCCCTTGCTGGTGTCGATTCGTCCTTCCGTGCTTTCTCCGGACGTCCTCCTTCTCGGCCCTCCGGGGCGGGGCCCCCTTGCGGAACGGGTGCAGCAGTCTTCTCTGTCCCCTCCGGTCGCGGTGCCGGAGGCCTGGTGGTGCCCGGTTTCCGTGGGCACTCGTAGCGTGCGTGTCCTGGTTTGCCACATCGGTAGCAGTGGCCGTGACTCCATGGACAATCAGTCACCTGATGCGCCCCACTGCATATGGGACACGGCTTCCTCTGCGGTTTGGATTCTCCTCTCTTTGCCTTTCCAAAGTTCCCCTCTGTCCTCGGGCGTTTGAGTGCCGGGCCCTGCTGGAAAGGGTCCTCCGCCGGACTGGGATAGGGATAACTCTGCCGAGCGCGTGTCTCGGCAAGTTCTTGCTCTGCCCGCCGGGCCAACATAACCGCTTCGTTAAAAGTGGGGAACCCTGCCGGTGGCATTCCCCGATAGGCGCCGTCCCCGGCGTCTCGCTGGATGCGGTCGACACCCTCGAAATCCTGAGTCAGTAGGCCTAGGCGCTCAGTGAGAGTTAGCATTTGCCCTGCTATGTCGCGTAGCTGGTTGCGAAGTAAGCGGTTGGCTGCGGCTACGGGATCCATCCTGTCCATTGAGAATGGTTAGCACTCGGTGGCCGGATCCTGGCCGTTGTCTGCTGTGATACAAAGAAACCACGTTAACCCTAAGGTTATAACCCTATCACCCTGTCTTACGATTACACCTACATTACGTCCCCTTTTCCCCGTACTCTCACGTACAACGCACCTATACCTTGGTTATCTCATGTCTAATTTGCTTGTGGCACCCTACACTGTGGATGTGGATCACGTCTACTATGGTTATGGTTGTTTTCTCTGATACCATTTAATCTGTAACGCCCCCGGGGGTTTTTGAGTCTATCAAAGCGGAAAATTGTGTGTATTATTTTTTTTTTTTCTTCTTAACAAGGTAACTTAAACCTCATCCCCGGTGCGTGCCAGACCGCCACATACACAAATTCTCTCTGCCCACGGACAGAGTCTCCTTTGTATATGCACGGCGTCTCATTTACAACAACATACCTCAACCATCAACCATACAATAGACATACATCGTCAAACAGAGTACAGTAGTTTAACTAATGTTTAAAAAGACTGGTGTCCACTCGACACCTTGTTGTTTTATTTTCAAGCGGAATATTAAAGCGGCATCAGTGTTTAGAAAGGATAAAACCAACGGTTGCAAGACCCGTGCCCACACGGCACTTTGTTTTGAGAAAACATTTTTGAAATCATTTGGTTCGTCATGAAAACGTGCCGCATACGAAAACATCACTAAAAGCATCCAAGCATAAATGTACACCTCATCCACAGCGCTAAGTAATACATGTCCACGGCTAATACGATCCACAAGCAAATTAACTAAAAGAAGCATAAGGGAAATGAGATAATAAACCCAAGTATCTGACTACGGTCCTCGCGACGCAGTCTCACCGCCCTCCCGGCTAACGCACCTCGTAACACCTGTCACGGAGTGGGTAATGTCAGTGACAAACAAAGTAGATGTCTAATAACAATAAGGAATAAGGAGCAAACCGAAAACACCGGAACCTTTCGCTAAAACCCTGCACATAATTAAGCTGGGCCCCAACCCCAGATTTATCAATTAAGTTGGGCGCCAACCCCAGAGTACCTGTCGGGGAGACTAAAGTCTCCCCTCGTGCGCAAATACCTCTTTGATGCATTTAACCTCTTCGCGGTGCTGGTGTGCTATCTTCAGCAGGCGCGAAGAGGTCCTCACGGCTCCCACCCCTTTGTGAGGTACACGGGTCAAAAGAGACCACTTCTCCGGAAAAGTACACCCATGCGGAGGCCAATCCGCCTGTGTACGTGCAGCATCCGAAACGGATTTGCCGAGATCGGCGTGTAGTGAGCACCGCGACCGTAGCCGCTTCAATTGTTAGATGAAATACAATTATGCGAAAGGTTAAACTGTCCATCTACTTTGTTAGATAAATTAAGAGCACTTTAATGACGATAGATGCACTTACTGCACTTGTTGCACTTATCGCAACCGTACCCACCTATTTAAAGAGAAATCGCAACACCTGAATCCTTCGCGCACCCCCGCTGCGCACTTGGACCTAAAGAAAGTCCGCAAGGATAACTATAGTCAAAAATGTGTACTAACAAAAGACCCAATTTACTCTTTTCGACGGAAAAGTCCAACACCGTCCGGGTTGACGAAAACCGGAACTCCCGCGCCGCCGTCGCCGTCTGTCGGAGCCCCGCGCGGTTCAGAACCGCGCGGCGTGTCTCCGCGGCGACGCCCACGCGGCGCGGTGCCTCGCGCGGGTGCTGCCCGTGCGGCGGCCGCGCAGTGCCCGCGCGGGTGCGGCCCCGCACGGCGCCCGCGCGGTTGCGGGTCCGCGCGGGTGCCGCCCGCGCGGCAGCCGCGCGGCGCCCGCGCGGCAGCCGCGCGGCGCCCGCGCGGCGCCCGCGCGGCGCCCGCGCGGCGCCCGCGCGGTGCCCGCGCGGTTGCGGGTCCGCGCGGGTGCCGCCCGCGCGGCAGCCGCGCGGCGCCCGCGCGGTGCCCGCGCGGTTGCGGGTCCGCGCGGGTGCCGCCCGCGCGGCAGCCGCGCGGCGCCGCGCGGTTGCGGGTCCGCGCGGGTGCCGCCCGCGCGGCAGCCGCGCGGCGCCCGCGCGGTTGCGGGTCCGCGCGGGTGCCGCCCGCGCGGCAGCCGCGCGGCGCCCGCGCGGTTGCGGGTCCGCGCGGGTGCCGCCCGCGCGGCAGCCGCGCGGCGCCCGCGCGGGCACGACCCACGCGGAGCGCGCGGGGTGCCCGTGCGGTCCCATCGCCGCTTGCGGCGGCGATCGGCCGTCCGCGTTCCCCTCCGCGCGATGCCCTAGCGGCACCGCGCGCCTCCGCCGTCTGTTCCGTGCCCTAGCATGATGACGACGACGGCGACGGTGACGGATACGACGGAGAAACCAAGAACTCGATGAAAAAGGACGACGGAAAAATCCCAAATAATTTTATAATAATTCTTTTACTAACCGAAGATCGACGAAAAGGTTGTCCGGTCGCGTTCGTGCCTTCGGTTCGATGTCCGGGAAGATCGGGCTCCTTCTCCTTCTCCTTTCTTTCGGCTAGGGTTCCGTCTTTTCCTTTTTCGCTTTCTTTCTCTCCTCACCGATTAGGGTTTTATTTTTCTTTTCTTTTCTTTCCGATAATCGGGATCCCTTATATAGCTCGTATTAAATCTTTAATTAATTTTCTTTTTAATTAGTACGTAAGAAAATTCTATTTTCCCTCATGGATAATTAATTAACTAATTAATTATCTCCTACGAGATAACCCACCTTATCTCTAACGGGTGCAAGATATTTTGCACGG
Source organism: Tillandsia leiboldiana (assembly GCA_029204045.2). Classification (NCBI taxonomy): domain Eukaryota; kingdom Viridiplantae; phylum Streptophyta; class Magnoliopsida; order Poales; family Bromeliaceae; genus Tillandsia; species Tillandsia leiboldiana. The sequence continues at coordinate 31,929,660 of CM055068.1, read as the reverse complement.
ATTCCGATGCATGACTAATCACCGTATCACTAGGAATTCCATTCCGGGAGATCCCGGTATCGGATTTCAGATCCGATCGCACCGTCGGCCTTCTTTTTCCGCGCTCTATCGCAGAAAAGTACTAGCACCACACACCGGCCAACTTTTAAGAATTGAATAATTTTATTTCACTTAGAGGCTTAAATGACTACATGTAAGTCAAAAATACCCCGAAAGGCCGGATCACTACATTCATCCTCTTGCTATCGCGCCAGAGCGTGATCTTCAGCGCTTTCCAATGCCGGACGCCGCTTGAAGTTCCGGGATTTGTTACGAGATTCATGCCTCGGATCTTGTGCTCTTTCTTTCTAGAGCCTTTCCTTCTTCGGCTCAGGTGACCGAAAGTTGGCTCTGATCACGTCTCCTTCGTCGCTCGGTTGGGGCGGTCTGGTCCTCGCCTTTAGTCCAAGTCGATTCTATATGAAGCGATTTGTGTTTCAACTTCGGTTGCTCTTCCTGTCGGCTGATGTAAATCGCGCATGTCATGTGTTGGGCGTGATCGGGACTGGTCCCGATCAAAATGCAAGTCCCTCTTTATTGACTCCCTCTTGTCGGCTATCGGCTGATACCTTCAACCGATGGCTTGCATTGTGGGCTGCGCTCTCACACTGTCACACCCCGGGGGTTTTATTTTAGCGGAAACGATACACCAAAGTAAGCGTAAGGTGCGTACAATTTTTTTGTTTAAAAACCTCCTTTCCCGGCGCGTGCCCAGACCCGCCACATATACAGATTTACTCGAAAATCGGGCAGAGTCTCCTCTGTATATGCACGGCGTCGCGGCTGTTACAATAGTCGAACACAAGCAATCATTTTCCATTTAATCACAACAGTTCGAAGTAGTACGGTGCATGAAGACGAAACAATACCCGTGGCCAGTCAAGTTGAACGTATAAACTCACCGTTTTGAAAACAGGCCCACACGGCCTTAGGTTTTGAAAACCGATTAGAAAACGGCATAAATCCACAAGGTTTGGAAAACGGGCCCACCCGACCCTAGACTTTTGAAAACAGTTTTCGAAGTCCTTTTTCTTTTGTTTTCTAGTTGGTTTGTTTAGAAAACGGCCAAACGGGAACAATAAAGGAAACAGTAGTGCATAACCAGAACGAAAGTAATCAACATCCACACGACCCCACAAGGGTATCGAGAACCACACAGTAACCTACAATACCAAATAAAATACAGAGAAAGTAAAGAAAACAGCATACTAGGGCTCCCACAGCCCGACTGCTCCCACCTCGGCCTCACCGTCGCCTACCTCTACCCCCTGGAGGTACCTGTCACAGAGTGGGTAGTCAGCGACACTATCATAATAACAATACTAAAGCAGTAAAGTAATACCAAGCCACAAAAGTAAGACTAGCCGGAGCAACCACTCTACTCGTAACGGTAACTCGCAACCACCTGTACCACATGTGACACCTGTAACCCCGGTAACACCTGTAACACCTGACCTCGTCGGGCACCAATCCCGGCGGGTCGCACACCTGACCTCGTCGGGCACCAATCCCGGCGGGTCGCACACCTGACCTCGTCGGGCACCAATCCCGACGGGTCGCACCGCTCACACCTTGGTGCCTCAAACCCCACACCTACGGGGGCCCCACTACATCCCCTCGTGGGTAACACGGGTCGAAGACCGCCTTTCCGGAAAAGAGCACCCTTTGCGGTGGCCAGACCGCGGGTGCGCGTGTCGCAACTCGAGCATAAGTAACCAAGACACGGGGTAATATAGTACATCATAGAAACCGTCAGCGTTAGTACTGATTAACAATAAAAATCCCTTTCGGAATACTAACACTATACTCAGCCTCGACCGTAAACCCACCTTTTTGTTGTCGCGCTCCTGACCGATGCTAGGTTCTCCCGCGTCTCGGGTGCCCGCCCGGACCTACAAGAACCTGTCATACAGGAGTCAGAAATTTAAGACTCTGTAAGATTAAAGACTAGAACACCCGGCGCCCCCCCACCTTGCGCACAATTCGTACACGTACACGCCCGGCCCCGCGCGGCTGGGCGGCGTACTACCTGCGTGCGGCGCCATCCGCACGCGGCGTCACCCACATGCGGCGCTTCCCACTTGTGGGTGCGCGCGGCGCTGCCCACATGCGGCGCTGCCCGCATGCGGTGCCGCCCGCGTGCGGTGCCGCCCGCATGCGGCGCTGTCCGCATGCGGGGGCATGCGGCGCCGCCCGCATGCGGCGCCGTCCGCATGCTGCGCCGTCCGCATGCGGTGCCGCCCGCACGCGGCGCCGCCCGCATGCGGTGCCGCCCGCACCCGCATGTGGAGCCGCCCGCACGCGGCGCCGCCCGCATGCGGTGCCGCCCGCACCCGCATGTGGAGCCGCCCGCATGCGGTGCCGCCCGCACCCGCATGCGGAGCCGCCCGCGTGCGGCGCCGCCCGCATGCGGTGCCGCCCGCACCCGCATGCGGAGCCGCCCGCATGCGGCGGCGCCCGCATGCGGCACCGCCCGCATGCGGTGCCGCCCGCACCCGCATGCGGAGCCGCCCGCGTGCGGCGCCGCCCGCATGCGGTGCCGCCCGCACCCGCATGCGGAGCCGCCCGCGTGCGGCGCCGCCCGCATGCGGCACCGCCCGCATTCGGTGCCGCCCGCACCCGTATGCGGAGCCCCCCGCATGCGGCGGCGCCCGCATCCGCATGCGGTGCCGCCCGCATGCGGCGCCGCCCGCATGCGGCGCCGCCCGCATGCGGCGCCGCCCGCATGCGGCGCCGCCCGCATGCGGGGCATGCGGCGCCGCCCGCATGCGGCGCCACCCGCATGCGGTGCTGCCCGCATGCGGCGCCACTCGCACGCGGCGCCGCCCTCATGCGGCGCCGCCCGCATGCGTGGCTCCGGTGATGGTGCCGACTCCCCTCCTCCCTTTTTTTCTAAGAGAACCAAGAAAAGCCCAAATCAAGAACCCTAACCTATGCTCACCTTGGTTTCGTCGGCTAGGGTTGATCTAGGGGATGATCGTCCTCTTCTTGCGTGAAGGGTATGCCGGCGATCTTCCCTCTCCTCACCCGCTCCGCCTTGCTTCTCTACTCGACCGGTTGGGAAACAATAAGGTTTGGTTGGGAAACTGAAAGGTTGGGGAAGTGGGTTCTCGTTGCCCTTGGGGTTTCGTACGTAGGGGAGTTGTGGGGAGTGGTGGAAAGTTGGGGGGGGGGGGGGGGGGGGGGGAAGTGGTGGGAAGTTGCGGGGAAGTGGTGGGAAGTTGGGGGGTTGTGGGAAGTTGGGGGGGGGGGGGGGGTTGTGGGGAGTTGCACGACCGGGAAAAGGCGGGAGCGGTTAAGATGGCGGGAGCGGTTAAGTTGGCGGGAGCGGTTAAGTTGGGGAATGGGAATGAACCCAATTCAAGTCAAAAGCGGGTAACAAGTCGGGTGCGAACCAGGGGCCGGTCTGCCTGAAAAACCGCGTTGACCACCTGAACCGCTAGCCACCTTCCGGAATTTATTCCGGGAGATTCCGGCGTCGGAATTCAAAACCGATCGCGCCGCCGTTCTCCGTTTCGCGAGCTTTATTAACTAAAAATACCCGCGAGCCCCGACGGTCTGTCCGGAAACTAGGAATTATTCGATCACCCTCCAGCCCCCGAAACGAATTGCGAAATAAACGAAACCAAAAGTAGACCCAAAAACATTTTAAACCAGCGGCTACTACACACACTACTGAGATCGGTCCGGATTAGGACGCGGATCCTTCTTCGGTTGACCCTTTCTTTCGTCGACTGATGATGTTAGCCGACGGTACACGCCACGTGTTGCTCCCTTAAGTGGCGCAAAATTTTGGTCTCAATAGTACCGTAATCCACAGACGATGCCCTGACGGTTGTGGGAAAAACCGGAAGCGAAAATCGTGTATCGCTGTCCAAAAACACCAAAAACGTAAACCGTCGCATCCAAGTCCTTTCCGATGACAAAAATCGTCCACCACTGGGATCCATTAACCGCTAACGGCGACTCGACGACGAATGAAAAGTCGAGCAGCAATCCTGACCTCTAGCGTTGCCTCGATGACAATTGTGACAGTAAACCGCGAAGCGAACCCACAAACGACGACGAACAACCCGATTCTGCTACTCGAAAGCCTGTCCAAGAAGTTGACGGCGGCGCGGCGGTGAAGTGCGCTGGCAAGGCTGCACACTGATGGTGCGCGTGGGCGGCTGCGTGCTAGGGCTCACACGGCGGCAGCGCACTAGGTGCACGCGGCGGTTGCGTGCCCGAGCGGTGCGCGTGGCGGCTGCATGCCAGGGCTGCGTGCTGGGCACACGCGGCGGTCTAAATCCGTTTGCACAGATTCCGATGTTAAGTCTTAACAGATACCGAAAATCCCCACACTTACACTCCCAGACCCGATAACTTAAAAGCAACATTTCGGGAGATTCGCAAGTCGGATTCGCGATCCGAACACACCGCTAATCTCCGTTTGACGAACCTGATGACGTGACGACCTTCCCCTCCGAAGATCTCACCCAAAAGTTAGTCCGAACCTTACACAAAGAAAACCCGCAAATCCGTCAAATCTTATTTTTCACGCTTTTCGGTGCAACCCGCACACCGGATTTAAAAATAGGTTCAACCAAAACCTTAAGCCACCACTCACCAATAACCCGGTGAGAGCCACTTCTAGGAATAAATTCCCTGGTAGCTAAAAACAACACCCTCTTTAAATTTTGAAATAGACCAATTTCATTCAAATAATCGAAATTTCATACAATTCTAAAATTCAAAAATTATTGTTATTACAAGCTGTTAGACTCTATCTTTTGCAGGTTTGACGATTTGCCTATGCGGGATTTTTCGTATGGATAGCGAATTTGTTAGCGAGACCGGATTGCAGTTTCGACCCCGAGGCATGACAGGCACGGTTGGCACGACTCATATGGGTCGTGCCATTATAGGCAATGAGCTTGCTTCTTGGTCAGGCACAGCTCATGCCCGCCATGGGTTGTACTAGGCCGGATTGACGGACCCCTAATAAAGGATCGGCTCAGCACGATTTAGAAAGCTAGGCCGAACCAGGCCTTCATGGATCCGAATTGTAGTCGGCGCAATCTCGTGAGGACGACAAGATTGAGGAGGTGGTGGTGATATCCTTAGTTACTTAATTCGTAAAAAATTCACAAATTATTGATAAATAATTTACGAATTTAAATTAAACATATCATTTTCAAAATTATTTAAAAATTTAAAATAATTTATAAATTTTTGAGCCAAAAAATATTATTCGTGAATTACTCTCGAATCCCAAAATTTTGGAGAAAAAAATTAGCATTTAGGCCCGTTTGGGAAATATTCAAAATTCCGTTTTAGACTAATTTCCTCTGTTTTGTAAAAACTCTTGTTAGTTTATTAGTTGGCTCGTTTGTATAGTCCAACAACGTAAAAATATAACAAGATAATTTTGCTGTTTCGAAATATTTTTGGAGAAAAAAAAAAATGCTCTGAGCGGCGAAATTTTTTTTTCCATTTTACGCGTACGACTTCTCCCTCTCGCAAATTTTCGCATTTCACCATTCTTTAAAAATTTAAAATCTAAAATTTCAAATTAAAAATTAAAAATTAAAAAATTAAAAATTAAAAATTAAAAATTAAAAATTAAAAATTAAAAATTAAAAAGTTAAAAGTTAAAAATTAAAATTAAAAATTTTAAAAATTAAAAATTAAATTTTAAATTTAAATTTAAAATCTAAATTTAAAATTTAAAAATTTAAAATTTAAATTTAAATTTTGAAATTTAAAATTTGAAACTAAAAAATTTAAAAATAAAATCTAAATTTAAATTTTAAATTTTGAAATTTAAAATTTAAAATTTAAAATTAAAATTTATTATATTGAAATTAAAATTTATAATCTTAAAATTAAAATTTATTATTTTAAAATTAAATTTATTATTTTAAAATAATAAAATTTTATGTTTAAAACTTAAAATTAATATTATAAAATTTTAAATTTTAAAATTTTATATTTGATATTTTAAATTTTAAATTTTAAATTTTAATTTTAAATTTTAATTTTAAATTTTAATTTTAAATTTTAAATTTATATTTGAATTTTTTAATTTTGGTGAGCAAGTTTGATACAATGTTTGATATTTGAAAATTAAAATTTAAAATTTAAAATTTCTCATTCAAATTTTAAAATTTTAAAATTCAAATTCAAATTCTAAATTTTTAAATTTAAAATTTAAATCCTAATCTTAAATTTTAAAATTAAAAATTTAAAACTAAACATTTGTATTTTTAAATTTAAATTTTTGTATTGAAAATTTAAATTTAAAATAAAATATTTTTTTAAAGTTGGCAATCCAAATAATAAAAAATAGAGTAATATTTTTACAAAATATTAAATTTTTTAAAATATAAAATATTATATAAAATAAAATTTTATTTTATTTTTTAATAATTACGAACTTACTTTTTACCTTATTTGAAAGTACAGTATACATTAGGGCTTTTTTTGAAATTGACCCTATAAAAATTTAAATTTTTGAAAATGGCCCTGCAAAATTTGTATTTGCAAAAATAGCCCTCTTCCTGCCAACTGGGCGAGCCACGTCAGCCGGTGCGCCACGTCAGCTCGCCACATCAGCCGGGGTGGAAAAAAAAAAAGTTAAACACGTAGATAGAACCTGCGTGTTATAAACACGCAGGTACAACCTGCGTGTTCTAAACACGCAGGCTGAGCCTGCGTGTTTAGAACACACAGGCTGGCTCTTCTTGTAGGCTTTTTTTTTTTTTTTTCTTTTTTCTTTTTTCTTTTTTCTTTTTTTTTAATAATAATAAACTTTGGATTAGTATAGTTTTTTTAATACACATATTAAAATAATTATTTTTCAATAGTTTAAAATAATTATTGATTTATTATACATTTATACAGTATAAAGAAGAAAGTAGAAGAATTAATCTAATTTTAATTACGGTCAAAATCTTAAAATATTATCAATATCGGAGGACATATTTATTTAAAATTAACTAAATTATCAAAAATATTCATATTGCGAGCATTCTATTTAAAATATAACTAAAATATCTATTTTAAATTAAATTAAATTAAAAATAAAAAAGACTTTATCAATAGAAATAAATACTAAGCTTATAAAAAAAAAGTGATGATTAAATTGAACCCCGAATAATTCATATTATGAACTGAATTTAAAAAATTATTCTATGTGATAGTGAGTTGAATTAAAAATAAAAAAAAAACTATTCCACTTCCCCCACCCCCCAAGGCGGGGCCTGCGTGTTTAGAACACGCAGATTCTACTTGCGTGTTTAGAACACGCAGGTTCTATCTGCGTGTTTAATTTTTTTTTTTCCATCCCAATTGATGTGGCGAGCTGACGTGGCGCACCGGCTGACGTGGCTCGCCCAGTTGGCAGGAAGAGGGTCATTTTTATAAATACAAATTTTACAGGACTATTTATAAAAATTTAAATTTTTATAGGCTCTATACATTACGAGCCGTCAGACGTCACTAATGCCCTAAAGAAAGCACTTTCCTCTTTGAAAGAAAAAAAAAAAAATTATAACACCCTCCCACCCTCCCACCCTCCCACCCCACCTTAAATTATAACACCCTCCCACCCCACCTTCTCCCGCCTCCTCCCACCCCGGATCGCGTGCGCTCGTCAAGCCGCCATCGGATCGGAAGTTGGAACCCTCCCAGGCCACTCGCCGCTCGCCATCGGAACCCCTCCCGGGCCGCGCGCCGCTCGCCATCGGATCCGCGTGCCGCTCGTCATCTTCCTCGCCGCCACCAGTTTGTGAGTTCTGATTTTGTAAATTTGTGATTTTATAAATTTGTGATTTTATAAATTTGTGATTTTATAAATTTATATATTAATTCATAGTTTTGGTGACTTGAGTGGAATTAATATTTGGTCTCAATTAATCTAATTTTTCTCTTTTATCTACCAATTAGTTTCTTTCTAATCATTCAATCATTGGCCAATTTATCTCCACAGAAAGTTTGAAGTGCTCGACCATTGGAGAATTAACCGCTTTAAATGGCTTTAAATTAGTCTGTATTTATGGCTACTGTGATACCCACAACTTGCCCTGCATGTGTTCTGGCCCGATCTCCATACCTAAAATTTTTCTAGCACTTCCTAAGTCATTCATATCAAATTTCCGGCTCAACTGATCTTTTAATCATTGCACTTATTTCGAATTCTTGGCCGCTATCAGCATATCATCTACATACAACATAAGTAGAATAAACAAACCATCTTCAAGCTTCCGATAGTACACTCAATACAAACTCCTGCTAACCATGCTCGATCATAAACCCGTCAAACTGCTTGTACTATTGCCTCGATGCTTGCTTAAACCCTTAGAGATATCTTTGCAGTTTGCATACTAGGCTCTATTTCCTCGGTTGAACAAATCGTTGAAACTGCTCCATGTAAATTTCTTCTGCTAGATCTTCATAAAGAAATGTTGTCCGAACATCAATATGCTAAAGCTTTATATCAAATATAGCCACCATAGTTAGGAGTATCCTGATTAATGCGTGCTTCACCATAGTGAGAAGACCTCATTAAAGTCGACTTCGTTCACCTACGCATAGCCCTTGGCTACTAACCACGCCTTGAATATTTTTGGTACATTATCTACACAATGATTTTTCTTGTAGATCCACTCACAACTGATGTCTCTTTTCCTTTCCGGTAATGGAACTGGATTCCACATTTGATTCTTCTGTAGAGATTCCATTTCCTCTGTCATAGCTGCCATATATCTACCACTATTTCTCTCTTGCATTGCCGCTTGATCATCTGATGTAACCAATAAAGCATAAGATACAACATCCTCCAACCTGTAGCGTGATGGTGGACTTATCTGTCTCTGTTTCGTTCTGTTCCTTTACCAATAGAGTGGGGCTTCTCCAAAGTGCTGTCAACTGGGTCAACCTGTGTAACATGATTATCCTAATAGTGGGACTACTGCAACTAATCATCTATACCTTGCCACTCTACTTGAATCTGTGTGGTCTTTGATTGGTCTTCATATTGAGTCTTTCTGTAGCATAGCCTTCTCATTGAAAACCACGTCTGTCACGCCCCGGGGTTGAAACTGCGACCCGGGCTCGCCAACAGATCCGCCAGCTATACGAAAACCCCGCATAGGCGAAGCGTCCAACCTGCAAGAAAAGGGACTACAGCTAAACAGATATCAGAACTATAAAATAAAACTGCTGTAAAACTAAAAATCGATCATCTGTACAATTGAAAAAAATGATACAATATCCATCTCCCATAAGTGATAATCATACAATATCCTCTAATACAAAACCCAAAACTCAACAGGGAGGTAACCTGAAATGATACATCAGTGTACAGGTTCTCAGTACAAGTCAGATCCTCACAATACAATAATCTCTCAAAAGTGAAAATAAAATAATCTACTGACTGTACTACAAGTCTCCAATGTGGGGGTACAGCTATTCTCTAGAGATAGGTAGGGATCTAGCTCGTGACTCCCTCGCCTCGAACAGCAACCGCATAATCAGCAACACCCGCTAATGACTCTGCAAAACAAAGGAGAGGAAGAAAAAGGAAGGGGAGAACCCCCAACGGGTGTGAGAACTACACCAACACGTAGTTCTCAGTGGGTACCGTCACCAGGCCCGATGGTCTACCTACTAAGTCTACTAGAGGCATAAGATAACTATGCAGTAAAAACTGAATAAGAAAAGCTAGAGATACTTTACAGCTACCATGCCTCTATCTAAATGCTCAATGGGTGATGTCGATGGAAAGATATGCAACCACTCGCACACGAGGTGCTCAATCGACCCAATCGAGCTGACTGCCACATCTGGTCCAGTCAAGCCTGCGCCTCCCTAGTGTATCAACGTAGGGTGTCCAATTGGACTAACTCGCTATCGAATAGTGGCACATGCAGGCTATAATCGAAATCCACACTCTCTCTCAGAACGGATAGACTCAAGATCCTCAAGCATCTCGTACAACGGTTGAAGTACTCTCAACGACACGGGACCACCGTCAACCCAAACGGCTCCCAACAACACTAGCACTGGTCTAATCAGAGCTACTAGACTTCACTCAGCCCCCAGGTACGAGTGCAACAATAAAAATACCTGCCTGAATAAACCCAATCCATGGACCAGTAAAAAATTGGTACTGCCTGCTCTGCCGGCCGCATCGGGTATGCTACTGACGCATAACACTGACCCAAAGAAATAGTATCAAGAACTCAAAGCCTGCCTGCCTGTCGCACACTCCGGAGTGGCACTCGAGGGGAGCGACCCACACGAGTAAAGTAATAAGTCACAAGTATCATAATATAGCAGGACTAGATCACGACTATGCTCAAGTGGGAAAACCCATCCACTAAATAAACACCGATCCTCAATCTGATGCAAAAGTAAACATCCGGTCAACCGCCCAATGTCCGCGGTCGCCACAATACCTTACCATCCACAAATCCGGTACAACAACCGACATCCGGTCAACCGCCCAATATCCGCGGTTGCCGCAACACCCCACAACCCACAATCAAGTCCAACCTGTCCTAGACTCAAAGTCTCGACTACACTATCCCAAACCCCTGTCCGAACCCGAGCAACATGAATCACATGTCTGACTAAAAAGAAGAAAAGAAGCAAATATGGTTTCTTCTAAGTCAAGTCCCAATATGATAGTGTAGCAGTAAAAGATGGCTTATCTAGATGTCCATGCAAGCATGCAAGTGTCCTCAAGGAAGATAGAAGAAAGAGTATAACAAATAGTAGCTCCACAAAGGTATAACCAACATGCCAAACTCACTAATCAACTACACCTGTCCATAATCCATGATTTATAATAAATCATCAAAGTGATACCTGCACATAGATATATCATCCCCCATCGAATAATCGAACCTCAAAAAGGTTATGTGCTAACATGGCATGCTAATAAATCATCACTATAGTATATCAATCCCACATAAATAAGCCAATGATTAATCAGGATAATGAATCAAGCATGATTTCTATCTCATCTAGTATGAACATAACCATCTACAATATGCTAGATTTCAAATCCACTAAAACATGTACAATAATCAAGTAAGCATCAATCCACAAGATCTAGGCCATTTCCCATGCTTACATCTCAATCCTATGGGTTGTACATTAAATCATGCATGCTATCAATCACAGAGGGTAACATTCCTTTAGGTAAGCTTACATCAACCATCAACATGGATATCCACTATTGCCAGTTCTCATAGTACATAACATGAATATAAACCTTGCAATTCCTGATACAATTCCCTTACTAAGCTTACCCCCCAATCACATATATTGTACCCTAAATATGCATGCATTCTAACAGATAGAATTAGAGAACCGCCCACCGGTTCTGGAGACGAAGCAACCCACCTGAAACGCTTTCCGCAAGCAAAGTCGAAGTCGGTGAAGTGCGCAGTCACTCATTAACAAAATCCGTCGAAACCGCACTCTCGGTACTTGGTCGCACAAGCCTCTACTCCAACCAACATTACAACCAACAATCAATCAACACCACAAACACACCCCAAACACCCCTTGCTGTTTTTACAAACCAGCACAGGAAAAGGGATTTTTCACCTGTGTGCAGTCCTCCAAAAAATCCAGAAAAATCACGGTTGCAATCCTCGCGACGAGTAGATGCAAATCGAATATTTATACTCCTTATTCCGACACCTGTAGGCCAAGATACGCACAAAACATCGCGGTAAGCCAAATTCCCTCACAATCACAAGTCTGCGGAAATCAGTCCCAAAGAAGCCTAAACATCACCTTCGAAATGACCTCCAAAAATTTCGATAAAAATACGGCTGCGTTCCTCTCGAAGCGTAGATGTCGATCAAGTCCTTAAACGTCCCGTTCCGATGCCCGTAGGCCGAGAAAACCCAACAATACTCCACCGCTGTCCAAAAGTCCGCCGCAGAAAAAGGGGTCAAAAGATATCTCGGGAACATCACCAAAAACTTGAAACGGAGTAATGTGATCAACACGGAAATCGAAGGCGTAACTCTCGGGAACGCGCTGCCACAAAAATCGGCTCAAAACTCCATCGGGGTAGTCCAGGGTAGCTCGCGGACTGAACTGCGTCGGAAGGAGCCACCGAAAGAGGAACGTCGCAGTGCGCCGAATCGCAGAAACCGTCGATGTCGCGGCCTACAAAAATTCTCACAATCCTTAAAAAGGTGGAGGACTAGGTGAAGAAGAGCTCTGCCAGGGGGGGGGGGGGGGTTCCAAGAAAAACTCCCAAAATCTCGAAATGGGGAAAGAGGAGGGCCTATTTATAGGCAAAGTCCAAAAAAAGGACTTTGGGGGACATTTTCGGGCGCCCGAAGTTTTCGAGCGCCGAACATCAAGCAGCCATGGCCGCGCCCGAATTCACCCGGGCGAGCCACGTGGCCTGCCCCACGCACCAGCGGGGCGCAGCCAACCAGGCCGCGCCATGCGGCACACCAACTCGTCGGGTGGTTGGCGCCAGCCAACCACCGCGCGACGCGTGGCACGCCCACGTCGCGCTCAACAGCCCCGCGCGGTACGGCTACCCGCCCCGCGCGGTACGGTCACCTGCCCCACTCCTCGCGTGGACCGAGCGCAGGTGAACCGGCCAACCCGGGGCCGCCACGTGGCCCCACCCTGGTCCACGCCTCCCGGCGCTCTCCCGTAGACCGCGCCTCGCAAGCCGGCCAACCGGGAGCCGCCACGCGTCCATCCCCCAATGCACGCCCAGCCCCGTGGACCGAGCGGCCCGCGCCTCTGCCCGCAGCCGCGCCGCCGTGCTCCGCCGCCTGCCCGTTGCCGCCGGCGCTACCCCGGCTGCCGGAACAGTACCCCTTTGCCTCGAAATCCATGCTTGGGCATCCGGGCTCCAAAAAATATAAATAGTCCATTTTTATCGTTTTCGCGCGTTAAGTCCAAATCCGATGTCCGTTTTGCCCAATTCCACTTCTAAAATTTGTCGAAGGCATCCCAATAAGTAATCTTAATCCAAATTTCGCACAGAGTCCAATTCTTGGGTCCGATTCGCGCACAAACACCTCCAACACACAGCATAGGCTTCCAGAAGTCACTAATCACACTGCAAAAGCTCTGCGAAGGTCCGGGTCATCACATCGTCCTTGCTAATCACTTTCTTCTTAGCAACGGGATCCCACAACTTGTATCCTTTAACCCCTTTCTCATACCCTAGAAAGATGCAGGGACTTCGAGTCTAATTTTGTATGCTTATTCTTTTGGACATGGACATAAAGAGGACAGCTAAAGACCCCCTAATGAGGGATGATCTGCAAGTTTGTTAGTCCTTACTTCCTCCGCTGTTGTGAGTTTAATAGCTGTGGCTGGAGACTAATTAATAATGTAGTACGCCATGTCCTCTGCTTTAGTCCAAAACTACTTTGGCAAATCCGCATATAACTTTTATGAATCTGGCATTTTCTAGCAATCTCCAGTTTATCCTTTTTGCTATTCCATTTTGTTGTGTAGTTCTTGGAACTGTATAATGGCACAATACATTCATCGTTGCAGAATTTCTTACTCCCAAGATGCAAACTCTCCATCATCATCTGTTCAAAGAATTTTGACCTGCTTTCTAGTTTGTTTTGCCTAAGGGTTGCTATACTTCATTAATATAGCATAAATTTTTAGATACTTAAACATATAACTAACTAATCTGATTTTGAGATATATTTGTGGGCTTGTTGAGGGCCACTCTGGCACCCTTTCGTTTTCGTTCAAATGTTTTGTGGGCCTCTTCTTTTTCGGTAATCTATCTATCCTGTCGGCAGAATTATGTAGAATTTTTTATAGTTTGAACTCTCTGCAGTGTGTATTTATTCATCTAGTAAATATTCTGTAGTTAAATATCTAACGTCTTTTGTCTGTATATATTTTTCTGCAGTACTATTAGAAGGGCTGAAAATTTTTTATTGGTGAGCTAAAAGTATTTTCTATTCTCTACATCACAATGTCTGATGGTCCTGGGCTCGAATCACTTGTAGACCGTATGTGCCTTCTGAGTACTCTGAATAAATCTTCGACTATAATCATATCTTAGACTAGATATCTTTTGCGGCATTATTGGCTTGCTCAAAAGGATCAACTAATTCATATGATCAATTCAAGCAAGAAATACAGATGAATGCTTATCAATCTTGTTTTTGCTTGCAGAGACTATATCTGTTATTACAAATGATGGGCGTAATATCGTGGTAAGTTTTATTTTTTATTTTTTATTTTTTATTTCTGTGAAATCTCAACAACACATACTCTTGGAAAAATCAACCAAGTCTAACAAATTTTCCTCACAATTTTTCTGCTTAGGTCATTGATTATTACAGCAACTTCCATTAAGTGCTATTCCTTTATTATGTAACTGTATTCCTTGTTTCTCATCCTTACGTTTACATCTTAAAATTTTTTTACTCTTCTAACTTCTCTTATAATCCCTGGGACATATACAATTCTATGATTTAGTTCTATTTGGAGTGGCAATTTCCTTTCAGATAAGAAAATTTGACCTGATTGAACAACATTTGTTTCACCATTTTACCTTTATGTACTGCTTTGTTTCTGCAGGCTTCAACCTGCAAATTTTTGGCTGTAAGCATGCCCCTCATTTAAAATGGTTAATGGTAGTTATCCAATTGCTTCAAGAAACTGGTCATAATTTATACAATGCACCCTTTATTAGGCCAACTACTATAGCTTGTAGTAGGGGTGTCATGAGGTGAACACGTAGGGCCGGCTCGTGTTCTGCTTTTTTAATAAACGAGCCGAACAATAGCTGGCTCGTTAAAATATCGAGCTGAAAAATCCAGCTCGTGTTTTGCTCATTTATAAGTTGGATTGTCAGCTCTACTATTGGGTGAAAAGTTGAAAGAAAATTAGAAAATTAGAATCTTAATATATAAAATTTATAAAATATAGGTTTCATTACATTTAAGTTGGCCTAAAAATTATTTGAGAGAGAGAGAGAGAGAGAGAGCGTGCGCATGCGCGCTAGTATAGGATTGAGGATTGATAATATATGAATAGTGTTTACTATCGTGCTAGTATACGATTGATAATATATGAATAGTGTTTACTATCAACTTTCCCACTCTTTGATTATTACTATTCTACCAACATTTACTAAATCCTAGATATTCAATGATCAAAAAGTTGATAGTAAACATTATTTCCATACTATCAATAGTATCTAGCTCCACTATATATATTTTCGAGCTATACAGAGCCGAACACGAGCCGAACACGGCCTATAAGTTTAGTCATAAGCTATTGGTATCTCAATTACCCCCCCGCCTGCATTAACATTGCGTCAATTTTCACCTTGCATTATATTACTGTGCAGGCCCAAAAATATGGAATAATTGTTGAATTTAGTTGCCTAATTTCATCAAAATGAACTAATGGAGTAAAGTTTACTTAATTGAGTTAACTGACACCATTTGCAAAATTGTTTCCATATACTTTTACAGCTGAATTCAATAATTATCTCAAATTTTGGACTTGTGTGAGTTAGAGACAAAAATTTATAGTGAAAATTGTCATAATTTTTGATGCAACGGGGTAATTGAGACATGAGCTAAAATGCTAGGGGGATTTTTGTAATTTAGACAAACTTAATATAAAGAACTTGAGTCTTGGCATAGTTGTACTCCGTTGGCAGAGGTTCTGGGTTTGTAACCATTTGTCCTTGATTGTTTTTTCATCCTATAAAATTGCACAGGATCTCCCTACCTTTCAAATTTCCATGACAGATTCTGTGCGCCTTCCCTCCATTCAGTACCCTTGGTTCCTCTGTGCAGATGAGCTTTGTAGTTTCAAGTCACCATCGGAGCCTGTGCCATACTTTCCATTGGACTCTTGGTCCTTGAGCTGACCCTTTAGCAACTGAGTTGAGCTGAGTCGAGCTTTTCTTGCTCATGCAGAGTCTTTACATTCCTGCTTGACTCCTTGCAAGCCAGGTGTCAATTCACATCTTTAAGTTGGTGTTCATGTTGGCTCACATAGTGTTACTCGATGTTAACTCAATTCGAAACCGAGCCTTTTCATTGCCATGCAAGTTCAGGTGATAGCTGATGCCACCTTTGCATCATCACCAAGATTTGCTAGGTTAGAAGTCAACTAAGGTTCCTCTATTGAGTTTGGCTTGGTTCATCAAGTGCCACTATTAGAGGTCAATCTATACCAACAAATTCTCAACCTTCGGTTGTTTTCACTCTAGGATAATTCCTGTGTCACCTCATTTATATTGGTGAGCAGTAGTGCCTCTCCACTTTCAAATTTACTGATAACAATTTCTTTTCTTTCTTTTGATTTTAGGGCATTTTGAAAGGGTTTGATCAAGCTACTAATATCATTCTGGATGAGTCACATGAGAGGGTATACTCTACAAAGGTTTGTCTACATTCTCTTTGTTATATGGTTCTTTTATGTTATTCGCATTATAATTTTAATCTATACCGTGGTTTTTCACTGATGGTTCATGGATTACTGTTGTATCATAATATTTTATTGACTTCTAAGTACTTAGGATATCTTTGTTGCTTTTTTTTGTCCTAATTGAGAAAACCTACAGAAGTTAACTACTTATGGTAACTAGATGATTGTACAATTTAAACAGTGGTGCTTGAGAAAATGCATGTAGTAAAGATATGCATAAACTGAAAAGTAGAAATGGTTTTCCTTTACTTCTCACTAAAATGTTCATGTAGTAAAGGAGTTCTAAAAATGTATGGAAAACTCATGGATTATAGGGTAGTTTTTTTTCTTTCGATAGATACCTTTCAACTGTCTATTTTGTTCGAATTTTCCTAAATTGAAAGGGGATTCTTTAAAATAAACTGCTCCATTAAATATCAGCTGGCAACATTTAACGAAATCCACAATCAGTTGACAAGGTGTTTAGAACTGTTAAATTTAACGGCATCACTATTAAGTGTAACAAAATCTCCAATTTAATTAGTGAAAATCAAAAGAATCAGAAGTTCAGGGGTTCTCAATAACTATATGGCCAATATTGAAATTAGCGACAATGTTCACCAGGAGTACCTCATCATAATTCAATCAGGAGCTTCGTACAGAACTTGTACGAACTGTTGCCTGTATAAAACAATTTGACCCATTTATCAAGCTTTTACTCAGAATCTATGTTTCTCAGAATTGTTTTTGCATTTGCAGGAAGGTGTACAACAGCTTGTATTAGGGCTGTATATTATAAGGGGTGATAACATGTATGCCTCGCATCCTAATCTTTTTTCTTACGTTCTATATTGCGGACACTTTTACTTCTGATATTTTTTTAATATTCAACATTTGCAGTAGTGTTGTGGGAGAGTTAGATGAAGAGCTGGATGCGAACCTGGACTTGTTGAAGCTTAGGGCACACCCCCTTAAGCCTGTGATTCACTGATCTATAATAAAGTACAACGTACTAGCTTTTTGAATGCATAATATAAGCATATTTGGTATTCCCAACAAAAGCATTGCACCATATATCTCAGTAGCCTTTGGAATTTAATGAGCCTGAGTATCTGATTTTATTACAAATTAGTGTTAGAGGCCTTTCAATGTGAATGCTGTGACATTGGTATTTTTGCTGTATTGTTTCTTGATTTTGGAGTGCATCTGATTAGCTACCTGTGATTGTAGTGAACTTTGTAGTTGTGATTATTGTAGCGGGTTGTCCCATTTATTTAATACTAACAATGCATGTTCTATTAGTGCAGATTTGTTCTTGTTTAGGTGTTTAAGAATCCTGAAGATACTGAGTTTTGTTTCATGTAGAGGATATGTTGCATTGAAGGCAGAGAATTTGCATTATTTGTGCAGTGATTACTTCTAGCTTATAATGTTCTGTTAGATTTCTTTGCGGGAAGATTCTCTTGTTCTTCGACTATCTTTTTAATATAGTATCTCTGTCCTCTTTGTGAACCACTTGAAGAATTTAATAAGAGTAATACCATTGTGCGCCTATTAAGATACCAAAATTCTAGTTGATGAGACAAGTAACAAACATGACATCTAACTTGGATTTCAGATTGAGAATTTGAGCTAATTTGCAGTAGCAGATCCTCTAGATATCGTCCATGGGAAGTTTTGTTCCCGGCTCATGTAATACTGATTTGATGGCTCCTCTGATACTCTGATTTGACGATCGGTTTGAAAGGTACGCCTATCTATAATTCTAGATTAGTTTTTATGTGAACCACTGAATCACCCGCGATGGTGGATGTGCCCTGAGTATTTAAATTGTTCGGATTAGTGGGTGTTGAGGGATTTCTCTTGCAATGGATCAGGGATAAAACACTCATAATTAGTTGTTACTAGTGTAGGGCTTGTGCTGTGTGGCGTGTAGATACTATTTCATCAAATTAATATGTATAATAAAAAAAAAATTTAAGATTGAGTATAAAAAAATATTCTCGACATCACCATCCTGCGTCTTCACCTTGGGCATTGTCTCAATCCGCCTCACCCTTTACGTGGGCAGCAACACCGCCTTTTTTGTGGTGCGGTTGCGGCTCTTGGCCAACGCAACCATGCTGATGACTGCCTCGAACCTGAGTGCCCTTTACTCGTAGGTCGTCGCCCTCTACGGCCTCGTCCCACTTGACTTAGTCCTTACCGGCCATGCCGTCAACCCTTGGATCCCCACTTCGAACGTAGATGATTGAAATGCCGGATAGATGGATGGGATTCAGGATCCTCGAGTTTTTGAGATTGGGGATAAATAGGATTACAATTTTGATTTTTTGGGGATAGAGAGACAGGTGCGGAGAGTGAGAGGGCACTGGCGGAGAGTGAGAGGGCACTGGAGGGAGAGGGGAGAGGGTTTTGTATGCAACCATGCTGATGACTGCCTCAAACCTGAGTGCCCTTTACTCGTAGGTCGTCGCCCTCTACGGCCTCGTCCCACTTGACTTAGTCCTTACCGGCCATGCCGTCAACCCTTGGATCCCCACTTCGAACGTAGATGATTGAAATGCCGGATAGATGGATGGGATTCAGGATCCTCGAGTTTTTGAGATTGGGGATAAATAGGATTACAATTTTGATTTTTTGGGGATAGAGAGACAGGTGCGGAGAGTGAGAGGGCACTGGCGGAGAGTGAGAGGGCACTGGAGGGAGAGGGGAGAGGGTTTTGTATGGAGAGAGTAGGGTGAGGGAAATAGGTAATCATAATAAATAAGCAGATTTTTAGAGGTAATGATAACAGGTAATGAGTAGGAAATTAAGTAGGAGTTTAGAGATAATAATGAGTAGAAAATAAAGTTATCACATCCCAGTCGGAATCCATGTTCGTCAACAGATTTGCTACCTGTACAGTAAGACCCGCACAAGCGAAACATCTAACCTACAATAATAAAGTATCCATCACTACTATACTGATATATCAGAATTGAAGTAACTACTAAACATAAAGCAAGCAAAATGTAGTCTAATGTACATACAAAAACAATATATAAGTCATCTTCCAACAGCATAAAATAGAAGATACATGTATATACAATGCTACTCTCCAAACTTAGCCTCTACAGGGTACTCTTCTATCTCTGACAATACTGGAGGTAGGGAACTAGCTCGTGACTCTTTTACCTTAATTAGACGCAACAATATGTGTGGAGGTCTCTACAAAAAGAGCAACAATAGATGGCGTGGAACTACTAAATAGAAGTAGTTCTCAGTAGATACTATCACTAATGCCGACGATCTGCCAACTATGTCCACTAGAGACAAGAGTAAGAACTACTGTAATAATAGAAATAAAAAAAAGTTAAAAGTAATCTCTACAACTATTATAACTCTAAATTAACTATGCACAAAATAATGCGATGGGGATATGGATATGCATCAACTCTCAAGAGAATTGTCTAAAGCTAACCATATCTCGACAACTGACATAAGAGGTCCACCAGTCCAACCTGCACCTCCCTACCACCACACACCAACGCCAAGGTGGTCGGTACTAGCACCACAAACACTGCCCTCGAGATGGTTGGCCTAATGTAGGTCGCCCAACCGGGCTGCAACGACATCAACACAATAAAGGCCAAGCTCCGGAATGGCACTCGAGAGGAACAACCCCACCGAGAAAATAGCGTATCTCTGTCGAGCTCAAATATGACTCATATAGGCTATAGTCAATGCTGATCAACCAGATTAAATAATCTATAATCCACGTGCCCACAGTACAATTTGGAGTAAAGCTCAACGGTTCGGGACCACCATCAATCCAGACGGCACCCAACACTACAATTCAACCTACCGACTACTATAAAAATTTGGTTGGCCCCTCAACATGAGCCTAAATCCATCCTACACAAACCCGAATGCTCACAAATGTGAAGACCTGGATCTTTGATATTTGATTTACTAGTGGATTGGTAGCTTTTTGGCACATTTTCGGTGTGTTAGAGTTGCCGGTGCGCGAAACGGACGTGAAAATCGGATCCTGTGCGAAAGGACTGCATGAATGTGATGAGCAGGAGCACTATGGTAGTTGTACAGTTAGATTGGAGGGCTTTGACGGTACTTTTTCGGTGTGTCGGGATCCTCGGTTCGCCAAATGGACGAGGAAAATGGACTCAGTGCGAAAAACTGTGCGAAATACGCTATTTCTGGGTATTTTGGAGGTAAAATAGAGTTTGGGTGTTTACTGTAGATGAGAACCGGGCTCACGGCGGCCGGCGCAGGAGCTGTGCACCGGCGGGTGCAGCGCGTGTTACAGCTTTTTGTGTTGGCATATTTCGTGAGTTGAGTCGGAGTCTTGAAGTGATCAAATTGTCAATCAGCAATCGAAGACTTAGAGAAGATTCAACAAGAGCTCAAGTTGACACTCAGTGTTTTGAGTCTTGAAGATTGAAGTAGAAGAATTGTGGATCATATACATCAATCTCAAGGAAAATGGATTCGGAATGATCAGGTACGTTTAACTAAATAATTTTGGTGATCCGAATACATTTGAGTAGTTTAGAAACACTTGGATAAGTTTTCATTGCATAAAAGTCAAAAACAGTTTTTTCAGGAAATCCGTTCAGGACTGGAAATTCTGTTCAGGACTGTTTTGCTAATCCAGTCCGGACCGTGGATTCCAGTCCGGACCCCGAACCTTGTTTTTTCAGGAATTGCTGAAAAAAGACGACAGTCCTGAACCAGTCGGGACCGCCGTGCGGGAAAAATTCTGTTAAGTCTGTTTTTGATGCTTATCTCTTTCCAAAGGTTTCTAACCTATAAATAGACACTTAGGGTTTCTCAAGAACTACCGATTAATTTATAAAACACTTGAGAGCAACCCTAGAGGCTAGGTTTTTATCGTTCTTCTTTATAGCCTCTTTTAGGTCAATTCGACGGTTCTTCCAAGATCTATCTTTTGTCGAATTGATCTAGTCTTTGCTTAGAGATTTCTTCTATGGTTCCTCAATGATAATCTAAGCAAAGGATCACCATCGATGCTTTTATCAAGTTTGCGTCGTGGATTCGACGTAGCATCGTGGATTCGATGTGTTGAAGGCGTTTTGTGGATTCGAAACGTGTGCTCGTGGATTCGAGTGGCGTTCGTGGATTCGAACGTGTGCAGTGGACGTGTCACGCCCCGGGGGTTCGAATCGCGCGGAAGAGGAGCCACCGATGCCCCTAATTCAGCCATGTATTTTTTTTTTAAAAACCAATGCTCCCCGGTGCGCGTCAGACCCGCCGCATACACAAATTCACTCTGCACACGGGCAGAGTCTCCTTTGTATATGCACGGCGTCTCAATTACAAAGTGTCTCACAAGGTGTAGCACATACAATCTCTAACCACATCAGTTGGGGTCTCGTACACATACA
Organism: Tillandsia leiboldiana; assembly: GCA_029204045.2. Taxonomy (NCBI): domain Eukaryota; kingdom Viridiplantae; phylum Streptophyta; class Magnoliopsida; order Poales; family Bromeliaceae; genus Tillandsia; species Tillandsia leiboldiana. The sequence continues at coordinate 31,907,776 of CM055068.1, read as the reverse complement.
ACCAAACAATTCACATGACATTCTAATAATCACTTAGAACATAGTGGCCGATGTTTTGAAAGGATAAATAATCACAAGGTTTTGAACACACACGATGCCATCGTTTTAGGAAAGACCGTTTGAAAGCCACATAAATCCACAGGGTTTAAAAACGGCACCCACTCGATGCCGAGCTTTGTGAAAACAGTTCGCAAACACATAAATTCCACAAGGTTTGTAAAATCCGGTGCCCACACGACACCCACGTTTTTAAAGTGGTTTTCGCAAACGGTTTTCTTTGCTTTTCATTGTTTAAAATGGCCAAGTAGGAAAGAATGCAACAATCATTCGTTTATTCGATAAAGGGAAAAGGCAACATCCACTTCGACCCCACGGGGGTGTCGCAATCCACAACTAGCTAGCATGAGTAATAAAAGAAAAGGGAAAGGAAAGTCACTGTATCTGAAGTCACTAAAAGCCAGAGCAGCACTCTCGCGGCCTCACCGGTGCCCTAGCACTCGCCCCTGGACGAACCTGTCACGGAGTGGGAAGTCAGTGACTAGAAATACCATAATGAGCAAAAGAAAAGCTAAAATAAAGAAAACCACTGTAACCAGAGCAACTGTCACCCCTCATACACCGTCAACAACGATCGTATCCTGCACCAAACAAAAACCGGGCACCCTCCCCGAACATCGCACCGGGCCCCTGCCCCGGTGCCCCTCTCTGCCGAGCACCTGTCTCGGCCGCCGAGCACCAGCCTCGGCGTCACCGCTCACACCCTCCACCCATGAGGGCCCCCATTCCTAACGCCACCGTTGCGTGGGGTACACGGGTCAACGTACCACTTTTCCGAAAAAGCACACCCTTGCGGTGGCCAAACCGCCGGTGTGCGTGTAGTAACACCAGAGCCATATAACCAGATATGTACAGATGATAATTCGAATGAAGTAGAAGCAGGGTCAGCATTGCTCATAAAGGATAACTTAGAAAGGAAAAACACCTTTGCTCATGAAGAATAACTTAAAGAGAAAACACCTTTGCTCATGAGAAGTAACTTAAAGAGAAAACACCTCTGCTCATGAGGAATAACTTAAAGAGAAAACACCTTTGCTCATGAGAAGTAACTTAAAGAGAAAACACCTCTGCTCATGAGGAATAACTTAAAGAGAAAACATCTTTGCTCATGAGAAGTAACTTAAAGAGAAAACACCTTTGCTCATGAGAAATAACTTAAGGGGAAACACCTTTGCTCATACTAACACTTTACGTATGTACGCCCTTACCCAATTAACCTTGGCGAAAGTACCCACCTGTGAGTGTCGTCCGGTGCTTGGCACGTCCGCGACCGTGCACCAGTCGCCAATAGCGTCCCGCACTCCTGAAGGAACAAGGGCAAGTCAAGACTTAGGGGTCCGAAACTCACAACGACTCCCAACAACGTGCGGCGGACTTCCCCCGCACGGCACCGGCCCGTGCGGCGCACACTCCGCCTGGGCACAGCCCCGCGCGGCACCAGCCCGCGCGGGTGGCCCACTCGCGGGCGGCCCCGCGCGGCCGAGCGCCGCGCGGGCGCGCTGCCCGCGGTGCGGGGCGACCCCGCGCGGCACCAGCCCGCGCGGGCGCCCCTCCTGCGGGCGGCCCCGCGCGGCCGAGCGCCGCGCGGGCGCGCTGCCCGCGGTGCGGGGCGACCCCGCGCGGCACCAGCCCGCGCGGGCGCCCCTCCTGCGGGCGGCCCCGCGCGGCCGAGCGCCGTGCGGGCGCGCTGCCCGCGGTGCGGGGCGACCCCGCGCGGCACCAGCCCGCGCGGGCGCCCCTCCTGCGGGCGGCCCCGCGCGGCCGAGCGTCGCGCGGGCGCGCTGCCCGCGGTGCGGGGCGACCCCGCGCGGCACCAGCCCGCGCGGGCGCCCCTCCTGCGGGCGGCCCCGCGCGGCCGAGCGCCGCGCGGGCGCGCTGCCGAGCGCCGCGCGGGCGCGCTGCCCGCGATGCGGGGCGACCCCGCGCGGCACCAGCCCGCGCGGGCGCCCCACCTGCGGGCGGCCCCGCGCGGCCGAGCGCCGCTCGGGCGCGCTGCCCGCGGTGCGGGGCCACCCCGCGCGGCACCAGCCTGCGCGGGCGCCCCACCTGCGGGCGGCCCCGCGCGGCCGAGCGCCGCGCGGGCGCGCTGCCCGCGGTGCGGGGCGACCCCGCGCGGCACCAGCCCGCGCGGGCGCCCCACCTGCGGGCGGCCCCGCGCGCGGCGGTGCGCGCGCGACGCTCCTGCCGCGCGGCGCCCCGCCTGCGGCTGCGGCGGCGGCGGCCCTCTCCGCGAAAACTCCACCCCGAAACGCCAAACAAAAACCTAATGGAAAAACTCACCTTCGATCCGTCGGAAAAAGAGAAGAAGAGGATCGTCCTATTGTTGCCCGGTTGATCCCGCGAGCAAGAAACCTCCGTCCCACTCCCGAAAGCCCCGCCGTCGGTCGTAACAAGAGCGAAAAAGAGGTTGGGTCCCGTTTTCTCTTTTTCCCTCTCGCAGTGTCTCTCAAAAACCCTAGCCGCCGAACGAAGTAACCTAAAAGGGAAAACCTAAAACCCTAGGTTCTCAAAGGGATTTTAAAGAAATAATCGGAACAGATCCGGCGGCCAGAGTTACCCCGAGAAACGTGCCGATCGCTCGCACGGATCCCGGGGCGACTAAAAGGGGTCCGAACTTCAAAATTTTATTCCGGGAGAACCGGGAGTCGGAATCCGAAACCGATCGCGTCCCCGTTCTCCGTTTCGCGAGCCCTTCCGCCTAAAAATGTCCGCGAGCCCCGACGGACTCTCCGGAAAAACACCCAAAAACGTCCCACAGTCGGGCAGTCATAAGAAGAGGGATAACGGGAAGGGTCAAGAAAGGCCAGGTCTTACAGGACGTGCAATCGGTGGAGCGCAAGATCCGAAGAAGTTGAAGGGGGGGTTTGAGTCCGTGGAGTCGGTAATCACCTTGTTATTCTTCTTTTCTTAGTGGATTGTTATTGCGTGTTGGTCCCGTGGTTTTTCTCCTGGATTGGAGTTTCCACGTATATCTCGGTATGCTATTTTTATTTTCCGCATTGGTTTTTATTTTGCACTGAGATTGGTTTTATAAGTATTACACCTATTCACCCCCCTTCTAGTTGTTTGATAGTACTTATTTAGATCCTTGTGGATTCTTAAATATATTAAAAACTGACAAGACTAGTTGTTTGATAGTACCTATTTAGATCCGTGTGGATCCTTAATATATAAAAAACCAACAAGTGGTATCAGAGAGGGTTTTAGGTTTATCTATCATGTCGGGTGGAAGTGGTAATATTTATAGACCTCCTCTTTTTGATGGGACCAATTATGCGTATTGGAAAGTACGGATGAGAGCTTTTCTCATCTCAATTGATGAGCGGGTATGGCAAACCGTGGAACACTGTCACGCCCCGGGTGTAAACCAGAACCCGGGCCCGTCTACAGATCCGCCGTGCACACGGTATTTCCCGTGTACACGAAGCGCCAAACCTGCTCAGATAAAAGAGATAACCATAAAAGAGCAAAAAAAAACAGAGCTGAACTAAAACTAATACATCTCAGACTGAAGCTGGAAATAAAATACAATACATCTGTATAAATGATACATCTGTCTCTCCCAGCTCACCAAAATAAATACAACCTGCTGGCAAAAGCCAGTCCCAAATGTAAAAGTACAACCGTCTGAGGAAACCTGGGTACACCAACAGTCTAGCTAACCCGCTCATCCTGCCTCGAGATCTACCTACTCAGCCGTCCTCTCTCCTCGACCCGCCGCTGAAAGCCCAGCAGCACCCGCAGAAGTCACTGCAAAACAAGGAAGAAGAAAAAGAGGAAAGAAGAATGGGGGTGAGAACTACTAGTAAACCAGTAGCCTCCCCTAGTGGGTAAAACCTCAAACTCTGACACACCCACTAGGCCTACCAGAGGCAAAAGGAAAGAAGAGTGGTAAGAAATGAACCGCTGCAAAAGGGAAATCTACCACTACTATGCCTCTAAAATACAGTCCTAGACTGGAATAACCGTATGCCACAATAACCAACCGTCCCAGATAAACCCAATCTGTACCGCCCTCATCATCGGGCAAGAAAGCCGCGCCGATGTGATAGCAAAATTCCTGCTGCCGCCCTCATCATCGGGCAAATAAGCCGCGCCGATGTGATAGCAAACCTGTCCATAACCGTCCAGCCCCGGCCTCCGAAGGGGATCTCGAGGGGAGCTACCCACACGAGTAAAGCACCACCGGGCAATAACCGCGCCGGGGTAATAAAAGCCTCACCGGGCAATAACCGCGCCGGTGATAAAAGCAGGATTGGATCACAACTATAAAGCCCCCAGTGGAACACAACCCTCCACTAAAAGAAAACTGATTCCCAATCAGATGCAAGAGTAACCATCCGGTCAATCGCCCAATATCCGCGATTGCCGCAATACCCCACAATCCACGACCAGGTCTAACAACCGACCTCCGGTCAACCGCCCAATATCCGCGGTTGCCGTAAAAACCCACAATCACAAACATGTCCCACATCCGACATCTGGTCAACCGCCTACTATCCGCGGTTGCCACAAAACCCTCTAATCCATAATCATGCCTTATCACCGATGTCCTATAACCGACATCCGGTCAACCGCCCAATATCCGCGGTCGCCGCCAAAACCCATGATCCATAATCCAGGCCCCGGCTACACTATCCCAAACCCCTGCTCAAACCCGAGCAAACCCACCTGACTAACGAAAAGGAGAAAGAAGCAAGCAAGGTTTCTCCTAAGTCAAGTTCCAGCATGAAAGTGTAGCGATAAAAGATGGCCTACCTAGATGTCCAAACAAGGCATGCAAGTGTTCTCAAGGAAATATGTTGGTTTTTATAGGATCCACAAGGATCTAAATAGGTACTATCAAACAACTAGAGGGGGGGGTGAATAGGTGTAATACTTAAAAACTCAATCTCAGTGCAAAATAAAAAACAATGCGGAAAATAAAAACAGCACACCGAGATTTACGTGGAAACTCCAATCCAGGAGAAAAACCACGGGACCAACACGCAATAACAATCCACTAAGAATAGAAGAATAACAAGGTGATTACCGACTCCATGGACTCAACCCCTCCTTCAGCTTCTTCGGACCTTGTGCTGACCGGTTGGATATCCGCGCAATAACAATCCCTAAGAAAAGAAGAATAACAAGGTGATTACCGTCTCCACGGATTTAACCCCTCCTTCAATTTCTTGGACCTCGCGCTCCACCGTTTTGCCCGTCCACTGCTCACGTTCGAATCCACGAACGCACGCTTCGAATCCACGAAACGCCTTTAGCACACCGAATCCACGATGCCACGTCGAATCCACGACGCAAACTCAGTTGATAAGAATATTGACTTCGATGGTGATCCTTTGCTTAGATTCTCAATGAGGAACCGTAGTAGAAATCTCTAAGCAAAGATTAGATCAATTCGACAAAAAATATGTTCTTGAAAGAACCATCGAATTGGCCTAAAAGAGGCTATAAAGAAGAACGATGAAAACCTAGCCTCTAGGGTTGCTCTCAAGAGTTTTATGAAAAGATCGGCCGTAGCTCCCACGTTTTTGAGAAACCCTAAGTGTCTATTTATAGTTTAGAAACCTTTGGAAAAAGATAAGAATCAAAAACATACCTTATCTGAAAATTTTCAGGACGGCGATCCGGATCGGATTTACTGCGATCCGGATCGTCGTAACGAGATTGACGATTCCAGAAATACCATGGTTCGGGATCCGGATCGCATTGCCTGATCCGGATCGTTCATACAAATCAGAAAACTTAACATTCGGGATCCGGATCGGAAATTGCATGGATCCGGATCGAAGTCTTGTATGAAGCAACAACCTTCGGGATCCGGATCGTTGGCTCTGATCCGGATCCTGAACAAGTCCGAACACCAGTTTTTGATTATTATGCAATTAAAAGTTCATCCAAGTGTTTCTACACTATAAGAAAGTATTCGGATCACCACAATTATTTAGTTAAACATACCTGATCCTCTTGAATACTTTCTTCTTGAGATTGATGTAACTGATCCACAATTCTTCAACTTCAATCTTCAAGATTCAAGACACTGAGTGTCAACTTGAGCTCTTGTTGAATCTTCTCTAAGTCTTTGATTGCTGATTGACAATTTGATCCCTTTAAGACTCCGACTCAACTCACTGACTTGACTCACGAAATATGCCAATACCAAAATGCCGTAACAATCTCCCCCTTTGGCAATTTCGTGACAAAACCCAAAAATACATAAAAACGCTCAAGTCACTCATCTTAAACCAAAAAATCGAAATTCAATGTCATCACCAAAACATTGATTTTCTTTGCGTGAAAGATCCAATAAATACAAAATTACATTTGAACCAACCAGTCCTAGAACATACTCTATGACTTAGGACTTGGAGTCTTAAAGTGATGTAATTCCTGCAAAACAAAACTCCAAAACAAAATCAAACGTTAGTCGTTAGAAATTAGAATCCTACATTTGATCCGTCTTCCTTTTGGTTCTTTTGTTTTTCGGCTCTTTCAATTTTTTCTTTGTCTCCCCCTATCTTGATGTTCTTGAGCAACTATGTTCTCCCCCTTTGTGATACGATCATCATTTTCCGTTCTCACCCATTTTTCATTTTCGTTTCGTTTGTCCTCTCTTGATGATCTCATCTCCGTCATTTCTCTTCTCCCCCTTTTTGTCACAAATTGTCAAATAGTGAACATACTAGACAAAAGGAAATCACTAACAACATTAGTTCATGAAGAAAGAGAGATAAAAGCTCAGTTCCGGTATATAACAAAAATACAGATTGCGTACCGGTACCAGAAAGCAAAAATCAAATAATTTCTTGAAACAAATCCAGATTTTGAAATAATTGAATTACCGATTTGTATTCCATCAAGAAAACAATTTAAGTGCTTGAAAATAATATGAGATCACATAGATGTCATTCAATCCAATTAATTTTACAAAGATTAAAAAGATTTACTCCGAAATCATGAAAAATAAAGGTAAAACATTATAAACCGTTTTTCATGTTATATTCATCAAACACAAGTCATCAAAAATAATCTTGAGATCCAAAGTCTATCAAGATGTAACGGATGTACAAAGATGACTTACAGAGATTTCCAAATGACATCAATTTGATTTCTTACCCTTTCAAATTTGAGATAAGCACTAAAATACCTAAGGGTGGCTCTTTGAGCATCTTTCAACTATCCCACCTTATACCAACCAGGAGATTGTTCAAAATATAAGAGTTTTGCATATAAATCTCCAAATGCTTCAACTAAAAATTTCAAGAAATAATTTTCAAGCATCAAAACATGTGGTAGCTTCACACACAGACCGGACGACCGGGGTGGCAGCTCTTTCCAACATGTGGTGGTAGTTTTCACACTCCTTTCGGATGTAACTCTTTCCACATCTTTTGCAAATCATTTCAATACCCTTGTAAGAATGCAATCTCTTACGTGAAAGAATTAAATCCCAAATTTTAGTCTATCGGTTGTCTCACGTTTATCACAATGAATTCACACAACCGAGATAGATTAAGCATCTAAAGATCACACATGATTTCTAAAATTTGATGCTTATAATATCAAAAACTCCTATAATGAAGTATCTTCAAGATTTATGATTATGGAGTAAAGTTGATAATCCATATAAAATTAATTTGGAGTGAATAAACGTGAAACCCTTTTTATTCAATGCACTTGTTCAGTAAAAACCCTTTTGTTCAAAAATAAAGTATAAAAACGAAGAGCATTGAAAAACATGTAATGCAAAGATTAAGAAAGATATGAAGGAAAAACTAATCAAAGCATTACATACAGTCATAAGCTATTTAGAACTTAAGACAAGGAAAGATATCACCTTTCCGAATCCAAAATCGCTGGATTTTGGGTTGTCTTGATTCGTTGTGGCCGGGGGTTGTCCGCTTTGACTGTTGATCCACCTTAGGTCTTTGCCTCGCAGTGATCCACTTGAATGATTGATGTTGTGGCTCGGACCTTTGGTGGGTTGAGTGAACTCCTTTGACTTGATGTGTCTTTTGATTCCGTTGAGTTCGCTCCGTAGATGAAGTTGCCGAAGGACTCTTCTTTCTCTTTTTCGGGCAATTCTTCACCAAATGTCCTTCAAGTCCACATAAGTGACAAGTTCTTCCTTTCAATTTAGTTGTGGAACTTGAAGCCTTCACAGTTTGGTTCTTTTTAAATCCCAAACCAACCTTGCTTGTTTGACCTAATCCGGACATACAATCATGTTTCTTCGAACCGGTTGAAATCCTTTGTATGTCGGATTTAAGTTGATGGACTTGCTTGGTCAAGGCTTGGTTGGTGACATGAATCTCCTCAAACTGTTTTTCTAGAAAATCAATCTTGTTAATATGGGAATTAACGATCGTTTCCGATTGATTTATCTTTTCCTGGAGGAATTTATTATTATCCAATAAAAGCTCTCGTTCCTCCTCGAGATCATGAAGTTTGATCTTTAAAGCATGATTCTCGTCTTGATTCTCAAGTCGTTGCTTCCTCAACTTCTTGATATGCTTGGCCATCTTCTTAGATTCCGCAAGAAGTTGTTGATATGCCTCAACGAGTTCTTCCTCGTCCGACTCCCCCTCACTTGATGACTCTCCGCCGGTTGTTGATGTTTCATACAAAATCAAAGGAGTAGAGTCAGTGACTAATGATGATAAACAATTATTAGAAGAGGGAAAATGAGAGGCATGAGAAGCAACGATTTTTTCCTCTTTACTTGAGGTCGATTCATTAGAAGTAGAATCGTCCCAAGTTTTCGCTTGCAAAGCCTTCTTTTTGTATGATTTCTTAGAAGGACAATCCGTTGAAAAATGGCCGTAGCCTTTGCATCGATAGCATTGGATTTCCCCTTCGAAATCATCTTTTTCTTTTTCTTTAGAAGGTTTTGCAACGCCTTTGAGGTAAGAGGATTTAGAACCCGATGATCCTTTAGATAGTTTCGTGGATGAAGATCCATCGGTTTGATTCTTCCAAAATTTCCGACGAAATTTCTTTACGATCCGCGCCAATTGTTCTTCAAAATCGGCAAAAGAGATTTCATCGTCGGAACTCGATTCGCTATCTTCTTCCTTTGTTGATTTGAATGCAATACCTGTAAGCTTAGAAGAAGACTTGGAAGAAACTTGATTAGTAGGAAAAGTCATTTCATAAGTTTGCAAAGCACCTACAAATTCCTCTACACTCATCTCATCCGGATGACTAACGGTTTCAATGGCGGTAACCTTTGCCCTAAACCGTTCCGGAAGAGTCCGAAGTATCTTTCTTACAATTTTCGACTCCGGGATCTTTTCTCCTAAATTAGCACATGTATTTATTACATCTTGAAGTCTAGTGTAATAATCTGTAAACAATTCATGCTCTTCTATATGAATAGAATCAAATTGACTTGTAAGCATCTGGAGCTTTTGAATTTTTACAAGATTAGTACCCTCATGTGTAATTTTGAGAATATCCCAAATTTCCTTCGCGGATTGACACGCGGAAATTCGTGTGAACTCAGTCGAGGAAAGAGAATTAAATAAAGCGTTCATACCTTTCCCATTGTAAGAAGATCTTTCAAATTCCTCTTTGGACCATCTAGAGCGAGGTTTTGGGGTAGTAGAATTTCCTAATTCCTCAACAGGATGCACCCAACCGTATTCCACGGATTGCCATACCCGCTCATCAATTGCGATGAGAAAAGCTCTCATCCGCACTTTCCAATAAGCATAATTAGTCCCATCAAAAAGAGGAGGTCTATAAATATTACCACTTTCACCCATCATGATAGATAAACCTAAAACCCGCTCTGATACCAATTGTTGGTTTTTATAGGATCCACAAGGATCTAAATAGGTACTATCAAACAACTAGAGGGGGGGGTGAATAGGTGTAATACTTAAAAACTCAATCTCAGTGCAAAATAAAAAATAATGCGGAAAATAAAAACAGCACACCGAGATTTACGTGGAAACTCCAATCCAGGAGAAAAACCACGGGACCAACACGCAATAACAATCCACTAAGAATAGAAGAATAACAAGGTGATTACCGACTCCACGGACTCAACCCCTCCTTCAGCTTCTTCGGACCTTGCGCTGACCGGTTGGATATCCGCGCAATAACAATCCCTAAGAAAAGAAGAATAACAAGGTGATTACCGTCTCCACGGATTTAACCCCTCCTTCAATTTCTTGGACCTCGCGCTCCACCGTTTTGCCCGTCCACTGCTCACGTTCGAATCCACGAACGCACGCTTCGAATCCACGAAACGCCTTTAGCACACCGAATCCACGATGCCACGTCGAATCCACGACGCAAACTCAGTCGATAAGAATATTGACTTCGATGGTGATCCTTTGCTTAGATTCTCAATGAGGAACCGTAGAAGAAATCTCTAAGCAAAGATTAGATCAATTCGACAAAAAATATGTTCTTGAAAGAACCATCGAATTGACCTAAAAGAGGCTATAAAGAAGAACGATGAAAACCTAGCCTCTAGGGTTGCTCTCAAGAGTTTTATGAAAAGATCGGCCGTAGCTCCCACGTTTTTGAGAAACCCTAAGTGTCTATTTATAGTTTAGAAACCTTTGGAAAAAGATAAGAATCAAAAACATACCTTATCTGGAAATTTTCAGGACGGCGATCCGGATCGGATTTACTGCGATCCGGATCGTCGTAACGAGATTGACGATTCCAGAAATACCATGGTTCGGGATCCGGATCGCATTGCCTGATCCGGATCGTTCATACAAATCAGAAAACTTAACATTCGGGATCCGGATCGGAAATTGCATGGATCCGGATCGAAGTCTTGTATGAAGCAACAACCTTCGGGATCCGGATCGTTGGCTCTGATCCGGATCCTGAACAAGTCCGAACACCAGTTTTTGATTATTATGCAATTAAAAGTTCATCCAAGTGTTTCTACACTATAAGAAAGTATTCGGATCACCACAATTATTTAGTTAAACATACCTGATCCTCTTGAATACTTTCTTCTTGAGATTGATGTAACTGATCCACAATTCTTCAACTTCAATCTTCAAGATTCAAGACACTGAGTGTCAACTTGAGCTCTTGTTGAATCTTCTCTAAGTCTTTGATTGCTGATTGACAATTTGATCCCTTTAAGACTCCGACTCAACTCACTGACTTGACTCACGAAATATGCCAATACCAAAATGCCGTAACAAAATAAAGGAAAGGCGACCAATAGTGGTTCCACATGTGTAACAATTACTAGATCCGCATAGATATAACCATCATGCTAAAACATTATCCAACCACACATGTCTATGATCCATGATAAAGCGTCACTATCCACCTATGCATGTCATAAAGTCCTCAAATAGTACCAACCACTAACAGGATAATCTTAAAGCCCATGATAATTAATCCAATCCACATGCAAGGTTAAACGCTAACATTCCATCCATACAAACATGTATAAGTCCCAACCACTATCAAATATCCACAATAGTAATTTCCATAGGAAAAGCTCACAATTTATATCACTTAAGCATGCATGTCCAAATAAAGGGATCACTCTAATATTCCTAGTGAGCATGTCAAAATAGAGGTAAACAACAACCACCCACCTTGATCGCTAATTCCAAGTCCCAAAAAGTGCCCTCGCCCAAACCGATAAGCCGCCGCGATCGCTGTACAAAATTCCCAAAAGAACACACATAATTAACATACAATGCTCACAAAAATCTGCCCCAAACACAACAGTCCACAGTTTCCTGTTTTTACCTGCAAGAAATGCCCGGAAAATTCCAAGAAAAATACCGTCACGATCCTCGCGACGAACCCGTCGAAACGACTACCTGCACACTCAAATCCAAGTTTCCTACACTGAGAAACAATTCCGACAAGAGAACCACCTCGAAACAAACTGCTCACAAAAACTGAACCACAAGGTTCTGTAAACAGGAATATTCACCTTCGGGGAAAAATTCAGAAAATTCCAAGAAAATTTGGAGATATTCCTCGTGATGTGTAGATGCAAAACGCCTCTTGAATCGCCCCAATCCGATTCCTGTGCGCGAAGATATCGCCAAAATACCACACCGCTGTCCCAAAACTCCGCCCCAGAAAATGAGGTCACAAGATGATCCGAAAAACCCATGAAAAGCTCGGAATGGGAAAAACCAGTAAACATGGGAAACGTAGCCCTACCTGTCGTGAAGCCAACGGCGCAAGAATCGCCTCATTCGGAGGTCGGAGTAAGCCGGGGGAGTCCTCGCACCGAAATGCGACGAAGAAGAACACAAACGAACGAGCGTCGCGCCGCGCCGTAAAAATGGTAACCTCGGGATGCGTGCCGCTGAAAAATCTGGAAATCTGCAGATGGAATCGCCACAGGGAGAGGAGCATTTCTTGTGAAGGTTGCACAGTGAAAATCCGCGCAGAGAAGAAGTTCTCAGCAAGAGAACTCGACCTTTTATAGCTGGAAGAAAACAAATCTGAATATACCCATTAAGTCCCAACTTCCGGGCGCTCCAACTTTCGGGCGGCTACAGTGTTGGGCCCGGCCCAACACTGTGCGCGCCCGAAAGCCCACCGGGCCTCCACGTCGCCCCCCGCACAGCGGACAGCCACGCTGGCCGCCCACTGCGTGACGCGTGGGCCAATGCCGCGGCGACACGTGGCGCGCACCCAGTCAACGCCCGCCTGCCGCGCCCACGTGCCCGCCTGCGCCCCCTGCCAGGCGCGAATCCCGAGGCGCCCCGGTTCACCTCCGTGGACCCAGACTCCATGAGCCCACCAACCAGAAGACGCCACATGTCCCGCCGGTCCATGCACCACGCCCGCCTGCTCCGTAGACCAAGTCCACTGCACCGACCAATCCAGTAATGCCACGTGTCCACCCCGGTCCACCGTGCGCCCCGCACTCTCCGTAGACCCCGCCCCGCGGACCGGCCCACTCCCGAGCCGCCACGCGTCCCGCCCCCGGTGCACGCCTGCCGCGTGGACCGGGCAGCCCGCGCCTCTGCCCGCCGCGCTGCCCGCGGCCGCTCCGCCGCTGCCCGCCGCCGCTGCCCGCCGGCGGCCGGAGACACTGTTCCGGCATGAACAGTACCCGATGCTCAAAAATAACAAGTGGGTAGTCCGTTTTGACCGTTTTCGCGCGCCGAATCCGAATTTGATGTCCATTTTGCCAAATTCCAACCCCAAAATTTGCCGAAGGCATCCGGAAAGGTAATCCTTGGTCCAAACTTCGCGCTGAGTCCATTTTTAATATCCGCTTCGCGCGAAACCACTTCTAACGATCCGACGGAGTCCACTGATCACCCACGTGATCCAGTAAGCCCGAAGTCCGCCACTTGTGTCCAATTGGTGCACAAACACCTCCGACACACAAAACAGGCTCCCAGATGTCACCAATGACTCTACCACAGCTCTGCAGAGATCCAGGTCATCACATCCTCCCCCACTAAAAGAAAGTTTCGTCCTCGAAACTAAAGTTATCCTCAACCCGAAACCTCAACCAAATAGAGGGAGTAAATATCCAATCATCCACCACTCGAGCTCCCAAAGCTGTCTAATACCTCCTCCAGAGACGCGATACAACCCTCGGGTCTCTAACAAGAACAAAACAGAGGCGGGCATTCCAGAAAATCCGCACCACCTCATCCAAGTACAGCTGGGCTAACCGCTCGAGCTACCAAGTAGTCTGCATCGGTACAAGCATCCGCTCCTCCCAAGGTCTCAAATAATCCAACCACAAGTCCATCGGCACAAATGCTCGATCCCAATACCTCTGTACCCCCAAGGTACCCAATAAAAGTCCCCCCAACTGATCACGTAGACTCTGCTCTCTAATCTCTAAACCGTCGGGATGTAGAAGCAATTCCCCGACTCTCCGGCATCAACACCCAGCCAAAAGTCTACTCATCCACAGCGAAACATCCGCCTCGCTCCCGAAGTCAAAACTATAGAGGCGAAGATAACCCTCAAGCAACCCAAGCACACCAACACCTCCGGGCCTGGCTCCCCAAGAAAACTGTCCTCGCGGCATAATCAACCGCCGCGAAAGAAAACTGAACCCGCCAGCCCAACAAGTACCACCACACCGACCGCTGTAACATATGTGCTCCGACTGTCTCAGAAATCCACTATCCTGGAAAAAGAAATCGGGAATGCCTCCACCGACTGATCTGTCCTCCATCACCCGGCGCCAAGCGCCTCAATCAGAACTCGCCTCAGGCGGTAGATCCCAATCCAAAGGAACTATAATACCACGCTCCACACCCGGCGCCTACTCCAATGAGGCGTCCTAAATCCGTACTGGAGGGACCCAATGAGTTACAAGGTATCCTGGCGCAATCCACTCTCAGACACTCATATCCTATGCGCCCCGTCCCTCTATACATGGAGCGTGCAGTTCAGCAACTGCGTTAACTCTCCCATAAAGACCTTCAAGTACTCTCTATCCCCCACCGAACAAGACCCTGCCTCCAAGGGCTCCATACTCAATCCCACGAATCGGGGTGACTCATCCGCCAAAACTGGCTTGCTCGATCGTCGCAAACCCACAGCTTACCCACTGTCGACTATCCACCCTGCCTCGGTGCCCCAACCCTAAATGTCGGCACGGAGGGGGCTACTCGCTACTCCGACCACTGTGCCACTGCGCTGATCCGACAACTGTGTCACTGCGCTGATCCGACAACTGTGTCACCACTCCGACAACTGTGCCGCTGCGCTGATCCGACAACTATGTCACCACTCCGACAACTGTGCCACTGCGCTGATCCGACAACTGTGTCACCACTCCGACAACTGTGCCACTGCGCTGATCCGACAACTGTGTCACCACTCCGACAACTGTGCCACTGCGCTGATCCGACAACTGTGTCACCACTCCGACAACTGTGCCACTGCGCTGATCCGACAACTGTGTCACCACTCCGACAACTGTGCCACTGCGCTGATCCGACAACTGTGTCACCACTCCGACAACTGTGCCACTGCGCTGCTGATCTGCCTCTAACACACCTACCCTTCGGGTCCGGAGCTCTCAGACTCCAATCTGGGTATCCGGCCCGAAACAACCAGCTCTGACCCAACTGCCGCACCAAGGTGCACCCGGGTCAGGGCCCAACGTCGGGGAGACACCGCTCACCACGACAAAACCGCAAATCAGCACACCCCAAACACTCGACCCAATCTAGCGAAAGTCAAAGACATCCCTCTATTTTTGTAACTTTATGTTGTCTGCAGCCAACATAACTGTCCCACAAAAATAGGATATGTCGATCCCTCTTCACTCACATGAAGAGTCAAACAAATAAATCACCGACTTTCGCAAAGTGTCGCGTCTCTCACGCACTAACATCCTAGGGTCCGCCGAAAAGCCTAGGGTTTCCTAAGTCCCAAATGACCTATCCCTAAGCTCTGATACCACCTAATCTGTCACGCCCCGGGTGTAAACCAGAACCCGGGCCAGTCTACAGATCCGCCGTGCACACGGTATTTCCCGTGTACACGAAGCGCCAAACCTGCTCAGATAAAAGAGATAACCATAAAAGAGCAAAAAAAAACAGAGCTGAACTAAAACTAATACATCTCAGACTGAAGCTGGAAATAAAATACAATACATCTGTATAAATGATACATCTGTCTCTCCCAGCTCACCAAAATAAATACAACCTGCTGGCAAAAGCCAGTCCCAAATGTAAAAGTACAACCGTCTGAGGAAACCTGGGTACACCAACAGTCTAGCTAACCCGCTCATCCTGCCTCGAGATCTACCTACTCAGCCGTCCTCTCTCCTCGACCCGCCGCTGAAAGCCCCAGCAGCACCCGCAGAAGTCACTGCAAAACAAGAAAGAAGAAAAAAAAGGAAAGAAGAATGGGGGTGAGAACTACTAGTAAATCAGTAGCCTCCCCTAGTGGGTAAAACCTCAAACTCTGACACACCCACTAGGCCTACCAGAGGCAAAAGGAAAGAAGAGTGGTAAGAAATGAAACCGCTGCAAAAGGGAAATCTACCACTACTATGCCTCTAAAATACAATCCTAGACTGGAATAACCGTTTGCCACAATAACCAACCGTCCCAGATAAACCCAATCTGTACCGCCCTCATCATCGGGCAAGGAAAGCCGCGCCGATGTGATAGCAAAATTCTTGCTGCCGCCCTCATCATCGGGCAAATAAGCCGCGCCGATGTGATAGCAAACCTGTCCATAACCGTCCAGCCCCGGCCTCCGAAGGGGATCTCGAGAGGAGCTACCCACACGAGTAAAGCACCACCGGGCAATAACCGCGCCGGGGTAATAAAAGCCTCACCGGGCAATAACCGCGCCGGTGATAAAAGCAGGATTGGATCACAACTATAAAGCCCCCAGTGGAACACAACCCTCCACTAAAAGAAAACTGATTCCCAATCAGATGCAAGAGTAACCATCCGGTCAATCGCCCAATATCCGCGATTGCCGCAATACCCCACAATCCACGAACAGGTCTAACAACCGACCTCCGGTCAACCGCCCAATATCCGCGGTTGCCGTAAAAACCCACAATCACAAACATGTCCCACATCCGACATCTGGTCAACCCGCCTACTATCCGCGGTTGCCACAAAACCCTCTAGTCCATAATCATGCCTTATCACGATGTCCTATAACCGACATCCGGTCAACCGCCCAATATCCGTGGTCGCCGCCAAAACCCATGATCCATAATCCAGTGCCCCGGCTACACTATCCCAAACCCCTGCTCAAAACCCGAGCAAACCCACCTGACTAACGAAAAGGAGAAAGAAGCAAGCAAGGTTTCTCCTAAGTCAACTCCAGCATGAAAGTGTAGCGATAAAAGATGGCCTACCTAGATGTCCAAACAAAGCATGCAAGTGTTCTCAAGGAAATAAAGGAAAGGCGACCAATAGTGGTTCCACATGTGTAACAATTACTAGATCCGCAAGATATAACCATCATGCTAAAACATTATCCAACCCACGAAATGTCTATGATCCATGATAAAGCGTCACTATCCCACCTATGCATGTCATTATAACGTCCTCAAATAGTACCACCCACTAACAGGATAATCATAAAGCCCATGATAATTAATCCAATCCACATGCAAGGTTAAACGCTAACATTCCATCCTACAAACATGTATAAGTCACAACCACCTATCCAAATATCCACAATAGTAATTTCCATAGGAAAAGCTCACAATTTATATCACTTAAGCATGCATGTCCAAATAAAGGGATCACTCTAATATTCCTAGTGAGCATGTCAAAATAGAGGTAAACAACAACCAACCCACCTCGATCGCTAATTCCAAGTCCCAAAAAGTGCCCTCGCCCAAAACCGATAAGCCGCCCGCGATCGCTGTACAAAATTCCCAAAAGAACATACATAAATAACATACAATGCTCACACAAAATCTGCCCCAAACACAACAGTCCACAGTTCCCTGTTTGTACCTGCGAGAAATGCCCGGAAAATTCCAAGAAAAATACCGTCACGATCCTCGCGACGAACCCGTCGAAACGACTACCTGCACACTCAAATCCGAGTTTCCTACACTGAGAAACAAATCCGACAAGAGAACCACCTCGAAACAAACTGCTCACAAAAACTGAACCACAAGGTTCTGTAAACAGGGATATTCACCTTCGGGGAAAAATTCAGAAAATTCCAAGAAAATTTGGAGATATTCCTCGTGATGTGTAGATGCAAAACGCCTCTTGAATCGCCCCAATCCGATGCCTGTGCGCGAAGATATCGCCAAAATACCACACCGCTGTCCCAAAACTCCGCCCCAGAAAATGAGGTCACAAGATGATCCGAAAAACCCATGAAAAGCTCGGAATGGGAAAAACCAGTAACATGGGAACGTAGCCCTACCTGTCGTGAAGCCAACGGCGCAAGAATCGCCTCATTCGGAGGTCGGAGTAAGCCGGGGGAGTCCTCGCACGAAATGCGACGAAGAAGAACACAAAGAACGAGCGTCGCGCCGCGCCGTAAAAATGGTAACCTCGGGATGCGTGCCGCTGAAAATCTGGAAATCTGCAGATGGAATCGCCACAGGGAGAGGAGCATTTCTTGTGAAGGTTGCACAGTGAAATCCGCGCAGAGAAGAAGTTCTCTGCAAAAGAACTCGGCCTTTTATATGCTGGAGAAAACAAATATGAAAATACCATAAGTCCCAACTTCCGGGCGCTCCAACTTCGGGCGGCTACAGGTTTGGGCCGGCCCAACACTGTGCGCGCCCGAACGCCCAGGGCCTCCACGTCGCCCCCCGCACAGCGGACAGCCACGCTGGCCGCCCACTGCGCGACGCGTGGGCCAATGCCGCGGCGACAAGTGCGCGCAGCACCCAGTCAACGGCCCGCCTCGCGCGCCCAAATGCGCCCGCCTGCCGCCCCGGCCAGGCCGCGAACCCGAGCGCCCCGGTTCACCTACGTGGGACCAGACTCCATGAGCCACCAAA
>CM055068.1:31847686-31889177 GCA_029204045.2 Tillandsia leiboldiana | reverse complement strand
TCTCTCAACAGACGTAAAGTAAATAAAATTACAATCTGTACAGTACCATCAGCTCTGAAAACTAAAACAGGGTCCTCCGTCTACTCTCCTCAGGCATGGATAGGGATCTAACTCGCGACTCCCTATCCTCGATCAGAAAGAACTGCGGTGCAGGAACAGGAAAGGGGATCTCTAGAAAATAGTCACCACAGAGGGTGTGAGAACTACATCAACAGTATTTCTCCGTGAGTACCGTCTCCAAGATCAACGGTCTGCCACTAAGTCTACTAGAGCATAAGATAACAGAACACTGTAAGCGAAAAAGAGATAAGTTGGAATAAAATCTACAGCTATCATGCCTCTATCTATGATGCTCAATGGGCGAAACAGATGATAGTATGCAACTACTCGAACTCGAGGTGCTCAATCGACCCAATCGTAATGGCTGTCACATAGGATCCAGTCAAGTCTGCGCTCACCTACTACCACACATCCACACCGGGACAGGATTTACGTAGGGCGTCCTCTCAACTATCGCGCGAAAACTACCTCAACATGCCCAACATCGCATCCGGAGCGGCATTCATGGGGAGCGACCCACCGAGGAAATGGCGTGACACCAACTATCACAACAGTAGCACATGCGGCTATAGTCCAAATCCGCGATCAACCAGATCGAAAGATTCACAAATCTAACTACTAGCAACACACGACGAAAAACATTCAATGACCCTGGGTCAACTCACAAACTCAACAGCTAACAATACTGGTCGGAAAACACTCAACGACTTGGAACCACCGTCTACTAACGCTCCCAACAACACCGGCCGAAAAATACTCAACGGCCCATGACCACTGTCTATGTCACGCCCCGGCGTCGAAACTGCGACCCGGGCTCGCCAACAGATCCGCCGCCCATACGGGAAGGCCTGTATTGTCACGCCCCGGAGTCGAAACTGCGACCCGGGCTCGCCAACAGATCCGCCACCTATGCAAAACACCGCATAGGCGAAGCGTCCTACCTGCAGAAAGGGCTGCAGCTAAACAGATATCAGAGCTATAAAATAAAAGTGCTGTAAAACTAAAACCAAACCATCTGTATAACTGGAATAATGATACAATATTCATCTCCCATAAATGATAATCATATAATTTCCTCATATACAAAACCCAGAACTCAACAGGGAGGTATCTCCAATACTACATCAGTGTACAGGTTCTCAATACATATCATAACCTCACTACATCAGTCTCGCAAAAGAGGAAATAAAATAGCTAATCTATTAAAGCTTCTCTGAAGGGGGTACCGCTACTCTCCACGACGGGTAGGGATCTAGCACGCGACTCCTCGCCTCGATCAACAACCGCAGAATCGGCACCACCTGCTAAGACTCTGCAAACAAAGGAGAGGAAGGAAAAGGGGGAAAAAACCCCAATGGCGTGAGAACTACACCAAAAAGGGAGTTCTCAGTGGGTACCACCGCCAGCCCGACGGTCTGCCCACTAAGTCCTCTAGAGGCAAGAAAATAATAATGCAGTAAGAACTGAACAAGAAGGTGGAGACTCTCACAGCTACCATGTCTCTAACTAAAGGCTCAAAAGGGAAAAAACTCTGATAAAGATATGCAATCACTCGCACACGAGGTGCTCAATCGACCCAATCGAGCTGACTGTCACATCGGGTCCAATCAAACCTGCGCCCACCTACAACCACATCCCGCCGACGGGCAGGAATTACGTAGGGCGTCCAACGGACTAACTCGCTATCGAGTAGTGGCTCATGCAGGCTATAGTCAAAACCACGCTCTCTCACAGAACGGATAGACTCAAGATGCTCAACCTCTCACACAACGATCAAAGTACTCACAACAATACAGGACCACCGTCAAACCAAACGGCTCCCAACAACACTAGCACGGTTAAACACAAATGCCAGCTCCACTCGTCCCCCAGGCACGAGTGCAAAAAGTAAAAGTATCCGTCTGAATAGACCCAATCGATGGACCAGCAAAACTAGCACTGCCTGCTCCGCCTGCCGCATCGGGTATGCCAGCCTATGCATAACACCGATGCAAAGAAGGAGTCTCAAGGACTCAAGTCTGTCTGTCGCACACCGGAGTGGCACTCGAGGGGAGCGACCCACACGAGTAAAGTACCTCAGTAACCAGTAACATAAGTATCGTAAAAGAGCAAGACTGGATCAAGACTCTGATCAAAGTGGGAAAATCCATCCACTGAAGAAACCCCGGTCCTCATACAGAGGCAATAGTACTCAAAAGTGGGAAACTCCGTCCACTAGAGAAACCTGATACCCAATCTGATGCATAAATAAATATCCGGTCAACCGCCCAATATCTTCGGTTGCCGCAATACCCTGCCATCTATAATCAAGGCCTATAACCGACCTCCGGTCAACCGCCAAAGTCCGCGGTCACCGCCAAAACCCTGCCAGCCGCAATCCAGCACAACCTGTCCCTGACACCAATGTCCCTGCTACACTACCCAGACCCCTGCTCAACACCCGAGCAACACAGACCGCCTGACTAACAAGAAGGAGAAAAGGAAGAACATGGTTCTCCTAAGTCAAGTTCCAATATGTAGTGCAGCAGTAAAAGATGGCCTAACTATGTGTCCATACAAGCATGCTTTTATCTTCAGAAACGATGAAAGAGAGTGAAACATAAAATAACACAGCATGCTAAAGTATTTCTACTATGATATACCATCTCACACAAGTAGGCCATACATGAACATAATCTCAATAAGTAGGCCAATACATGAACATGCATGATCTCTATATCATCTAGTGTGGGATAAATATAACCGTCTGTCAGAAGATAAGACTCTAATTCACCAAATGTGAACCATGATCAGGTATGCATCAATCCCCAAAATCTAGGCCATCCCTGCTTACCTCTCATTCATACCAGTTGAACATTAGTTCTGATGCTATCAGTCATAGGGGGGTGACCTTCCCACAGGTGTACTTACATTAACCATAACACAAACATCCATAACAATCCTATCATTTCCTTATACAGTTACCAATATTATGCTTACCCACCTGAAGTGCTTAAACCAGGCAAACCTGAGGTCGGTGAAGAGCGTGGCCATTTGCCAATAACAACTGCTGAACCCGCATCCACGGTACACGTCGCGCCAGCCTCGGCTCCCAACAGCTGAAATACCCGGAAACCATCATCTCCAGTTCCAACAGTTTCAAGACACTAGCAAACCTTTCTGGGTAGAACAATAAGGTCCAAAGTTACACTTTTATTCCCAAAAATTTAACTAAACACACACACGATCTGAAAATCAGTCCCAAAGATGCCATTATTTCACCTGCTGAAAGTGCCCTGAAAATTCCAATAAAAATATTACTACGATCGTCGCGTCGAGACCTTCGAAACGGGTACCTGCACGTCCAATTCCGAGCCCCGTAGGCCGAGTTACAAATTCCACAGTACAGGCGCGCAAAAACTCACAACCACCCAACTGTAATAATCTGCACAGTAAAAGGGGAAACAGTATATGTCACGCCCCGGGTGAAAATCAGAACCCGGGCCCATCTACAGATCCGCCGTGCACGCAGAATTTCCCGCGTACACGAAGCGCCAACTACCTGCTCAGATATAAGAGATAATAATATAAGAGCAATAAAAACAGAGCTGAACTAAAAACTAATACATCTCAGACTGAAGCTGGAGATAAAATACAATACATCTGTATAAATGATACATCTGTCTCTCCTAGCTCACCAAATAAAAACAACCTGCTGGCAAAAGCCAGTCCCAAAAGTAAAGGTACGCCGTCTGAGGAAACATGGGTACATCGACAGTCCAGCTACCGGCTCATCCTGCCTCGAGATCTATCTACTCAAACCGTCCTCTCTCCTCGACCCGCCGCTGAAAGCCCAGCAGCACCCGCAGAAGACACTGCAAAACAAGGGAAAAGAAAAAGAGGAAAGAAGAATGGGGGTGAGAACTACTAGTAAACCAGTAGCCTCCCCTAGTGGGTAAAACCTCAAACTCTGACACACCCACTAGGTCTACCAGAGGCAAAAAGGAAAGAAGAGTGGTAAGCAATAAAACTGCTGAAGAAGGAAAATCTACCACTACTATGCCTCTACAATACAGTCCTAGACTGGAATAAACGTATGCAACAATAACCAACCGTCCCAGATGAACCCAATCTGTACCGCCCTCATCATCGGGCAAGTAAGCTGCGCCGATGTGATAGCAAAATTCCTGCTGCCGCCCTCATCATCGGGCAAATAAGCCGCGCCGATGTGATAGCAAAACTGTCCATAACTGTCTGGCCCCGGTCTCCGGAGGGGAACTCGAGGGGAGCGACCCACACGAGGAAAGCATCACCGGCAATAACCGCGCCGGTGTAATAAGTCAAAAGCAGGACTAGATCACAACTAAAAGCCTCAGTGGAACACACCCCTCCACTAAAAGAAACTCCGATCCCCAATCTGATGCATAAGTACACATACGGTCAACCGCCTAATATCCGCGGTTGCCGCAATAACCCCCAATCCAAAAATCGGGTAAAATAATCCATATCCGATCAACCGCCTACTATCCGCGGTAGCCGCAATAAACCACAATCACAATCATGTCTCACATCCGACATCCGGTCAACCGCCCTACTATCCGCGGTAGCCGCAATAACCCCCAATCCAAAATCGGGTAAAATAACCCGTATTCGGTCAACCGCCTACTATCCGCGGTAGCCGCAATAAACCACAACCCAAAATCAAACACAACCTGTCACCGACCCTCAGGTCCCCGCTACACTATCCCAAACCCTGCTCGAACCGAGCAACCAGACTCAAAGGTCTAAATAAGAAGGAGAAAAGGAAACAAACATGGTTTCTCCTAAGTCAAGTCCCAAAATGATAGTGCAGCAATAAAAGTGGCCTATCTAGATGACCATACAAGCATGCATATGTCCTCAAGAGCGATAAAAGAAAGTGTGACAAATAGTGGTTCCACATGTGTATCAATTATTAGCTCCGCATGGATATAACCATCAACATGCTAAAATCATTATTCAACCACACATGTCTATAATCCCTGATCCATGATAAATCACCAAAGTGGTACCCGCACATAGATATGTCATAATGTCTCAACAATTTATCCATTTAACCCACTTCATAAAATCTATGTGCTAACATGGCATGTTAATTATTACTATTAAAATATCCCGATAATCCTATTCCAACATGCTATGTCCACCAAATTAATCTCACATAAATCATCCACCTGTGCATGTCACCTATCCTCAAGTAGTACCACTAACAGGATAAATCATCTTGACCAAATATAATAAACAATTCCACATGCAAGGTTAGGTGCTAACATAGCAATCCATGATTCCACACAAGCATGCATAAGTCCCAATTAAGTATTCAATTATGTGTCCCACATAGTGATGCTCTAATAACATTTCCAACATGATAGGCTCATGAGAATAGCAATTATCAATCATAATGCTCCAAAGATGATCACTCTAATACTCCTAGTGGGTAAGTCAGAAAAGAGGGATATAGCAACCACCCACCTGAAGTGCTGACTGTCCAAATCCCACAGCTGAAAATACCAGGTAAATCCAAATCTCTACTCTAATGGGTCCAGCAATACCCGCAACTCTCCTGGGCACAATACGAAGTCCGCAATTACACATAAGTTCCCAAAACTGCTCTTACAACCACATACAATTTTAGTCCCAAAGATGCTTAATTTTCACCTGCTGAAAATGCCCAGAAAATTCCCAGAAAAATATCACAGCGATCCTCGCGTCGATACCTTCGAAACGGCTGCTTGCACGCCTAAATCTGAGTTCGGTAAGTCAAGATATAAATTCGACAAGGTGGTACACTCAAAAGATTTCAGCACAAAAAGACTGTAGCACAGTACACAGAGAAACAGTGATTTTCACCTC
The DNA here is from genome assembly GCA_029204045.2 of Tillandsia leiboldiana. NCBI lineage: Eukaryota > Viridiplantae > Streptophyta > Magnoliopsida > Poales > Bromeliaceae > Tillandsia > Tillandsia leiboldiana. Next base: position 31,883,246 of record CM055068.1, on the reverse strand, counting down.
TGATGAAATCTCGGAAAAATCCAAGAAAAATACGATCGCGTTCCTTGTGATCTGAAGATGAAAAAGTTGTATAAGCTCGTTTCCGTCTGACGCTCGTGCGCAAAGATATGGCCAAAACACCTCGATGCTATCCCACAAAGACAAACAGAAAATGGGTCACAGTGTTGCCTCGGGATCCGTGTCAAAAACTGAAAACAAGAAAGCGTGATCAATAAGAAAGATGAAGCCCTACCTCTAAGGAGTCTGCCGGCGCAAAAATTACTGAAAAAGATGATCGGGGTAGCCCAGGGGAGAAATTACACCGAACAGCGACGAAGAGGAACACCTGAAATGCAACGTCGCATTGCGCCAAAAAATCCAGAACCTCGGGATGCGTGCTCCCAAAAATCCCAAAACTCTGCAGGAAGATCAAGGACTTGAAGATGAAAATCTTCCAAGAAGGGGGCTCGGGGAGATCATACGTGGGCTGAGAGGAAAAGAGCAGAAAAGAGGGCTCGGGCTGCCTATTTATAGGTGAAGAAAACAATTGGGAAAATTCCCATCTTGTCCCAACTTTCGGGCGCCCGGTCCGGTCCGCCCGAATTCGGACGCGCACAGTGCGGCCGGCCCGCCAAGTTTCGGGCGCGCACAGTGCGGCCCAGCCCGGCCCATCCCGTCGCACGGGATCACACCTCTGTCCGACCCGCCTCGGGGCCAGCCACGTGTCCGCCGAACACGGGACAGCCATGCAAATGCTGCGGAGAGCGCCACGTGCCCCCACCCACGGTCAACGCGGTGGGTGGTGCCCGCGAATCAGCGGGCGCCACGTGGCGCTGCCCACGTCCGGCCCACTGCCCGCGTACGGCCACCTGCCCGACACCTGCCCCGCGCGTTGCGTGGACCGCGCGCACCAAGCCAGCCAACCACAAGGCGACACGTGGCCAACCCTCGGTCCACCATGCACCCCGCAAAAGTCCGTGGACCGCGCCGCCTGAACCATCCAAACACAAACCGCCACGTGGCACCGCCCTGGTGCACGCCCACCGCGTGGACCGCGCACCTGCCCGCGCCCCCACGCCCCTGCCGCGCCTCTGTGCCACCTGCCCGAGGCCGCGCCGCCGCCCTCCGCCGCTGCCCGCTGCCGCCGCGACGCCGGCGATCGCCGGAAACACTGTTCCGGCAGTGAATAGTAAATTTACTGTAGCAAGCTCCGAAAAATACATGTAAATAGCCCATTTTGACCGTTTCGCGCGCTGAGTCCAAATCCGGTGTCCGATTTGCCAAATTCCAATCCCAAAATTTGCCGAATGCATCGGAAAGGTGTTCCTTTGTCCAAACTTCGCACTGAGCCAAATTTTAATATCCGTTTCACGCGAAACCACTTCTAAAGATCCGACGGAGTCAACCGATCACCCACGTGATCCATTTCCAGCCCGAAGTCCAACACTTGTGTCCAATTGTGCACAAACACCACCGACACCCCACGTAGGCCACCAGAAGCCACCCAACGCACTGCAACAGCTCCGCGGAGATCCAGGTCATCACAGTATACCTTCCGACAAGCCTCAGAAAAATCCCGGAAAAATACAATGGTAATCCTCGCGACGACTAGATGCAAAAAGTGTATAGGCTCGTCTCGATCCGACGCTCAAGCGCGGAGATAAAATTCCGGCAAGGGGCTGCTGTCCAAAAACTCCACCAGCAAACAGTAGCTTAGAAAAGTCTCGAAACCGTGCCACGAATTCAGAATCCAGCAAGGTGATCAACACGAAAGTTGAAGACGTACCTCTCATGAATCCGACGCCGCAAAATCGTCCAAAAATACCATCGGAGTAGCTCTGTGGACATTTTAGACCAAACAGCGACGATAACGGGCCTCCGATGAACGATCGTTGCTCTGTGCTACGATGCCGAAGTCGTCGACGCCACGGCTTCCAAAAATTCTGGGCCTCTGCCAGAAGATGCGCAACACGAAGATCTCCAACTTTGGTGAAGGGTCCAAAGGCAGGGGAGCTCGGAAAAAGCCTCACACAAGAGGTGAAAGAGGGAATAAATAGGCCCAGCCGAGAAAAATCCGAACTTGGACTTTTGGCCCAAAAATCCGGGCGCCCGGAACATTCGGGCCGCTACAGTGTTGGGCCCGGCCCAACACTGTGCGTGCCCGAAATCACCAGGGTCCTCCACGCGTCCTGCCGACACAGCCCCGCGCCCGGCGCACGCGCGCCCGCCAGCCGCGCAGCGCCGCGTGTCCCGACACGCGGGCGTGCGCGGCTGCGCCCGGCCAACCGCGGGGCGCCATGTGGCGCCCCCACGTCGCTCCCCAACCGCCACCGTACGGCCACCTGCTCCTGCCGTTGCGTGGACCGCGCGCACCAGGACCCGCCAACCAAAAGCCGCCACGTGTCCCGCTCCTGGTCCACCGTGCACCCGCGCCATTCCATGGACCGCGCCTGCTGCGCCGGCCAATCGGGAGGTGCCACGTGGCCAGCGCCCGGTGCACGCTTCCGCGGTGGATCGAGCGGCTACGCCTCCGCCCGCCGCCGCGCTCCGCCGCCAGCCATCGCCGCCGGCGCCTCTCCGGCCGCCGGAACAGTGCCGCCGAACCACGAAAATCGTGCCAAGTCATCCGGGCTCCGAAAAATACAAGTAAATAGCCCATTTTCACCGTTTTCGCGCGCTGAATCCAAATCCGCTGTCTGTTTTGCCAAATTCCAATTCCAAAATTTGTCGAAGGCATCCGAAACCATTTTTAATCCAAATTCCGCACTGAGTCCAATTTTGATGCCCGATTCGCGCGAAACCACTTCTAAACAATCGACGGGGTCCCCCAATTACCCACGTGATCCATATACACCCGAAGTCCATCACTTGTGTCCAAATTGGTGCAGAAACACCGCCGACACGCTACATAGGCCTCCAGAAGCTGCTGATCGCACTGTAGAAGCCCTGCAGAGATCTGGGTCACCACACGTATAGACGAAGCGACTAACCTGCAAAAGATCAACTACACTATACAGATATCAGAAATGAAAAGTAAACTGCTGAAATAAATATATAAACTCCTCAAATAGTACATGACAGGACATCACAATACATAAGTCACTCCAAAAGTAAAACTCTCAAAAATAAAAATATACATGATACATCCCAAAATCACTGACAGTACTAGTACATTACCAAAAGGGTACATCTACTCTCACTGGAAGAAGACTGGTAGGGATCTAGCTCACGACTCCCTTACCTCGATCAGCATGATCAGCAACTGGAGCAGCAGGAACTGGAGTAGAGGTTCCTGGGGAAAAAGTCACCACGGCGGGTGTGAGAACTACATCCCACAGTAGTTCTCAGTGGGTACCGCCAACAAGCCCGACAGTCTGCCCACTAAGTCTACTAGAGTCATAAAGTAACAAATGCAATACCAAAAGTAAAGGCTGGAAAATAACTCTACAGCTACTATGTCTCTATCTAAATGCTCAAGGAGTGGAACAGATGGAAACATGATGCATCTACTATCTCTCACATATAATCACCCAATCTACACTGACTGCCTCATAGGGTCCAGTCAAACCTGCACCTACCTACTGCCGTTACATCCAAGGAGGACCGGACTTACGTAGGGCGTCCGTTACTGCCAAAACTGGCCCAGCCAAAGGGACTGCGTCGACAAGTCGCGATAGCAAGTAACAAGCCCAACTCCGGAGTGGCACTCGAGGGGTGCAACCCCACTGAGGAAAGTATCCGCGCATCTCTGTCGAGCTCAAATGTGGTTCATGCAGGCTATAGTCCAAATCCACGATCACTAAGATCGACAGTAACCAACAATACCAACTCTCACTCACAGGCTGGAAAACCACACAGCCGGGATCCACCGTCGGCTCAGACGGCTCCCAAAATAAAACACTGATCTAAACACTGCTACCAGACTCCACTCGGCCCCCAGGCGTGAGTGCAACATGCATCCCACAACAACCCGACCACTCAGCCCACCACCGGGCGAGGAAACTCTAAGTCCAGGTAAAATAATAGATAACAGTGTGGGAATGTCTAAAGCATAAATAACCTAGCCCAAGTTGGAGTTTTCTACTAGCCTGGTTAAACATGTAGCATATGACGGGGTGCTAGGTCAAGTTCCAAAAATAGCAATTAATTTAACATATTTAGGAAGCAATAAATCAATATGATCATCATAGCAACACAAGGAACATCAATTCTCTCTTACTAGCATGCTTCCTAATACACTCACAATCATGCATGTTTCCTACAATATAGAATTAATTATCAGTCCCCGGTTTGAAGACGAAGCAACCCACCTGGAAGTGCAAATCGATCCAAAGTCCAAAAAGGATGAAACTACACGGGGACAAACTGTAGAGTTATGAATCCCACAAGGATCTAAATAGGTACTATCAAACAACTAGAGGGGGGGTGAATAGGTGTAATACTTATAAAACCAATCTCAGTGCAAAATAAAAACCAATGCGGAAAATAAAAACAGCACACCGAGATTTACGTGGAAACTCCAATCCAGGAGAAAAACCACGGGACCAACACGCAATAACAATCCACTAAGAATAGAAGAATAACAAGGTGATTACCGACTCCACGGACTCAAACCCCTCCTTCAGCTTCTTCGGACCTTGCGCTGACCGGTTGGATATCCACGCAATAACAATCCCTAAGAAAAGAAGAATAACAAGGTGATTACCGTCTCCACGGATTTAACCCCTCCTTCAATTTCTTGGACCTCGCGCTCCACCGATTTTGCACGCCCACTGCACACGTTCGAATCCACGAACGCCACTCGAATCCACGAGCACACGTTTCGAATCCACGAAACGCCTTTAGCACACCGAATCCACGATGCCACGTCGAATCCACGACGCAAACTCAGTCGATAAGAATATTGACTTCGATGGTGATCCTTTGCTTAGATTCTCATTGAGGAACCGTAGAAGAAATCTCTAAGCAAAGATTAGATCAATTCGACAAAAGATATGTTCTTGAAAGAACCATCGAATTGACCTAAAAGAGGCTATAAAGAAGATCGATAAAAACCTAGCCTCTAGGGTTGCTCTCAAGTGTTTTATAAATTGATCGGCCGTAGCTCCCACGTTTTTGAGAAACCCTAAGTGTCTATTTATAGTTTAGAAACCTTTGGAAAGAGATAAGAATCAAAAACATACCTTATCTGGAAATTTTCAGGACGGCGATCCGGATCGGATTTACTGCGATCCGGATCGTCGTAACGAGATTGACGATTCCAGAAAACCAAGGGTTCGGGATCCGGATCGCATTGCCCGATCCGGATCGTTCATACAAATCAGAAAACTTAACATTCGGGATCCGGATCGGAAATTGCATGGATCCGGATCGAAGTCTTGTATGAAGCAACAACCTTCGGGATCCGGATCGTTGGCTCTGATCCGGATCCTGAACATGTCCGAACACCAGTTTTTGATTATTATGCAATTAAAAATTCATCCAAGTGTTTCTACACTATAAGAAAGTATTCGGATCACCAAATTATTTAGTTAAACATACCTGATCCTTTGAATACTTTCTTCTTGAGATTGATGTAACTGATCCACAATTCTTCAACTTCAATCTTCAAGACTCAAGACACTGAGTGTCAACTTGAGCTCTTGTTGAATCTTCTCTAAGTCTTTGATTGCTGATTGACAATTTGATCCCTTTAAGACTCCGACTCAACTCACTGACTTGACTCACGAAATATGCCAATACCAAAATGCCGTAACAATCTCCCCCTTTGGCAATTTCGTGACAAAACCCAAAAATACATAAAAGCGCTCAAGTCACTCATCTTAAACCAAAAAATCGAAACTCAATGTCATCACCAAAACATTGATTTTCTTTGCGTGAAAGATCCAATAAATACAAAATTACATTTGAACCAAACAGTCCTAGAACATACTCTATGACTTAGGACTTGGAGTCTTAAAGTGATGTAATTCCTGCAAAACAAAACTCCAAACAAAATCAAACGTTAGTCGTTAGAAATTAAAATCCTACATTTGATCCGTCTTCCTTTTGGTTCTTTTGTTTTTCGGCTCTTTCAATTTTTTCTTTGTCTCCCCCTATCTTGAGCATCTCTAACATGTTCTCCATGTTCTTGAGCATCTATGTCTCCCCTTTGTGATACGATCATCATTTTCCGTTCTCCCCATTTTTTCATTTTCGTTTGTCCTCTCTTGATGATCTCATCTCCGTCATTTCTCTTCTCCCCCTTTTTGTCACAAATTGTCAAACAGTGAACATACTAGACAAAAGGAAATCACTAACACATTAGTTCATAGAGAAAGAGAGATAAAAGCTCAGTTCTGGTATATAACAAAAATGCAGATTGCGTACCGGTACCAGAAAGCAAAAATCAAATAATTTCTTGAAACAAATCCAGATTTTAGAATCTTTTCAAATACCGATTTGTATTCCATCAAGAAATCAATTTAAGTGCTTTAAACAGTGAATTCACACAGATGTCATTCAATCCAATTAATTTCACAAAATTAAAAAGATTTACTCCAAAATCATGAAAAATAAAGGTAAAACATTATAAACCGTTTTTCATGTTATATTCATCAAACACAAGTCATCAAAAATAATCTTGAGATCCAAAGTCTATCAAGATGTAACGGATTTACAAAGATGACTTACAGAGATTTCCAAATGACATCAATTTGATTTCTTACCCTTTCAAATTTGAGATAAGCACTAAAATACCTAAGGGTGGCTCTTTGAGCATCTTTCAACTATCCACCTTATACCAACCAGGAGATTGTTCAAAATATAAGAGTTTTGCATATAAATCTCCAAATGCTTCAACTAAAGATTTTCTCATAAATACTATCAAGCATCCATAACATGTGGTAGCTTCACACACAAACCGGACGACCGGGGTGGCAGCTCTTTCCAGCATGTGGTGGTAGTTTTCACACTCCTTTCGGATGTAACTCTTTCCACATCTTTCAAATTCATTTATTACCCTTGTAAGAATGCAATCTCTTACGTGAAAGAATTAAATCCCAAATTTTAGTCTATCGGTTGTCTCACGTTTATCACAATGAATTCACACAACCGAGATAGATTAAGCATCTAAAGATCACACATGATTTCTAAAATTTGATGCTTATAATATCAAAAACTCCTATAATGAAGTATCTTCAAGATTATGATTATGGAGTAAAGTTGATAATCCATATAAAATTAATTTGGAGTGAATGAAAGTGAAGCCCTTTTATTCAATGCACTTGTTCATTAAAAACCTTTTGTTCAAAAACAAAGTATAAAAACGAAGAGCATTGAAAAACATGTAATGCAAAGATTAAGAAAGATATGAAGGGAAAACCAATCAAAGCATTACATACAGTCATAAGCTATTTAGAACTTAAGACAAGGAAAGATATCACCTTTCCGAATCCAAAATCGCTGGATTTTGGGTTGTCTTGATTCGTTGTGGCCGGGGGTTGTCCGCTTTGACTGTTGATCCACCTTAGGTCTTTGCCTCGCAATGATCCACTTGTATGATTGATGTTGTGGCTCGGACCTTTGGTGGGTTGAGTGAACTCCTTTGACTTGATGTGTCTTTTGATTCCGTTGAGTTCGCTCCGTAGATGAAGTTGCCGAAGGACTCTTCTTTCTCTTTTTCGGGCAATTCTTCACCAAATGTCCTTCAAGTCCACATAAGTGACAAGTTCTTCCTTTCAATTTCATTGTGGAACTTGAAGCATGCACAGTTTGGTCCTTTTTGAATCCCAAACCAACCTTGCTTGTTTGACCTAATCCGGACATACAATCAAGTTTCTTGGAACGGTTGAAAGCCTTTGTATGTCGGATTTAAGTTGATGAACTTGCTTGGTCAAAGCTTGGTTGGTGACATGAATTCCTCAAACTGTTTTTCTAGAAAATCAATCTTGTTAATATGGGAATTAACGACCGTTTCCGATTGATTTATCTTTTCTTGGAGGATTTTATTATTATCCAATAAAAGCTCTCGTTCCTCCTCGAGATCATGAAGTTTGATCTTTAAAGCATGATTCTCGTCTTGATCTCAAGTCGTTGCTTCCTCAACTTCTTGATATGTTGGCCATCTTCTTAGATTCCGCAAGAAGTTGTTGATATGCCTCAACGAGTTCTTCCTCGTCCGACTCCCCCTCACTTGATGACTCTCCCGGTTGTTGATGTTTCATACAAAATCAAAGGAGTAGAGTCAGTGACTAAGATGATAAACAATTATTAGAAGAGGGAAAATGAGAGGCATGAGAAGCAACGATTTTTTCCTCTTTACTTGAGGTCGATTCATTAGAAGTAGAATCGTCCCAAGTTTTCGCTTGCAAAGCCTTCTTTTTATATGATTTCGGAGAAGGACAATCCGTTGAAAAATGGCCGTAGCCTTTGCATCGATAGCATTGGATTTCCCCTTCGAAATCATCTTTTTCTTTAGAAGGTTTTGCAAAGCTTTGAGGTTAGAGGATTTAGAACCCGATGATCCTTTAGATGGTTTCGTGGATGAAGATCCATCGGTTCGATTCTTCCAAAATTTCCGACGAAATTTCTTTGTGATCCGCGCCAATTGTTCTTCAAAATCGGCAAAAGAGATTTCATCGTCGGAACTTGATTCGCTATCTTCTTCCTTTGTTGATTTGAATGCAATACCTGTAAGCTTAGAAGAAGACTTGGAAGAAACTTGATTAGTAGGAAAAGTCATTTCATAAGTTTGCAAAGCACCTACTAATTCCTCTACACTCATCTCATCCGGATGACTAACGGTTTCAATGGCGGTAACCTTTGCCCTAAACCGTTCCGGAAGAGTCCGAAGTATCTTTCTTACAATTTTCGACTCCGGGATCTTTTCTCCTAAATTAGCACATGTATTAATTACATCTTGAAGTCTAGTGTAATAATCTGTAAACAATTCATGCTCTTCCATATGAATAGAGTCAAATTGACTTGTAAGCATCTGGAGCTTTTGAATTTTTACAAGATTAGTACCCTCATGTGTAATTTTGAGAATATCCCAAATTTCCTTCGCGGTTTCACACGCGGAAATTCTTGTAAACTCAGTCGAGGAAAGAGAATTAAATAAAGCGTTCATACCTTTCCCATTGTAAGAAGATCTTTCAAATTCCTCTTTGGACCATCTAGAGCGAGGTTTTGGGGTAGTAGAATTTCCTACTTCCTCAACAGGATGCACCCAACCGTATTCCACGGATTGCCACCCGCTCATCAATTGCGATGAGAAAAGCTCTCATCCGCACTTTCCAATAAGCATAATTAGTCCCATCAAAAAGAGGAGGTCTATAAATATTACCACTTTCACCCATCATGATAGATAAACCTAAAACCCGCTCTGATACCAATTGTAGAGTTATATGGATCCACAAGGATCTAAATAGGTACTATCAAACAACTAGAGGGGGGTGAATAGGTGTAATACTTATAAAACTCAATCTCAGTGCAAAATAAAAACCAATGCGGAAAATAAAAACAGCACACCGAGATTTACGTGGAAACTCCAATCCAGGAGAAAAACCACGGGACCAACACGCAATAACAATCCACTAAGAATAGAAGAATAACAAGGTGATTACCGACTCCACGGACTCAACCCCTCCTTCGCTTCTTCGGACCTTGCGCTGACCGGTTGGATATCCACGCAATAACAATCCCTAAGGAAAAGAAGAATAACAAGGTGATTACCGTCTCCACGGATTTAACCCCTCCTTCAATTTCTTGGACCTCGCGCTCCACCGATTTTTGCACGTCCCCTGCACACGTTCGAATCCACGAACGCCACTCGAATCCACGAGACAACGTTTCGAATCCACGAAACGCCTTTAGCACACCGAATCCACGATGCCACGTCGAATCCACGACGCAAAACTCAGTCGATAAGAATATTGACTTCGATGGTGATCCTTTGCTTAGATTCTCATTGAGGAACCGTAGAAGAAATCTCTAAGCAAATATTAGATCAATTCGACAAAAGATATGTTCTTGAAAGAACCATCGAATTGACCTAAAGAGGCTATAATGTTACGGCTTTTTGGTATGGCATATTTCGTGAGTCAAGTCAGTGAGTTGAGTCAGAGTCTTAAGGGATCAAATTGTCAATCAGCAATCAAAGACTTAGAGAAGATTCAAAAGAGCTCAAGTTGACACTCAGTGTCTTGAGTCTTGAAGATTGAAGTTGAAGAATTGTGGATCAGTTACATCAATCTCAAGAAGAAAGTATTCAAGAGGATCAGGTATGTTTAACTAACTAATTATGGTGATCCGAATACTTTCTATAGTGTAGAAACACTTGGATGAACTTTTAATTGCATAATAATCAAAAACTGGTTGTTCGGACTTGTTCACGATCCGGAATCAGAGCCAACGATCGCGATCCCGAAGGTTGTTGCTTCATACAAGACTTCGATCCGGATCCATGCAATTTCCGATCTTGGATCCCGAATGTTAAGTTTTCTGATTTGTATGAACGATCCGGATCGGGCAATGCGATCCGGATCCCGAAACCATGGTATTTCTGGAATCGTCAATCTCGTTACGATGATCCGGATCGCAGTAAATCCGATCCGGATCGCCGTCCTGAAAATTTCCAGATAAGGTATGTTTTTGATTCTTATCTCCTTTCCAAAGGTTTCTAAACTATAAATAGACGTTTAGGGTTTTCTCAAAAACGTGGGAGCTACGGCCGATCTTTTTATAAAACTCTTGAGAGCAACCCTAGAGGCTAGGTTTTCATCGTTCTTCTTTATAGCCTCTTTTAGGGTCAATTCGATGGTTCTTTCAAGAACATATCTTTTGTCGAATTGATCTAATCTTTGCTTAGAGATTTCTTCTACGGTTCTTCATTGATAATCTAAGCAAAGGATCACCATCGAAGTCAATATTCTTATCGACTGAGTTTGCGTCGTGGATTCGACGTGGCATCGTGGATTCGGTTTGCTAAAGGCGTTTCGTGGATTCGAAGCGTTGCGTTCGTGGATTCGAACGTGAGCAGTGGACGTGCAAAATCGGTGGAGCGCGAGGTCCAAGAAATTGAAGGAGGGGTTAAATCCGTGGAGACGGTAATCACCTTGTTATTCTTCTTTTCTTAGGGATTGTTATTGCGCGGATATCCAACCGGTCAGCGCAAGGTCCGAAGAAGCTGAAGGAGGGGTTGAGTCCGTGGAGTCGGTAATCACCTTGTTATTCTTCTATTCTTAGTGGATTGTTATTGCGTGTTGGTCCCGTGGTTTTTCTCCTGGATTGGAGTTTCCACGTAAATCTCGGTGTGCTGTTTTATTTTCCGCATTGGTTTTTATTTTGCACTGAGATTGAGTTTTTAAGTATTACACCTATTCACCCCCCCTCTAGTTGTTTGATAGTACCTATTTAGATCCTTGTGGATCCATAATAACTCTACAATTGGTATCAGAGCGGGTTTTAGGTTTATCTATCTTGATGGGTGAAAGTGGTAATATTTATAGACCTCCTCTTTTTGATGGGACTAATTATGCTTATTGGAAAGTGCGGATGAGAGCTTTTCTCATCGCAATTGATGAGCGAGTATGGCAATCCGTGGAATGCGGTTGGGTGCATCCTGTTGAGGAAGTAGGAAATTCTACTACCCCAAAACCTCGCTCTAGATGGTCCAAAGAGGAATTTGAAAGATCTTCTTACAATGGGAAAGGTATGAACGCTTTATTTAATTCTCTTTCCTCGACTGAGTTCACAAGAATTTCCGCGTGTGAAAACCGCGAAGGAAATTTGGGATATTCTCAAAATTACACATGAGGGTACTAATCTTGTAAAAATTCAAAAGCTCCAGATGCTTACAAGTCAATTTGATTCTATTCATATGGAAGGGCATGAATTGTTTACAGATTATTACACTAGACTTCAAGATGTAATAAATACATGTGCTAATTTAGGAGAAAAGATCCCGGAGTCGAAAATTGTAAGAAAGATACTTCGGACTCTTCCGGAACGGTTTAGGGCAAAGGTTACCGCCATTGAAACCGTTAGTCATCCGGATGAGATGAGTGTAGAGGAATTAGTAGGTGTTTTGCAAACTTATGAAATGACTTTTCCTACTAATCAAGTTTCTTCCAAGTCTTCTTCTAAGCTTACAGGTATTGCATTCAAATCAACAAAGGAAGAAGATAGCGAATCAAGTTCCGACGATGAAATCTCTTTTGCCGATTTTGAAGAACAATTGGCGCGGATCGTAAAGAAATTTCGTCGAAAATTTTGGAAGAATCGAACCGATGGATCTTCATCCATGAAATCTTCTAAAGGATCATCGGGTTCTAAATCCTCTAAACTCAAAAGCTTTGCAAAACCTTCTAAAGAAAAAGAAAAAGATGATTTCGAAGGGGAAATCCAATGCTATCGATGCAAAGGCTACGGCCATTTTTCAATGGATTGTCCTTCTAAGAAATCATATAAAAAGAAGGCTTTGCAAGCGAAAACTTGGGACGATTCTACTTCTAATGAATCGACCTCAAGTATAGAGGAAAAAATCGTTGCTTCTCATGCCTCTCATTTTTCCTCTTCTAATAATTGTTTATCATCTTTAGTCACTGACTCTACTCCTTTGATTTTGTATGAAACATCAACAACCGGCGGAGAGTCATCAAGTGAGGGGGAGTCGGACGAGGAAGAACTCGTTGAGGCATATCAACAACTTCTTGCGGAATCTAAGAAGATGGCCAAACATATCAAGAAGTTAAGAAAGCAACGACTTGAGAATCAAGACGAGAATCATGCTTTAAAGATCAAACTTCATGATCTCGAGGAGGAACGAGAGCTTTTATTGAATAATACTAAAATCCTCCAAGAAAAGATAAATCAATCGGAAACGGTCGTTAATTCCCATATTGACAAGATTGATTTTCTAGAAAAACAGTTTGAGGAGATTCATGTCACCAACCAAGCATTGACCAAACAAGTTCATCAACTTAAATCCGACATACAAAGGATCTCAACCGATTCCAAGAAACTTGAGTGTATGTCCGGTTTAGGTCAAACAAGTAAGGTTGGTTTGGGATTCAAAAGGACCAAACTGTGCATGCTTCAAGTTCCACAATGAAATTGAAAGGAAGAACTTGTCACTTATGTGGACTTGAAGGACATTTGGTGAGGGATTGCCCGAAAAAGAGAAAGAAAATCCTTCGGCAACTTCATCTACGGAGCGGACTCAACGGACTCAAAAGACACATCAAGTCAAAAGAGTTCACTCAATCCATCAAAGGTCCGAGCCACATCATCAATCATACAAGTGGATCATTGCAAGGCAAAGACCTAAGGTGGATCAACAGTCAAAGCGGACAACCCCCGGCCACAACGAATCAAGACAACCCAAAATCCAGCGATTTTGGATTCGGAAAGGTGATATCTTTCCTTGTCTTAAGTTCTAAATAGCTTATGACTGTATGTAATGCTTTGATTGGTTTTCCCTTCATATCTTTCTTAATCTTTGCATTACATGTTTTTCAATGCTCTTCGTTTTTATACTTTGTTTTTGAACAAAAGGATTTTAATGAACAAGTGCATTGAATGAAAAGGGCTTTCACTTTCATTCACTCCAAATTAATTTTATATGGATTATCAACTTTACTTCATAATCATAATCTTGAAGATACTTCATTATAGGAGTTTTTGATATTATAAGCATCAAATTTTAGAAATCATGTGTGATCTTCAGATGCTTAATCTATCTCGGTTGTGTGAGTTCTTTGTGATAAACATGAGACAACCGATTGACTAAAATTTGGGATTTAATTCTTTCACGTAAGAGATTGCCTTCTTACAAGGGTAAATAATTGAATTATGAAAGATGTGGAAAGAGTTACATCCGAAAGGAGTGTGAAAACTACCACCACATGCTGGAAAGAGCTGCCACCCCGGTCGTCCGGTTTGTGTGTGAAGCTACCACATGTTATGGATGCTTGATAGTATTTTATGAGAAAATCTTTAGTTGAAGCATTTGGAGATTTATATGCAAAACTCTTATATTTTGAACAATCTCCTGGTTGGTATAAGGTGGAATAGTTGAAAGATGCTCAAAGAGCCACCCTTAGGTATTTTAGTGCTTATCTCAAATTTGAAAGGGTAAGAAATCAAATTGATGTCATTTGGAAATCTCTGTAAGTCATCTTTGTAAATCCGTTACATCTTGATAGAGTTTGGATCTCAAGATTATTTTTGATGACTTGTGTTTGATGAATATAACATGAAAAACGGTTTATAATGTTTTACCTTTATTTTTCATGATTTTGGAGTAAATCTTTTTAATTTTGTGAAATTAATTGGATTGAATGACATCTGTGTGAATTCACTGTTTAAAGCACTTAAATTGATTTCTTGATGGAATACAAATCGGTATTTGAAAAGATTCTAAAATCTGGATTTGTTTCAAGAAATTATTTGATTTTTGCTTTCTGGTATAGGTACGGAATCTGCATTTTTGTTATATACCAGAACTGAGTTTTTATCTCTCTTTCTCTATGAACTAATATTGTTAGTGATTTACTTTTGTCTAGTATGTTCACTGTTTGACAATTTGTGACAAAAAGGGGGAGAAGAGAAATGATCGGAGATGAGATCATCAAGAGAGTACAAACGAAAATAAAAAAATGGGGGAGAACGGAAAATGATGATCGTATCACAAAGGGGGAGAACATAGATGCTCAAGAACATGGAGAACATGGAAAACATGTTAGAGATGCTCAAGATAGGGGGAGACAAAGAAAAAATTGAAAGAGCCGAAAAACAAAAGAACCAAAAGGAAGACGGATCAAATGTAGGATTTTAATTTCTAACAACTAACGTTTGATTTTGTTTGGAGTTTTGTTTTGCAGGAATTACATCACTTTAAGACTCCAAGTCCTAAGTCATAGAGTATGTTCTAGGACTGTTTGGTTCAAATGTAATTTTGTATTTATTGGATCTTTCACGCAAAGAAAATCAATGTTTTGGTGATGACATTGAGTTTCGATTTTTTGGTTTAAGATGAGTGACTTGAGCGCTTTTATGTATTTTTGGGTTTTGTCACGAAATTGCCAAAGGGGGAGATTGTTACGGCTTTTTGGTATTGGCATATTTCGTGAGTCAAGTCAGTGAGTTGAGTCAGAGTCTTAAAGGGATCAAATTTTCAATCAGCAATCAAAGACTTAGAGAAGATTCAACAAGAGCTCAAGTTGACACCCAGTGTCTTGAGTCTTGAAGATTGAAGTTGAAGAATTGTGGATCAATTACATCAATCTCAAGAAGAAAGTATTCAAGAGGATCAGGTATGTTTAACTAAATAATTATGGTGATCCGAATACTTTCTTATAGTGTAGAAACACTTGGATGAACTTTTAATTGCATAATAATCAAAAACTGGTGTTCGGACTTGTTCAGGATCCGGATCAGAGCCAACGATCCGGATCCCGAAGGTTGTTGCTTCATACAAGACTTCGATCCGGATCCATGCAATTTCCGATCTGGATCCCGAATGTTAAGTTTTCTGATTTGTATGAACGATCCGGATCGGGCAATGCGATCCGGATCCCGAACCATGGTATTTCTGGAATCGTCAATCTCGTTACGACGATCCGGATCGCAGTAAATCCGATCCGGATCGCCGTCCTGAAAATTTCCAGATAAGGTATGTTTTTGATTCTTATCTCTTTCCAAAGGTTTCTAAACTATAAATAGACGTTTAGGGTTTCTCAAAAACGTGGGAGCTACGGCCGATCTTTTTATAAAACTCTTGAGAGCAACCCTAGAGGCTAGGTTTTCATCGTTCTTCTTTATAGCCTCTTTTAGGTCAATTCGATGGTTCTTTCAAGAACATATCTTTTGTCGAATTGATCTAATCTTTGCTTAGAGATTTCTTCTACGGTTCTTCATTGATAATCTAAGCAAAGGATCACCATCGAAGTCAATATTCTTATCGACTGAGTTTGCGTCGTGGATTCGACGTGGCATCGTGGATTCGGTGTGCTAAAGGCGTTTCGTGGATTCGAAGCGTGCGTTCGTGGATTCGAACGTGAGCAGTGGACGTGCAAAATCGGTGGAGCGCGAGGTCCAAGAAATTGAAGGAGGGGTTAAATCCGTGGAGACGGTAATCACCTTGTTATTCTTCTTTTCTTAGGGATTGTTATTGCGCGGATATCCAACCGGTCAGCGCAAGGTCCGAAGAAGCTGAAGGAGGGGTTGAGTCCGTGGAGTCGGTAATCACCTTGTTATTCTTCTATTCTTAGTGGATTGTTATTGCGTGTTGGTCCCGTGGTTTTTCTCCTGGATTGGAGTTTCCACGTAAATCTCGGTGTGCTGTTTTTATTTTCCGCATTGGTTTTTATTTTGCACTGAGATTGAGTTTTTAAGTATTACACCTATTCACCCCCCCTCTAGTTGTTTGATAGTACCTATTTAGATCCTTGTGGATCCATAATAACTCTACAATAAAGAAGATCGATAAAAACCTAGCCTCTAGGGTTGCTCTCAAGAGTTTTATAAAAAGATCGGCCGTAGCTCCCACGTTTTTGAGAAACCCTAAACGTCTATTTATAGTTTAGAAACCTTTGGAAAGAGATAAGAATCAAAAACATACCTTATCTGGAAATTTTCAGGACGGCGATCCGGATCGGATTTACTGCGATCCGGATCGTCGTAACGAGATTGACGATTCCAGAAATACCAAGGTTCGGGATCCGGATCGCATTGCCCGATCTGGATCGTTCATACAAATCAGAAAACTTAACATTCGGGATCCGGATCGGAAATTGCATGGATCCGGATCGAAGTCTTGTATGAAGCAACAACCTTCGGGATCCGGATCGTTGGCTCTGATCCGGATCCTGAACAAGTCCAAACACCAGTTTTTGATTATTATGCAATTAAAAGTTCATCCAAGTGTTTCTACACTATAAGAAAGTATTCGGATCACCACAATTATTTAGTTAAACATACCTGATCCTCTTGAATACTTTCTTCTTGAGATTGATGTAACTGATCCACAATGCTTCAACTTCAATCTTCAAGACTCAAGACAATGAGTGCCAACTTGAGCTCTTGTTGAATCTTTTCTAAGTCTTTGATTGCTGATTGACAATTTGATCCCTTTAAGACTCCGACTCAACTCACTGACTTGACTCACGAAATATGCCAACACCAAAATGCCGTAACACAATCGGGCTTCGACCTCGACAACCCGAAAGGAACGGTAACATCCATCTCGAATCAAAACAATGCTTATGATGAGATATAATATCAGAGTAAGATCACTACTAATTTAAAACTTTCATTCAATAAACAAATAGTTTAAGCCGATATGAAAGCATGATAAGAATGAACCATAATGAACTTTATTACACTTTACATTTCTGAACTTGCAAATAAATTTATTACAATTCCTTTACATAAATTCCTCACAATACATGGTTCACTCGAAACATAAAAGAAAGGTACCTCTGCTAGACCCTCTAGGTCTCTATGCTGCTGGGCTCTTGCCCCTGACGTATGCCTCGCCGTCTGCCTCTGAACCGTCGCGATCGCTGCATCCATACCTGAACCTGTGGGGGGGGGGGGGGGGTGCACCCAAGGGGTGTGAGAACTCCTGACAGAGTTCCCAGTGGGCTCAACCACCGAGAGAAAGTGTCCTACACCACTTGGTCCAATGGAAGCAATAATAATAGTGCTAGGAAACTAAAATCCTCGATATCAAATGCAGCTATGCAAAACAATATATCACTGTCTGTATATAATCATCGACCCAGCACTACTCTGTCTAGTCATACTAGGCTACTAAGCACCAACTCGGCCGCTATGCCGCTGAACACAGGGTTAAACTAACCCGGCCACCTAGGCCACTCTAATTTCTCTTTATTCTTTAAGTTCTAGTGCTTTAGTTCAAGTTATCCCTCAGAAACTCTTATCCAACGGGCCCGAGCCCGGTAGTCCTGCTACCATCAGATAAGATTTCCAAGGTTGCCGATAACACCTGCGAGTGTTACCCCGTC
Organism: Tillandsia leiboldiana; assembly: GCA_029204045.2. NCBI lineage: Eukaryota > Viridiplantae > Streptophyta > Magnoliopsida > Poales > Bromeliaceae > Tillandsia > Tillandsia leiboldiana. The sequence goes on along the minus strand of CM055068.1, from coordinate 31,865,256 downwards.
CTACGAAGTAAATGTGCTCTTCGGACCACCGCTATCGGAGGGAGGGGGCTTCCCTGCGTCCGATCCTGATGCGCCCGGGGAGAGGGCAAGCCCTTTACGTCCCACAGAGCCACATTTCAACCTTCGAAGGCACGCCCGTTTTATTATCTTTGTATTTCAGTTGCTTTGTCCTACGGCTGAAGCGTCCCGAACGGGTCTCTACCCGGGAGAGGAATTAACTGTCCGTACCTCCAACCTGGGCTGGCTCCACCGAGGATCTTTATGTTCTCTTTCTTTTCTTTTCTTACTCGAGCCTTCAGCTCACATTGCCACTAGCAATTATTATCACTCTTTCCTTTGAGCATTTAGCACTTTGCTTTCACTTTAAGCCTTCCGAAAGTTCCTCGTCCGACGGGTCACTGCCCAGGGAGTCCTGCTCCACTTGACGAGTCTCAAATTCGAAGGCGCCATTTACATTCTCTTTATCTTAAGCAATTTGTTTGTCTTGCTTATTAACCAATTTTAGCTCTATCATGAGCAATTTGCTTGTCTTGCTTATTGACCACTTTTTCATCCCTTACCCTAGGTCTTGCCACACGGGTAACCAGAGTCTCCTGAACTCGTTCACATTTTACTTTCCTTGTTTAACTTAAATTGAAGTTAAAGTTATTGTCCCTTTGCCCGGACACCCTGTGACCTTTTAGGGTTATATTTGTTTTGTTCTTTAACCTTGGGATCTTATCCCACTTTCCTGATTCCTTACTGAATCCTAGAGTTCACTTGACTTTATTTTTTATTTCACTTTTAACTTAGAGTTACTCTGACTCTAATTCCTTGTCTGTGAGTTTAAACTCCTCTGGATCACTTTAGGTTCCCTTTACCTAAGTTCCATATTATACTCATCCTAGAGTTCCTTGACTCTATGTTGATCACTCTATCCAGTGTCCTTAGGTTATCACCTAAGACAATGCCACTCGTCCAACCCTAGGATAATCTCCTAAGTTTTGATGTCACTCAGTGAACACTGAAACTAGGTTTTCTCCTAGTCTTACTACCAACATGTTCACCTTCCTTATGTCACATGATTCCTAGGGTTATACCCTAACATGATCACAATCATCAATGGCTAATTACTTTCATGCATGCAATTATTTTCATCTCATTTATAAAATAGTATCTACCTCTAAGCATGCATCTTTATCATATATCTTTGGCAACCAGCAGTTGCACTTTTCATCTGTGTCCATTTGCACATGCACATCTATTCCTCTATCTCTGGCAACCAACAGTTGCACTTTTCATCTGTGTCCTTCTACACAGGCAATCATAATCATAATTACCTAATGCCTCTAACAGGCTACTATCATGCTTCGAATCGAAAAGCAGAAGAACAAGGGGAGAGGTCACCCAATTTCGGCAGAATCCCCCACCTTGTAGTGTACCCAATTGCTTGTAGACACTTGCAATTGGTCTCCGCGCGGTTCCACTTGTTTCCTCGAGCTTGCACGTAAAACGGTGCACATCCCTCGAGTCCGCACGCAAAACGGTGCACGTCCTCCGAACCTGCACGCAAAACGGTGCACGTTATTAAATTAATAACCCACACGTAAAGTGGTGCACGCCACTTTAACCGGCACGCAAAACCGTGCGCAACAACACGACCTGCACGCGAAACGGTGCACGTACCTCAAATCTGCACGCAAAACGGTGCACGTCTGACTGTAGGATTGCACGCAAAACGGTGCACATCTCTTTCCTAGCCTGCACGAAAAACGATGCAAACCATTAGATTCTACACGCAAAACGGCGCGCATTGGTCCAACCCGCACGCAAAACGGTGCACGTACCCCGTATTGGCACGCAAAACGGTGCACGCTCCATTGTAGGGTTGCACGCAAAACGATGCATACTTTTCCAACCCTGCACGTAAAACGAGACGTATTGTTAGAGTCTGCACAAAAAATGGTGCACGTTAGTCCAACTTGCACGCAAAACGGAGCACGTACCTCGGGTGGCACGCAAAACGGTGCAAGTCCTTTATTCAACGTTGCACGTAAAACGGTGCACGTTTTCTGAGCCTGCGCCCAAAACCGCGCACAATCGTCAAATCCGCACGCAAAACGGAGCATGTCTCCCACGTGCGGCACGCAAAACGAGGCGCGTCCAAAACGCCCGCGAGACTCGCGTAGTAAAACGGCACAGTAATGTTGGGTCCCTAACATACACGTGGGCAAAGGGGACAAATCCAAAATCCAAAAGGAAACCTTAACACTGTGCCAAAAATACCGCAAAAACGACACGAGGGGCCTACCTCGACATCGTCGCGTCGTCCAACGCATCCACTAGGCTCTTTGGAGCATCTTGCGCGCTCCACGGAGTCCACGGCGCACTCGTGCGCCCTCGAAAACCCCGGGCGAAATCGCCCGGTTCTCCTCCCCGTGCGCTCGGGTGAAGCCAAAAGGGGGAAAAGGAGGAAAAATGAGCCATTTCGGGCCTTTATAGGCCATTCCCGAACTTTCGGGCGCACCCTTTCGGGCGCCCGAAAGTTTCCGGGCGGCTACAGTAACCGGCCCGCCGCGGTCTACGCGTCCACGCCTGCGCCAGCTCAGCGCCACGTCACCACGCTCGGCCAACCAGGGGCCGACACGTGGCCGTGGACCCGTGCACCGCGACCACGGAACATCGGCGGCCAATGGGAGGCCGCCACGTGGACCGCACCCACGCCTGCTCTGACGCCCGGCCGCAGTGTCACGTCGCGTCAGCGCGTCACGTCGCGCTGACCGACGAATAGGAGGCCGACACGTGGCCGTCCCCGCTGACGCTGCGCCAGGGCCCGCGCGTATTCCCCGCGCACGCCCACGCTCCCTCGGTCAGACCGACCAATGAGGAGACGCCACGTGGCGGTCCTCACCCACCACGCGCGCCTCGGGCCGCGCGCCCTGTACGTTTCCCGCGCGAGCTGCGCCTCAGGATTCGTGCACTTGCCTCGGGATCCGTGCCAACTGCATCGGGATCCGTGCCACCTGCATCGGGATCCGTGCTACCTACATCGGGATCCGTGCCACCTGCATCGGGATCCGTGCCACCTGCATCGGGATCCGTGCCAACTCGGGATTCGGGCGCGCTACAGTAACTTTCGGGCGCAACCTCAATCCGGTCCGGACTGCTACAGTAACCGGTCCGCCCGAGCCGAACCGGGTTCGCTACAGTGCCAAAACCCCGGTTTGCTACAGTGTTTTCCGGGCGCCCGGTTCCCACTTTCGGGCGCCCGAAACTTGGGCCCAAGCCCAGTTTCGCCCGTTTTCGTCCGTTCTCGCCCGTTTCTCGCCCGATTTCACTCAAATTTGACGGGCAGCCACAGTTTAACTTAATTTACCTTATGGTACTTTAACTTTTCAGTTTGGACCACCTTTGGGTCGCCAAAAGTCCCACTGTATTCGAATTCGCTGGCGGAGCCCGTTCTCACTATCCGGGTGTCCGATCAACGCGAAACTTTTACCGTGGCCTTAAAACATATTTACGGAGCTCCCGTAATTTTTTAGGAATTTTCCGAGACTGTGAATTTTCCACAAATAATCTGGGCCCACTTTCTCACATAAGATTCTAGATATCTTATTTTAATCCCGATTTGGGCCCAATTCATTTCTAGGTCATTCTTCACCTCAATAAACAATAGTATTTCATACTATTTTTATTTCCATTTATTTATATTCCAAATTCCGGTTCACTACACTTCAAGACTCCGACTCAACTCACGAAATATGCCAACACAAAAAGCTGTAACAATCTCCCCCTTTGGCAATTTCGTGACAAAAATCAAAAATACATAAAACGCTCAAGACACTCATCTTAAACCAAAAAATCGAAACTCAATGTCATCACCAAAACATTGACTTTCTTTGCGTGAAAGATCCAATAAACAAAAATTACATTTGAACTAGTCTTAGAACAAACTCTATGACTTAGGACTTGGAGTCTTAAAGTGATGTAGTTCCTGCAAAACAAAACTCCAAACAAAATCAAAAGTCAGTCGTTAGAAATTAAATGTAAATCCTACATTTGATTCGTCCTTTTGGTTCTTTTTATTTTTCGGCTCCTTTTTCATCATCTCTTTTCTTTATCTCCCCCTATCTTGAGCATCTCTGTTCTCCCCCTATCTCTGTTCTCCCCCTATTTCTGTTCTCTCCCTTTTTGTCATAAATTGTCAAACAGTGAATATAGGCAAAAAAAATCACTAACACCATTAGTTTACAGAGAAAGAGAGATAAAAGCTCAGTTCCGGTATATAACAAAAACGTCGATTTCGTACCGGTCCTCGAAGGCAAAAATCACAAAAATTTTTGAAACAAATCCAAAATTTGAAATCTTTCAAATACCGATTTGCATTCCATCAAGAAAACAATTTAAGTGCTTGAAAATAATATGAGATCACATAGATGTCATTCAATCCAATTAATTTTACAAAAATTAAAAAGATTTACTCCGAAATCATGAAAAACAAAGATAAAACATTATAAACCGTTTTTCATGTTATATTTGTTACGGCATTTTGGTATTGGCATATTTCGTGAGTCAAGTCAGTGAGTTGAATCGGAGTCTTAAAGGGATCAAATTGTCAATCAGCAATCAAAGACTTAGAGAAGATTCAACAAGAGCTCAAGTTGACACTCAGTGTCTTGAGTCTTGAAGATTGAAGTTGAAGAATTGTGGATCAGTTACATCAATCTCAAGAAGAAAGTATTCAAGAGGATCAGGTATGTTTAACTAAATAATTGTGGTGATCCGAATACTTTCTTATAGTGTAGAAACACTTGGAAGAATTTTTAATTGCATAAAAATCAAAAACTGGACATGGGGCATGTTCAGGATCCGGATCAGATGATCCAATCCGGATCCCGAAGGGTATTAGTTCATTGGCAATTTCAATCCGGATCCTAGGCCATTCCGATCCGGATCCCGAAAATAGGACTTTGCTGAATTGCATGAACGATCCGGATCGGACCTTGCAATCCGGATCCCGAACCCTTGGTTTTCTGGAATCGTCAATCTCGTTACGACGATCCGGATCGCAGTAAATCCGATCCGGATCGCCGTCCTGAAATTTTCCAGATAAGGTATGTTTTTGATTCTTATCTCTTTCCAAAGGTTTCTAAACTATAAATAGACACTTAGGGTTTCTCAAAAACGTGGGAGCTACGGCCGATTAATTTATAAAATACTTGAGAGCAACCCTAGAGGCTAGGTTTTCACTGTTCTTCTTAATAGGCTCTTTTAGGTCAATTCGACGGTTCTTCCAAGATCTGTTTTTGTCGAATTGATCTAATCTTTGCTTAGAGATTTTTCCCATGGATCTTCATTGATAATCTAAGCGAAGGATCACCATCGAAGTCAATATTCTTATCGACTGAGTTTGCGTCGTGGATACGACGTGGCATCGTGGATTCGGTGTGCTAAAGGCGTTTCGTGGATTCGAAACGTGTGCTCGTGGATTCGAGTGGCGTTCGTGGATTCGAACGTGTGCAGTGGGCGTGCAAAATCGGTGGAGCGCGAGGTCCAAGAAATTGAAGGAGGGGTTAAATCCGTGGAGACGGTAATCACCTTGTTATTCTTCTTTTCTTAGGGATTGTTATTGCGTGGATATCCAACCGGTCAGCGCAAGGTCCGAAGAAGCTGAAGGAGGGGTTTGAGTCCGTGGAGTCGGTAATCACCTTGTTATTCTTCTATTCTTATTGGATTGTTATTGCGTGTTGGTCCCGTGGTTTTTCTCCTGGATTGGAGTTTCCACGTATATCTTGGTGTGCTGTTTTTATTTTCCGCATTGGTTTTTATTTTGCACTGAGATTTGGTTTTATAAGTATTACACCTATTCACCCCCCCTCTAGTTGTTTGATAGTACCTATTTAGATCCTTGTGGATCCTTAATATTTTAAAAACCTACAATATTCGTCAAACATAAGTCATCAAAAATAATCTTGAGATCCAAAGTCTATCAAGATGTAACGGATTTACAAAGATGACTTACAGAGATTTCCAAATGACATCAATTTTGAATTTTACCCTTCTAAATTGAGATATGCATTAAAATACCTATGGGTGGCTCTTTGAGCATCTTTTAACTATCCCACCTTATACCAACCAGGAGATTGTTCAAAATAAGAACTTTGAATTTAAATCTCCGAATGCTTTAACTAAATAAAATTTCATAAAATATTTTTCAAGCATCCAAAACATGTGGTAGCTTCACACACAAACCGGACGACCGGGGTGGCAGCTCTTTCCAACATGTGGTGGTAGTTTTCACACTCCTTTCGGATGTAACTCTTTCCACATCTTTTGCAATTCATTTCATTACCCTTGTAAGAAAATACAATCTCTTTTGTGAAAGAATTAAATCCCAAATTTTAGTCTATCGGTTGTCTCATGTTTATCACAATGAATTCACACAACCGAGATAGGTTAAGCATCTAATGGTTACACATGATTACCAAAATTTGATGTATATAACTATCAAAAACTCTTATAATGAAGTATCTTCAAGAATTATGATTATAGAGTAAAGTTGATAATTCATATAAAATTAAATTGGAGTGATTGAAAGTGAAACCCTTTTTATTCAATGCACTTGTTCGTTAAAACCCTTTTGTTCAAAAACAAAACATAAAAACGAAGAGTATTGAAAACATGTAATGCAGAGATTTAGAAAAATATGAAAGGAAAACCAATCAAAGCATTACATACAGTCATAAGCTATTTAGAACTTAAGACAAGAAAAGATATCACCTTTCCGAATCCAAAATCGTCGGATTTTGGGTTGTCTTGATTCATTGTGGTTGGGAGATGATAGCTTTGACTGTTGATCCACCTTAGGTCTTTGCCTCGTAATGATCCACTTGTATGATTGATGTTGTGGCTCGGACCTTTGGTGGTTTGAGTGAACTCCTTTGACTTGATGAGTCTTTTGATTCCGTTGAGTTCGCTCCGTAGATGAAGTTGCCGAAGAATTCCTCTTTCTCTTTTTCGGGCATGTCTTCATCAAGTGTCCTTCAAGTCCACATTGGTGACAAGTTCTTCCTTTCAATTTAGTTGTTGAACTTGAATCCTTCACAGTTTGGTTCTTTTTAAATCCCAAACCAACCTTATTTGTTTGACCTAATCCAGACATACAATCAAATTTCTTGGAACCAGTTGAAAGCCTTTGTATGTCGGATTTAAGTTGATGAACTTGCTTGGTCAAAGCTTGATTCGTGACATGAATCTCCTCAAACTGTTTTTCTAGAAAATCAATCTTGTTAATGTGGGAATTAACAATCGTTTCCGATTGATTTATCTTTTCTTGGAGGATTTTATTATTATCCAATAAAAGCTCTCGTTCCTCCTCGAGATCATGAAGTTTGATCTTTAAAGCATGATTCTCGTCTTGAATCTCAAGTCGTTGCTTCCTCAACTTCTTAATATGCTTGGCCATCTTCTTTGATTCCATAAGAAGTTGTTGATATGCCTCAACGAGTTATTCTTCGTCCGACTCCCCCTCACTTGATGACTCTCCGCTGGATGTTGATGTTTCATGCAAAATCAAAGGAATAGAGTCAGTGATTAAAGATGATAAGCAAACATTAGAAGAGGGAATTTGAGAGGCATGAAAGGCAACGATTTTTTTCTCTTTACTTGAGGTCGATTCATTAGAAGTAGAATCGTCCCAAGTTTTCGCTTGCAAATCCTTCTTTTCATATGATTTCGGAGAAGGACAATCCGTTGAAATATAGTCGTAGCCTTTGCATCTATAGCATTGGATTTTCCCTTCGAAATCATCTTTTTCTTTTTCTTTAGAAGGTTTTGCAAAGCCTTTGAGATTAGAGGATTTAGAACTCGATGATCCTTTTGATGGTTTCGAGGATGAAGATCCATCGGTTCGATTCTTCCAAAACTTCCGACGAAATTTCTCTACGATCCGCGCCAATTGTTCTTCAAAATCGGCAAAAGTAATTTCATCGTCGGAACTTGATTCGCCATCTTCTTCCCTTGTTGATTTGAATACAACACCTGTAAGCTTAGAAGAAGACTTGGAAGAAACTTGATTAGTAGGAAAAGTCCTCTCGTAAGTTTGTAAAGCACCTACTAATTCCTCTACTCTCATCTCATCCGGATGACTAACGGTTTCAATGGCGGTAACCTTTGCCCTAAACCGTTCCGGAAGAGTCCGAACTATCTTTCTTACAATTTTCGACTCCAGGATCTTTTCTCCTAAATTAGCACAAGTATTGATTACATCTTGAAGTCTAGTGTAATAATCTGTAAACAATTCATGCTCTTCCATATGAATAGAGTCAAATTGACTTGTAAGCATCTGGAGCTTTTGAATTTTTACTAGATTAGTACCCTCATGTGTAATTTTGAGAATATCCCAAATTTTCTTTGCGGTTTCACACGCGGAAATTCGTGTAAACTCAGTCGAGGAAAGAGAATTAAATAAAGCGTTCATACCTTTCCCATTGTAAGAAGAACTTTCGAATTCCTCTTTGGACCATCTAGAGCGAGGTTTTGGGGTAGTAGAATTTCCTACTTCCTCAGTTGGACGCACCTAACCGTGTTTGTGATGACCTGGATCTCTGCAGAGCTGTGGTAGAGTCATTGGTGACATCTGGGAGCCTGTTTTGTGTGTCGGAGGTGTTTGTGCACCAATTGGACACAAGTGGCGGACTTCGGGCTTACTGGATCACGTGGGTGATCAGTGGACTCCGTCGGATCGTTAGAAGTGGTTTCGCGCGAAGCGGATATTAAAAATGGACTCAGCGCGAAGTTTGGACCAAGGATTACCTTTCCGGATGCCTTCGGCAAATTTTGGGGTTGGAATTTGGCAAAATGGACATCAAATTCGGATTCAGCGCGCGAAAACGGTCAAAACGGACTACCCACTTGTTATTTTTGAGCATCGGGTACTGTTCATGCCGGAACAGTGTCTCCGGCCGCCGGCGGGCAGCGGCGGCGGCGGCGGGCAGCGGCGGCGGCGGCGGGCAGCGGCGGAGCGGCCGCGGGCAGCGCGGCGGGCAGAGGCGCGGGCCGCCCGGTCCACGCGGCAGGCGTGCACCGGGGGCGAGACGCGTGGCGGCTCGGGAGTAGGCCGGTCCGCGGGGCGGGGTCTACGGAGAGTGCGGGGCGCACGGTGGACCGGGGTGGACACGTGGCATTACTGGATTGGTCGGTGCAGTGGACTTGGTCTACGGAGCAGGCGGGCGTGGTGCATGGACCGGCGGGACATGTGGCGTCTTCTGGTTGGTGGGCTCATGGAGTCTGGGTCCACGGAGGTGAACCGGGGCGCCTCGGGATTCGCGCCTGGCAGGGGGCGCAGGCGGGCACGTGGGCGCGGCAGGCGGGCGTTGACTGGGTGCGCGCCACGTGTCGCCGCGGCATTGGCCCACGCGTCGCGCAGTGGGCGGCCAGTGTGGCTGTCCGCTGTGCGGGGGGCGACGTGGAGGCCCGGTGGGCTTTCGGGCGCGCACAGTGTTGGGCCGGGCCCAACACTGTAGCCGCCCGAAAGTTGGAGCGCCCGGAAGTTGGGACTTAATGGGTATTTTCATATTTGTTTTCTTCCAGCTATAAAAGGTCGAGTTCTTTTGCAGAGAACTTCTTCTCTGCGCGGATTTTCACTGTGCAACCTTCACAAGAAATGCTCCTCTCCCTATGGCGATTCCATCTGCAGATTTCCAGATTTTTCAGCGGCACGCATCCCGAGGTTACCATTTTTACGGCGCGGCGCGACGCTCGTTCGTTTGTGTTCTTCTTCGTCGCATTTCGGTGCGAGGACTCCCCCGGCTTACTCCGACCTCCGAATGAGGCGATTCTTGCGCCGTTGGCTTCATGACAGGTAGGGCTACGTTTCCCATGTTTACTGGTTTTTCCCATTCCAAGCTTTTCATGGGTTTTTCGGATCATCTTGTGACCTCATTTTCTGGGGCGGAGTTTTGGGACAGCGGTGTGGTATTTTGGCGATATCTTCACGCACAGGAATCGGTTTGGGGCGATTCAAGAGGCGTTTTGCATCTACACATCATGAGGAATATCTCCAAATTTTCTTGGAATTTTCTGAATTTTTCCCCGAAGGTGAATATTCCTGTTTACAGAACCTTGTGGTTCAGTTTTTGTGAGCAGTTTGTTTCGAGGTGGTTCTCTTGTCGGAATTGTTTCTCAGTGTAGGAAACTCGGATTTGAGTGTGCAGGTAGTCGTTTCGACGGATTCGTCGCGAGGATCGTGACGGTATTTTTCTTGGAATTTTTCGGGCATTTCTTGCAGGTAAAAACAGGGAACTGTGGACTGTTGTGTTTGGGGCAGATTTTTGTGAGCATTGTATGTTAATTATGTGTGTTCTTTTGGGAATTTTGTACAGCGATCGCGGCGGCTTATCGGTTTGGGCGAGGGCACTTTTTGGGACTTGGAATTAGCGATCGAGGTGGGTGGTTGTTGTTTACCTCTATTTTGACATGCTCACTAGGAATATTAGAGTGATCCCTTTATTTGGACATGCATGCTTAAGTGATATAAATTGTGAGCTTTTCCTATGGAAATTACTATTGTGGATATTTGATAGTGGTTGGGACTTATACATGTTTGTATGGATGGAATGTTAGCGTTTAACCTTGCATGTGGATTGGATTAATTATCATGGGCTTTATGATTATCCTGTTAGTGGTTGGTACTATTTGAGGACTTTATGACATGCATAGGTGGATAGTGACGCTTTATCATGGATCATAGACATGTGTGGTTGGATAATGTTTTAGCATGATGGTTATATCTATGCGGATCTAGTAATTGTTACACATGTGGAACCACTATTGGTCGCCTTTCCTTTATTTCCTTGAGAACACTTGCATGCTTGTTTGGACATCTAGGTAGGCCATCTTTTATCGCTACACTTTCATGCTGGAAGTTGACTTAGGAGAAACCTTGCTTGCTTCTTTCTCCTTTTCGTTAGTCAGGTGGGTTTGCTCGGGTTTGAGCAGGGGTTTGGGATAGTGTAGCCGGGGCCTGGATTATGGATCATGGGTTTTGGCGGCGACCACGGATATTGGGCGGTTGACCGGATGTCGGTTATAGGACATCGGTGATAAGGCATGATTATGGACTAGAGGGTTTTGTGGCAACCGCGGATAGTAGGCGGTTGACCAGATGTCGGATGTGGGACATGTTTTGTGATTGTGGGTTTTTAACGGCAACCGCGGATATTGGGCGGTTGACCGGAGGTCGGTTGTTAGACCTGTTCGTGGATTGTGGGGTATTGCGGCAATCGCGGATATTGGGCGATTGACCGGATGGTTACTCTTGCATCTGATTGGGAATCAGTTTTCTTTTAGTGGAGGGTTGTGTTCCACTGGGGGCTTTATAGTTGTGATCCAATCCTGCTTTTATCACCGGCGCGGTTATTGCCCGGTGAGGCTTTTATTACCCCGGCGCGGTTATTGCCCGGTGGTGCTTTACTCGTGTGGGTAGCTCCTCTCGAGATCCCCTTCGGAGGCCGGGGCTGGACGGTTATGGACAGGTTTGCTATCACATCGGCGCGGCTTATTTGCCCGATGATGAGGGCGGCAGCAAGAATTTTGCTATCACATCGGCGCGGCTTTCTTGCCCGATGATGAGGGCGGTACAGATTGGGTTTATCTGGGACGGTTGGTTATTGTGGCAAACGGTTATTCCAGTCTAGGATTGTATTTTAGAGGCATAGTAGTGGTAGATTTCCCTTTTGCAGCGGTTTCATTTCTTACCACTCTTCTTTCCTTTTGCCTCTGGTAGGCCTAGTGGGTGTGTCAGAGTTTGAGGTTTTACCCACTAGGGGAGGCTACTGATTTACTAGTAGTTCTCACCCCCATTCTTCTTTCCTTTTTTTCTTCTTTCTTGTTTTGCAGTGACTTCTGCGGGTGCTGCTGGGCTTTCAGCGGCGGGTCGAGGAGAGAGGACGGCTGAGTAGGTAGATCTCGAGGCAGGATGAGCGGGTTAGCTAGACTGTTGGTGTACCCAGGTTTCCTCAGACGGTTGTACTTTTACATTTGGGACTGGCTTTTGCCAGCAGGTTGTATTTATTTTGGTGAGCTGGGAGAGACAGATGTATCATTTATACAGATGTATTGTATTTTATTTCCAGCTTCAGTCTGAGATGTATTAGTTTTAGTTCAGCTCTGTTTTTTTTTGCTCTTTTATGGTTATCTCTTTTATCTGAGCAGGTTTGGCGCTTCGTGTACACGGGAAATACCGTGTGCACGGCGGATCTGTAGACTGGCCCGGGTTCTGGTTTACACCCGGGGCGTGACAGATTAGGTGGTATCAGAGCTTAGGGATAGGTCATTTGGGACTTAGGAAACCCTAGGCTTTTCGGCGGACCCTAGGATGTTAGTGCGTGAGAGACGCGACACTTTGCGAAAGTCGGTGATTTATTTGTTTGACTCTTCATGTGAGTGAAGAGGGATCGACATATCCTATTTTTGTGGGACAGTTATGTTGGCTGCAGACAACATAAAGTTACAAAAATAGAGGGATGTCTTTGACTTTCGCTAGATTGGGTCGAGTGTTTGGGGTGTGCTGATTTGCGGTTTTGTCGTGGTGAGCGGTGTCTCCCCGACGTTGGGCCCTGACCCCGGTGCACCTTGGTGCGGCAGTTGGGTCAGAGCTGGTTGTTTCGGGCCGGATACCCAGATTGGAGTCTGAGAGCTCCGGACCCGAAGGGTAGGTGTGTTAGAGGCAGATCAGCAGCGCAGTGGCACAGTTGTCGGAGTGGTGACACAGTTGTCGGATCAGCGCAGTGGCACAGTTGTCGGAGTGGTGACACAGTTGTCGGATCAGCGCAGTGGCACAGTTGTCGGAGTGGTGACACAGTTGTCGGATCAGCGCAGTGGCACAGTTGTCGGAGTGGTGACACAGTTGTCGGATCAGCGCAGTGGCACAGTTGTCGGAGTGGTGACACAGTTGTCGGATCAGCGCAGTGGCACAGTTGTCGGAGTGGTGACATAGTTGTCGGATCAGCGCAGCGGCACAGTTGTCGGAGTGGTGACACAGTTGTCGGATCAGCGCAGTGACACAGTTGTCGGATCAGCGCAGTGGCACAGTGGTCGGAGTAGCGAGTAGCCCCCTCCGTGCCGACATTTAGGGTTGGGGCACCGAGGCAGGGTGGATAGTCGACAGTGGGTAAGCTGTGGGTTTGCGACGATCGAGCAAGCCAGTTTTGGCGGATGAGTCACCCCGATTCGTGGGATTGAGTATGGAGCCCTTGGAGGCAGGGTCTTGTTCGGTGGGGGATAGAGAGTACTTGAAGGTCTTTATGGGAGAGTTAACGCAGTTGCTGAACTGCACGCTCCATGTATAGAGGGACGGGGGCGCATAGGATATGAGTGTCTGAGAGTGGATTGCGCCAGGATACCTTGTAACTCATTGGGTCCCTCCAGTACGGATTTAGGACGCCTCATTGGAGTAGGCGCCGGGTGTGGAGCGTGGTATTATAGTTCCTTTGGATTGGGATCTACCGCCTGAGGCGAGTTCTGATTGAGGCGCTTGGCGCCGGGTGATGGAGGACAGATCAGTCGGTGGAGGCATTCCCGATTTCTTTTTCCAGGATAGTGGATTTCTGAGACAGTCGGGAGCACATATGTTACAGCGGTCGGTGTGGTGGTACTTGTTGGGCTGGCGGGTTCAGTTTTCTTTTCGCGGCGGTTGATTATGCCGCGAGGACAGTTTTCTTGGGGAGCCAGGCCCGGAGGTGTTGGTGTGCTTGGGTTGCTTGAGGGTTATCTTCGCCTCTATAGTTTTGACTTCGGGAGCGAGGCGGATGTTTCGCTGTGGATGAGTAGACTTTTGGCTGGGTGTTGATGCCGGAGAGTCGGGGAATTGCTTCTACATCCCGACGGTTTAGAGATTAGAGAGCAGAGTCTACGTGATCAGTTGGGGGGACTTTTATTGGGTACCTTGGGGTACAGAGGTATTGGGATCGAGCATTTGTGCCGATGGACTTGTGGTTGGATTATTTGAGACCTTGGAGGAGCGGATGCTTGTACCGATGCAGACTACTTGGTAGCTCGAGCGGTTAGCCCAGCTGTACTTGGATGAGGTGGTGCGGATTTTCTGGAATGCCCGCCTCTGTTTTGGTTCTTGTTAGAGACCCAGGGTTTGTATCGCGTCTCTGAGGAGGTATTAGACAGCTTTGGGAGCTCGAGTGGTGGATGATTGGATATTTACTCCCTCTATTTGGTTGAGGTTTCGGGTTGAGGATAACTTTAGTTTCGAGGACGAAACTTCTTTTAGTGGGGGAGGATGTGATGACCTGGATCTCTGCAGAGCTGTGGTAGAGTCATTGGTGACATCTGGGAGCCTGTTTTGTGTGTTGGAGGTGTTTGTGCACCAATTGGACACAAGTGGCGGACTTCGGGCTTACTGGATCACGTGGGTGATCAATGGACTCCGTCGGATCGTTAGAAGTGGTTTCGCGCGAAGCGGATATTAAAATGGACTCAGCGCGAAGTTTGGACCAAGGATTACCTTTCCGGATGCCTCGGCAAATTTTGGGTTGGAATTTGGCAAAATGGACATCAAATTCGGATTCAGCGCGCGAAAACGGTCAAAACGGACTACCCACTTGTTATTTTTGAGCATCGGGTACTGTTCATGCCGGAACAGTGTCTCCGGCCGCCGCGGGCAGCGGGCGGCGGGCAGCGGCGGAGCGGCCGCGGCACGCGGCGGGCAGAGGCGCGGGCCGCCCGGTCCACGCGGCAGGCGTGCACCGGGGCGGACGCGTGGCGGCTCGGGAGTGGGCCGGTCCGCGGGGCGGGGTCTACGGAGAGTGCGGGGCGCACGGTGGACCGGGGTGGACACGTGGCATTACTGGATTGGTCGGTGCAGTGGACTTGGTCTACGGAGCAGCGGGCGTGGTGCATGGACCGGCGGGACACGTGGCGTCTTCTGGTTTGGTGGCTCATGGAGTCTGGGTCCACGGAGGTGAACCGGGCGCCTCGGGATTCGCGCCTGGCAGGGGCGCAGGCCGGGCACGTGGGCGCGGCAGGCGGGCGTTGACTGGGTGCGCGCCACGTGTCGCCGCGCATTGGCCCACGCGTCGCGCAGTGGGCGGCCAGCGTGGCTGTCCGCTGTGCGGGGGGCGACGTGGAGGCCCGGTGGGCTTTCGGGCGCGCACAGTGTTGGGCCGGGCCCAACACTGTAGCCGCCCGAAAGTTGGAGCGCCCGGAAATTGGACTTAATGGGTATTTTCAGATTTGTTTTCTTCCAGCTATAAAGGCCGAGTTCTTTTGCTGAGAACTTCTTCTCTGCGCGGATTTCACTGTGCAAACCTTCACAAGAAATGCTCCTCTCCCTGTGGCGATTCCATCTGCAGATTTCCAGATTTTTCAGCGGCACGCATCCCGAGGTTACCATTTTACGGCGCGGCGCGACGCTCGTTCGTTTGTGTTCTTCTTCGTCGCATTTCGGTGCGAGGACTCCCCCGGCTTACTCCGACCTCCGAATGAGGCGATTCTTGCGCCGTTGGCTTCACGACAGGTAGGGCTACGTTTCCCATGTTTACTGTTTTTCCCATTCCGAGCTTTTCATGGTTTTTTCGGATCATCTTGTGACCTCATTTTCTGGGGCGGAGTTTTGGGACAGCGGTGCGGTATTTTGGCGATATCTTCGCGCACAGAATCGGATTGGGGCGATTCAAGAGGCGTTTTGCATCTACACATCACGAGGAATATCTCCAAATTTTCTTGGAATTTTCTGAATTTTTCCCCGAAGGTGAATATCCTGTTTACAGAACCTTGTGGTTCAGTTTTTGTGAGCAGTTTGTTTCGAGGTGGTTCTCTTGTCGGATTTGTTTCTCAGTGTAGGAAACTCGGATTTGAGTGTGCAGGTAGTCGTTTCGACGGGTTCGTCGCGAGGATCGTGACGGTATTTTTCTTGGAATTTTCCGGGCATTTCTCGCAGGTAAAAACAGGGAACTGTGGACTGTTGTGTTTGGGGCAGATTTTGTGAGCATTGTATGTTAATTATGTATGTTCTTTTGGAATTTTGTACAGCGATCGCGGCGGCTTATCGGTTTGGGCGAGGGCACTTTTGGGACTTGGAATTAGCGATCGAGGTGGGTGGTTGTTGTTTACCTCTATTTTGACATGCTCACTAGGAATATTAGAGTGATCCCTTTATTTGGACATGCATGCTTAAGTGATATAAATTGTGAGCTTTTCCTATGGAAATTACTATTGTGATATTTGATAGTGGTTGGGACTTTACATGTTGGTATGGATGGAATGTTAGCGTTTAACCTTGCATGTGGATGGATTAATTATCATGGGCTTTAAGATTATCCTGTTAGTGGTTGGTACTATTTGAGGACTTTATGACATGCATAGTGGATAGTGACGCTTTATCATGATCATAGACATGTGTGGTTGGATAAATGTTTTAGCATGATGGTTATATCTATGCGGATCTAGTAATTGTTACACATGTGGAACCACTATTGGTCGCCTTTCCTTAATTTTGTTACGGCATTTTGGTATTGGCATATTTCGTGAGTCAAGTCAGTGAGTTGAGTCGGAGTCTTAAGGGATCAATTTTCAATCAGCAATCAAAGACTTAGAGAAGATTCAACAAGAGCTCAAGTTGACACTCAGTGTCTTGAATCTTGAAGATGAAGTTGAAGAATTGTGGATCAGTTACATCAATCTCAAGAAGAAAGTATTCAAGAGGATCAGGTATGTTTAACTAAATAATTGTGGTGATCCGAATACTTTCTTATAGCGTGTAGAAACACTTGATGAACTTTTTAATTGCATAATATCAAAAACTGGTGTTCGGACTTGTTCAGGATCCGATCAGAGCCAACGATCCGGATCCCGAAGGTTTTTGCTTCATACAAGACTTCGATCCGGATCCATGCAATTTCCGATCCGGATCCCGAATGTTAAGTTTTCTGATTTGTATGAACGATCCGGATCAGGCAATGCGATCCGGATCCACCATGGTATTTCTGGAATCGTCAATCTCGTTACGACGATCCGGATCGCAGTAAATCCGATCCGGATCGCCGTCCTGAAAATTTCCAGATAAGGTTGTTTTTGATTCTTATCTCTTTCCAAAGGTTCTCTAAACTATAAATAGACACTTAGGGTTTCTCAAAAACGTGGGAGCTACGGCCGATCCTTTTCATAAAACTCTTGAAGAGCAACCCAAGGCTAGGTTTTCATCGGTCTTCTTTATAGCCTCTTTTAGGTCAATTCGATGGTTCTTTCAAGAACATATCTTTTTGTCGAATTGATCTAATCTTTGCTTAGAGATTTCTTCTACGGTTCCTCATTGAGAATCTAAGCAAAGGATCACCATCGAAGTCAATATTCTTATCGACTGAGTTTGCGTCGTGGATTCGACGTGGCATCGTGGATTCGGTGCTAAAGGCGTTTCGTGGATTCGAAGCGTGTGCGTTTCGTGGATTCGAACGTGTGCAGTGGACGTGCAAAACGGTGGAGCGCGAGGTCCAAGAAATTGAAGGAGGGTTAAATCCGTGGAGACGTTATTCACCTTGTTATTCTTCTTTTCTTAGGGATTGTTATTGCGCGGATATCCACAC
>CM055068.1:31809661-31847586 GCA_029204045.2 Tillandsia leiboldiana | reverse complement strand
TCCTTCAGCAACTCCAACCCATGCCTGTGCCGCACAACAATTCCTGCTCTGGCAACAAAAACTCAAAGCTCTGGCGATCCAAAAAAAAACATCCCGAGGAACCCCAAAAGGTGGTGTCTCCAACGTTTTAAAACGGAGACGACTGCTGCCAGTTTCGGATCGTGTGCCCGGGCAGTTCCGCTCACATTCCCTGTGATTCCCGTTGCTGACACAATGTGCCCCAAAAGTCCACTTTGCGAAGTCTGAACTCACATTTCTTAAACTTAGCGAACAGCCCCTGGTCCTGAGAGTCCGGAGAATAATCTGTAAGTGCCTCGTAGCTGATCGAAGTGGTCATCCATTCCGACTTGTTCTTCACTGTAACCTTGTCTATCTCCCTGTATTCGATGCGTAGACGCAGTCCTCCGTTCTTCTTTCGCACGAAAGGCACGGGTGCGTCCCAAGGCGACACACACGGTCTGATGAACCCCTTATCCAGAAAAACTCCTAGTTGTGCCCGGTAGAAGCTTGAAAGAGAGGATGACCCCCTTGCTCGGGGGATTCCCGGCATTTCAGTCAGGAGGACGTCGAAACTAACCCCTACAACGGGGGTGTCAGTGAGAAAAGCAGTGGGTCAAGTCGCTAGGCTCACTGAAACGATGTAACTATACATCCGCCTGGTACCTCGTGAACCGGTCCATGCCCAGCACCTCGTAGTAATCCTGCTTCCCGACTCGGAATTCCCCGTCACAACGCGCCGGTCCGCAAACTACCCCAGCCAGCGCTGAGCAGTTAGCAACAAAATCTCGCGATGCTTCGAGGTACCCCAGTCGTACCACCCAACCAGTACCAATGAGCCCTTAAAAGTCTAGAACAACGAACCCGAAAACAAGGAAAACAACCGCACTAACGCCTTCACAAGGCCACAAGAGGTGCCAACAAAACAGGCTGGGTTACTAACCACCCGAAATTTTCCTCCCTGCCACAACGAACTCACCTGTCACCCACACCCGGACCCGCCTCTCTCTCCGTCACCAACACGATCACAAATCTCGAAGTCTAACCACCATCCCGGACTACCCGTTTCCGACTGTCCATGCCTACCGAGGCGATGGTCAGGTAACGTTAAGTGTAGTTTCGCTCTAAGACCTACCACAAGAGGTTCTACACCCAGCAGAAAGGGCTGCGTACAGGGGCCCTCCTAGCCGAAAGTTACCAGTGCCCAAAACTCCGAGTAGTCGCCAGATTCCCCTTGACTCACACCTGTCCCAAAAGATCAAACAATCCAAAGCGCTCCCAAACTAAGCCTCAAGGCTATGCCTTAGTCATGGGAAAGCTGGTGACGAAACCACAAGGTAAGGTCCTACCCCGTCCTGGCACCGACGGGGTGCGACACTCAAAAAAAAAAAAAAAAAAAACTAACTCGCGGTCCCAAACCGGTTGCCCCTCCAAGTACCGGGCATTCGAAAGAGCGGTAAACCTCCAGACCAACGGTGACACTCTCAACTAGGAGAAAATCTAAGCTCAAGGTCCGCTCAACAATGACCTCCAGGTACTGAAGACTACCCATCTGAAACCAAAAGGGTCGGAAGAGGACAAGCAACGAAAACCGCAAGAAGAGCCCTGTCCAAGGTTGCCTAGGTCACTAAACGCACTCGAGGGATCACACGCCAACCCACCAGCAGGACAACCGAACCGACACACTTGTGCAGAAAACAGAAACCCAACTCAAAGCTTTACCACCACAACCCCACTAAAAGTCACCACTTACGCACCCTTGTGCGAAGCGAGGTACGGCCTCTCTGCCCCCAAAACGAGCCCAAACGAAGAAGATTTACTAGCCCCGGTGGTCTCCTTTCTCAACCTAAGGGAAACCCCAAGACCCCACCACGACGATTTCTGCAAACCATCGCAGTGTCTATAGTGAGAAGCCGAACTATGGGTAACAATCATAGGGGAAGAATCCTCATTCCCACCCATACCTTGCCCATGGTGCAAAAAAGAAACGGCCGACTACCCGCTAAAACCCAACACCCAAAGACCTAGAAGGAACAACCTTAGACCAACGGCTGTCCAGCTACCCACGACCGACAACAGCCGACCACTAACAAACACCGGCGGATTACTCTACCCCAGTCGCCGTCACTAACGACGACCAACACGTCGGCAGGGGAAGGGGGTTCGAAAAACAAAAGCCGGCGCAACGATCTGCTGTGATAACAGCCGCACCAAGTGCATGAACAACGTCAGCAGGCCCACCGTGTCCCGTGCTGGTTGCTTAATCCATTGATTCCTAGCAACCATAAATACCCCGGTGGCAGCCGGCCTCGACCCCAGCCTCCACAACAACACGACTACACATGCACGACAACCATGCTAAACCGAGAAACAAAACATAACCCGTACACCCACACAACACAAGTCAGTTTTAGCCTCCTGCTAGCATAGCACTCAAACAACTATCGAGAAAAGGGACCTATAGATTCCCCCCCCCCTCCTCGATCACCCGCGTTCTACGCTTCTATGCCATTCATTTCATTCATTTGTAGCTAAGTGAGGTATCTTTGTGGATGTCGGGCACAAACTGTTGTGATTGAAGAAAGGCTCTGATACCATCTTAATCTGTCACGCCCCGGGGGTTTAATTTCGCGGAAACGATTCACAAAAGGTATGGGTTTGGCGTGTATAATTTTTTTTGAAAAACCTTCTTCCCCGGCGCGTGCCCAGACCGCCGCATATACAGGATCACTCAGCACAACGGACAGAGTCTCCCCTGTATATGCACGGCGTCGCGACACATACAATGTCCAAAAACGGATGATCATTCAATCACAACGGTTCAACATACGTCCATTCACGAAATGCTAAATAAATCTCACGGCCGATCAGTTTAAAAGGATAAATCCACAGTTGTTGAAACGGCGCCCACCCGGCGCCCATATTTTGAAAACACCTTTCGAAAGCAACATAAACCCAGAGGTTTGGAAAACAGTGCCCACACGACACTTAGGTTTAAAATCCCTTTTCGAAATCCATAAATCCACAAGGTTTTGAAAACGGTGCCCACACGACACCTAGGTTTTGAAATCCAGTTTTTGCAATCTTTTCTTTGGTTTGCTCTTAATTTTCTTAAAGCGGCCGACCGAGATGAAAAAGGAATTAAATAATTCAAAAACTATCATGCCGACATCCACACCGACCCCACGAGGGTATCGAGAACCGCACCACAGTCTACCATGTAAATGAAATGCGAAGGGGGAAAAAGGAAAGTACTGTTCGGGGTCACCAGGGACCCAAGAACTCCTGCCGCGGCCTCACCGTCGCCTAACTCTCCCCCCTGGAGGACCCTGTCGCAAAGTGGGAAGTCAGCGACTAAACAATAATGATAATGACAAAGCAGGAAAGGAAGCCAAACCCAACAGTAAAACTATCCGGAGCAACCACTCGACTCACTGGAAGAGTGGCACGCGAACACATGTAACTCCTGCAACATCAGTAATGCCTGTAACACCTATACACCTTGATCTCGCCGGGCACCTATCCCGACAGATCGCACCGCTCACACCTTGGGGCACCTGACCTCGTCGGACACCTATCCCGACAGATCGCACCTTTTCCCCCACCTTTTGCTGCCTCAAACCCCACACCTACGGGGGCCCCCACCACTTCACCTTGTGGGTTAACACGGGTCGAAGACCGCTTTCCCGGAAAAGAGCACCCTTTGCGGTGGCCAAACCGCGGGTGCGCGTGTCGCAACCACGAGCTCAAAAACCCGGACACAGGACAATATCGCAAACATAGAGACCGTCAGCGTTAGTATTACAAATATGCAGTTAAACAACTATCCAAGAATACCGAGTCTATACATAGTCTCAAAGGAACCCACAATAATGAACCAAGTACCCAAACGAAACCAACAATAATGAACCAAGTACTCCAGGCGAAACCAACCATAATGAACCAAGTACCCAAAACGTAACCAACAATAATGAACCAAGTACTCCAGACGAAACCAACCATAATGAACCAAGTACCCAAACGTAACCAACAATAATGAACCAAGTACTCCAGACGAAACCAACATAATGAACCAAGTACACACCACACGATAATCATGACAGTAACGAAAATGGGCATAAAGGGGTTCTAAGGATGTACCCACCTGAAACGCGAAGAAGGAGGTGTACGGAACTCCCGCTAAAACACTCCACCCTGTGCCCGAAAAAGCTACCGTAAGTAATGGTGTTAAAAACCTCGTCGTGGTCAAAAACACTGAACAACGGGGCGAAACGGGCCAAAAACGGAGCTTCTGGGCTCTTTGGCAGAAGGCTGGTGCACGGTCCAGGCGTGGACCGGGTCTGCGGCCAAGGGTGGCGGCCCTCACAGACCGGGCGCACACTGTGCGGTGAACCGCCCCATCCTGGGCCGGGCCGCGCACGGGCAAAAAGGCGCGCGCCGGGTTCATCACTTCCCGGTCGCGGCGCAGCACCGGGCGCACACTGTGCGGTGAACCGCGCTTGCGGGCTGGGCCGGCGCACGCAACCGTGCACCGGGTCTGCGCCCCCAGGCCGCGGGGCGTGCGCCGGGTGTACGCCCAGCGTGTGGACTGCGCACTTGCGGCCCGGTCTGGCGCACGCAGCTGTGCGCCGGGTTCACGCCCGCAGGTGGCCGATCCGTGCGCCGGGTGCACGATCGGCCGGTGGACCGCGGCTGAGGGAGCCGTACGGGATGAACAGTAAGTTTCCCGTTTCGCGTTTTCTCTCCGTTTTCGCTCCCGTGCGATACCGGCGACGACCCCGCGAACATTGTAACGGCGGCGGCGGCCCTCCCGTCTAACAACGGCGGCGGCGGCCTCCCGTTCGACACCACGCCTCGCACGCAACACAACAAGAAGGAAAACCCTAAATCGAAAAAGATAACCGGGAAGGCCCGAACCGTTTACCTTGTTTTCGCCGGTGAGGGAGGAAGGAAGAGGATCGCCCCGCTCTCGTTCGCCGGGTTCCGCAGGGCGTGCGATCGTCCTTCCTTCTCCTCGTCTCCGTCTCGGTTCCTCACTCCCTCGGTTGAAAAGAGAGGAAATATGGATTGGGGTTTTATTTTCCCCTTCCCTTTCTTAACAGGGCCGCCTTAAACCCTAGCCGTCAAGGGAAAAACCCTAAATTAACCGAAATCAAAACCGACGGCTAAGATTGTCCCGAAAAGCGTGTCAATCGCTCGCACGGATCCCGGAGCACCCTGAAAGGGGCCTAAACTTCAAAAATTTATTCTGGGAGATCCGGGAGTCGGAATTCGAATCCGATCGCGTCTCCGTTCACCGTTTTGCGAGCTCTAACACCAAAAATTATCCACAAGTTCCGACAACCAACCCAGAATTTCTCGAATTTCAACCCCTCCTTAATCAACTGAAAACATTCGGTTAGGACCCAAGATGGAAAACCGGAAGGTTGAAGTATCCCCACATAAATAAAATAACCCAGTGCCATAAACCGATGAGAATTCCGATCACAGCAGGTTCCCCGTCCGATCGCCTCGAAGAACGTGCCGGCCACTTAACACGGATTCCGATGCGCCACTCAAAGGCAAACGCTTTGACCCCCATTTCGGGAGATCCGTAAATCGGAATCCGAATCCGTTCGCTTTGCCGCCCTCCGTTCTTCGAGCTCAATCGCAGAAAAATACTGGCGGCCCCGGTCAGTCCATTACAGAAAACGGTGGAAAGTTTACCTATCAGTCCCGTCAACAAAAAAAAAGGGAGGTACACAAGGGCAAGGGAACGCCAGGACTCTACACAAGGGGAGAGATCACCCAATTTCGACAGAATTCCCCACCTTGTGGAGTTCGAAATCCCTTTCAAGCCTCCACATTTGATCGCTATTTTGCCAATTGCTCGTAGACACTTGCAATTGGCCTCCACGCGGCTCAACTTGGTACCTCGAGCTTGCACGCGAAACGGAGCATGCTTCTCTGAAGGTTGCACGCAAAACGATGCGCGACCTCTCATGCCCTGCGCGCAAAATGGTACACACTATTAGTGACGGCACGCTAAACAGTGCGCGACAACGCGACCTGCACGCGAAACGGAGCACATACCTCAAATTGGCACGCAAAACGGTGCGCGCTCCACTGTAAGGTTGTACGCGGAATGGTACACCTTCATCCAGTCCTGTACACAAAATGAGATGCATCGTTAGAACCGGCACGCAAAACGGTGCGCGATAACACGAACTGCACGCGAAACGGTGCACGTACCTAAACTGCACGCAAAACGACGCACATCTGACTGTGGGGTTGCACGCAAAACGGTGCACCTTCATCCGGTCCTGAACGCAACACGAGATACATTGTTAGAGTCTGCACGCAAAACTGTGCGCGATAACACAACCTGCACGCGAAACGGTGCACGTACCTCGAAACTGCACGCAAAACGGTGCACATTTGACTGTAGGATCGCACGCAAAATGGTGCATATTTTACCGACCCTGCACGCAAAACGGGGTGTATTGTTAGAGTCTACTCGAAAAACAGTGCCCGCTAGTCCAACCTGTGCGCAAAACGGAGCACATACCTTGTATCGGCACGCAAAACGAGACGCGCCAAAAACGCCCGTAAAACTCGAGCAGTAAGACGGCACAGTAAAACTTGGTCCCTAACACGCATGTAAGCATGGGAGTCAAATCCAAAATCCAAAAGGAAACCTTAAAACTGTGCCAAGAATACCACAAAAATGACACACGGGGCCTACCTCGACAATGCCGTGTCGTCCATCGCGTCTTTTAGTCTCTTTGGAGTACTTTGCACGCTCCACGGGGTCCACGGCGCGCTCGTGCGCCCTCGAAACCCCGGCGAAAATCGCCCTCCTCCCCTCCCCGCGCGCTCGGGTGAAGCAAGAAAGGGAAAAAGGAGGAAAAAGGTGACGTTTCGGGCCTCTATAGGCCGTTTCCGAACTTTCGGGCGCACCCTTTCGGGCGCCCGAAAGTTTCCGGGCGGCTACAGTAATCGGCCCGCCGCGGTCTACGCGTCCACGCCTGCGCCAGCTCAGCGCCACATCACCAGGGGCCGACACGTGGCCGTGGACCCGTGCACCGCGACCAACGAAATGTGGCGGCCAATCAGGGGCCGCCATGTGGACCGCACCCACGCTCCCTGCTGACACCGGCCGCAGCGTCGCGTCGCGTCAGCGCGTCACGTCGCGCTGACCGACGAATGGGAGGCCGACACGTGGCATGTCCCCGCTGACACGCCACAGTGCCGCCGCGCCTTCCTCGCGCACGCCTGCAGCCCTCGGTCAGAGCGACCAATGGCGGAGCGACACGTGGCGCTCTCCACCCTCCACGCGCGCCTCGGGCCGCGCGCCCCCACGCCTCGCGCTGGAAAGGCTTGCCTCGGGATTCGTGCCACTGCCTCGGGATCCGTGCCCGATGCCTCGGGATCCGTGCCCGATGCCTCGGGATCCGTGCCCGATGCATCGGGATCCGTGCCCGATGCCTCGGGATCCGTGCCACTACAGTGACTTCCGGGCGCCCACAATAACCTTTCGGGCGCACTATTCCGGACCGGGCTGCTACAGTAACCGGTTCGCTACAGTGCCCGAACCCGGTTCACTGCAGCCCGAAAACCGGGTTTGCTACAGTATTTTCCGGGCGCCCGGTTCCCACTTTCGGGCGCCCGAAACTTGGGCCCAAGCCCAGTTTCGCCCGTTTTCGTCCGTTCCCGCCCGTTTTCGCTCAAATTTGACAGGCAGCCATGGTTTAACTTAATTTACCTCATGGTACTTAAACTTTTCAGTTTGGACCACCTCTGGGTCACCAAAAGTCCCACCGTATTCGAATTCGCTGGCGGAGCCCGTTCTCACTATCCGAGTGTCCGATCAACGCGAAACTTTTACCGTGGCCTTAAAACATATTTACGGAGCTCCCGTAATTTTCTAGGAATTTTTCGAGACTGTGAATTTTCTGTTACGGCATTCTGGTGTTGGCATATTTCGTGAGTCAAGTCAGTGAGTTGAGTCGGAGTCTTAAAGGATCAAATTGTCAATCAGCAATCAAAGACCTAGAGAAGATTCAACAAGAGCTCAAGTTGACACTCAGTGTCTTGAGTCTTGAAGATTGAAGTTGAAGAATTGTGGATCAGTTACATCAATCTGAAGAAGAAAGTATTCAAGAGGATCACGTATGTTTAACTAAATAATTGTGGTGATCCGAATACTTTCTTATAGTGTAGAAACACTTGGATGAACTTTTATTTGCATAAAAATCAAAAACTGGACATGGGACATGTTCAGGATCCGGATCAGACCTTGCAATCCGGATCCCGAAGGGTACTTGTTCATTGGCAATTTCAATCCGGATCCTAGGCCATTCCGATCCGGATCCCGAACATGGGACTTTGCTGAATTGCATGAACGATCCGGATCGGACCTTGCAATCCGGATCCCGAACCCTTGGTTTTCTAGAATCGTCAATCTCGTTACGACGATCCGGATCGCAGTAAATCCGATCCGGATCGCCGTCCTGAAAATTTCCAGATAAGGTATGTTTTTGATTCTTATCTCTTTCCAAAGGTTTCTAAACTATAAATAGACACTTAGGGTTTCTCAAAAACGTGGGAGCTACGGCCGATCATTTTATAAAACTCTTGAGAGCAACCCTAGAGGCTAGGTTTTTATCGATCTTCTTTATAGCCTCTTTTAGGTCAATTCGATGGTTCTTTCAAGAACATATCTTTTGTCGAATTGATCTAATCTTTGCTTAGAGATTTCTTCTACGGTTCCTTAATGAGAATCTAAGCAAAGGATCACCATCGAAGTCAATATTCTTATCGACTGAGTTTGCGTCGTGGATTCGACGTGGCATCGTGGATTCGGTGTGCTAAAGGCGTTTCGTGGATTCGAAACGTGTGCTCGTGGATTCGAGTCGCATTCGTGGATTCGAACGTGTGCAGTGGACGTGCAAAATCGGTGGAGCGCGAGGTCCAAGAAATTGAAGGAGGGGTTAAATCCGTGGAGACGGTAATCACCTTGTTATTCTTCTTTTCTTAGGGATTGTTATTGCGTGGATATCCAACCGGTCAGCGCAAGGTCCGAAGAAGCTGAAGGAGGGGTTGAGTCCGTGGAGTCGGTAATCACCTTGTTATTCTTCTATTCTTAATGGATTGTTATTGCGTGTTGGTCCCGTGGTTTTTCTCCTGGATTGGAGTTTCCACGTAAATCTCGGTGTGCTGTTTTTATTTTCCGCATTGTTTTTTATTTTGCACTGAGATTGAGTTTTTAAGTATTACACCTATTCACCCCCCCTCTAGTTGTTTGATAGTACCTATTTAGATCCTTGTGGATCCTATAAAAACCTATAATTGGTATCAGAGCGGGTTTTAGGTTTATCTATCATGATGGGTGAAAGTGGTAATATTTATAGACCTCCTCTTTTTGATGGGACTAATTATGCTTATTGGAAAGTGCGGATGAGAGCTTTTCTCATCGCAATTGATGAGCGGGTATGGCAAACCGTGGAACACGGTTGGGTGCATCCTGTTGAGGAAGTAGGAAATTCTACTACCCCAAAACCTCGCTCTAGATGGTCCAAAGAGGATTTTTAAAGATCTTCTTACAATGGGAATGGTATGAACGCTTTATTTAATTCTCTTTCCTCGACTGAGTTCACACGAATTTCCGCGTGTGAAACCGCAAAGGAAATTTGGGATATTCTCAAAATTACACATGAGGGTACTAATCTTGTAAAAATTCAAAAGCTCCAGATGCTTACAAGTCAATTAGACTCTATTCATATGGAAGAGCATGAATTGTTTACAGATTATTACACTAGACTTCAAGATGTAATAAATACATGTGCTAATTTAGGAGAAAAGATCCCGGAGTCGAAAATTGTAAGAAAGATACTTCGGACTCTTCCGGAACGGTTTAGGGCAAAGGTTACCGCCATTGAAACCGTTAGTCATCCGGATGAGATGAGTAAGAGGAATTAGTAGGTGCTTTGCAAACTTATGAAATGACTTTTCCTACTAATCAAGTTTCTTCCAAGTCTTCTTCTAAGCTTACAGGTATTGCATTCAAATCAACAAAGGAAGAAAATAGCGAATCAAGTTCCGACGATGAAATCTCTTTTGCCGATTTTGAAGAACAATTGGCGCGGATCGTAAAGAAATTTCGTCGGAAGTTTTGGAAGAATCGAACCGATGGATCTTCATCCACGAAATCTTCTAAAGGATCATCGGGTTCTAAATCCTCTAAACTCAAAAGCTTTGCAAAACCTTCTAAAGAAAAAGAAAAAGATGATTTCGAAGGGGAAATCCAATGCTATCGATGCAAAGGCTACGGCCATTTTTCAATGGATTGTCCTTCTAAGAAATCATATGAAAAGAAGGCTTTGCAAGCGAAAACTTGGGACGATTCTACTTCTAATGAATCAACCTCAAGTAAAGAGGAAAAAGAAAAAATCGTTGCTTCTCATGCCTCTCATTTTCCCTCTTCTAATAATTGTTTATCATCTTTAGTCACTGACTCTACTCCTTTGATTTTGTATGAAACATCAACAACCGGCGGAGAGTCATCAAGTGAGGGGGAGTCGGACGAGGAAGAACTCGTTGAGGCATATCAACAACTTCTTGCGGAATCTAAGAAGATGGCCAAACATATCAAGAAGTTGAGGAAGCAACGACTTGAGAATCAAGACGAGAATCATGCTTTAAAGATCAAACTTCATGATCTCGAGGAGGAACGAGAGCTTTTATTGAATAATAATAAAATCCTCCAAGAAAAGATAAATCAATCGGAAACGGTCGTTAATTCCCATATTAACAAGATTGATTTTCTTGAAAAGCAGTTTGAGGAAATTCATGTCACCAACCAAGCATTGACCAAGCAAGTTCATCAACTTAAATCCGACATACAAAGGATTTCAACCGGTTCCAAGAAACTTGAATGTATGTCCGGATTAGGTCAAACAAGCAAGGTTGGTTTGGGATTCAAAAAGAACCAAACTGTGAATGCTTCAAGTTCCACAATGAAATTGAAAGGAAGAACTTGTCACTTATGTGGACTTGAAGGACATTTGGTGAAGGATTGCCCGAAAAAGAGAAAGAAAAATTCTTCGGCAACTTCGTCTACGGAGCGAACTCAACGGAATCAAATGACACATCAAGTCAAAGGAGTTCACTCAACCCACCAAAGGTCCGAGCCACATCATCAATCATACAAGTGGATCACTGCGAGGCAAAGACCTAAGGTGGATCAACAGTCAAAGCTATCATCTCCCAACCACAATGAATCAAGACAACCCAGAATTCGACAATTTTGGATTCGGAAAGGTGATATCTTTCCTTGTCTTAAGTTCTAATTAGCTTATGACTGTATGTAATGCTTTGATTGGTTTTCCCTTCATATCTTTCTTAATCTTTGCATTACATGGGTTTCAATGCTCTTCGTTTTTATACTTTGTTTTTGAACAAAAGGGTTTTTACTGAACAAGTGCATTGAATAAAAAGGGCTTCACGTTTATTCACTCCAAATTAATTTTATATGGATTATCAACTTTACTCCATAATCATAATCTTGAAGATACTTCATTATTGGAGTTTTTGATATTATAAGCATCAAATTTTAGAAATCATGTGTGATCTTTAGATGCTTAATCTATCTCGGTTGTGTGAATTCATTGTGATAAACGTGAGACAACCGATAGACTAAAATTTGGGATATAATTCTTTCACGTAAGAGATTGCATTCTTACAAGGGTATTGAAATAATTTGCAAAAGATGTGGAAAGAGTTACATCCGAAAGGAGTGTGAAAACTACCACCACATGTTGGAAAGAGCTGCCACCCCGGTCGTCCGGTCTGTGTGTGAAGCTACCACATGTTATGGATGCTTGAAAATTATTTATGAAATTTTGTTTAGTTGAAGCATTCGGAGATTTAAATTTAAAGCTCTTATTTTGAACAATCTCCTGGTTGGTATAAGGTGGGATAGTTGAAAGATGCTCAAAGAGCCACCCTTAGGTATTTTAGTGCTTATCTCAAATTTGAAAGGGTAAGAAATCAAATTGATGTCATTTGGAAATCTCTGTAAGTCATCTTTGTACATCCGTTACATCTTGATAGACTTTGGATCTCAAGATTATTTTTGATGACTTGTGTTTGATGAATATAACATGAAAAACGGTTTATAATGTTTTACCTTTATTTTTCATGATTTTGGAGTAAATCTTTTTAATTTTGTGAAATTAATTGGATTGAATGACATCTGTGTGAATTCCCTGTTTAAAAGCACTTAAATTGATTTCTTGATGGAATACAAATCGGTATTTGAAAAGATTCTAAAATCTGGATTTGTTTCAAGAAATTAATTGATTTTTGCTTTCTGGTACAGGTACGCAATCTGCATTTTTGTTATATACCTGAACTGAGCTTTTATCTCTCTTTCTCTATGAACTAATGTTGTTAGTGATTTCCTTTTGTCTAGTATGTTCACTGTTTGACAATTTGTGACAAAAAGGGGGAGAACAGAAATTAATGATCGTATCACAAAGGGGGAGAACATAAATGCTCAAGATAGGGGGAAAACATGGAGAACATGGAGAACATGTTAGAGATGCTCTTGATAGGGGGAGATAAAGAAAGGACTGAAAGAGCCGAAAAACAAAAGAACCAAAAGGACGAATCAAATGTAGCATTTTAATTTCTAACGACTAACGTTTGATTTTGTTTGGAGTTTTGTTTTGCAGGAATTACATCACTTTAAGACTCCAAGTCCTAAGTCATAGAGTATGTTCTAGGACTGTTTGGTTCAAATGTAATTTTGTATTTATTGGATCTTTCACGCAAAGAAAATCAATGTTTTGGTGATAACATTGAATTTCGACTTTTTGGTTTAAGATGAGTGACTTGAGCGCTTTTATGTATTTTTGGGTTTTGTCACGAAATTGCCAAAGGGGGAGATTGTTACGGCATTTTGGTGTTGGCATATTTCGTGAGTCAAGTCAGTGAGTTGAGTCGGAGTCTTAAAGGATCAAATTGTCAATCAGCAATCAAAGACCTAGAGAAGATTCAACAAGAGCTCAAGTTGACACTCAGTGTCTTGAGTCTTGAAGATTGAAGTTGAAGAATTGTGGATCAGTTACATCAATCTGAAGAAGAAAGTATTCAAGAGGATCAGGTATGTTTAACTAAATAATTGTGGTGATCCGAATACTTTCTTATAGTGTAGAAACACTTGGATGAACTTTTATTTGCATAAAAATCAAAAACTGGACATGGGACATGTTCAGGATCTGGATCAGACCTTGCAATCCGGATCCCGAAGGGTACTTGTTCATTGGCAATTTCAATCCGGATCCTAGGCCATTCCGATCCGGATCCCGAACATGGGACTTTGCTGAATTGCATGAACGATCCGGATCGGACCTTGCAATCCGGATCCCGAACCCTTGGTTTTCTGGAATCGTCAATCTCGTTACGACGATCCGGATCGCAGTAAATCCGATCCGGATCGCCGTCCTGAAAATTTCCAGATAAGGTATGTTTTTGATTCTTATCTCTTTCCAAAGGTTTCTAAACTATAAATAGACACTTAGGGTTTCTCAAAAACGTGGGAGCTATGGCCGATCATTTTATAAAACTCTTGAGAGCAACCCTAGAGGCTAGGTTTTTATCGATCTTCTTTATAGCCTCTTTTAGGTCAATTCGATGGTTCTTTCAAGAACATATCTTTTGTCGAATTGATCTAATCTTTGCTTAGAGATTTCTTCTACGGTTCCTCAATGAGAATCTAAGCAAAGGATCACCATCGAAGTCAATATTCTTATCGACTGAGTTTGCGTCGTGGATTCGACGTGGCATCGTGGATTCGGTGTGCTAAAGGCGTTTCGTGGATTCGAAACGTGTGCTCGTGGATTCGAGTGGCGTTCGTGGATTCAAACGTGTGCAGTGGACGTTCAAAATCGGTGGAGCGCGAGGTCCAAGAAATTGAAGGAGGGGTTAAATCCGTGGAGACGGTAATCACCTTGTTATTCTTCTTTTCTTAGGGATTGTTATTGCGTGGATATCCAACCGGTCAGCGCAAGGTCCGAAGAAGCTGAAGGAGGGGTTGAGTCCGTGGAGTCGGTAATCACCTTGTTATTCTCCTATTCTTAGTGGATTGTTATTGCGTGTTGGTCCCGTGGTTTTTCTCCTGGATTG
Source organism: Tillandsia leiboldiana (assembly GCA_029204045.2). Lineage (NCBI taxonomy): Eukaryota > Viridiplantae > Streptophyta > Magnoliopsida > Poales > Bromeliaceae > Tillandsia > Tillandsia leiboldiana. The sequence continues at coordinate 31,833,420 of CM055068.1, read as the reverse complement.
GAGTTTCCACGTAAATCTCGGTGTGCTGTTTTTATTTTCCGCATTGGTTTTTATTTTGCACTGAGATTGAGTTTTTAGGTATTACACCTATTCACCCCCCCTCTAGTTGTTTGATAGTACCTATTTAGATCCTTGTGGATCCTATAAAAACCTACATTTTCCACTTATAATCTGGGCCCACTTTCTCACATAAGATTCTAGATATCTTATTTTAATCCCGATTTGGGCCCAATTCATTTCTAGGTCATTCTTCACCTCAATAAACAATAGTACTTCATACTATTTTTATTTCCATTTATTTATATTCCAAATTCCGGTTCACTACAAGACCCGAGGTTTGCTTCGCGTTTCTGGAGGAGTTTGCAGACAGCCTTGGGGACTCAGCTCAGATTCAGTACAGCTTTTCATCCACAAACTGATGGGCAGTCAGAGCGGACTATACAGATCCTGGAAGACATGCTGAGGGCTTGCGTCTTGGATTTCGGCGGAGGCTGGATTCGACACTTATCTTTGGCTGAGTTCGCGTACAACAATAGCTTTCAAGCGAGCATTCAGATGTCTCCGTTTGAAGCGTTGTGTGGATGCAAGTGCCGATCACCGCTTTATTGGAGTGACGTGGGCGAGAGGCGGACCTTGGGACCAGATGTATTGTTAGAGGCAGAGGAGAATGTCCGAGTGATTCGACAACATCTTCAGACCGCCCAAAGCCAACAGATGAGCTATGCCGATGTTCGGTGATGAGACTTAGAGTTTCAGGTTGGAGATCAAGTATTCCTGAAAGTCTCGCCGTCCAAAGGAATCAGGAGGTTCGGCATTCGTGTGAAACTTAGCCCCCGATATATTGGACCCTTTGAGGTATTGGAGCGTATCGGGCCAGTTGCCTACCGACTTGCACTTCCTCCGAGGCTTGCTGGTGTCCACGATGTATTTCACGTTTCTACTCTGAGGAGGTATGTCTTCGACCCGTCGCACGTCATCGACTTCACACCGCTTGAGATCAGCGAGGATTTGAAGTATGAGGAGCGCCCACTGCGAATTCTGGATCGAGAGGTGAGAGAATTACGCAGTCGGGCCATTCCCTATGTGAAGATCCTATGGAGCAATCATGACGAGCGTGAGGCTACGTGGGAGCTCGAGTCAGAGATGAGGGATACCCACCCCTACTTATTTGAGGCATCGGACTGAGGATGGTTGTTTAGTTTGGTCTCGTTTCGAGGACGAAACTCTTTTTAGTGGGGGAGGATGTGATGATCCGAACTTCCGCAGGGACTTTTGCAACGTTAACAGTGACTGTAGGAAGCTTACACGGTGTAACGGAGCTAGTAGTGTCGAAATTGGACCTCAGAAATGGACTTGGCGCAAAAATCGGATCAAGTGGGCTTTTCCAGGGGCTTTCGGCAAAATTTCGGATGAGAATTTGGCAAAACGGACAGCGGATTTGGACTCAGTACGCGAAAATGATCAAAATGGGCTATTTACTTGTTTCGGCGCCAAAATCACTGTTCACGCCGGAACAGTAACTCCGGCAGCCGGAAACACTGTTCCGGCAGTCGGAAACACTGTTTCGGCAACCGACGTCAAGCGGCGAGCGACGGAGCACGGTGGAGCGCAGCGGTGGAGCGCGGCCGCGGGCAGCGCGGGCAGGTGCGGGCAGGCGCGCAGGCAGCTGGTCCATAGGAGAGGCGTGCACCGGGACCTTGGAATTTTAGGGTTTTGCCACGTGGCGGCTCCTGATTGGTTGGGTTTCGTCAATTGTGGCGGCGGGGCGGCGACACGTGGCGGCATCCTATTGGCCGACAAGATCCGGAAGACCCGGGCTATTGGCCGACAAGATCCGGAAGACCCGGCGCGAGGACCGGGCGCGTGCTCCCCGGGTGACACGTGGCGCTTCCCGAATGGCCTTGCATGGCTGTTTCGTATTTTGGGGACACGTGGCGCAGCCTGGTTGGATAGTTTTGCTGTTTCCTGTTTGGGCCCGGATTTGGTGTGGAGCCCGAATGATTTTTTTGGCCCATTATATAAGCCACATCTCTCTCTCTTTGCCATTTTCGAATTATAGAGAGAGAAAGTGAGCTTTTGGCCTATATGAGAATTATTCCCCTCTCTGTCCTCCCTCTCCCCTAGAAGTTTCAGAATTTTTGGAGTTGCCGACAGCGAGTTATCTGCGACGCGGCGCGCTTCGATGTTTCCCCTTTTTCCGCCCCGTTTCCGTCGTAGTTCAGTCGGAAAATTTCTGTGCTTTAACCGGGTGGAATTTTTGAGCGATTTCTGCGGCAACGGGTTCCTAAGAGGTAAGGCTTCATTTTTCGTGTTGCTCACTTTGCTCCGTTTCAGACTTGTGGCACGGTTCCCGAGGCACCTTTGAGCCCCCTTTTTGCTGTGGTATTTTCTGGACAACATCGACTTCTCCGATTTATATCTTGGGCTAGGAGCATCGGATCAAGGCGTATAAGTAGTTGATTTCGATCTACTCGTCGCAAGGAACGCAACCGTATTTTTTTTTGGATTTTTGGGAGCACTGTACAAAGGTGAAAACTCCTCTTTTTCCGTGTTGTTTGGAAAACAGCAAATACTGTATTTTTGGGATTTGTATCTATACTGGGTGCGTTGTTCTGTACAGTTGTGCACTGTTTTCAGTGAGTTGCGGGATTAGAGGATTATGGACAGCGAGGAGACTATTTTGGGGGTGGATTGCGCTTTCCTAGGAGGGTGGTTGTTGCTTACCTTATTTTTGACTTGCTCACTAGGATTATTGGAATTCCCCTAAATTAAATGTGACAATTGATATCCTATTTGAGAACCATACATGTTGACCCCACAGATTATATGACAACTTATTTATGTTAAATTGGGACACTGTTGTTGGGACAAATGGTATATCATAATCTCGCATGCAAATGACTTATTATGTCGGTACAGTAAGATCAATCTTTTCAAAATAAATATATGATACTTTTCTACAGTTTTAAAAAAGGACAATTGCATGCTTGTATGGACATCTAGGTAGACCACTATTTATTGCTACACTATCATGTTGGGACTTGACTTAGGAGAAACCATGATCGTTGCCTTTCTCCTTCTCATTTAGACTTTTGAGTCTGGTTGCTCGGGTTCGAGCTGGGGTTTGGGATAGTGTAGTCGGGACCTTGGAGTCCGGGACAGGTGGTACTTGATTGTGGATTGTGGGGCATTGTGGTAACCGCGGATATTAGGCGGTTGACCATATGTTGATTACTTTATCAGGCTTTGGACTTATGGGTGTTGCGGCGACCGCGGACATTAGGCGGTTGACCGGATGTTTACTTATGCATCAGATTGGGGATCAGATTCCTCTAGTGGATGGAGTTTCCCACTTATTGAGTACTATTGCATCTGATTGGGTATCGGATTTCTTTAGTGGATGGATTTTCCCACTTTGATCATAGTCATGATCCAGTCCTACTGTTTTATGATACTTAGGTTACTGGTTACTGAGATACTTTACTCGTGTGGGTCGCTCCCCTCGAGTGCCACTCCGGAGTAGGCGATTGACATATTGGCCAGTGAGTGCCAGACAGTGAGTATCGGTCAGTGAGTACCGATTAGTCAGCAGATACTTGAGTGCCAGACAGTGAGCATCGGTCAGTGAGTACCGATTAGTCAGCAGATACTTGAGACAGATGAGCACGCAGTGCCAGTGATTACTGGTCCATTGATTGGGTTTATTCAGGCAGTTGACCTCATAGTTGCATTCATAATGTTACCTTTTGGCACTGCATTTAGAGGCATAGTAGTGGTAGTTTTTCTATTTCAGTATCTTATTTACCTTACCACTTCACCTTTTCCCTTTGCCTCTAGTAGTCCTAGTGGGTGCGTCAGAGTTTGAGGCTTTACCCACTAGGGGAGGCTACTAGTTTATCTAGTAGTTCTCACCCCCCCATTGTTGTTTTCTGTCTCTTTCCCTTTGTTTTGCAGAGTCGTCTGCGGGAGCTGCTAGGCCATCGGCAGCTGATCGAGGTAAGGGGATCGCTGAGTAGATAAATCTCCTGTGAGACTGAGAGTTGTTGTTAGACAGATGTTGTACCCTTCACTCAGACTGTTGTATTTTCCTTTTATTTTGGGTCTGGCTTTAGCTAGCTAGTTGTACTATTTTGGTGAGCTGGGAGTTTATTGTATTTATTATAGCTTTATTTTTAGTTCCAGTCTGAGATACTATGTGGTTCTTCTATTTCAGCTCTGTATTATGCTCTTTTATTGTTTATATTATATCTGAGCAGGTTACCAGCGCTTCGTGTACGCGGAAAATTCCGTGTGCACGGCGGATCTGTTGGCGAGCCCGGGTTCCGGTTTACACCCGGGGCGTGACAGTTGGTGCCCAACATGTTTCAAATCTGGGGCAGGTGCCCAGCGTGATTGTGACTGGGATTTAGCGATTCATGAGGGGGAAGTGAATGCTCTGGTGTATCGGTTTGTCATTTCAGTTTATAGCATTTACTTATTTATCATCTACTTTATCAGTCACTGACTATCCACACTGTGACAGGTCCGAGCAGGGGTGGGAACCGGGACGACGGTGAGGCAGCGTTTAGAGGACCATAGCCAATGCGGCTAATAGACTTTACAGTTCTATGGTTATCTTTTATTGTTTTTGGTTAGTATGTCTGTGATTGCTTGTGAATGGTTTATCGTGGATGTTGGATTGAGATCTTAGCTTAGGGATGATTTCTTATATCTGTGATTGTGGAGATTTATGAATGCGGCTTGTGTGATGATCCGGATCTTCATTGGGGGGTTATGGCTTGGTCAGTAGCTTCTGGAGGACCCTCTTATGCTATGGGAGTGTTTGGGTGTGTATCGGACTCAAGAAATGGATTCAGTGTGTTGATTGGACCACGAGTGTATTCGGGTACCCCCGTCAAATTTTGGGAGGAGCTTTGGACAAAATGGAGGCCGTATTTGGATTCAGCACGGAAAAACGTTGAAAAACGGCTATTTATTTGTATTTTTCTGAGTCCGGACTCCCAAAAACGGAGACCCGGAAGTTTCTGGTACATTTCGGTGCATGGGGGGAGTCGTGGACAGGCCTAGGACACGTGGCAGCCCGTGATTGGGCCGGCGCACGCTGTCCGGTCCACGGGGGAGCGCCGCCGGTGCATGGTGGACCGGCGGGCCACGTGGCAGCGTGCTACTGGCCCGGTGCTGTGCGCGTGGCGCGCGGGGGCGTGCGCGGGCAGGCCGGGCAGGCGCGGGTGAGGCGCGGTGCACGGTGGACCGGGGCGCACCACGTGGCGGCCCCGGGTTGGTTGGTGCAGGTGTGCTCGGTGCACCCGCGGGCGCGGGGCTGCGGCCGTACGCGCACGCGGGCGCACATGCGCGGGCGGCACGCTGACAGCGCCGGCTGGCGTGTCGGGCGGGGCAGCGCACGCGCAGGGCACGTGCCGTGCCAGCGCTGGCGCGGGCCGGGTGCGGGACACGTTCCTAAGAGGTAAGGCTTCGATTTTTGTGTTGATCGCTTCTCTCCGTTTCGCACTTTTGGCACAGTTCCCGAGACATTTTGACCCCCTTTTTCCTGTGATGGATTCTGGACAGCACCGGCTTGTTCGATTTATATCTCGGTCTACGAGCATCGGATCAAGGCGTTTAAGGACTCAATTTTGATCTACTCGTCGCGAGGAACACAGTGGTGATTTTTTTGAGATTTTTGGAAATTGATTCGAAGGTGATAATTAAGCTTTTCTTGGACTGTGTGCCACAGGATTTTTGGTTATGTGGCGTTGCGCTTACCGCGGTGTTTTATTTGTAACTTGATTTACAGGTATCGGATCGGAACGTACGAGTACTCATTTCGATCGTATCGACGCGACGATCGCAGTGGTTATTTTTATGGATTTTTCAAAGGACTGCAGAGAGGTGAAATTTAGCCATTTTTGGGGCTGATTTTTGGACAGCAAGTATTTGTGCATTTTTGGGATTAATTGTGCGCTGTTTGGATTACCGTGCAGTGTGCCGTGATTATCTGGTGCTAGAAGACAGCGGGCAGCGAGAGGTTTCTTTTGGTGTTGTGCGCGCTTTTCGAGGTGGGTGGTTGTTGCATACCTCTACTTTTGACTTGCTCACTAAGTTTATTAGAGAAGCCCTCTATTGGACATATTGATTGATTACCATGCATGATTAAAAGAGATAAACGTGAGTCTATCATTGAGACTAATATTGTGGACTTAGCATGTTGGAAATATTATTGGGATAATATTGTTGTGGAAACATAATTGCGGGGATATTTTAATAGTGATAATTAACATGCCATGTTAGCACATAGATTTTACGAAAGTGGGTTAAACGGATTAATTATTGGGATATGATGACATATCTATGTGCGGGTGCCACTTTGGTGATTTATGATGGATCAGGGATTATATACATGTGTAGTTGGCTGATGATTTTAGCATGATGGTTATATCTATGCGGATTTATTCTTCGATACACATGTGGAACTGTTATTTGATATTTCTCTTTCATCTTGCATGAGGACATTTGCATGCTTGTACGGACATCTAGATAGGCCACTATTTATTGCTACACTATCATATTGGAATTTGACTTAGGAGAAACCATGATTGTTTTCTTTCTCCTTCTCATTTAGACTTTTGAGTCTTGTTGCTCGGGTTTGAGCAGGGGTACGGGATAGTGTAGCCGGGACCTTGGGGTCAGGGACAGGTGGTATTTTGATTATGGGTTGTGGGGTATTGCGGCTACCGCGGATAGTAGGCAGTTGACCGGATACATATTATTTTACCCGGTTTTGGATTGGGGGTTATAGCGGCTACCGCGGATAGTAGGCGGTTGACCGGATGTCGGATGTGGGACATGATTGTGATTGTGGGTTATTTCGGTGATCGCGGATATTGGGCGGTTAACCGGGTGTCGGTTGTTGGGATTGATTGTTGACAGGGGGGTATTGCGGTGACCGCGGATATTGGGTGGTTGACCGTATGTGTCTTATGCATCAGATTGGGGATCGGGTTTCTTTAGTGGAGGGTTTTGTTCCACTTGAGAGTAGTTGTGATCCAGTCCTGCATTTATGATACTTGTGACAGTGATTGGGTTATATTATCACACCGGCGCGGCTTTATATGCCCGGTGATGCTTTCCTCGTGTGGGTTGCTCCCCTCGAGTTCCCTTCCGGAGTGTCGGGGTCAGGCAGGCATTGAGTTTTGCCATCACATCGGCGCGGCATACTTGCCCGATGATGAGGGCGGCAGTAGGAGTCTTTGCTATCACATCGGCGCGGCTTACTTGCCCGATGATGAGGGCGACACAGATTTGGTTTCTTTGGGTCCTTTGGTGGTTGATGCATACAGTTATTCTATTTTGGGAGTGTATTTAGAGGCATACTAGTGGTAGTTCATTTTTTCAGCAGTTTCATTACTTACCACTCTTCTTCCCCTCTTTGCCTCTGGTAGACCTAGTGGGTGCGTCAGAGTTTGAGGTTTTACCCACTAGGGGAGGCTACTGGTTTACTAGTAGTTCTCACCCCCATTCTTCTTTCCTCTTTTTCTTCTCCCTTGTTTTGCAGTGTCTTCTGCGGGTGCTACTGGGCTTTCAGTGGCGGGTCGAGGAGAGAGGACGGCTGAGTAGATAGATCTCGAGGCAGGATGAGCGTGTTAGCTGGACCGTTGGTGTACCCAGGTTTTCTCAGACGGTTGTACTTTTACCTTTGGGACTGGCTTTTGCCAGCAGGTTGTTTTTATTTTAGTGAGCTGGGAGAGACAGATGTATCATTTATACAGATGTATTGTATTTTATTTCCAGCTTCAGTCTGAGATGTATTAGTTTTAGTTCAGCTCTGTTTTTATTGCTCTTTTATTATATCTCTTATATCTGAGCAGGTAGTTGGCGCTTCGTGTACGCGGGAAATTCTGTGTGCACGGCGGATCTGTAGACGGGCCCAGGTTCTGGTTTTCACCCGGGGCGTGACACTTGTTTCAAATATAAACATGATTTCAAAAGCGTTTTCAAACCAAGTGTCATGTGGGCACTGATTTCTAAACCCGTGGATTCATTCTTTCAAGCAATATTGCCGCGTAAAAGAGATTGCGAAAACGTTTGTAAAATCGGGTGTCGTGTGGACACCGTCTTTTAAACCTATGGATTTATCCTTTCAAAAAAGTGTGGTGATTATGATTGTATGGTTAGGTGTGATCTCTCCTTATTATTGCTCAATGATTGCATGGTTAAAGTACTAGTCATGTTTGGAACGCCGTCCATATACAAAGGAGGCTATGCCCGTTTGGGGAGTGAATTTGTATATGTGGCGGGTCTGACACGTGCCGGAGGCAAGATTTATTTAAAGAAAAAATATATATACGTTTTTCGCTCTTTTAGAACCTCCGGGGCATGACAAGCCGTCTCAGCGAGCCCAGCGAGAAGCTCTAAGACCACCGGCTGTGCTGGCGGAAGCGGTGATCCCTAGATGCCATCCTATTGCTGAGGTGACCCCTGCGGGGGGACTGGCCCGTCGCTCCTGCCCCCAGCTTGAGGCTAGGCGAATGACGGTGAGGAAGGCAGGCGATTCCCCGCGTAATCCTCTAGTTGATGGCCGATGTTTTGTCCCATCGGCCCCATTCCCGTTTGGTCCGGGACTTCTCGCGGCGGTATTGCCCCCAACGCTTGTGTCGTCTGGGGCAACAAAGCCTGCTGAGCCATCATCGTGGCTGGCACCGTTTGAACTGGCCCGCCCAGGCCAATCTATTGCTGATGCGGTCCCAATGGAAGGGTGTCACGCCCCCGGGGGTTTTTGAGTCTATCAAAGCGGAAAATCGTGTGTACCTTTTTTTTTTCTTCTTAACAAGGTAATTTAAACCTCATCCCCGGTGCGTGCCAGACCGCCACATACACAAATTCTCCCTGCCCACGGACAGAGTCTCCTTTGTATATGCACGGCGTCTCATTTACAACAACATACATCAACCACCAACCATCAACCATACAATAGACATACATCATCAAGCGGAATATTAAAGCGGCAACAGTGTTTAGAAAGGATAAAGCCAGCGGTTGCAAAACCCGTGCCCACACGGCACTTCGTTTTGAGAAAACCTTTTCGAAGTCATTTGGTTTACCATGAAAACGTGCCGCATAAGAAAACATCACCAAAAGAACCGAAATATAACAGTACACCTCATCCACAGCGCTAAGTAATACATGTCCACGAATATTACGACCCACAAGCAAATTAACTAAATTAAGCGTAAGAGAAATGAGATAATAAAAACCAAGTGTTCTGACTACGGCCCTCGCGACGCAGTCTCACCGCCCTCCTGGCTAACGCACCTCGTAACACCTGTCACGGAGTGGGTAATGTCAGTGACAAACAAAGTAGATGTCTATTATCAATAAGGAATAAGAAGCAAACCGAATACACCGGAACCATTTCGCTAAAACCCTGCACATATTAAGCTGGGCCCCAACCCCAGATTTATCAATTTAATTAGGCACCAACCCCAGATTATTTGTCGGAGAGACTAAAGTCTCCCCTCGTGCGCAAACACCTCTTTGATGCTTTTAACCTCTTCGCGGTGCTGGTGTGCTATTTTCAGCGGGCGCGAAGAGGTCCTCACGGCACCCACACCTTTGTGAGGAACACGGGTCATAAGAGACCACTCTTCCGGAAAAGTACACCCATGCGGAGGCCAATCCGCCTGTGTACGTGCAGCATCCGAAACGGATTTGCCGAGATCGGCGTGTCATGAGCACTGCGACCGTAGCCGCTTCAATTGTTAGATAAAAACACAATTATGCGAAAGGTTAAACTGTCCATCTACTTTGTTAGATAAATTAAGAGCACTTTAATGACGATAGATGCACTTACTGCACTTGTTGCACTTATCGCAACCGTACCCACCTATTTGAAGAGAAATCGGAACACCTAAATCTTTCGCGCACCCCCGCTGCGCACTTGGACCTAAAGAAAAGTCCGCAAGGATAACTATAGTCAAAAACGTGTACTAACATCCGAAAACACAAGACCCAATTTACTCTTTTCGACGGAAAAGTCCAACACCGTCCGGGTTGACGATCCGGAATTCCCGCACCGCCGTCGTCGTCCGCCGGAGCCCCACGTGGTTCGGAACCGCGCGGCGCGTCTCCGCGGGCGACGCCCATGCGGCGCGGTGCCCCGCGCGGCGTTGCCCGTGCGACGGCCGCACGGCGCCCGCGCGGGTGCGGCCCCGCACGGCGCCCGCGCGGTTGCGGGTCCGTGCGGGTGCCGCCCGCGCGGCAACCACGCGGCGCCCGCGCGGTGCCCTCACGGGTGCGGGTCCGCGCGGGTGCGGGTCCGCGCGGGTGCCTCCCGCGCGGCAGCCGCGCGGCGCCCGCATGGTTACGGGTCCGCGCGGCGCCCGCGCGGTGCCCGCATGGTTGCGGGCCCGCGCGGGGGTCGCCCGCGCGGCAGCCGCACGGCGCCCGCATGGTTGCGGGTCCGCGCGGCAACCGCGCGGCGCCCGCGCGGTGCCCGCACGGTTGCGAGTCCGCGCGGTGGCCGCGCGGCGCCCATGCGGTGCCCGCGCGGTTGCGGGTCCGCATGGGTGCCGTCCCTGACCCTCCTCCTCGCGATGCCCTAGCGGCACCGCGCGCCTCCGGCGTCCGTCCCGTGCCCTATCAAGAAGACGATGTCGGCGACGGTGACGGATACGACGGAGAAAACAAGAAACCAAGAACTCAACAAAAGAGACGACGGAAAAATCCCAAATAATTTAAAACAATTATTTTACTAACCGAAGATCGACGGGAAGGTTGTCCGGTCGCGTTCTTGCCTTCGGTTCGGTGTCCGGGAAGATCGGGCCCCTTCTCTTTCTCCTTTCCCTTTCTTCCGACTAGGGTTCCGTCTTTTCTTTTCTTTTTCTCTTCTCACCGATTAGGGTTTTTTTTATTTTCTTCTTTTCTTTTCTTTCCGATAATCGGGATCCCTTATATAGTCGTACTTTACCTTTAATTAATTTCTCTTTAATTCGTACGTAAGAGAATTATTAATTTTCCGTCTGGGATAATTAATTAACTAATTAATTATCCCCTACGAGATAACCCACCTTATCTCTAACGGGTGCAAGATATTTAGCACAGATTCCGATGCACGACTAATCACCGTATCACTTTGAATCCCGTTCCGGGGGATCCCGATATCGGATTTCAGATCCGATCGCACTGTCGGCTTTCTTTTTCCGCACTCTATCGCGGAAAAATACTAGCACCTCACAATGGCCAACTTTTAAGAATTGAATAATTTTATTTCACTTAAAGGCTTAAATGACTACATGTAAGTCAAAAATACCCCGAAAGGCCGGATCACTACACCACTCACATTTTATAAAAAGTTTCGTCTCGAAACTTAAGTACAAACCCCACTAATCAATTCGGGAAAATATTCTCTCATTTTCGATTCCAGTTCCCACGTCGCCTCGCGCTCTTCGTGGTTGCTCCACTGGACCTTCACATAGGGGATAGTTCGATTGTGCAACTTCTTGTCCTCTTTTGCCAAAATCCGCACCGGCGTCTCCTCGACGCCTAAATCCTCTCGCAACTCGATGGTGGAGGCATCCAAGGCATGAGAGGGATCAGCTAGGTATTTCCGGAGCATTGAGACATGGAACACGTTATGGACTCGTTCGAGATTCGGCGGCAGGGCTAATCGGTACGCCACCGGTCCTACGCATTCTAGGATCTCGAACGGTCCTACGTACCTCGGGCTTAACTTTCCCTTTATGCCGAAGCGTCGGTTCCCCTTGGAGGGCGAAACTCAGAGTAACGCGTGCTCACCCACCATGAACTCTAAGTCTCGGCGTCTGTTGTCCGCGTAGCTTTTCTGTCTGCTCTGGGCGGTCAGTAGCCTTTGCCTAATCATTCGCACCTTCGCTTCGGTCTCCTCCACCAAATCTGGGCCCAGAAACTTACGCTTACCCAAGTCTTGTTACGGCATTTTGGTATTGGCATATTTCGTGAGTCAAGTCAGTGAGTTGAGTCGGAGTCTTAAAGGGATCAAATTGTCAATCAGCATTCAAAGACTTAGAGAAGATTCAACAAGAGCTCAAGTTGACACTCAGTGTCTTGAGTCTTGAAGATTGAAGTTGAAGAATTGTGGATCAGTTACATCAATCTCAAGAAGAAAGTATTCAAAAGGATCAGGTATGGTTAACTAAATAATTTTGGTGATCCGAATACTTTCTTATAGTATAGAAACACTTGGAAGAATTTTTAATTTCATAATAATCAAAAACTGGTGTTCGGACATGTTCAGGATCCGGATCAGGGCCAACGATCCGGATCCCGAAGGTTGTTGCTTCATACAAGACTTCGATCCGGATCCTTGCAATTTCTGATCCGGATCCCGAATGTTAAGTTTTCTGATTTGTATGAACGATCCGGATCGGGCAATGCGATCCGGATCCCGAACCCTTGGTTTTCTGGAATCGTCAATCTCGTTACGACGATCCGGATCGCAGTAAATCCGATCCGGATCGCCGTCCTGAAAATTTCCAGATAAGGTAAGTTTTTGATTCTTATCTCTTTCCAAAGGTTTCTAAACTATAAATAGACACTTAGGGTTTCTCAAAAACGTGGGAGCTACGGCCGATCAATTTATAAAACACTTGAGAGCAACCCTAGAGGCTAGGTTTTTATCGATCTTCTTCATAGCCTCTTTTAGGTCAATTCGATGGTTCTTTCAAGAACATATCTTTTGTCGAATTGAGCTAATCTTTGCTTAGAGATTTCTTCTACGGTTCTTCATTGATAATCTAAGCAAAGGATCACCATCAAAGTCAATATTCTTATCGACTGAGTTTGCGTCGTGGATTCGGCGTGGCATCGTGGATTCGGTGTGCTAAAGGCGTTTCGTGGATTCGAAACGTGTGCTCGTGGATTCGAGTGGCGTTCGTGGATTCGAACGTGTGCAGTGGGCGTGCAAAATCGGTGGAGCACGAGGTCCAAGAAATTGAAGGAGGGGTTAAATCCGTGGAGACGGTAATCACCTTGTTATTCTTCTTTTCTTAGGGATTGTTATTGCGTGGATATCCAACCGGTCAGCGCAAGGTCCGAAGAAGCTGAAGGAGGGGTTGAGTCCGTGGAGTCGGTAATCACCTTGTTATTCTTCTATTCTTAGTGGATTGTTATTGCGTGTTGGTCCCGTGGTTTTTCTCCTGGATTGGAGTTTCCACGTAAATCTCGGTGTGCTGTTTTTATTTTCCGCATTGGTTTTTATTTTGCACTGAGATTTGGTTTTATAAGTATTACACCTATTCACCCCCCCTCTAGTTGTTTGATAGTACCTATTTAGATCCTTTGGGATTAATAACTCTACAGTCCCAGCATATTGGAGACCGACAGCGGCGCCCGTACAGGGCCTCGTATGGCGCCATCTGAATGCTGGCCTGGTAACTGTTATTGTAGGCAAATTCCACTAGGGGCAAGCACCGTGCCTATCCTTCGCCCAGGTCTAAAACGCATGCCCGAAGCATGTCCTCCACAATTTGTATCACCCGCTCTGATTGTCCGTCGGTCTGCGGGTGAAAAGCCGTACTGAAGTGCAACTTGGTTCCCATTGCTCGCTGCATGCTCTGCCAAAAGTTTGACACAAATCGCGTGTCCCTGTCCGACGTGATGGATGTCGGCACCCCATGCAACCTTACTATCTCGTTGATGTAGGTTTGTGCCAGTCGTTCCCGCGTCCACGTCGTGTGTATGGCCAGAAAGTGGGCCGATTTCGTCAGACGGTCCATAATTACCCATATTGCATCGTGTCCCTGTGACGATCTCGGGAACCCGGTCACAAAATCCATGGTAATCATGTCCCACTTCCACACGGGCACCGGTAAGGGTTGCAATTTTCCTACTGGTCGCTGGTGTTCGGCCTTCACTCGTTGGCACACCAGGCAGTGTGCCACAAATCGAGTCACGTCTCCCTTCATTTTGGGCCACCAGAAGGTCTGTTTGACGTCCTTGTACATCTTTGTTCCACCGGGATGCGCTGTGAATGGAGCAGTATGCGCCTCCCGCAGGATTTCCTCTTTGAGTTCCGGTAGATCCAGCACACAGATTCGTCCCCGATATCGTATCGTGCCGTCGGAGTTTACTGTGAAATCACCTTCTTGGTCGGCAGTTACTCTACTTCGCACCAACTGGAGTTGGTCATCAGTCGACTGCCCCTCGAGAATTCTGTCAAGCAGGGTAGGTCTGACCACCAGTGTCAGAAGTTGTTCGACTGTACCCGCTGGTACTACTTCTAGTCTTAATCGCGAAAATTCCGCAATCAGACTATCTTGCTGGGTGATGGCACTTACCCCTGCCTTCTCGGCCTGCCCCTTACGGCTCAGGGCGTCGGCCACCACATTTGCCTTTCCCGAGTGGTAGTGGATCATTAAATCGTAATCCTTCAGTAGCTCGAGCCACCGTCTTTGTCGCAAATTTAACTCCTTTTGGGTGAAAAGGTACTTAAGACTTTTATGATCTGAGTACACATTGCAGTGTGCCCCATACAGGTAGTGTCTCCAAAGCTTGAGGACGAACACAACCGCTGCGAGTTCCAAATCATGCACGGGGTAGTTTCGCTCGTATTCCTTGAGCTGCCTTGACGCATAGGCTATAACCTTTCCCCGTTGCATGAGCACTCCACCCAGTCCGTTTCGCGACGCATCGCAATACACTTCATAATCCTCCCCTGGTTCCGGCAGGGCGAGAATCGGAGCTCGCGTCAATCTATCATTGAGCTCCTCAAAGCTCCTCTGACATTTGTCCGTCCAGATGAACTTTTCCCTCTTTTTAGTCAAACGGTTTAAGGGGGTGGCTATCTTGGAGAAACCCTCCACGAAGCGCCGGTAGTACCCGGCTAATCCCAGAAAGCTTCGAATCTCCGTCACCGTCGTCGGTTGGGACCATTCTGTCACCGAATCTATCTTCTTCAGATCGACTGCGACTCCAGCCGCTGAGATTACGTGCCCTAAGAAGCCAACCTCTCGGAGCCAAAACTCACACTTTTTGAGTTTGGCGTAGAGTTTCTGTTCCCGTAGGGTCTGGAGGACTGTGCGCAGATGTTCTTCATGTTCCTCGTCTGTACGGGAGTAGATGAGGATATCGTCGATGAAGACCACCACGAATAAATCCAGGAAGGGTTTGAATACCCTGTTCATCATGTCCATGAACACCGCCGGGGCATTCGTGAGCCCGAACGGCATTACTGTAAATTCGTAATGACCGTAGCGAGTCCGAAAAGCCGTTTTGGGGATGTCCTCCCCCTTGACCTGGACCTAATGATAGCCCGACTGCAGGTCAATCTTTGAAAACACCGTCGCCCCCTGTAGTTGGTCGAAGAGGTCGTCGATCCTTGGCGGGGGTACTTGTTCTTAATGGTGACCTTATTTATCTCCCGGTAGTCGATGCACAACCGGAGACTTCCGTCCTTCTTCCTCACAAACAGGACGGGCGCGCCCCAGGGTGACGCGCTAGGTCTTATGAAGCCCTTATCCAAAAGGTCCTCCAACTGTGCCTTGAGTTCCTTCAACTCCGCGAAGGCCATCCTGTACGGTGCCTTGGTGATGGGTTTGGTGCCGGGAAGTAGTTCAATAGGGAAGTCGACTTCTCGTTCCGGCGGCACTCCGGGGAGCTCTGCCGGAAACACGTCCGGAAATTCCCTTACCACGGGACCGCTGATCCTTATCTGGGGAGCGGCCCTGAACTACCTATCGGCCCATTGGGTTCTCGGCTGCAAGGCATAGGGTGGAGCCTATTTATTCCTTGCATGGCCCTTAACGGGCCCCGAGTACACAAGGTTCTCCTATGCTTCGAAGCTCGCCCGCGCACATCGGCCGGGGGAGGCTTCGCCTAATACTTAAGGATTCTAGAGAGAGGGAGCGAGAGAGAGAGAGAGTCTAACAGGGGAAGCAGGCTAAGGTGTGACCGGTGCTCCTAATCTAAGAGGGAAAAGTGAAACCAAAAAAAAAATTTACCTGCCGTTACTAGGTCTGGGACGTCGCGTCCTCCACTACAGTATCCCGGGGAGCCCGTCCACAGCCCTTGGGCCAGCGTCGTACGGCGTGCTGGGGAAGGGACTTGACGTCTGAGGAGTCTACGGATTGCTGGTCGTCAGGCGAATCCTTTGGCTGAACGGGGGCCGCAGCACTCTCTGGTCCTTCCTGCTGTGGTGGCGCGGCGGCGGCGGAAGTGGGCCTCTGAGGGCAGAAGGCACGGGAGTGGTCCGGTAAGCCGCACTGATTGCAGTAATGGTACCTCCACGTACATTCTGCCACCGGGTGAGCACCCTTGCAGATTACGCACGGTCCCTGAGGTGGTTTCGCGTCCCTTGCTGGTGTCGGTTCGTCCTTCCGCGCTTTCTCCGGACGTCCTCCTCCTTGGCCTTCCGGGGCGGGGCCCCCTTATGGAACGGGTGCAGCAGTCTTCCCTGTCCCCTCCGGTCGCGGTGCCGGAGGCCTGGTGGTGCCCGGTTTCCGTGGGCACTCGTAGCGTGCGTGTCCTGGTTTGCCACACCGGTAGCAGTGGTCGTGACTCCATGGACAGTCAGTCACCTGATGCGCCCCACTGCATATGGGACACGGCTTCCTCTGCGGTTTGGATCCTCCTCTCATTGCCTTTCCAAAGTTTCCCTCCGTCCTCGGGCGTTTGAGTGCCGGGCCCTGCTGGAAAGGGTCCTCTGCCGGACTGGGATAGGGATAACTCTGCCGAGCGCGTGTCTCGGCCAGTTCTTGCTCTGCCCGCCGGGCCAACATAACCGCTTCGTTAAAAGTAGGGAACCCTGCCGGCGGCATTCCCCGATAGGCGTCGTCCCTGGCGTCCTGCCGGATGCGGTCGACACCCTCAAAATCCTGAGTCAGTATGCCTAGGCGCTCAGTGAGAGTTAGCATTTGCCCCGCTATGTCGCGTAGCTGGTTGCGGAGTAGGCGGTTGGCTGCGGCTACGGGATCCATCCTGTCCATTGAGAATGGTTAGCACTCGGTGGCCGGATCCTGGCCGTTGTCTGCTGTGATACAAAGAAACCACGTTAACCCTAAGGTTATAACCCTAACACCCTGTCTTACGATTACACCTACATTACGTTCCCTTTTCCCCGTACTCTCACGTACTACGCACCTATACCTTGGTTATCTCATGTCTAATTTGCTTGTGGTACCCTACACTGTGGATGTGGATCACGTCTACTATGGTTATGGTTGTTTTTCTCTGATACCATTTAATCTGTCACGCCCCCGGGGGTTTTTGAGTCTATCAAAGCGAAAAATCGTGTGTACCTTTTTTTTTTCTTCTTAACAAGGTAATTTAAACCTCATCCCCGGTGCGTGCCAGACCGCCACATACACAAATTCTCCCTGCCCACGGACAGAGTCTCCTTTGTATATGCACGACGTCTCATTTACAACAACATACATCAACCACCAACCATCAACCATACAATAGACATACATCATCAAGCGGAATATTAAAGCGGCAACAGTGTTTAGAAAGGATAAAGCCAGCGGTTGCAAAACCCGTGCCCACACGGCACTTCGTTTTGAGAAAACCTTTTCGAAGTCATTTGGTTTACCATGAAAACGTGCCGCATAAGAAAACATCACCAAAAGAACCGAAATATAACAGTACACCTCATCCACAGCGCTAAGTAATACATGTCCACGAATATTACGACCCACAAGCAAATTAACTAAATTAAGCGTAAGAGAAATGAGATAATAAAACCCAAGTGTTCTGACTACGGCCCTCGCGACGCAGTCTCACCGCCCTCCCGGCTAAAGCACCTCGTTGTTGGGTTATATGTAATAAGGATCTAAATAGGGGAAAAAACACCTAGAGGGGGGTGAATAGGTGTAAACGTATAAACACTCAAAAATCGTTGCGATAAAAACCCAATGCGGAAATAAAAAATAATACGCAAGATTTTTACGTGGAAAACTCCATCACCGGAGTAAAAAACCACGGGACCGATAACACGGCAGAAATCCACTAGAATTAAAACACGTACAAGGTGATTTACCGTACACAATTACGACTCAACCTTTTCCATACGCTCTTAGAGGATCTTCTCCGCTCGCTCCGCGACGCTTCTCGAATCCACGATCTGCGCCCAACGCCGAATCCACGGCGTCCAACGTCGAATCCACGACGTCCGACCGAATCCACGGTCTTCACCCAATAGCACCCTTCGAATCCACGAACGTGCCTCGCTCCGAATCCACGAGAGCGGTTGAACCTTGAATCCACAAGGACACGCGAATCCACGCGCCGATTTTTGGGGTAAATCGTTGTTTTTGGGTGGTGATGATCCGCCGAATACTTAGATCAAAGATAGATCGGAAATACCATCTAAGTATTCATTAGTTTGATTCAACTCAAGATGTGAGTATGAAAACCTAGAATCAAACTAATCAATATAGATGAAGAAACATAGAGTATTCTCTAATGATTTCCTTTCTTCTCTATATGTGGATCTAGAGCCGTATAAGATGATATATGAAAATGACGGCTATTTGGATTTTCGGCTTAACCCTAGAAAAAGAGTCATAGGGTCTATTTATAGGTTAGAAATCCTAGGAAGGAGATAAGAATCAAAAACCTAACATTTCTGGAGATTTTACGGACGGCGATCCGGATCGGATTAGCTGTGATCCGAATCGTCGTAACGAGTCAGGTAATTCCAGAAAAACGAAGGTTCGGGATCCGGATCGAAGTGCTTGATCCGGATCGTTCATACAGTTCACCAAACATCAACGTTCGGGATCCGGATTGCGAAGCCTGATCCGGATCGTTCAAGGAAGATGGTAAACTCAGTGTTCGGGATCCGGATCAAGAGAGGCTACGATCCGGATTGAACTGGTGTATGAACGAACCACCTTCGGGATCCGGATCGAGCAACCTGATCCGGATCCTGAACATGTCCCAAGTCCAGTTTTTGATTTTTATGCAATGAAAGATTCTTCCAAGTATTTCTACACTACAAGAAGTATTCGGATCACACAAAATCTTTAGTAAAACATACCTGATCCTTTTGAATTCTTCTTTCTTGAGATTGAGTTAAATGATCCAACTTTCTTCACCTTCAATCTTCAAGACTTGAGACTTTCACGAAACTACGCCAACTCAAATTCCGTAACAATCTCCCCCTTTGGTGGTTTCGTGACAAAACACAGATCCACTAAAGAAAATTCAAAAAGATATTTTTGTTGCTATCACCATACAACAAAAATTTACAATGGAGATCCAAAAATTTAAAAACATGAGATAAACTCCTAAAACAGACTCTAGACTTAGACATCTGTACTCTCTGCACAAAGAAATCATTCTTGACAAAAAGAGATCGTTAGATACCTCAAGAATATTTAGCATACAAAACCTAGTACAGAGATAGAGTTTATCTGATCATCATGACATTTGAGAATTCAGATATGTAAGAGAATCATAGTCAAAAGCCAACATATCTTCTATGCAATCAAAAACCAAATGTCATAAAATGTTAGTCCAACATCAACTTGTTAGTCATATTACATGCCCAAATAGTTAGTCGAATAGTTAGTCGAGACATGCAAACAATCACAAGATGAAAACCAAAGTTGAAGTTGAAGTGATACTTACCTTGATGTATACAAAATCTTCATCAGCAAGATTTTCACAATCATTGTTCAAGTTCCCTTGATGTTCACTTACCTTGATGTTCATTCACATCATCATTGTACCTTGATGCAGTCATCGCTGTTCATCATTGATGTATACAAGATCACAATTTTCACAATATCATTGTTCAAGTTCTCTAAACTCTCTCCCCCTTTTTGTCACAAACAAAGCCAAAATTACCAAAAATTGAAGGAGAGTTAAAAATTTCAACGAAAATGTTCCGAAATTTAAGAACTAGAACTAAAAGTAAGTCCTAAAAACTGAAAAACCTGCACAAAAAGATTAAAAATCTGCAAAAGAATAAAAAGATCCTGTATAAGAGAATTGTTAGTCAGATGATTCAGGCATCTGAATCTGAGTCAACCGAGGCGGAGTCTTCAGAGCTCGTACAACCCAGCTTTTTCAAAATTCCTTTAAGCATTCCCGAGATCGTAGTACACTCTTACTTCATCTGATGTATGTCCTTGGACATCTTTCTGAGTTCTAGAGCCATTTTATCTTGTTCTTGTTTTATGGAAGACTCTAGATTTCCCTTTTGGTCAGTTCTTCTGGAATTTGAAGAGCGTTGAGTGACGATTGACGGAGCAGTCTGACCTTCATTCCGAGGAGATCGTCTTGGCAAAAAGGGTGGATTGCTTGGCACATTCTTTTTCATGGCTTGCTGCTTAAGTATTGAGGAAGGCTTCAGTAGCTTCTTTTTCTTTAGGTAAACCTTATTTTCTTCATCAATGCCTTGTTGTACTTCGTCAAGAAATGTGTCCCAATCTTCTTCGTCTTCTGATTCAGTGTCAATTTGAGAAATATTCCTTGGGTTCTCTTGACATGGTTCATTTATTTCAATACCTCGAGCTCGTCCAGGTCGTCGAGCAAGTCTTTTTCTTTTTAGGAAAATGGATGAAGAAGTCATTGGTGCTTTTCCTTTTTTCGCAGCAGTAAGCGGGGCCTTTTCCGTTGATGTTTCTGCATGGGCTTTCCCTTTCGATGCAACAGAGGTTTTCTGTGGCGATTCTTCAGGATGTGTTTCATCATTTGATAACTCATCCAGTTAACTTCATCCCTTTTAGCTCTCTTGGCAGTGTCTCTCGTATGTACCATAGCAGTAAGTAGGAAAATAATCCAAGTGATCACCATTGCTAATGGTTTCTTGAGAAAGGAATCCTGTGTGGAACGACTCAAGAACACATGAGAAAATTGTTAATTTTCAAAGATTTGAAAAATTGTACCCAAACAATCATAATCATGTAGAGAGACTAAGAATCAAATTAGTTTTGCAAAAGGACTTTTAAAAATAGATCAATTGCATGATTTTCGAAAATCCTTATTATATGCCCTAAAACCGAAATTTTAGAAATCGAAGCCTAAAAATCCGTTAATCAGTAGAATACCTAGCATATAATCAAAACTAATCTACCCAGAGTTCTTATTTCAAAAGAAATTTGATCAAAAAACCATCCACAAACAAAGTTGATCCAAGAAATTCATGACGTTTGAGGAAGAAGAGAGAAAAACGATGAAAAACCGAGATTTTGATCAATAAAACTTACTTGGAGTTGAAGAACTTGAGTTTGAAAGCTTCCAGGAAGGATGAAATCTAGAGAGAGAGGCTCTGGAAACTTTGGAACAAAAGATTGGAGTAAAAGAAATCAAAACCCTTTTGTTCTTTATAAAACCTAGCCGCGATCCGGATCAGTTCATAACTGCGATCCGGATCGGCTACCCGCAGTGAGAAACTGCGTTCGGGATCCGGATCGGCAGATACAATCCGGATCGTCAGCCCGCAGAAGAATTCCTGCGTTCGGGATCCGGATCATCTAGCCCGATCCGGATCGGCTCCAACTTTTTCTTTAGAAAATTTCAGAGAAATTCAAGAAAAACCAGAAAAAGATTGTAAGCACAAATGTGTATCAACTTTAAACAAAAATCATCGTTTCATACAACAAGAATTAGATTATGCCAAATCTATCAATAATATCCAAAAATGAAACGAAAATTTACAAAAATTAAATCCCTCAAAGTTGAACACCTTCAATTACATCTAACTTGATCTTATGAGTAATGCCTTTATCAAATCATCAATTCAGTAAAGAAAATGAAATACAAAGATCAATAGATGTTTGAAATCCCAAATATAATAGATAATGTATCTAGACAATCTGTTGAAGAGAGTGGCTCTTTGAGCATCTTTCTTTAAAACCCACCTTATACCAACCTTGAAATTTGACGGAGTCAAGTATTTCAACATGCATTTTACTTAATCAAAAATTTGAACAACCATGCTTGGTATACATGTGGTAGCTGCACACAATACTCGGACGACCGAGGTGGTAGCTCTTTCCTCCATGTGGTGGTAGTTTTCACACTCCTCATTGGGATGTAACTCTTTTCACATCTTTTGAGCATTTTACTTTTTCTATGACTCCCCCTCAATTGGCTATCAATTATTTAAGATATAAAGTATTCAACCAAATATTGATCTCGATTTCATACTCGACTAAGCAGTCAAATAAGATAATGACTATACCAAGAGATCATAGAGAGAGAGAAATTGACTTTGATCACTTAGAAGATGATTTAATTAACATAAATGATCATTGCAACAGTGAAATATTATGATGGCAAAAGCATAATAAATTTCTAAATGTGCGGAAAAGATGCAATTAAAGTCAATTATGATCTATGCTTAATTAATGTCCTATGTACAAACATAGATAATGAACAAAACAAAAACAAATACAAAACCTATCCTAAGCAAAGGTTTCAAAAAGAAGTTTATTTCAAGGAAAGCATTCCAATTGCTTTTCGTAAATGAATAAAACATTTTTGATCCAAGGTTTTGTTAGAATGTCAGCTAATTGATCCTCAGTTGAAATATATGAAAGTTGAAGAGTATTTGATTCAACTAGCTCTCTAAGAAAATGATATCTAAGTTCAATATGTTTTGTTCTAGAGTGCAACACAGGGTTTTTAGAAATGTTAATTGCACTTGTGTTGTCACAAAGAATTGTTACCGAAGATGCTGAAATGCGGAAATCGCTCAATACGCTTTTTCATCCAAATGATTTGAGTTGAGCAACTTCCAGCTGAAATGTTATTCCGCTTCGGCAGTCGAGAGTGCTATGCAGTTCTGCTTTTTACTGTGCCATGCAACAAGGCAATGGCCAAGATAGAAGCATGCACCACTCGTGCTTTTCCGATCATCCACTGATCCTGCCCAATCGGCATCTGAGTATCCAACAATATCCAAACTTGTTCCCATAGGATACCAAATTCCGAAATTAATTGATCCTTTGATATACCGGATGATCCTTTTTCACCGCTTTCAGGTGAACCTCCTTTGGTGCTGATTGATATCTCGCGCAAATCCCAACACCAAAAGATATATCCGGGCGACTAGCCGTGAGGTAAAGTAGACTTCCAATCATACTTCGATACAGTTTCTCGTCTACATTCTCACTATGTGATTCACTTCCAAGTCCCTTGTGGCTAGTTCCCATTGGAGTCGGAAAATCTTTACAATTTTCTAGATCAAACTTTTTGACCAACTCCATTGCATACTTGGATTGACTCAAGTGAATACCTTCATCATTTTGTTTAATTTGCAATCCAAGGAAATAAGTTAATTCGGCCCATCATGGACATCTCAAATTCGCTTTCCATGGTCTCCGCGAATTTAGAAGCATCATTATCTCTTGTTTTGCGCCAAATACAATGTCATCGACATAGATTTGTGCTACAATGAAATTGCTTTGATAATGCTTCACAAAAGAGAGTCCTATCAGCTCCCCCTCGAGTATAGCCCTTCTCCAAAAGGTGCTTTGTTAACCTTTCGTACCATGCTCGTGGTGCTTGTTTCAGACCGTAAAGAGCCTTTTTCAAACGAAAAACATGGTTAGGTTGTTTATGATCTACAAAACCTTTCGGTTGAGCCACATAAACTTCCTCATTTAAAAACCCATTTAGAAATGCGCTCTTAACGTCCATTTGAAATAATTTGATTTTAAAATGACAAGCAAATAGCAAATAGTATACGAATGGACTCGAGTCTAGCTACAGGGGCGAATGTTTCATCAAAGTCTATACCTTCTACTTGAGAATAGCCTTGAGCAACTAATCGTGCC
>CM055068.1:31784702-31809561 GCA_029204045.2 Tillandsia leiboldiana | reverse complement strand
GTACAAAGAAACCACGTTAACCCTAAGGTTATAACCCTAACACCATGTCTTACGATTAAACACCTTACATTACGTCCCTTGTCCCCGTACTCACGTACTACGCACCTATACCTTGGGTATCTTGTCTAATTTGCTTGTGGTACCCATACACTGTGGATGTGGATCACGTCTACTATGGTTATGGTTGTTTTTCTCTGATACCATTAATCTGTCACGCCCCCGGGTTTTTGAGTCTATCAAAGCGAAAAATCGTGTTACCTTTTTTTTTTCTTCTTAACAAGGTAATTTAAACCTCATCCCCGGTGCGTGCCAGACCGCCACATACACAAATTCTCCCTGCCCACGGACAGAGTCTCCTTTGTATATGCACGACGTCTCATTTACAAACAACATACATCAACCACCAACCATCAACCATACAATAGACATACATCATCAAGCGGAATATTAAAGCGGCAACAGTGTTTTAGAAAGGATAAGCCAGCGGTTGCAAAACCCGTGCCCACACGGCACTTCGTTTTGAGAAAACCTTTCGAAGTCATTTGGTTTACCATGAAAACGTGCCGCATAGAAAACATCACCAAAAGAACCGAAATATAACAGTACACCTCATCCACAGCGCTAAGGTAATACATGTCCACGAATATTACGACCCACAAGCAAATTAACTAAATTAAGCGTAAGAGAAATGAGATAATAAAACCCAAGTGTTCTGACTACGGCCCTCGCGACGCAGTCTCACCGCCCTCCCGGCTACAGCAACCTCGTTGTTGGGTTCTATGTAATAAGGATCTAAATATGGGGAAAAAACACCTAGAGGGGGGTGAATAGGTGTAAACGTATAAACACTCAAAAATCGTTGCGATAAAAACCCAATGCGGAATAAAAAATAATACGCAAGATTTTTACGTGGAAAACTCCATCACCGGAGTAAAAAAACCACGGGACCGATAACACGGCAGAAATCCACTAGAATTAAAACACGTACAAGGGATTTACCGTACACAATTACGACTCAACCTTTTCCATACGGCTCTTAGAGGATCTTCTCCGCTCGCTCCGCGACGCTTCTCGAATCCACGATCTGCGCCCAACGCCGAATCCACGGCGTCCAACGTCGAATCCACGACGTCCGACCGAATCCACGGTCTTCGACCCAATAGCACCCTTCGAATCCACGAACGTGGCCTCGCTCCGTAATCCACGAGAGCGTTGAACCTTGAATCCACAAGGACACGCGAATCCACGCGCCGATTTTTGGGGTAAATCGTTGTTTTTGGGTGGTGATGATCCGCCGAATACTTAGATCAAGATAGATCGGAAATACCATCTAAGTATTCATTAGTTTGATTCAACTCAAGATGTGAGTATGAAAACCTAGAATCAAACTAATCAATATAGATGAAGAAACATAGAGTATTCTCTAATGATTTCCTTTCTTCTCTATATGTGGATCTAGAGCCGTATAAGATGATATATGAAAATGACGGCTATTTGGATTTTCGGCTTAACCCTAGAAAAAGAGTCATAGGGTCTATTTATAGGTTAGAAATCCCTAGGAAGGAGATAAGAATCAAAAACCTAACATTTCTGGAGATTTTACGGACGGCGATCCGGATCGGATTAGCTGTGATCCGGATCGTCGTAACGAGTCAGGTAATTCCAGAAAAAACGAAGGTTCGGGATCCGGATCGAAGTGCTTGATCCGGATCGTTCATACAGTTCACCAAACATCAACGTTCGGGATCCGGATTGCGAAGCCTGATCCGGATCGTTCAAGGAAGATGGTAAACTCAGTGTTCGGGATCCGGGATCAAGAGAGGCTACGATCCGGATTGAACTGGTGTATGAACGAACCACCTTCGGGATCCGGATCGAGCAACCTGATCCGGATCCTGAACATGTCCCAAGTCCAGTTTTTGATTTTTATGCAATGAAAGATTCTTCCAAGTATTTCTACACTACAAGAAGTATTCGGATCACACAAAGTCTTTAGTAAAACATACCTGATCCTTTTGAATTCTTCTTTCTTGAGATTGAGTTAAATGATCCAACTTTCTTCACCTTCAATCTTCAAGACTTGAGACTTTCACGAAACTACGCCAACTCAAATTCCGTAACAATCTCCCCCTTTGGTGGTTTCGTGACAAAACACAGATCCACTAAAGAAAATTCAAAAAGATATTTTTGTGCTATCACCATACAACAAAAATTTACAATGGAGATCCAAAAATTTAAAAACATGAGATAAACTCCTAAAACAGACTCTAGACTTAGACATCTGTACTCTCTGCACAAAGAAATCATTCTTGACAAAAAGAGATCGTTAGATACCTCAAGAATATTTAGCATACAAAACCTAGTACAGAGATAGAGTTTATCTGATCATCATGACATTTGAGAATTCAGATATGTAAGAGAATCATAGTCAAAAAGCCAACATATCTTCTATGCAATCAAAAACCAAATGTCATAAAATGTTAGTCCAACATCAACTTGTTAGTCATATTACATGCCCAAATAGTTAGTCGAATAGTTAGTCGAGACATGCAAACAATCACAAGATGAAAACCAAAGTTGAAGTTGAAGTGATACTTACCTTGATGTATACAAAATCTTCATCAGCAAGATTTTCACAATCATTGTTCAAGTTCCCTTGATGTTCACTTACCTTGATGTTCATTTCACATCATCATTGTACCTTGATGCAGTCATCGCTGTTCATCATTGATGTATACAAGATCACAATTTTCACAATATCATTGTTCAAGTTCTCTAAACTCTCTCCCCCTTTTTGTCACAAACAAAGCCAAAATTACCAAAAATTGAAGGAGAGTTAAAAATTTCAACGAAAATGTTCCGAAATTTAAGAACTAGAACTAAAAGTAAGTCCTAAAAACTGAAAAAACCTGCACAAAAAGATTAAAAATCTGCAAAAGAATAAAAAGATCCTGTATAAGAGAATTGTTAGTCAGATGATTCAGGCATCTGAATCTGAGTCAACCGAGGCGGAGTCTTCAGAGCTCGTACAACCCAGCTTTTTCAAAATTCCTTTAAGCATTCCCGAGATCGTAGTACACTCTTACTTCATCTGATGTATGTCCTTGGACATCTTTCTGAGTTCTAGAGCCATTTTATCTTGTTCTTGTTTTATGGAAGACTCTAGATTTCCCTTTTGGTCAGTTCTTCTGGAATTTGAAGAGCGTTGAGTGACGATTGACGGAGCAGTCTGACCTTCATTCCGAGGAGATCGTCTTGGCAAAAAGGGTGGATTGCTTGGCACATTCTTTTTCATGGCTTGCTGCTTAAGTATTGAGGAAGGCTTCAGTAGCTTCTTTTTCTTTAGGTAAACCTTATTTTCTTCATCAATGCCTTGTTGTACTTCGTCAAGAAATGTGTCCCAATCTTCTTCGTCTTCTGATTCAGTGTCAATTTGAGAAATATTCCTTGGGTTCTCTTGACATGGTTCATTTATTTCAATACCTCGAGCTCGTCCAGGTCGTCGAGCAAGTCTTTTTCTTTTTAGGAAAATGGATGAAGAAGTCATTGGTGCTTTTCCTTTTTTCGCAGCAGTAAGCGGGGCCTTTTCCGTTGATGTTTCTGCATGGGCTTTCCCTTTCGATGCAACAGAGGTTTTCTGTGGCGATTCTTCAGGATGTGTTTCATCATTTGATAACTCATCCCAGTTAACTTCATCCCTTTTAGCTCTCTTGGCAGTGTCTCTCGTATGTACCATAGCAGTAAGTAGGAAAATAATCCAAGTGATCACCATTGCTAATGGTTTCTTGAGAAAAGGAATCCTGTGTGGAACGACTCAAGAACACATGAGAAAATTGTTAATTTTCAAAGATTTGAAAAATTGTACCCAAACAATCATAATCATGTAGAGAGACTAAGAATCAAATTAGTTTTGCAAAAGGACTTTTAAAAATAGATCAATTGCATGATTTTCGAAAATCCTTATTATATGCCCTAAAACCGAAATTTTAGAAATCGAAGCCTAAAAATCCGTTAATCAGTAGAATACCTAGCATATAATCAAAACTAATCTACCCAGAGTTCTTATTTCAAAAGAAATTTGATCAAAAACCATCCACAAACAAAGTTGATCCAAGAAATTCATGACGTTTGAGGAAGAAGAGAGAAAAACGATGAAAAACCGAGATTTTGATCAATAAAACTTACTTGGAGTTGAAGAACTTGAGTTTGAAAGCTTCCAGGAAGGATGAAATCTAGAGAGAGAGGCTCTGGAAACTTTGGAACAAAAGATTGGAGTAAAAGAAATCAAAACCCTTTTGTTCTTTATAAAACCTAGCCGCGATCCGGATCAGTTCATAACTGCGATCCGGATCGGCTACCCGCAGTGAGAAACTGCGTTCGGGATCCGGATCGGCAGATACAATCCGGATCGTCAGCCCGCAGAAGAATTCCTGCGTTCGGGATCCGGATCATCTAGCCCGATCCGGATCGGCTCCAACTTTTTCTTTAGAAAATTTCAGAGAAATTCAAGAAAAACCAGAAAAAGATTGTAAGCACAAATGTGTATCAACTTTAAACAAAAATCATCGTTTCATACAACAAGAATTAGATTATGCCAAATCTATCAATAATATCCAAAAATGAAACGAAAATTTACAAAAATTAAATCCCTCAAAGTTGAACACCTTCAATTACATCTAACTTGATCTTATGAGTAATGCCTTTATCAAATCATCAATTCAGTAAAGAAAATGAAATACAAAGATCAATAGATGTTTGAAATCCCAAATATAATAGATAATGTATCTAGACAATCTGTTGAAGAGAGTGGCTCTTTGAGCATCTTTCTTTAAAACCCACCTTATACCAACCTTGAAATTTGACGGAGTCAAGTATTTCAACATGCATTTTACTTAATCAAAAATTTGAACAACCATGCTTGGTATACATGTGGTAGCTGCACACAATACTCGGACGACCGAGGTGGTAGCTCTTTCCTCCATGTGGTGGTAGTTTTCACACTCCTCATTGGGATGTAACTCTTTTCACATCTTTTGAGCATTTTACTTTTTCTATGACTCCCCCTCAATTGGCTATCAATTATTTAAGATATAAAGTATTCAACCAAATATTGATCTCGATTTCATACTCGACTAAGCAGTCAAATAAGATAATTACTATACCAAGAGATCATAGAGAGAGAGAAATTGACTTTGATCACTTAGAAGATGATTTAATTAACATAAATGATCATTGCAACAGTGAAATATTATGATGGCAAAAGCATAATAAATTTCTAAATGTGCGAAAAGATGCAATTAAAGTCAATTATGATCTATGCTTAATTAATGTCCTATGTACAAACATAGATAATGAACAAAACAAAAACAAATACAAAACCTATCCTAAGCAAAGGTTTCAAAAAGAAGTTTATTTCAAGGAAAGCATTCCAATTGCTTTTCGTAAATGAATAAAACATTTTTGATCCAAAGGTTTTGTTAGAATGTCAGCTAATTGATCCTCAGTTGAAATATATGAAAGTTGAAGAGTATTTGATTCAACTAGCTCTCTAAGAAAATGATATCTAAGTTCAATATGTTTTGTTCTAGAGTGCAACACAGGGTTTTTAGAAATGTTAATTGCACTTGTGTTGTCACAAAGAATTGTTACCGAAGATGCTGAAATGCGGAAATCGCTCAATACGCTTTTCATCCAAATGATTTGAGTTGAGCAACTTCCAGCTGAAATGTATTCCGCTTCGGCAGTCGAGAGTGCTATGCAGTTCTGCTTTTTACTGTGCCATGCAACAAGGCAATGGCCAAGATAGAAGCATGCACCACTCGTGCTTTTCCGATCATCCACTGATCCTGCCCAATCGGCATCTGAGTATCCAACAATATCCAAACTTGTTCCCATAGGATACCAAATTCCGAAATTAATTGATCCTTTGATATACCGGATGATCCTTTTCACCGCTTTCAGGTGAACCTCCTTTGGTGCTGATTGATATCTCGCGCAAATCCCAACACCAAAAGATATATCCGGGCGACTAGCCGTGAGGTAAAGTAGACTTCCAATCATACTTCGATACAGTTTCTCGTCTACATTCTCACTATGTGATTCACTTCCAAGTCCCTTGTGGCTAGTTCCCATTGGAGTCGGAAAATCTTTACAATTTTCTAGATCAAACTTTTTGACCAACTCCATTGCATACTTGGATTGACTCAAGTGAATACCTTCATCATTTTGTTTAATTTGCAATCCAAGGAAATAAGTTAATTCGCCCATCATGGACATCTCAAATTCGCTTTCCATGGTCTCCGCGAATTTAGA
Source organism: Tillandsia leiboldiana (assembly GCA_029204045.2). Lineage (NCBI taxonomy): Eukaryota > Viridiplantae > Streptophyta > Magnoliopsida > Poales > Bromeliaceae > Tillandsia > Tillandsia leiboldiana. The sequence goes on along the minus strand of CM055068.1, from coordinate 31,803,249 downwards.
AGCATCATTATCTCTTGTTGCGCCAAATACAATGTCATCGACATAGATTTGTGCTACAATGAAATTGCTTTGATAATGCTTCACAAAGAGAGTCCTATCAGCTCCCCCTCGAGTATAGCCCTTCTCCAAAAGGTGCTTTGTTAACCTTTCGTACCATGCTCGTGGTGCTTGTTTCAGACCGTAAAGAGCCTTTTTCAAACGAAAAACATGGTTAGGTTGTTTATGATCTACAAAACCTTTCGGTTGAGCCACATAAACTTCCTCATTTAAAAACCCATTTAGAAATGCGCTCTTAACGTCCATTTGAAATAATTTGATTTTAAAATGACAAGCAATAGCAAATAGTATACGAATGGACTCGAGTCTAGCTACAGGGGCGAATGTTTCATCAAAGTCTATACCTTCTACTTGAGAATAGCCTTGAGCAACTAATCGTGCCTTGTTCCTGATGATAGTACCATCCTCATTTTTCTTGTTCTTGAAGATCCATTTGGTACCTATCACATTTTGTTGCTTTGGAGGCTTCGTTAATTCCCAGACTTTGTTTCGCTCAAATTAATGGAGCTCTTCCTGCATTGCCTTAATCCAGTAGTCATCCTGAAGAACTTCATCTATGTTCTTTGGTTCGATTAAAGATACGTAGCAAGCGAATCCACAAACCAACTGCCTCCGAGTTCTGACTCCTTCTTGTGGATCTCCAATAATATTCGATTCCGGATGATCCTTGGAGATTCGTAACGTTTGTTGAAACGGAGTACTCGGAGATACATGAGATGATTCCTACACATCAGATAAACTTGAAGAACCATTAGATGCATCATTAATATTGGAAGTATTATTATGAGAAGATGCATTAGCAGGAGAATCATCATCTAGAGAGATATCGAGGGTAGATTTTCCAGATCCAAAGTGAAAAGCTTCATCTACTTTAACATTTATAGATTCTACGATCGTCTTAGATTCAATGTTAAATACTCGATATGCTCTGCTATTCGTAGAATAACCCAAAAAGATCCCTTCATCACTTCGAGAGTCGAACTTTCCAAGATTTTCACGGTCACGTAAAATGTAACATCGACTCCCGAAGACACGAAAATATTTGATGTTGGGTTTTCTACTAAACCACAGCTCATATGGTGTATTTAAAGTTCCTGGGCGCAAGTAAACTCTATTAATGACATAGACAGCGGTGTTCACGGCTTCAGCCCAAAAATGTAGCGGTAAATTCCGGCTATGAAGCATCACACGCGCCATCTCTTGAACAACCCTGTTCTTGCGCTCAACAACACCATTCTGCTGAGGTGTATAGGGTGCCGAGAATTCATGTTTAATGCCATTTGAAGTGCAAAAATCAATGAATTTTGAATTTGTGAATTCTCCACCTCTATCACTTCTAACACGAATGATCTTTTCATTCTTTTCAATCATAATACGATGGCAAATCTCATGAAAAGAGTCAAACGTATCAGCTTTCTCTTTTAAAAATGCTACCCAAGAAAACCGAGAGAAATCATCAACCAATAAAAAAATGTACCATTTACCTCCCAAAGATGGTTGACGGGTCGGCCCCATTAAGTCCATGTGCAAAAGTTCCAAGGGCCGTTTTGTACCAACGTGGTTCAAGTTCTTGTGTGCAGTCCTAGACTGTTTTCCCTTTTGGCAACCACCACACACAACGTTTTGTTTAAATAAAAGCTTTGGAACCCCCTTGACCACGTCCTTGTTTGAAATTCTAGTAAGTTCCTTAAAATTTAAGTGACCTAGCCTTTCATGCCAAAGAGTTTCATTATTCAAAGCGGCTAAGTTACAATTTTCAGAAAATTTATTAGGAACAACATAACAATTGTTTTCAGATCTAACCCCTTTTAAAAAGAAGACATGGTCCTTATCAGTTACAACGCATTCAACAGATGAAAAGTTAACTGAAAAACCATTGTCGCAAAGTTGACTTATGCTTATGAGGTTAGTCTTAAGGCCATCAACAAATAAGACGTTTTTCAAAATCGGGCCATCTGGAATAGCTACCGACCCTTTTCCAACAATTTTGGAAGATCGACCGTCTCCGAAAACTACGTGTCCTCCGGAGATTTTCTCAAGATTTTGAAAACTATTTTTGTCACCGGTCATGTGACGGGAACACCCGCTATCCAGATACCAAGACGAACTATCATATGCATGCAAGGAAACATTGGAAACAAGACAAGGGAAAATTTCACCTTTGCGCACCCAAACCCTTTTGGAGTGCGTCGGTAATGGTCGTGAAGTTATATGCCTAGGTGAAGGCGTCTTGTTATAGCGATTGTTGTTCCTTGATGAAATCGTCTTGCGCGATGAACTACCAAGTCTCTTTTTATTTGAAAAGTTTTGCTTTGATTTTCGGGGAGGAGCCTTTGTGGTAGTTGTTGCAAGAGGTCCTTGAGATGAGCGTTCGACTCCCGTCTTGCAATATCTTCTTATGTGCCCTGAAACACCACAACGAAAACATACCTTAGATCTTGACGATCCCGAAGAGGATGAAGTAGGTTTGTTGTCGTTGTTTGTCTTGAATTCCGGTGTCGGAGGAGGAGATACCGACTGAGGCACAAAAACTGTCTCACTCGAACTTGGACTGTTTCCAGTTTGAGTGTATCCGAGGCCGAACCGATTTGATTGACCAAGACCAAGAAGTCTATCCAACTTACTCCTTCCTGAAGAGAATCGCTGTAAGTCATTCTTGAGTTGGAAAATGGTCTTTGTCATTTCCAGGTTATCCTGTCGAGCCTCGTTGTAGAGCTTTGAGAAGTGATTCGCGTTATCCACCAGATTTGTATGTTCCTTCTCAAGTTGCTCATTGGACTCTTGAAGGGAAACATTTGCCTTTATCAGGTTTTCCCTTTCCACTTCAAGAGCGTTTGAGAGAGAAGTCGCTCTTTTTGCTTCTTCTTCGAGATCATGCACTCTTCCTCTCAAACTCTTGTTTTGCTTAGCCACTTTCTTTGAGTCCCTCAAAAGTCTGTGGTAGGCTAGAGCAAAATCTTCACCTTCCGAATCATCCGATTCGTTGTCCGTTGCATTCTTTTCAACAGTGGAGTTGGACAACGACTCGGATGTACTTGCCATAAAGCACATGAAGGGTGAAGATACGGACGCGTGGAATGCGGTGGAGCTCTTTTCTTCATCACTCGAAGACGACTCATTTGACGTTGAGTTGTCATCCCAAGTGACGACTTGCATCGCCTTCTTCTTTGCCGGATACTTGTTAGGACACTCTGTTGCAATGTGGCCGTAGCCTCGACATTTGAAGCATTGAAGTTGTCCTTCTGAACTTTTCTTATCCTTTGAGAAGTTCTCTTGCTTTCTTGACTTGTAACTTGAAGTACCCTTGCCTTTGTTCGACTTTCCGAAGGATGGAGATTTGCTTGAATTACCCCTTCGAAAGTTGCGGCGAAACTTCCTTGTCAAGAGAGCGAGCTGCTTCTCAAATTCCTCCATAGAAAGGTTCTCGTCATCGTCTGAGGAGGATGTATCCGCGTCTTCTTCCTTAGTTGTTTTCAACGCATAACCTGAAGACTTAGAAGTGGATGCCTTTCCAGAAGAATTGTTAGTAGTAAATGTCATTTCATAAGTTTGTAATGAACCAACTAATTCTTCTACACGTATTTCGTCCGGGTGTTTAATAGTTTCAATGGCAGTAACCTTTGGGCGAAATCGTTCAGGAAGAGTTCTTAAGATCTTTCTTACAATCTTAAATTCTGGAATCTTCTCTCCCAGATTAGCACATGAGTTTACGATGTCTTGCAATCGTGTATAGTAGTCCGTGAAAGATTCATTTTCTGCCATTAAGATAGAGTCAAACTTGCTCGTAAGCATTTGCAGTTTCTGAATCTTCACGAGGTTAGTTCCCTCATGTGTAACCTGAAGAACATCCCAGATTTCTTTCGCAGTCTCACATGCCGAGACGCGAGAGAATTCAGTTTGAGATAAGGCATTAAAAATAGCATTAATTCCCTTGCCATTGTAAGAAGATGAATCTAACTCTTCCTTGGTCCATTTCGACCTAGGTTTTAAGGTGCGAACATCACCAGTAAATTCAGTTGGATTAGACCATCCTAATTCAATTGATTGCCACACCCGTTCGTCGATGGAAATTAAAAAGGCTTTCATCCGTACTTTCCAGTACGCATAATTTGTTCCATCGAAGAACGGGGGTCGGTTGATGTTTCCACCTTCAACCATTGTTTACAACCCTATTCCCGCTCCGATACCACTTGTTGGGTTATATGTAATAAGGATCTAAATAGGGGAAAAAACACCTAGAGGGGGGTGAATAGGTGTAAACGTATAAACACTCAAAAATCGTTGCGATAAAAACCCAATGCGGAAATAAAAAATAATACGCAAGATTTTTACGTGGAAAACTCCATCACCGGAGTAAAAAACCACGGGACCGATAACACGGCAGAAATCCACTAGAATTAAAACACGTACAAGGTGATTTACCGTACACAATTACGACTCAACCTTTTCCATACGCTCCTAGAGGATCTTCTCCGCTCGCTCCGCGACGCTTCTCGAATCCACGATCTGCGCCCAACGCCGAATCCACGGCGTCCAACGTCGAATCCACGACGTCCGACCGAATCCACGGTCTTCACCCAATAGCACCCTTCGAATCCACGAACGTGCCTCGCTCCGAATCCACGAGAGCGGTTGAACCTTGAATCCACAAGGACACGCGAATCCACGCGCCGATTTTTGGGGTAAATCGTTGTTTTTGGGTGGTGATGATCCGCCGAATACTTAGATCAAAGATAGATCGGAAATACCATCTAAGTATTCATTAGTTTGATTCAACTCAAGATGTGAGTATGAAAACCTAGAATCAAACTAATCAATATAGATGAAGAAACATAGAGTATTCTCTAATGATTTCCTTTCTTCTCTATATGTGGATCTAGAGCCGTATAAGATGATATATGAAAATGACGGCTATTTGGATTTTTGGCTTAACCCTAGAAAAAGAGTCATAGGGTCTATTTATAGGTTAGAAACCCTAGGAAGGAGATAAGAATCAAAAACCTAACATTTCTGGAGATTTTACGGACGGCGATCCGGATCGGATTAGCTGTGATCCGGATCGTCGTAACGAGTCAGGTAATTCCAGAAAAACGAAGGTTCGGGATCCGGATCAAAGTGCTTGATCCGGATCGTTCATACAGTTCACCAAACATCAACGTTCGGGATCCGGATTGCGAAGCCTGATCCGGATCGTTCAAGGAAGATGGTAAACTCAGTGTTCGGGATCCGGAATAAGAGAGGCTACGATCCGAATTGAACTGGTGTATGAACGAACCACCTTCGGGATCCGGATCGAACAACCTGATCCGGATCCTGAACATGTCCCAAGTCCAGTTTTTGATTTTTATGCAATGAAAGATTCTTCCAAGTGTTTCTACACTACAAGAAGTATTCGGATCACACAAAATCTTTAGTAAAACATACCTGATCCTTTTGAATTCTTCTTTCTTGAGATTGAGTTAAATGATCCAACTTTCTTCACCTTCAATCTTCAAGACTTGAGACTTTCACGAAACTACGCCAACTCAAATTCCGTAACACCTCGTAACACCTGTCACGGAGTGGGTAATGTCAGTGACAAACAAAATAGATGTCTATTATCAATAAGGAATAAGAAGCAAACCGAATACACCGGAACCATTTCGCTAAAACCCTGCACATATTAAGCTGGGCCCCAACCCCAGATTTATCAATTTAATTGGGCACCAACCCCAGATTATTTGTCGGAGAGACTAAAGTCTCCCCTCGTGCGCAAACACCTCTTTGATGCTTTTAACCTCTTCGCGGTGCTGGTGTGCTATTTTCAGCGGGCGCGAAGAGGTCCTCACGGCACCCACACCTTTGTGAGGAACACGGGTCATAAGAGACCACTCTTCCGGAAAAGTACACCCATGCGGAGGCCAATCCGCCTGTGTACGTGCAGCATCCGAAACGGATTTGCCGAGATCGGCGTGTCATGAGCACTGCGACCGTAGCCGCTTCAATTGTTAGATAAAAACACAATTATGCGAAAGGTTAAACTGTCCATCTACTTTGTTAGATAAATTAAGAGCACTTTAATGACGATAGATGCACTTACTGCACTTGTTGCACTTATCGCAACCGTACCCACCTATTTGAAGAGAAATCGGAACACCTGAATCTTTCGCGCACCCCCGCTGCGCACTTGGACCTAAAGAAAAGTCCGCAAGGATAACTATAGTCAAAAACGTGTACTAACATCCGAAAACACAAGACCCAATTTACTCTTTTCGACGGAAAAGTCTAACACCGTCCGGGTTGACGATCCGGAATTCCCGCGCCGCCGTCGTCGTCCGCCGGAGCCCTGCGTGGTTCGGAACCGCGCGGCGCGTCTCCGCGGGCGACGTCCACGCGGCGCGGTGCCCCGCGCGGCGTTGCCCGTGCGACGGCCGCACGGCGCCCGCGCGGGTGCGGCCCCGCACGGCGCCCGCGCGGTTGCGGGTCCGTGCGGGTGCCGCCCGTGCGGCAGCCACGCGGCGCCCGCGCGGTGCCCGCACGGGTGCGGGTCCGCGCGGGTGCCTCCCGCCCGGCAGCCGCGCGGCGCCCGCATGGTTGCGGGTCCGCATGGTTGCGGGCCCGCGCGGGGGCCGCCCGCGCGGCAGCCGCACGGCGCCCGCACGGTTGCGGGTCCGCGCGGCAACCGCGCGGCGCCCGCGCGATGCCCGCACAGTTGCGGGTCCGCGCGGTGGCCGTGCGGCGCCCATGCGGTGCCCGCGCGGTTGCGGGTCCGCATGGGTGCCGTCCGTGACCCTCCTCCGCGCGATGCCCTAGCGGCACCGCGCGCCTCCGCCGTCCGTCCCGTGCCCTATCAAGAAGACGGTGTCGGCGACGGTGACGGATACGACGGAGAAAACAAGAAACCAAGAACTCAACAAAAGAGACGACGGAAAAATCCCAAATAATTTAAAACAATTATTTTACTAACCGAAGATCGACGGGAAGGTTGTCCGGTCGCGTTCTTGCCTTCGGTTCGGTGTCCGGAAAGATCGGGCCCCTTCTCTTTCTCCTTTCCCTTTCTTCCGGCTAGGGTTCCGTCTTTTCTTTTCTTTTTCTCTTCTCACCGATTAGGGTTTTTTTTTATTTTCTTCTTTTCTTTTCTTTCCGATAATCGGGATCCCTTATATAGTCGTACTTTACCTTTAATTAATTTCTCTTTAATTCGTACGTAAGAGAATTATTAATTTTCCGTCTGGGATAATTAATTAACTAATTAATTATCCCCTACGAGATAACCCACCTTATCTCTAACGGGTGCAAGATATTTAGCACGGATTCCGATGCACGACTAATCACCGTATCACTTTGAATCCCGTTCCGGGGGATCCCGATATCGGATTTCAGATCCGATCGCACCGTCGGCTTTCTTTTTCCGCGCTCTATCGCAGAAAAATACTAGCACCTCACAATGGCCAACTTTTAAGAATTGAATAATTTTATTTCACTTAAAGGCTTAAATGACTACATGTAAGTCAAAAATACCCCGAAAGGCCGGATCACTACAAAGGGCCTGCCAATTATTCCTGCTCCCAGCCATTTCGGCGAGTCCGCCCTGGGGAACCGGAGTCGCTAGCTGCGTCGGGGGAGGTGATGGCCTGCAAAGACCAACCCATTGCGTCACCATCGGTTCTTGGCCCTCCTCCGCTGGTTGGGCCTCATAAACGGGCGCTGTTGGTCATGCAGCCTCCTGTGGTGGTGCCACCGTCATCGTCGGGTGTGACGGGGTGGACAAGAACTGCCCGAAACGAGCAAGGCTCTCATCCATGGCTGGGGCGTTGGCGTCCCAGGCTCGAATCTTGTTTTCTAGAGCCCTCATCATCTGGGCCAGTTGCCCATATATCTCCGATAAGGACGGCTCCGGTTGTGCCGCCTCCCCATACAGCTCTGGGAGCTGTGACATGTTTGCAGTTGGACTAGGTAGACATTACCTAAGGGTCCCACCGAGCGTGCCAAAAAGGTTGTTGGGGCCAAAAAATGGCTTGCGCGTGATCGGCCCCTGCTGGATGACCCTCCAGAGGTGTTGAAGTGCGCTGCATGCCAACAATCAAGCGATCAGGCCAAGGAGGGATCCGCTCGGGCGGGTTCTTCTCTGGTAACTCCTCGCAACTGCAACGACCAGTGACTGCTGAAGCGGGTTTGCGAAGGTAGAGAGGGATCGCTGGTTTCGACTTAAAATAGCCGAACCGGGTATAGATAAATGTACGGCTGATGAGCCGATTGCAACGTTGAGAGCACAAAAATCGCCAATAGAGACACGGCTGATTGGCCGGTTTACACTCTAAAGGAAAAAAAGCAAATAAAAACACGACTGAGCCGGTTTACACTCTAAATACAGAAACAGGCAAATAAAGACATGACCGAATGGGCTAGTTTACAATCTAAATGCATAAATAAAGATATGACGGAATGGTCGGTTTACACTTTATATTGATAAGAAGAAGGGGATATAAGTGGGGAAAAGGGATAGAAAGATTATAATTAAGCCTACTCCTAGGAAAGTAGTAAAAAAAAAGAAGTAAAATTAAGTTAACCTACTCCTAGATAAATAAAGAAGCTGGGGTGGTATTGGGCTTACGAGGTTGCCGGACCACGATCTCTTCGATGGTTTGGGTATTTATACATATCCCGAACCGACTTATTAGGCACAGATTTGAAATATCGGCATAAATTTAGGGAGGTTATCGAATAACCAGCAACTGCCTCCTTTTGAGCCGAACGCCCTCAATCAGGACAGTAGTCGTTTCTCTGTCTAGGTTCAACTCCTCAATCATTGCACCAGAACGTAATTCTTGGTGCTTTTCTTTGCTGAACGCCACTTACCGCTTCAAATTCTGTTACGAGATTCGTGCCTGAATCTCGCCTTCATTCTTTTTTAAGATCTTTCCCTCGAGCGCCTGAGGATTGACCTTAACTTCGCCTCTCCCGTCGCCTGACTGAGGCGGTCTGGTATCTTTCCTCGGCTGAGAGATGGTCTTGGATGAGACATGAATCCTGCTGTTGACCGCTTCTCTTGTCGGCTGACTCCCCTATCGGCTGACGCCTTCAGCCGATGGCATTCGTCACGTCTTATGCCTTTATGTGACCGAAATTAGTCCGAATCAGGGCGTAGACCCCTCTTCGGCTGACCTGTCCCTTTGATGGTCCGATGGCGCGCGCCTTGTATTGTACTGTCACGCACCCACAATTGATCGGAAATAAGACATGGGTCTTTCCTTCATTGGCTTGATCAACCGAAGGTTGACTCCGACTCTATCTGCTTCGTCGTATGATTAGGGATCCTTCACACCGCAGTCGATATTACACGATGTGATAGTCTTTGCATCAGCTACTTCTCTCATTGGCCGATGTCTTTACCTGATACTGTATCGCATGCTACAAGCTTTTGTACTCGTGGCTGGTTGCAATTCCTTTCTCATTGCCTCAAACCCCTATCGGCCGATATTTTTCAACCGATGGTTGACGCCACGTGTTGCTTCTTTCGGTGGCAAAAATAACTAGTCTCAACACTAGGTAAATGATATTGAAAATTTGTGAAATTTAATTTCTAGGACTTTTAAATACTCTATATCAAGTTTAATGAAATCGATCATTCATTCGAAAGCCTCAACATTGAAAACAATTTGTGAATTTTTTATTATTGGATTTGTATTGGGATTTGTGCTATTGTAAAGTTAACTAAAAAGAGAGAAAGAAAAAGTGAAAAATATAAATTCTAATACAAATGTAATGGTAAAAAATTCACAAGCATGGATGGACTTATATTTTTAAAAGCATATAAGCTCTATTATATATATATATATATATATATATATATATATATATATATATATATATATATATACATACAGTACTATGCTTGTACAAGCACAAAGTATTTGGTGCTTGTAAGTTTTTTACCGTTAAATTTAATCGGTTGACTAATTCCACCATTCAGATCATTCTATTCCACCAACCACGCACTAAATCCAAAGGCCCATTATCACCTTAACAACTCATCATTTTATTCAAAAACTAAAAATTTACGGCTTCTAATGATTTGGTAATTCAATTATATATATATATATATATATATATATATATATATATATATATATATATATTCTATTTTGCTTCGTCCCTCTCCAACTCCTCGGGTGATTTTTTTGTGGATTGAGGCGAGGACGAGCCGTGGCTTCGCTTCGCTCTCTCGACCCTCTCCTCCGCCCCCAATCCCAATCCCCCTTCTAAAAATTTCCATTTGCCCCTCCCCCATTTCCCAATCCGAACCCTAAATCCTAGCGAAATAGATCGAATTCTAGTGCAAAATTGAAGCCAGATCCTCGGAGAATTCGTTTTCGCTCGATTCCGCCGCGTCTTCTCGATCGGGAGATCCCGTAGTCGCGACGAGCTGTAGAGGTGACGAGTCCCCCCCTCGACTCCCCTCTTCCCTATCTGTATTTCGCCATTTTTTGCTCGATTTGGAGGTCTTTGATGGAGGAGAAAGGATTGGAGAGGTGGTGAGGAGGAGGAGGGAAAAGAGCGAGGGGAAGGGGAGGAGATGCTGTATCTGAAGCAACCCGGCGGTGATCTAGGTTTTGGTCGCGGCGCCGAGTGGTGATCCGGGCGATTCTTGGATGCGCGTGTGAGCGGGCCCGAGCCAGGGGCTCGGGATCTGGTCGGGAATGGCGGTAGAGAACAGCGCCGCGGCGCCGATGGCGGAAGAACCGGTCGCCTCCGGATGCTACCTTCAGAGCTTCGAGCTCTACGAGACTCGATCGGTGAGTACCTCTCTCTCTCTCTCTCTCTCTCTCTCTCTCTCTCTCTCTCTCTCTCTCTCTCTCTCTCTCTCTCTCTCTCTCTCTCTCTCTGCTCGCATGTGATCGCTTGCTGTTATGTGTTTGTGTGTTATTATTGCGTCGTTTTTACTCACTCTGTTGTCTTCATTTCTTCAGGATTTCTGGTTTATAGATTTCCGTGTTGCTTAATGTGTTTATATTTTGTCTTATGCGATGTCTCCGTTCCTCTTGCTAAATTTGAATCGTCTGATCTGTAGCTAATTATATGCTATCTTGTTTGTTCATATGATAACAAGAATTATAGGAAAAGAAGACTCTTTGAGTAATTAAAGTAATTGATTTGATGCTTTGACGACGCTTGACTTTGATTTCCTCTAAAAAGAAATTTTGCTCTTACTTTCTTTGATTGGTCTTGATGTCTTAAACATGTCTCGAAAATTTATTCAATATGAAGCAGTCAATCCTTCATCCTGTATTGGTTTTCGCAGATTTTCTTCTTATGATGTCGGAATGGTATTCGTAGTGCTATGTCTTAAAAAGTTCATTCGGCTGTTAATGCCAGTGTTTTGCTTTTCTTATCGGTTTGACCAATTTAGATATAAGAGTAAAAGCTGAAAACAGTAAGTATAAGAATAACCACTGAAGGGCCGTAAAAGTTTGGCTGAGGTCGGTGTTTCTACTATTTTGTAAAAGTAAAGGGGTAACAACTGGTAAAGATACCCAACTTGAAGAAAATAATAGAACCTTAAACATAGCTGTTAGAAGTTGGTTAAAACTGGGATATTTTGATGCTTTTCTGCTAGCTGTAGGCTTTCTGAAATTTAGAAGGGTAATTTAATAGCTAAAACATTTCCTCGGACTAGTGAATATTGAGCAATATATAGTTGGAAATTTGGCTGGATCATAGTTATCGGGGTCGTAGACCCCCCTTCGAATTGCGGTCCAGATCGCACATACCGATTCATGGTGGGTTCTTGATCCGGATCACAAAAAGTGGCAAACTAGAATAATAGAGAAGTACTTCAATTTTTCTAGATTTAAGTTTTTTAGTTATTGGAAAGAAATTTATATTACTAGATAGAACAATACAAAAGAGTCATATTTAAATGGAAAAAAGTTGAGAAGTTTTGATTAGAAAAGAGAGTCACCAATCTGACTTTAATGAATAAAAAGAACCATACGGTAATAAAGGTAGTTATTAGCTTTTCTATATATGTCGATTGATGTTTCAAAAAACGATCTATGCGGTCGCAAATGTGGCCCCATATGCAGTTCGGACTAACAACCGCACCGCATATATAATATGCAGTGTAGTATGCAGTCCAACCGCATATGCTGTCCATATAAGGTCACATATGCTGCCTATATGTGGCAGACATATGCGGTTGGCTGTCAGATATGTGGCATTTTTTTTAAGGTGGGATTAAAAAGCAATGTTGAATGAGATTGTTTGGTTAATAATTATCATATGCGGTTGGCGGTCAGATATGTGGCATTTTTTTTAAGGTGGGATTAAAAAGCAATGTTGAATGAGATTGTTTGGTTAATAATTATACATATATATATATCTATTTTCATACAAGTTTAGCTAATAATAATGTATATAAATGCAATTATCTTTATACAAATATCCTAACTATCTCTCTTCTTATTTTATTGGGTATTATTCCTAATATATCTAATAATTATGTTTAGAAATATTAGTGGATAATTTTGTAGTTGTTAGATGGTATCATATATTTTGTTAGTGATTTTTTGCCCAAAGCAGCTTATTCTTGCACATCACCTGACTGATTATGAGACCCTCATATATTCTGGTTAGCCCATCTTTCTACATCATTAACTCCCGCTTCCTCAACGATTATTCTGAATGGTCGTGGTGGATCTCCAGACTCATCGAGCAAAGGGTCCTTTTGATTCTCTCTGTTTTGTAGCCAATCAATTATATGGTTTGATTCATCATTGATAAAGCTTGTATCTAAGGAATCATAAGTTTTTAATTCCTTTTCCTTATCATAATCTGCTTGCATGCATCTTAAACGAAGCCTCATATTATAGTGGACATAAATTAGCTTCTATAATCGAGCGCACGCTAATCGGTTACGCACTTTGGTATGTATCAATGCGAAGGTACTCCAGTTGCGTTCACATCCACTAGATGTTGTTGTTTGAGATAAAACACGCACAACAATTTTCTTTAAATGCTTTGCTGATCCGCCGTATTGTAGCCACCATTCAGCTGTACAATTAAAAATTTAAATTATATCAAATAAGGTTTATCGTTAGATATAAAATGTCTAAATCATTCAGTTATTTACTGGGATCGGTGTTGTCCCTTAATTGCACTCGCTTCGCCAAAAGTTCCAAAGGATTCGCGAAATATTTTTCTGTATTATGATATTATAATATTATAATAATGAGGAATTAGCATATTAACATATAATAAATTAATAATACATTGAAAAAGCTATTGTACCTCATTTATGACAAGAGCGGCATGCATTGCATCAATTTTCAATCTATTGATGACATTTCGTAATACCTTTAAAAATTCATCATTATATCCACGATGGTGGTACGACGGATTAAGATAATAACCTATCATTAAGAAAAAAAAAACTCCATTAGCAATGCAAGAATACAATTGAATAATCACTAACAAATAGTTTTGTTATAATTTATACTTACCTGCTAGGTGCAGATCCTGACCCATCTGAACTTTCCAATGTTTGTCGATAATTTTAAGATAAGATTGGCACTGCAATGGATTGACTTTCTTGATATTCTTTTTAGCCATCCTCAGTTTATGATAGATGTGTCCTATTTGAGGTATTTTTTTCTGATCCACCAATGGAAGGACCACGTATAGCGGCTCCACAATATCAACAATCTTTTTCACATAATTTCAAAATTTGGCGGATAGAATTATTTGCTCAATAAACTTTCCATCAGTCTTGGAGGCATAACGAGAAGTTTACCATTCATTTGATGCAAATATAGACTTTAAACCATTTTTATTTTGAAGGATACTGTTTAGAGCGATAAAATTTATAGCAAATCGTGTGATGTCCAACTATCACACATCAAGGTAACACCATACATTTTCCATTGTTGTTTGAAGTTTTTTACCCATGCATGGATATCATTGACCTCCACATGAAGGTATTTGTCGGCGATCTCATACGGTGTTGGGGGTTCAACTCCTGGACCCTAATTTTGTACGATAGCGATCATTGAACTATAATATGGATAGTTTGCTACATGGGTAGGAATATGACTGAAGTGAACATTTTTTGCTATTGCTCGACCAATTTTGCCTTTTTTTTATCTTTTTTTAGCATTGTATCTATGCACTGTTGTTGAGCATTTGGGCCAGGAAATGCCATTGGGTTTATATCTATAATATTTGGAGCTTTTACACTTTTTCCTTTTGGTATTTTTTTTAATCTGTCGAACATGCGGCCAACAGAACCACTTCGAGATAAACCTGTTGGTGCAGAGCTAGACTCAGACCCACCACCGACATCAAACTGAGAGGTCGTAAATTGTGCTCTATGTCGTTGGATTTCATCTTGATGCCATCTTTCTAGTAAAGATGCTTCCATACTAGCTCTAGTATCAGTATCAAATTTATCACCTGTACCTTCATATGGGCCAACAGAGGGATACTCAGCCGCTCGTTTATCTAGTTCATCTCGATTATCCCTTGTTTTCATTTTTGCTATCTTTGTAGATTCTAACTCAATTTTCATTGCATGTCTTATCTCCTGAGGAACTCTAGGGCATTTCGCTACTTCAGAAAAATCTCTAGCGATATGTTTCTTTAGACGGGTGACACCTCTGCCCATTCCGATCATATTACAGTAATTACACTTCTAATGAAATCTGTTTCCACCAACAATTTATCCATACTGCCAATCATAATCTTCTGTTATCTTAGGTGGCATTATGATCTACACAATTTTTTTACATAAAAACAACTATCCTAAAATCCATTCAAAATAATGAGAAAAAGAACAATATGATGAGAAAATCATATATATCAACTTTGAAAATTGTTTTGATTTTTATCATTTTTTTTTAATTTTAAATTTATAAAATATCAAATTAGGAAAAAAAATATTTTTTCTCAAAACTTTTCAAGATCCATATATTGGTTCGACAATAGACCATATGATGAGTAAAGAAACCAAAATAGGACTGCAATTACACCAATAATTTTTTTTTATTTTTTTAAAAATATTTATTCAAAATTTAAAGAAATTTTTTTTTCAAAATTTTTAGAAAACTTGTGAGAATTGATTAATTTTTAAAATTCTTTTGATTTTATCATTTTTTTCTTCGAATTAAAAAAAGCATAAAATATAAAATTTGACGAACAATTTTTCTCAAATAGTTAATGAACATTTACAAGTTTAATCTATAGTGGTTTGACGAGGGACTGTATGATAATTAGATTAACTATAATAGGACCGTATGATAATTAAATTAAGTAGATCTATTTTCAACTTTTTATAAATTATAAATAAAAAATGGCTAATTTTATATATTTTATTAAAAAGAGCTTTATAATTATGAAATATTAAAAGATTAAATTGTAACATTTTTTACTTACCTAATAAGTAGATTTTCAATTTGCAATTTCTTTGCCTTTTTCTTAAGCGATGAAAAAAGAAAAAAAAATTAAGAAATGTAAGAACTAAGAAGAAAGGAAAACAAAGAAAGAAAGAGAGAGAGTAGAGAAGATTTGTTGCAGGAGGGGTAGGGAGAAAGGGAAGAAAGAAAAAGGAAGAGAAAAAGGAATTCACGGGTGGAAAGAGAAAAAGAGGAAACAAAAAAAAAAACAAAAACCAAAGTTGAAAGAGGAAAAAAAACAAAAAAAATAATTGTGTACAGTCAAAGAAAAAGTCAAAGAAATCTTCATTTTCAATTTTTTATAAAATATTTATAAAAAATTAAAGGAATTTATTTTTTCTAAAAATTTTAAAAAAATTATAAAATCTGTCCATAAAAATTTAATAATAAACCATACTATGAATAAATTAAGCAATAATAAAAATTGATTAACTTTTAAATTTTTTTTGATTTATCTTTTATTTTTTAGAATTTTAAAAATTATAAAATATAAATCCGGGAAAAATAATTTTTTAAAAATTTTTATGAAAAATTTCCAAGTTCATCCGAGAAAATTAATTTTTATTAAATTTAAATAAAAAAACTTGTGCAATTTATTTATAAAATTTAACACTAAACCATATGACATATACATTAAACAAATTTTAATATCAATTGTTTCTATTTAGTTTTCGATTTTATTAGAATTCTATATTTCTAAATTTAATAATAAATTTTCAAAGTTAAGAATATATCTTAAACCTCGAACAAAATACTAAATTCGTACAAAAAATTAAAAATGGACCATATAATGATTAAATCAAGTGGATATATTTTCAGATTTTTGTAAATTGCTAATAAAAATTTGTACAATTTCATATTTCTTTACAAAAGAAACTTTACAAATTAAATATATTCTAAATATATGAAAAAAATTTAAGTTGTAAATTTCTTGACTTACATAATAAGTAGATCTTCGATTATACTATTTTTTTACCTTTTCTTTTAAGATCGAAGTGATAAAAAAATAATAAGAGATTGAAAGGAAAAGTTTTAAAAAAAATTATGAGAAAAAAGGGAAGAAAACAATAGAAAGGAAAAAATTAGAGTAAGAGATGTGAGACGAAAGAAAAGAAAGCGCAGAATAAAAGAAAAGATAGAAATGAAAAAAAAAAAATAGATGAGAGAGAGATATAGGCAAGAAATTAAGTATCCATCCGTGCCTTACAGCACGGAGCGATACGTATCGTGCCACCAATTAGGCGGCACGATACAAGGGTGTCTCTCTTAGCCCTCCTGTGCCGCGATACCCTCTGAGTATCGAACGAGATAGAGTGATACTCAGAGAGTATCACGGTACGTGCCGCTGCGTGCCCACACAGGCACACTGTTTTTTAATTTTTTTTTTACTTCGACCTTTTGTATTTTTTGATTTCTTGCATAGACCTTTATTCCTTTCTCATCTATTTTCTTTTTTACACTTTTATCTTTTTTTCTATTCTGTGCTTTCTTTTCTTTTCTCTCACATCTCTTACTTTATTTTTTCCTTTCTATTTTTTTCTTCCCATTTTTCTCATAATTTTTTTTAAAATTTTTCCTTTCAATCTCTTATTATTTTTTGATCACTTCGATTTTAAAAGAAAAAGTAAAGAAATAGTAAAATCGAAAATCTACTTATTAGGTAAGTCAAGAAATTTACAACTTAAATTTTTTTTTTCCATATATTTGGAATATATTTTACTTGTAAAGTTTCTTTTGTAAAGAAATATGAAATTATACAAATTTTTATTAACAATATATAAAAATCTGAAAATATATTCACTTGATTTAATCATTATATGGCCCATTTTTAATTTTTTGTACGGATTTAGTATTTTGTTCTAGGTTTAAGATATTCTTAACTTTGAAAATTTATTATTAAATTTAGAAATATAAGAATTCTAATAAAATCAAAAACTAAATAGAAACAATTGATATTTAAATTTGTTTAATGTATATGTCATATGGTTTAGTGTTAAATTTTCATAAATAAATTGCACAAGTTTTTTTATTTAAATTTAAGAAAAATTAATTTTCTTGGATGAACTTGCAAATTTTTCATAAAAATTTTAAAAAAATTATTTTTCTCGGATTTATATTTTATAATTTTTAAAATTCTAAAAAATAAAAGATAAATAAAAAAAATTTTAAAAGTTAATTAATTTTTATTATTGCTTAATTTATTCATAGTATAGTTTATTATTAAATTTTTATGGACAGATTTTATAATTTTTTTAAAATTTTTAGAAAAAATAAATTTCTTTAATTTTTTATAAATATTTTATAAAAATTTGAAAATGAAAAGAAACCATCAGTGCACTTGGGGTCTCATTCTAGTTTAGTCTAGTTATCATATGATCCTTCATCGAATCAGTACGAATGGATTTTGCAAATTTTTATAAAAATTTAAAAAAAAATTAATTTTCTCTATGAGTTGTAGTTGTATTTAACTTCATCTATAAAGAAGATTACTACTATATTAAGCTATTAACTAGTAAGTTAGTAAACTATTATTGACATTAGATCAAAACAAATCAATACATAGCCAAAATTTATAAATATTACTCTAGAACTTTTAAAATAACATTCTAAAGTTTTATTGGACAGAAAAAACTAAAATAAGACCGTGTCAAAGCGTGCCACTAGGAGGTTGTGCGTGCCCGTTGGCACGCAAGTGTGCCATATGTCGACACGCAAGTGTGCCTGTGCCGTATCGTTCCAGGCAACGGCCGACACACCCCCGTGCCACGGTACTTTAATCCTTGGATAAAGGTCTATGAAAGAAACCAAAAAATACAAAAGGTCGAAATAAAAAAAAAAAAATTAAAAACATTCTGCGCCTGTGTGGGCACGCAACGGCACGTACCGTGATACTCTCTGGGTATCGCTGTCTCGTTCGATACTCAGAGGGTATCGCGGCACATGAGGGCCAAGAGAGACCCCCCTGTACCATGCCGCCTAATTGGTGGTACGATACGTATCGCTTCGTGCCGTAAGGCTCGGATCGATACTTAATTCCTTGGCTGGAATACTATCGGTAGCAA
>CM055068.1:31759702-31782202 GCA_029204045.2 Tillandsia leiboldiana | reverse complement strand
GACAAACTATATCAGCATTGAAGAATTGATTACTCACCATACTATGTTGCAGAATTTTTATTTGTTTGGAAGTGATGAGAGCAGAACATCATGGAGAGTTCTTAAGATTGATAGGTCGGAGCCATCAGAGCTCAACATTCGAGAGGACTTCAGTACATACACACAAGGTGAATGTCTTGACCTGTTGAAACGAATAGATGAAGGAAATAGGTCAACTGGTGGACTAAAATTTGTTACAACCTGTTATGGCATCATTGGTAAGTTAATAACTTTCTTTCTTATTACGCTACTCCAAATTCTGTTGAGGTAATTGTGCCATCCCTTGGCAATGTTTTTATGAAACATTTCTATGACAGGTTTTGTCAAGTTCTTGGGACCCTATTATATGCTGCTTATTACTGAAAGAAAGCAAATTGGGGCTATATGTGGTCATGCTGTATATAAGATCACCAAAACTGATATGATTATGCTGCCAAATTCCTGCATGCAGTCCAATCTGGTCAATAATAAGAATGAGAACAGGTGACCTGCTTTCTTCATGTTGTATGATGTATAATTTTTTTATGTTTACAACTTGTCATTCATGTATCCAGTATTAAAGAAGTATTTTTGTGACGAGTTCATTAGTAAAATTTGCTCTAATGCTTGAAATTTATCGGTGATTCATAAGTGCCATGAGAAAATGCAAACATGATTGATGCTCTTCAATACTTCTATTTCTTTTCATTTCTTAATGGTTCTTTATTTTATTTTATTTTTATTTACATGTAATGAAAAATTCTTCTATTGTCTTTTTTCTTTTCTTTTTGTAATGGGAACGGTGGATATTGTTTGCTGGTAGCAACTGTTTCTCATATTATATTATTATCACTGTTACTATTGTTTTATAGTGGTCACCATTTTTACATCATTGTAGGATTATTAAGTGCTTAAGTACCAATTCACTGTTATTTACATACTATAGTAAGCCTATTCACTAGTGAAATAATTACAAATGATTCTTTATACATTCTTTAAGTAATAAAAAAGTTCCTGCTTTTTACACTCTTTATCATTATCACCTTACCTCTATTATTTTGTATTATTTTGTGTCATCCCCAATATAACCATTCAGCTTTCACAGCATTCCTTTTTTTACCCCCTTTATTTACGATGCAGATACAAGAAGCTCTTATGCACCATAGATCTTACGAAGGACTTCTTTTTCAGCTATTCATACCACATCATGAAAAGCCTTCAGAAGAACTTATGTGATAAACAAAAAGGACGGGCCTTATACGAAACTATGTTTGTCTGGAATGAATTCCTAACACGAGGAATTCATAATCACCTTAAGAATACACTTTGGACTGTTGCATTAGTATACGGGTTTTTCAAGCAGGTAAATCTAAAATGAATAAATGTTTTACTAACTTTATCATTCAAGGAGTGGCACGTTTGCAGTTTACTATCCTGTGGTTCAAAGTTTAGTACTTTGCTTTTGTGTTTTTGTTTAAATTCCTTGGTAAGGGGGTGTTTGGTTTGCTGTAAAAGGAGGCTGAAAACTATTTTCAGTTTGAAAAATATTTTTCCAACCATTTGGTTGCTTGTAAAAGAAATTCAAACCGAGTGGAAAATAAAAACTTTCGCTCTGAAAAAATGCGTTGTACTGAGTCTATGCACAAAAACTTCACGCGGTCCACAAGGAATCATGCAACCTTGTGAGCCGCATGAGTTACTCAAACCAAGGGCCATGTACTGGTTGCACTATTATAAAAATTTTATAATATTAAATATACATTTTATTTATAATATGATAATATTAATATATATTACATATAGATGTAATATACTTTTAATTTACATATTATCTATTAATAAACTATAATATTGTAATATTGCATGCTTGTTAAATAATACAATATATATAAATAAAAATAATTAATAAAAAAATTTTAAATTTTCAAATGACCAAAAATAGGAGAAAAGTATATATATAACATTGCATACTGCTCCTATCATATTATTTAAAATTTATTTTATCTATTATTATTATTATTATTATTATTATTATATTTTATAATATTTTTATATGTCCTATAATAATTAAATACCATATTTACATAAACAATTTATCCAAATAATCCATAATTTATAATATATAATGTAAA
This sequence comes from Tillandsia leiboldiana, assembly GCA_029204045.2. Lineage (NCBI taxonomy): Eukaryota > Viridiplantae > Streptophyta > Magnoliopsida > Poales > Bromeliaceae > Tillandsia > Tillandsia leiboldiana. The sequence goes on along the minus strand of CM055068.1, from coordinate 31,780,052 downwards.
ATTTATCCTTTGTATTTTTTCCGGCAAACCAAACAAGGATGGAATGAAAACTAATTTCATTTCCTACGGACCAAACATCACAGACTGTAAAATTATTTTTCCATCAGAAACTTTTCCACGAAAAACTAATTTTCATAGTTTTATGGCAAGCCAAACAGGCCCTAAGGAATCTGTCATCAAAAAGGGTAGAAATGTGCTATGTTTCGTAAACTGCAATGTAGTACAATATAACACTTCATTACTTTGTGATCTGCACTTTACGACCTGTGGTTTATAAAAATGTGGATCTTTTCTACCCTTTTAATGGCAGGGTCTTGTGGAAACAAAACAAAACCACAGGGGAGTAAGGTGCTATAATTTGAACCACAGGGTCATAAATGCTTATTCCATAGGTGGGGTTTTTGTAAGTTTCCCCTTTTTTTGTGCTGATAGATTATGTACAACAAGCTAACCTAATCATGGAAGTGTATTTTGTTATTTTTGAAACAGATAGACTAATTTACCTGCTTTTTGTTGCCTTTTGCTCTCTTTACTGCTCTTAGTATCATACACTTTTTTATCTTTTGCATCATCACATGTTCCATAAGAGGAAGCTGATGGTCATTTTCTATGTAAATTTAGGACACATTTTCAATATCTGGGAGGGACTTTTTGTTGACACTTATAGCTAGACGCTCAAGGCATTATGCTGGAACCAGGTTCTTGAACATTAAACACTTTTTAATTGTTTTCCCTTTTTATGGTTGGCATGTGATTATTTATGTTGATTGCAAACAAGTCAGATAAGAAAGTTATATCTTGTTTGTTTTGGACAAAGAAGTGGAGTGTTAAATTACTTGATGCCCATCATCCTTTTCTGGATCAGGTATCTAAAGCGAGGTGTTAATGAGAAGGGTAGGGTAGCAAATGATGTTGAGACAGAACAGATTGTAACTGAAGAAATTCCCAGTGTTACTTCCACACAGATAAGTTCTGTTGTGCAGAACAGGGGTTCCATTCCGCTTTTCTGGTCCCAAGAAACCTCGAAGTTGAATCTTAAACCTGATATCATATGTGAGTTATAAACAGCTGCTATGCAATCTTCAAAATAAAGCTACTAGGTCATGCAGTGAAATGGTTGTTTCCTTTTTTTTTTTTTTTTCAGTACATAACAAGGATAAGAATTTTCAAGCTACCAGGCTCCATTTTGAGAACCTTGTAAATAGATATGGAAGTCCTATCATTATTCTTAACCTGATTAAGGTGAGTTTTCGATATTAGTACATCATTGTACTGGAATATTATGTTACCAGTTGTTTGTATATGCTATTTGAATAAGAGCTGTATGATAATCAGGAACTTCCGACTCTTACCTTTTTCTTGGTTCTGTTTGGCAGAGGCGTGAGAAAAAACCCAGAGAATCTCTACTCCATAGAGAGTTTGACAGGGCAATCAAGTTCTTAAATAATAGTCTAACAGAGGAGAACCATTTGAGATTCTTACATTGGGATCTCCATAAAAATTCTCAGAAGTACTATTGTTATTCTTTCATTTATTGTTTCTGTATAGTTTATGACTTAAAATCTATCATTTTTGAGATAAAAACTAAATATATGAGTTTTTTGCAGCAAAGCCAAAAACGTGCTTACTGTACTGGTGAAAGTAGCGTTACAAGCAATAAGTTTAACAGGCTTCTTCTATTGTCAAGCTGTACCAACTCCAAGGCCCGACGGGGGCCCTATTTTCAATGTTATTTTGTAAGTATCTTTCAAGATAGTAGTTTATCGTGAATTACTTTTAACTTTGTCATGTGCTATCTACGTATTATTTTTTTGCTTTCAAATGATTCCTGGGAAATGTTCAGTAACTTAATAGCTGACTTTATAAATCTCTAAAAGTGCTGTCCTGTTTACGTGAATTATAAGCATTTACGACAAGTTAATCCTACATTACTATGTTATCAATAGAGATATATGTTAGGCTGCTATATAAAACATTTCTATGTAGACAAAATAAACATAAGATAAAGCCCATATGTCGAACGACTTTTTATCTTTTCTCAGATAATCAAATCATATGAGATAATTTCTTTTCGAAATTCATTACTATTATTTTATTTTACCCCTCAAAGGGAAAAACAAAACTTCCAAATTCCATATTGGAGGTTGGGCCATCCTAAATCCCCTTTCAATCACCAGAGTTTGGCTACTTCTTTCATTAACAATCAGATCAGACAATTTTCAACCGAGGGCAAGAAAAAAAATGTTTGTTTAGACTGTTCAACTCTCCTCAATGTCCTTTGGTTAGTACAATTTGAATATAATAGGAGGTATTAATACACATAGGTGTCTGATATTTTTAAGTGTGTGATTGCTCAATTGCATTCTGAAATGCACCAGACATTAGTACAAGTTACGGCATAAATTAGCTAGCAATTTTACTTGTTTCATAGTGGAGTTATATTTGAGCTGCATTTTTTTTTTCTGCAACTAAATATCAAACTAAAGTTTTCAAGAGTACTTCGATGCAATGAGTTAAAGGTAACCAATTCTCTAGTCGAAAGGCTAATGTTATGTTTATTGGAACTCCAAACACCTTGGACTACAATTAGTTCCAGGATATGGTAAATTAATCTGAATTGGTGACTCAATCAGGCAAACCAGATGTATATGTTATGATAATAGTGAAAACTCATATCTCCAACTATAAAACAGTAAAACAAATTTGTGTTATTTATTTTTGGGTTGTAAACTTTTTGAAAGTTGGCAGTTCTCAAGGTCTTTGACCACATTTTATATATCCATAGCAAGGAATAAAGTGCCGTGGCATGGGGGCGTGCCGTTGTCCGCCTGACACGGTATGGCATGGGCATGCTTGCGTGCCGACACGTGGCACGCTTGCGTGCCGATGGATACGCATGGCCTCCTAGTGGCACGCTTTTTTTATAGTTTTTTTGTTCCCAATCAGCTTTTATAATATTATTTTGAAAGATTTAGTCAAATAATTATAAATATTCACTATATATAACTTACTATACAAATCAATTAATATAGTGATAAGTTTCTTAAAATGTAAAAAAAAAATTATACCTCATAGAAAATAGAAATTAAAATATAATAATAAAATTTACAAGTAAAATTTATTTAAGAAGGTTAGAAAAAGAACAACATGATGAAAAAAAACAATATGAGTAATAAATTACATGACAAATAAATTAAACAAATTAAAGTATTAATTGATTTAATTTAACTTTTAATTTTATTAGCATTTTTAATTTTTTAAATTTAAAAATAAAATTATTTTTATCGCAAATCTTATATAAAATACTAGATCTATCCAAAATAATTTAAAATTTAATTATATAATAATTAAATCAAGTATATCTATTTTTAACTTTTTATAAACTATAGATAAAAAATTATGTAATTTTATTTTTTTTAAAAAGGTTTTACAAATTTAAAATATTCAAATAAAAAAAAACTACGGATACAAAGGCCAATCCCAAAAAAGAAATTTTTTTTTAAAAAAAATCGAATAAAGGACATAAGGACTTATAAAAAAAAAATCTACCAAAAAAAAATAGATAAAAAATATAAAAACCCACCAAATAAATAAATAAATAAATAAATAAATAAATAAATAAATATTTTTTTTTTTTGAAAAACAATTAAAACTGAGAAAGAGAGAGAGAGAGAGAGAGAGAGAGAGAGAGAGAAAGAGAGAGAGAGAGAGAGGGCGGCAAGAAAAAAAGAAAAAAAAAGTGGCGCAAAAAAAAAAAAAAAAAGAGCGGCACGGGCGGCAGTGCCGCCCGATACCCACGCGGGTATCGCGCTGTCTCGCGCGATACCTGCGAGGGTATCGCGGCACGGGGGGTGCTGTGGCACCCCCCTTGTACCGTGCCCTCCATAGCCAAGAATGCGCACACTACATCCACTGTCAAGTTTGAAGAGTGTTCATTTGTCAAATGTATTTGTAATTTAACCCTTTCTTTACCTAATTCTTTCTCATCGATATCTTTGCTTCTTTTAGGAAGGATAATGTCGGTCACTATTCATCTGATAACAACAGCAATAGCGATAATACAGATGATGTTGATACGTTGGGTGATGGATCCCAAGAAGATGTCTCTTTAAGCTCTGACGCCTCTGGTCATGCTATCGCTGAGGATAAAGTTGAAAATAGCAAAATTTGCATTGCTAAACCACCTAAGTTCCAAAATGGTGTCGTGCGAACGAATTGCATAGATTGCTTGGACCGTACTAATGTTGCACAATATGCTTATGGTTTAGCTGCTCTTGGGCATCAACTTCATGCATTGGATATTATAGCTGTCCCTGAGATTGATTTAGATGACCCTTTGGCTAAATATCTAATGTGCTTTTACGAGAGAATGGGTGATACTCTTGCTCAACAGTATGGTGGGTCCGCTGCTCACAACAAGGTATGTATATGTAATGGTGTCAATGTATCTCATCCACTAAATATTTGGAAGACATTTTCTTCATCCAATTTTCAGACATTTGAATTTACTAGGACATGCAACCATTGCTAGAATTATTGTGGAAAATGGGAAGTTAGTAATGCTTTGTTATTGGTCTAATCATTCGTGTTTTATGATCGTAGATATTCTCTGAGAGAAGAGGCCACTTGAAGTTGGCAATTCAGTCTCAGGAGTTCTTTAGAACACTTCAAAGATACTATAGCAATGCCTATATGGATGCTAATAAACAGGCTGCTATAAACCTGTAAGTCCATCCTAATTTACCCTTATAATTTGCTAAGTTCATTTACTGTTATTTTTACATCTAATTAAAATTTGATGAACTTAAGGTTACTTTATAGCAATGCTTTTGTTTTCCTATATTGCAGATTCCTGGGCTACTTCCAACCTCAAGAGGGTAAACCAGCCCTTTGGGAGTTAGACTCTGATCAGCATTGCAACCTAGGACATGATCACCATTTCCCTTACAAAACTTCTAGGTACTATTGCTGTTCTTTTGCAGGCATTATGGAAGTTTGTTAGTTGCTTTCATTGATATTAAATTGGAAATTTCAGGCAATGTTTACTTTAAAATGGGAATGACACTTGTTTATTTCTGCTTATTTTTGTTGTAATTTCCCTAAGTCACAAATTCTGTTGAGAAAAAACTATAAATTATCCCAACCAAGCTTCTGGTGCAACAAACTTGCGCTTGGAGACTTGTTAGAGTATTGCCTACAATACTCGCATACCAGGATTGGACAAAATTCTTTAGGTTGATAGTATAATTCTTTAGCTCATTGCATTCAGCCAGCTTAATTTTTCACAAGTTACCTCGACAAGTGAAAAACAACTGGACACGAACTGGATAAAAGGAAATGTACTGTGCTACAGAGAGGAAAGAATAATAGAGAGAACACCTTTTAATGCAAAGGAAGATCGATGTGGCTAAGTGGCATGTTGAAACATCTTAGTCTCTGGATAAGTACATTTAAATGTATATAGGGTTCCCAATTCAAGCCAGATGAGCAAATTTAATTTATACCTGACGGAACTCACAATTGTCCTGTGGATTAAACAGATAATTTCCTGCCAATTTTCATGCCTACTTGTTTATTTTGTATCATCAATTTTTATAAATGGGCTGGATATTTCTACATCATTTGTTCCTTTGGGATTCTTCTATCAGCATATAACCACCCTTTTCTCTACTTTTTTAAAAAATTTTGATAGCTTAAATGTTTGTTTTTCGCTTTATCTCTGATGACTTTGTGAATTCTGCTGTTCTTGCATCTATTAAAATGAAGTTTTTAAGTTAAAAGATGTACTTTCTAGTGAACATGCGTATTTGACCTGATAGGTCATTTATCAAAAAGTCTCTATCAGATGGCAACATTCTTTGCGAAAGCAGTTCACCTTTATCCAGCTGTGATGCTCGTGTAAATGGAATCCTAAACAAGGCACTCTCTGATTCAATACAAGAGACTTCAAATGGCATGAATAAAGTATTATACTCAAGGTAATTTATCCACTTTTCTTTTGAATATAAGCCCCTTAAAATTTCTGTCTAAAAATTTACTTATTTTTTTTTACTATTGATGCATTTAAAGGACCCACTTTTCTAGCATTTCTGATAACAAAATGGTTTTACATGATACCGAAATCAAGATGTCATCTGAATTTATGTTTGTGGAGGACAACATGTACTACTAAAGCAGTTGAAACTCAACATGTAAATTTCTATGCTCTTTAATGTATCTACAACTTTAACTTCTGTATGAAGTTAAAAATATGGCACAATTATTAAAGTTATTGTGATTTCTTTTCATTTATTCTCAGCTTGCCGTAGTTAAACTGTAACACCTGCTTAGAGTGGATTCTTTGTTAGTTAATTTGTTGATAAGCTGACTGAAATTTGTCCATCAATTGTAGGCCCACTCCCACAATTCCTCTTAAGCAGTTTCTTATAAATGGGGAATATACATTTTACTATGAACCTGGAGATTCAAACTTTCTGAACCTTGATTCACTGTCCTCTTCTGGATGCGAGGAAGAAATGTATGAAAGGTGATATGATATTTATATTACTCATCTTTATATCTAAGTCTTGTACACAGTTTTATTGCTTTCTTTTTCCCTTCTGGTGTGTGTCAGTGTGTTACATTTCAAGTTTCTCATATTTACTAAAGTCTTATGGAGTGTTCCAAGTTAGTCTTTTTCTCATGACCATTTGTGCAATGCTAGTGATTGTTCAACTAATCTAGAGTCTGTATTGTCTTATTGTATGTATAAACTTTTTTATATTATTTTGTTCAATTTCTGTTTTAATCTTCCAATTTCTTTTTGTGGCTTTCAATGTCTTTCACTGGCTAAAATCCTGTTAAAAAAATTTTTTTTTTTTAGAGAGGTAGCATGCTACCCGCTTCGTTTATTTTGAAATAAACTTAGCTGAAAATGTGCAACTAGATTTTGAACTCGGGACCTCGCGTTTTAACCACCAAGCCTTTTGCCACTTGCGCTAGGGACAGTCGATCAATCCTGTTAAAAAAACTTACGTTCAGTTTGTCCAACTTTGAATTCTCATGGAAATCTCATTGAAAAGTGGATTTTTGTTAAATATTTAGTTTTAATCCTTGATATCTATGCAGGTCTTCGGCCGCAAGCTCCCCAGTTGGGAATCTTTCATTGGAAAATGTCATCAATGGCATAACAACTGAGACAAGTCCACCTCCAAGTGTAACTGGCATAAAGGTTAGTAGCTTCCATTAGATCCTTCCTCACCACCTCTACTGGATAAATTTTAATCATATTTCTTGCCATGGTTTATCAGCCTTTATTGGTTACACCACTCACTAATCTTGATTATGGTTGACATGTCAGATTTCAGGTACTAACAGGAGTTGATTAATCTTTTTTATTTGAGAGAAAAACTAATGAAATACATTAGAATGCCCTTGATTCACATTGGTTAGTTAACACATTGAACATAGCAGAATTGCTTTGTGCTGCTATATCTTTCCTTTTTTAAGGAAATCAAATTCATTAAAGTTGCTATGGAATCATGTATAAAAATAGGTATATATCTTTTGGACATCAATTTCTTGCTGCTTTCCCTTCTTTTAGCTACTCATTGGCTTCAAACACCTTTCTTGCTCAGTAGCAAGGAGTAACCAATAGGTAGTATTGATAATGATAAGATTAGTGATGAAACGTTCTGTATCAACAACCGAAATTTTTCTCATTGTCAGCTTCAGCTTATTGCTTGGCTTTACACTGTAATTGCATGGTGTTCCCTTTGTTTTTTTTTGTTTGTTCATTATAATTTCACAGCAAACGATAAATTATGTGAGCGAGTTGTAACTGTTGAATAATTATGGCAGGGAAAACAGAGTGCAGAAATACTAGAGTACGATGCTTCCGAGTACTCTTCCATATTAAGTGAGTTCAATGAGAGTTTTGTGAATTGGGTCATTCACGGTGACACTCTCTGTCGGTAATGTTGATCCCTTCATATATATTCATACATTCCCAATATGACCCCACCTTGTGGATGTGTTGGGCCGCAACAACATGTACAAGTTAACATGAAGGGAGAGAGCCTTCCACTGGTTATCTTATTGTGATATATCACTACACTCCGCTTATCCTTTGGAGTCTGTGTACTAGTCCTGTTAATTTTTGTTGCTCCTATTTCTTTGCTCATAGCTGGCTAAATAGTATGAGTACATAATAAAACGATTCTTTTTTTTTTCTTCGGTTTAAAAAAGAAAAAAATCTGTATCATTGTTTATCGAAAGCTGGAATTCCCCACTATGTAAATATACGTAATGAAGCTATTCTCCGTTGAGCTCCTTTCACTTATTCATCTTCTTGCTCAGTTTTAATGTATTTTTTTTTGTTTGGATCTGGTTAAAACATTTAATAGTCCAGCATAAAGAACAATAATAATGGTGCGAAATGGAGTGGTCTTCATTTCATCTTGTGATTTAGGTAATGAGATTCACTCGTGCTTGTATTTCTCTTGGATTACCGGCATTTGTGTGCTAGTAGTAAATATATTAAGCTGAGGTGGGGTTTAGTGGCATGAAATCATCCTGAATTTGATGTGGTTTGATGCACTTTGCAGTCCTAATTTTGTTCTTATTTTTCACCCCCTTCTGTTCTTTACTTTTGTTACGTTTTATCACTTTGGGCCTGTCTGTAAGTAATTGATAACTGTTCAAGGAACTCGAGATCATGCCTCCTTTTGGTGGGTTGGATAATGTCGTCAGTTTGCACCATACTCCACCGTACCGGTGGAGTGTAACCCACCGCATGGGAGCTTAATTTATGGGTCATTTTTATTTGTATTAATTACTACCGTGTATCTTTTTCTTTCTTTTCTTAGCAGGGAATTGTGGTCAATTCTGTCCCCTGCATAATGGCAATTAGATTGGTAATCTACATAATTCTACATGATTTAGGAAAAGGAATAGACATTAGCCGTATTTTGGACCTCTTTTGGTTTTTGATTGCTTGGTTTTATAAATTGTTTGCTATTGCTTTTGTAACAAGGCAAAAATACTTTATATAAGTCTGAACCTCCAAAACGGCTATATATGTTGTTGTTGTTTTTTGTTTTTTGTTTTTTTTTCTTTTTTGAGTTTTTAGGCCTTATTTGGATCTTGGAACAAGATATCCAGTGAAAACTCATTTGGTATGAATATTTTGTTGTATGATTAGAAAATAGGAGCTTGATTTTTCCTTCATGAGAGGTTTTGATGTCCAAAAATTAATAGGATGATATATTTTACTTACAAGATAATTTAACTTATTTTGAAAAATAATTGAAGCACTGAATGTAGTATTTATTCTAAACAATCAATCATGCTCTCTATTTATTAAATGCTACATGTTTTTTGAGTAAATCAAACAGATGTATGATATGGATCGTTGATCATGTGTAGGTTTTCGACAAGTAGTTTTGTTATTGTTAGTGTAGTTTTGGCTCTCAACTTTTGCCAACTTTTGTCATGTAGTATATCGGATTTTTTTGGAAATAACCCTCCTAATTTTTAAATTTTGCAAAATAATTTTTTCAATTTTTTTTTTTTGTAAAAATAACCCTACTTCCGCCACACGGGCGCCACGGTCGGGTGTCCAGCTTGAAGGCGCTGAGCGACTCAGCGCCTTCACAAAATTTCTGTGAAGGCGCTGAGTTGCTCGGCGCCTTCGGCGCGGTTGGAATAAAGGCGCTGAGTCGCTCAACGCCTTCACAAAATCTCAGTGTTTTAAACTTAAATGCGCCGAGCAACTCATCGCCTTCACAAAATTTCTGTGAAGGCGCTGAGTTGCTCGACGCCTTCAGTGTGGCTGGGGACTTCACCAAATTTTTTGAAAATTGGTCGAGTCCTCAGAGCACGTATGCGTTTGAAATGTTGCACTAAAGGCGCTGAGTCGCTCGGCGCCTTTAGTGCTTTACAGTTTACACTAAAGGCGCCGAGCGACTCAGCGCCTTCAGTGTTTTAGACTAAAGACGCCAAGCGACTCAGCGCTTTTAGTGTAGAACACTAAAGGCGCTGACTCGATCAGCGCCTTTAGCTGGAACAGCATTCAAAATTTTATCTGACTTTAAAAAAAACCCAAATTTGTACAACAAGTTTCAAACAATGAGAATTGACATTCAGAATTCTAAAACAACATTCACAAACATCATGTGTGTGGACAACCTTTAATGTTGGGAGAATCAATTGACATATAAGGGTCCACATGCGTGTGGACCAGCATATGTTTTTACCCTAAAGTATGTCGTATCTTTAGGTACTGAAGCATGTAATCTACATGCACATCCCTCTACCAAGCATTTGACAGTGTAAGTCGTTCTAGTAGATTTCAATACTTTCATTTGTACATTATGCTCAATATGCCACCGGTCTAGAGCATCCAATAAAGATGCCTTCTTATAAAAGACAAATCCAGCCCAACTCCCGTCGATGCTAGGGAGACCACTATTGATTTGTCGAATATCAAGATCTGTAGGATCTACAACATACTAATTTATCCAATTATTATCTGAAGAAAAACGTTCCGGATGATCAATAAATTCATTTTCCTCGTCAGGATTGTCTACGTAATTATTGCTTATTTGTGGATTGTCCATTTCACTGTAAATTGCATTTGCAAGATCATTTAATCCTCCATCATGATGATCATCTATATCTGGAAATGAAACATCCAGTTCGTCATCCTCACTACTATTCTGATCATCATTGATTGGTGAATCATCATGATTAATATCACTATCACCACCCCCGTCAACATTACAATCTCCTTCATCGATATTATCACCTCCTTCGTCAACATTAGTATCAAAATCATTAATAGCAGTTGGATTCCAATGTTCATAGGAAGTAGATAATCTGCAAATTTGGTAAAAATAAAATTCCAACATTGCTATTAATTTAAAATTTAAAATTTAAAATTTAATTTGATTTATACTTACCCTCAATCATAAGGTTGTAGTTATAAATGAGACATCCTTGGTTCTAGACGGGAGGTCGTGCATTGTCCGCGTGATGTCGTGCAGTGTCGCGTGAGGTCGTGGCTTGTGTGTGTGTGGTCGTAGGTGGCACACATGTGGTCGTTGGTGGCACACTACTAACCGAGCAAGGTACAACACTCTCAATAGAGTCATACTCACTTTCTCTGCAGTATATACAATGATTAAGTTCATTTAAAGAAGATTACAAATTACCAATTTATTATGTTATTTTTCTAACCTTGTCATTCTGACACCACCTTCGTTTGGAATATTTTTGTCACGCCCCGGGGGTTTCTTTTAGCGGAAACAGTTCACAAATGGTATACATTTGGCGCGTAAATTTTTTTTGAAAAACCTTCTTCCCCGGTGCATGCCCAGACCCGCCGCATACACAGGATCACTCTGCAAACGGACAGAGTCTCCCCTGTATATGCACGGCGTCGCGGCTAGTACAACATCCAACTACAGTCAACAATCCAATCACAACAGTTTCTAACACACATACAAGCACAGAACTGAATCAATCTCACGGCCGATTAGTTTGAAAGGATAAATCCACAATTTTAAAAGCGGTGCCCACCCGGCACCCAGATTTCTAAAATAGTTCGAAATCCATAAATCCACGGAGTTTTTAAAACAGTGCCCACACGACACTCAAGTTTTGAAATCCGTTTTCTAAAATCCATAAATCTATAGGGTTTTGAAAACGGTGCCCACACGACATCCAAGTTTTGAAAACGGTTTTCGCAATTCTTTTTCTTTTCTTTTTCTTCCTTTTTTTTTGAAAATCGGCCGAACAAAGATAAGAACTCAAACATCCACATATCCAAGAAGTAAAGTTCCGGCATCCACACCGACCCCACGAGGGTATCGAGAACCACACAGTAGCCTACAGTATCAAATGAAATGCAAGGAAAGGTAAAGGGGATACAGACTAGGGCTCCCCACGGCCCGACTACTCCTGCCTCGGCCTCACCGTCGTCTACCTCTCACCCCTGGGAGAACCTGTCACGGAGTGGGTAGTTAGCGACACAAAATATAATATTAAGCAAGAAAGAAATGCCAAACCCAACTGTAAGACCATCCGGAGCATCCACTCTGCTCATAGGAAAAGTAACACGCGAACACCTGCAACACCTGTAACACCTACACACCTGAAACACCTGCACACTTGACCCCGTCGGGCACCTACCCCGATGGATCGCACCGCTCACACCTTGGGGCACCTGACCCCGTCGGGTCGCACCGTTTCCCCCCCCCCCCCCCCTCTTGATGCCTCAAACCCCACACCTACGGGGTTCCCCACTACCTCACCTCGTGGGTTTACACGGGTCGGAGACCGCTTTCCCGGAAAAGAGCACCCTTTGCGGTGGCCAGACCGCGGGTGCGCGTGTAGCAACTACGAGCAAAATAACCAATATATATATAGGGTAATATCGCGAACACTAGAGACCGTTGGCATTAGTTCCGATAACATGCAATTAGTAACCTTCCAACAATACTAATTCTATGCTAAGTCTCAAAGAAAACCCACCTGAATGTAGGCTGATCCCGAGCTCTCGCTAGGCTACTGGGCGGCTGGTGCTGTCACGCCCCGGGGCGATACTGCGCCCCGGCTCGCCAACAGATCCGCCGCCCGTACGGGAAGCCCCGTATAGGCGTAGCGACTAACCTGCAAAGAAACATCTACACTAGCAGATATCAGAGCTGAAAGAGAAAAGCTGGAAAGAAATACATAAAATAAGACTACAACTTTTAAATATACAGACCATCCTCACCAGAATACAGGAGTCTCTCATAAAAGCAGGAAAGGAAGGTACAACTCAAAACCTCACTACAAAAGTCACTCGACATACACACACCAAAATGGAACTGGGGTACATCTACTCACACACAGAAGACGACAGGAGGGGATCTATCTCGCGACGCCCTTACCTCGGTCAGAAGGAGCTGGATCAGCAACAGGAGCTGCAGGAACTGGAGCAGAAGTCCCTGGGGAGAAAACACCACGACGGGTGTGAGAACTACATCCCACAGTAGTTCTCAGTGGGTGCCGCCAACAAGCCCGACGGTCTGCCCACTAAGTCTACCAGAGGCAAAAGTAACATATGCAGTGCTATAAGGAGAGCTAGGAAAGGTAACTCTACAGCTACAATGCCTCTATCTAGATGCTCAACAGTGGAACAGAAAGAACATAATGCCACAACTAACTCTCATCCCTGATCACCCAATCAAAACTGACTGCCACAACGGGTCCAGTCAAACCTGCGCCAACCTACTGCCGTTACGTCCCGGAGGAGCGGACTTACGTAGGGCGTCCGTGGCTGCCAACGAAAGCACAGCCAGAGGGACCACTGCGACGACAAGTCGCTAAAGAACATCTCAAACTCACACCGGTACACAACCCGGTCTCGCCTACTCCGGAGTGGCCCTCGAGGGGAGCGACCCGCTCGAGTCAAAGTAACCCATAAGTATCACTGTAAAGCTCAAATGTGGCTCATGCAGGCTATGATCCAATCCTCGATCAATAAGATCGACTACCAAACAAATCACTGACTCACACACTAGCTGGAATCTACGCAGCTGAAACCCACTGTCACTCTGACAGTTTCCAAGAACCCAGATCTACCATCACTATCACTCTCCCAAAGAAATCAAATCTACAGACTGCTATCAACTCCACTCGGTCCCCAGACACGAGTGCAAAAGCATCCCACAACCGACCGACCTCTCGGCCCACAACACGGGCGAGGAAAAGCTAAGTCCATAGTGAAATGAAGTATCGTGATGTGGAATGTCTAGAGCAATAAAAACCTAGCCCAAGTTGGAGTTTTTCTACAGACTGGCTGAACATGATACATATGACAGGGGTGCTAGGTCAAATTCCAAGATTTCATTACTTAACATAGTGCAGGAATCAAAAGATTCAACAACTGATATACAAGATACAACATACAGTTTTACACATGCTAATACTCCAATTTCTAACATGCATGATCCTACACACATAGAATTAGTACACAGTCCAGAGTTCTTGGAAGCAAGGTCACCCACCTGAAAGTGCTAACTGTCCAAAATCGCACAGCTGAGAAAGCCCACAACTGTCAAATCACAAATCCCACCAAGCCAACATCACGGTAGAAGTGCTCACAAACTCCTGGGTACAAACATACACCAAAATTACACTTTAATTCACACAAATTCCACATTCCCCAAAATCTGTGGTGAACAGTCCCACTAACACGAAATTTTCACCTGAAAAACTTCCTCCAAAAATTCCAATAAAAATATGACGGCGATCCTCGCGAAGAGTAGATGTCGATAGAGTCCTGAAACGTCGAATTCCGATGTCCGGATGAGGAGATAAAAATCCGACAAGTAGATGCTGTCCAAATCAATTAACAGTCGCAAAGGGGGTTAAAAATGTACCCAGAACCCCAAGAAAAGCTCGGATCCAGAAAAAGTGTCCAACACGAAAAATGTAGATTTACCTCTTACGAAACCGTCACCGCAGAAATCGTCCAAAAATAATGTCGGGGTAGCCCGGTAGACCTCCCGGACTAAACTGCGACGGAAATGGGCCTCCAACAGTAGATCGTCGCTCCGCACCCCGATGCAGAAGTCGCCGTCGTCGCGGCCTCCAAAAATTCTGAATTTCCGCCAAGAGATACACAAGAGGGAGAGGAAGAGAATTGGTGAAGGGCTCCAAGCGAAAAGCTTTCGGGAAAAGCTTCAAAACGAGGCCCCTTGAGGCCTTTTTATAGGCCTCACCCGAAACAGCCCGGAAAAACAAGTCAATGGGCTTTGGGCCCAAAATTTCGGGCGCCCGGAACATTCGGGCGGCTACAGTGTTGGGCCGGGCCCAACACTGTTCACGCCCGAATCCACCAGGAGCCGCCACGTGGCCCGCCGAACAGCAAACAGCTGTTCGGCCCACCCGCTGGCTGCCACGTGGCCCGCCCCCGCACAGTGAGGCGGTTGGCGCCCGCCAATCAGCGGGCGACACGTGTCCACCCCGGTTGACCCGCTGACCGGTCGGCGGCCGCGCCGGGCGCGCGGCATGGCCCCGACGTGGGCACGCGCCCCGAGGCACCGACCCCGACTCCGTGCGCCGCGCACGGTGCGCCCGCGAACCAGAGGGCGACACGTGTCCCCTACACCCGGTCCACGCATTCAACAGGAATTCAGTGGACCGCGCCGCATGCACCGACCAACCGGAGGCTGCCACGTGGCCCCGCATTGGTCCATGCACCGCCGCGCTCACCCGGTAGACCGCGCGCCTTGCGCCCGCCAATCAGGCGGTGCCACGTGTCCATGCGCCGGGTCTGTGCACCCCGCCGCGCAGCTCTGTGGACCGCGCATCCTGAACCGGCCAATGACAGGCCGCCACGTGGCATCCCGGCGGTCTACGGCCCCTCCCATGCACCATTTTCCACTGAAAACTTCCGGGAGTCCGTTTTTGGGCATCCGGACTCAGAAATAAACAAGCAAATAGCCGTTTTCAAGCGTTTTTCCGTGCTGAATCCATTTCCGACCTCTGTTGGGCCTAATTCTTTTCCGAAATTTCGGCAAACTCAGCCGAAGGCCTACACAGCTAATAATAACACACAGGGTCCATCTGTGGCATCCCATTGACGCACCATGGGCCAGATACACCAACGCTAGGTGCTCTAACAGTGGATTCATCGGAAGAACGCTGCATGGGAATTTGGGCCACTACATCCTCCCCCACTAAAAGGAAGTTTCGTCCTCGAAACGAAGTAAGGTAGAACAGGCGTACCTCAACCAGTAGTCTCGAACAGAAAAGGGTAAGCAGATCTCATCTCTGTCTCTAGCTCCCAAGTAGCCTCTCGCTCATCGTGATTGCTCCATAAGATCTTCACATACGGAATGGTCCGGTTGCGCAATTCCCTCACCTCACGAGCAAGAATCCGCAACGGCCGCTCCTCGTAAACCAGGTCCTCACCGATCTCCAAGGGAGTGAAGTCAACCACATGCGACGGATCAAGACATATCTCCTCAGGGCTGAGACATGAAAAACATCGTGTACACCGGCCAAACGTGGAGGAAGAGCAACTCTATAAGCCACAGGGCCTACCCTCTCAAGTACCTCAAAGGGTCCAACAAAACGGGGACTAAGCTTCCCACGCACTCCAAATCTCCGGACCCCTTTCGAAGGCGAGACCTTTAAGAATACATGGTCACCAATCTGAAACTCCAGGTCTCGCCGTCGAGTATCTGCATAACTCCTCTGACGACTCTGGGCTACCTCAAGGTGTCGACGAACAACTCTGACCTTCTCCTCAGCCTCCAAAAGAAGATCAGGTCCCAAAGTCTTCCTCTCACCCACGTCACTCCAATACAAGGGTGACCGACACTTGCGTCCATACAACGCCTCAAACGGAGCCATCTGGATGCTCGCCTGATAGCTGTTGTTGTACGCAAACTCAACCAAAGATAAGTGTCGGTACCACCCCCCTCCAAAATCCATAACGCACGCTCTCAGCATATCCTCAAGGGTCTGTATAGTGCGCTCAGACTGGCCATCAGTCTGTGGGTGGAATGCAGTGCTGAATCTGAGCTGGGTCCCCAAAGCTGACTGTAAACTCCCCCAGAATCGTGACACAAACCTCGGATCCCGATCTGAAACAATCGACGCAGGTATCCCGTGTAGCCTCACTATCTCGTCCAAATACAACTGTGCCAGACGCTCCAGTGACCAAGTCATCTGAACAGGCAAGAAATGCGCTGACTTGGTGAGTCTATCAACAATAACCCAAATCGCGTCGGCTCCACTCTGCGCTCTCGGCAGCCCTGTAACAAAGTCCATGGTGATGTGGTCCCATTTCCACTCGGGAATTGGAAGACTTTGCAACTTGCCAGCAGGAACCCGGTGCTCTGCTTTCACTTGCTGGCAAGTTAAACAGTGAGCCACGAATCTTCCAACGTCCCGCTTCATTCCGGACCACCAAAAATGTGCCTTGAGGTCCTTATACATCTTAGTACCACCAGGATGAATGGTATAAGGTGTATAATGAGCCTCACCCAAAATCAGGTCTCTGATCTCTGAATCCGAAGGCACACACACTCGGTCCCTGTACCGCAGTACTCCCGAGCTATCCACTGTAAAATCCCCTATAAGATCTGCCTGAATCTGTGATCTAATCCTCTCCAAGTGGGGGTCCTCACTCTGCGTCTCCCTAATCCTGTCCAACAGAGTGGGCTGCAAGACCATAGACATCAGTCTAGCAGAGACCCCAGGGGATACAACCTCAATCTGGAGTCGCCTCAACTGCTCAATCAACGGGGCCTGCTGCGTGACCAACATGCTCAAGCTCTGCACTGACCTCCGACTCAAAGCATCTGCTACCACATTGGCCTTGCCGGGATGATAGAGGATACTCACATCGTAATCCTTCAGTAACTCCAACCACCGGCGTTGCCTCAGGTTCAGCTCCTTTTGAGTAAACAGATACTTTAAGCTCTTATGATCCGTGTAGATCTCACAATGCTCACCGTAGAGGTAATGCCGCCACAACTTCAATGCGAACACCACAGCTGCCAGCTCTAAATCATGAGTAGGGTAATTCTTCTCATAATCCTTTAGTTGCCGTGAAGCATAAGCAATTACCCTCCCATGCTGCATCAAGACACAACCCAAACCGCTGTGCGAGGCGTCACTGTAAATCACGTAGCCATCACCCATCACTGGCAGTGTAAGAACTGGTGCTGAAATCAGTCTCTTCTTCAGCTCCTCAAAACTCCGCTGACACTGCTCAGTCCAAATGAACCTCATCCCCTTCCTAGTCAAACAGGTCAGGGGAGTAGAGAGCTTCGCAAAGCCCTCTACAAACCGACGGTAGTAGCCTGCCAAGCCCAGAAAGCTCCGGACCTCAGTCACCGTCGTCGGTCTCGGCCAATCCCGAACTGTATCAATCTTCGTCGGGTCAACTGCCACTCCTGCGGCTGATACCAAGTGGCCCAAGAATGCAACCTCCCGAAGCCAAAACTCGCACTTCTTAAGCTTGGCATACAGCTTCTTCTCACGTAGAAGCTGCAGCACTATCCTCAAGTGCTCCTCATGATCCACATCGCTCCGGGAGTAGATCAAGATGTCATCAATGAACACAACCACAAACAAGTCTAAGTACGGCTGAAATACCCGGTTCATCAAATCCATGAAAGCAGCTGGGGCATTAGTCAAACCAAACGGCATAACCGTAAACTCATAATGCCCATACCGGGATCGAAAAGCCGTCTTAGGGATGTCCTCGGCCCTCACCCTCAACTGGTGGTAACCTGACTGAAGATCAATCTTCGAAAACACTGTGGCTCCCTGCAACTGATCAATAAATCATCTATCCGTGGAAGAGGGTACTTGTTCCGGATGGTCACTTTATTCAACTCCCGATAATCCACACACAAACGAAGCGACCCATCCTTCTTCTTCACAAATAAAACTGGCGCTCCCCACGGAGAAACACTAGGCCTGACAAAGCCCCTATCCATAAGATCCTGAAGCTGGGCCTTCAACTCCCTCAACTCGGCAGGTGCCATCCTATAAGGCGCCTTCGAGATTGGTGCGGTTCCCGGTACCACATCAATCACAACTCCACCTCCCTCTCCGGCGGCATCGTCATCAACTCAGGGGAAACACATCTGGGAACTCGCGGACAACAGGAATATCCTCGAGTCCCAGTGCCGCCGTAGGCACCTCCACAATCGTCGCTAAGAAAGCGGTGCAGCCCCTACTAATCAACCGCCTAGCCCTCGCCGAAGAAACAGTCATCGCAAAGAAGGTGCTCTGGCAGCCTCTGAAGACAAACTCCTCCTGTCCAGGCTCGCGGAGGGTCACCGTCGTCTCTCTGCAGTCTATAACAGCATAGTACCTCGACACCAATCCATACCTAGCACGACGTCGAAATCCTGGAGCTGCCGCAAGACAAGCAAGTCTGCCGGCAAAATCCAGGATCCCAACTGCACAGGGCAATCCCTACAATACTCCTCGACATGCAAGACATGATCTGGTATCTGAACCTCTAATGCATGCGATAAAGAAACTACCTCTATACCATGAAGGGATGCAAATGCTCTACTGATAAAGAATGCGATGCACCGGTATCAAAGAGAGTACGAGTACGAACTGCAGAAATCAAAATAATACCTGCGACGACATGCTCTGCTGCTGTAGCATCCTCTACCTGAGCGGCATAGACTCGACCGCTCGGCGCCGGGGGATGTCGCTCTGGCTGTCGCGAGGACGATGGAGCAAAATCTGGCCTACCGGAGGTCGACGAAGGTCCTGCTGACTGACGAGGAACGAAGGATGCAGAAGCTGATGAAGGAGCTGGGTAACCTGCCTGGGGCACGCCCTCGCGAAGTGACCGGTCTGCCCGCAACGGAAGCAGCGGCCCTGACTCGCGGGCACTGGGCTGGTGAGTGCGGTCCTCCACAGATGATACAACGGTCGGGGCGCGGCTGCCGCGAAGTCTGCTGCTGCTGCGAAGGATGCTGCTGCTGAGAAAGACTGCTGCTGTCGAGTGTGGTCGCGCTGCTGCTGCTGGAACTGACGAGATCCCCCAGATTCTGCCGCCCCTGATACCCCCGTCCTGAGAGTGGAAACTGGGTGGTCTCGGGGGTCCCTGTCTACATCGACTGCCCCTCCTCAACCTGCGCGGGCGCTTCGCCCCAGGAGTCACAACGGGGCTGGAGTCACCTCTGCCATCACGGCCTCACACCCTCCACAAAGTGCCTGCTCCATCGAGGCCTCTAAAGTCTGTAAATCTGAGGGAGCGGACCAACTGATAAATGTCCCGACGCACCCTCTCTCGAAACACTGTAGATCCGTGGGTCTCATCTCTGGCCACGTGGGCATACTAGCCAACAGCCGATTGAAATCGGCTATGTACGCGTGTACTGGCCTATCTCCCTGGCGGAGATTCCTCAGCTGCTCCTCCAAGCTCTGTCGAACGCTCTCGGAAAGAAGGCCCCAAGAGCATACCGCGAAACTCTCCCAAGAGATAAACTGGGTCCCAGGCGGACCTGCGGTCCGCACACGCCGCCACCATGCCTCGCGTTGCTCTCCAGAAAATGAGTAGCCAACAGAACTCGAACCTCTCATCAATAAAAAGGCTCTCGAAATGGCGCTCCATAGCTGGAACCCAAGACTCATCCGCCCACGCTCAGCACTCATGCCCGAAAAGCGGGCTGGATCGAACTTGCGAACCTCAACAAAACCCACCAAAACCTGCTGCCTCTGGCCAAATTCAAGATCCCTCGGCCCAGACGGGGCCTACTGGAAACAGCTCGCCGGAACTGCTTGTGCGGCTGCACACTGTTCCGTTGTGCACACCACAGGGAAAAGGCACCGG
>CM055068.1:31603241-31759602 GCA_029204045.2 Tillandsia leiboldiana | reverse complement strand
AACTTAACAAAACATACTTAAAAGTTTTATAAGTATTAACTTATTAATCGTTGTTTCAACATTTCAAGCTCCCGATGGGCCTTCCCCTGACGGCTCGCCATGCTGTGTCAGAGCATAGACCCGTCCTCCCGTCACTTGGCGGGTCCCTCAGTTTGGCGCGATGAAGGACGATTTGAGAAGCAGCCACGCTCTGGTTGGCGCTGGAGGCCGGGCAGCAAGAGGTGGCACAGCCAATGGGTGGGTTCGCAGCAGATCTCCGCGGGCAGTTAGCAGAGATATGGCCAGGCTGACCACAATTATAGCATCTTCCGTGGCGCAGGTCGCAAGTCATGGGTTGATGATCTACCCGCAGAAGACGCAAGGCCCGCCCTATGTTGACGATTGAAGGTCCGAGAACCACTGGCTTGGTTCTGATTTCCTGGGGGTCTAGGGGGTCTTCTATTTGATCCAGATTATCCCTCCCCATTTCCAGCGAACTGTCGCTTCATCCCTTTTCCTTTATCCATCGCTGCCCGCTCAGCCCGGGAGATTTTCAATTCAGCCTCAATGGCAAGGCAGCGCTCGATACATTCGTCGTAGTCGGTGATCAAATGTGAAGACAACTACGCCGGATCTCGTGTCGCAGGCCTGAGTAAATAATCTAACCTTGCGACGCTCGTCCTGCACCGCTTGTGGCACCAGGTCAGCAATTTTCGTAAATTCTTCTTCGTACTCCCTCAGGGTGTGGTCTCCTTGGCGCATGTTTTCCAAGTCCCGCTCCAATGCTTCTCGTGCTGTCTCCTTTAGGTAGCGGTGGTACAGAGCCACCCTAAATTGCTCCCAGGTAGGCTTAGGTGCATCAGAAGAAAAATTGTGGCGTTGGTAGCGCAGCCACCATAAGCTTGCGCTGACACCGAGGCAGTGCACCCCCAGCGTCACCTTATCTCGCGTCCTCAGTGTCCAATCTCTAAACAGCTTCCTCCATGTGGGTTTAAGCCATTCTTCAGGGGCCCAGGGTCCTTTCACGGCCTGAGAATTCTTGGGGCTTGAATTTATTAAACTCCAGCAGGACTCCCCTGACTCTTGATCTTTCTTCCTTGTACGTTGCTCTGGCAGCTTCCAGGGCCGCAGGATTGTTAGGATTGTTACCCCCCGCCAACCCCGGGAGCATCCACAGTTGCAGCAACGGCTTCAGATGCAGCCGATTCAGCCGGTGGTACTGATGCAGGAGGAACAGGAGGTCCTCAGCGCAGAGGCTGGTGATGCAGGTGGTGCCCGGTGCAGCAGGAACCTGGCCTCACCCGCTGCATGTACTGTTGTATCATTGCAGCCATTGATCCAACTGATCCGCGAATCTTTGCATTCTGTCGGGGATCTATGGGCCCCCACTTTCAGCAGTTGCTTGGGCAGCCCCCCGACCCATGCCAGTCCCTTGACCACCACCAGCACCACGCCGAGTGCGAGCCATAACTGCAATAGTTAATAATTTATCTTAGTACGGTCGACCCACAACTTCTGTTTTGACCTATCAGACTTAGAACACTACCCAGCGCTCTCTCGTACACGAGTCATCCTAGGGTTCGTTCCTAGCCAAAACCTAGACATTGCGTTTCCTATTGCTCTGATACCATCTAATCTGTCACGCCCCGAGTTTAAAACCAGCGTCTAAATTTTTTTTTTTTTTTTTTTAAATCAGAGTTTAAAACCAGCCAGGGCGCAACAGACCGCCACATATATAGAAGAGTCCCAATCCACTGTGGATTGAGCCCTTTTCTATATATGCACGGCTCACTTGGCATACAACCAGAGTACTAACTACGTACATCTACTAAGCAAGATTAAATTACAATATCATAACTTCTCAATTACATTGCATTACTTTGATACAACAACAATTAAATACTTGATCTTATCGGCTGTCCAGGGTCAAGCTCTATCTCGTGATCTCACCAACTCGTCCCGACATCTCAACACCCGCTCGACCTGAAAAACAGTCACCCGAGGGTGTGAGAGACACCGGAGTGTATCCCAGTGGGCACGACGAGCCGAGAAATAGCAGATCGTACCTACTGGTATACAATGCTAGAGGATAGTATAGATCAGGGGTTAGGGTAAAGCAGATATATAACTGGTGCTGTAAAGAAAGCAAACTCATAATCTGGGGTACAAGCATAGGAGATAATTTAGCAGTATTTAAAATATGTATCAGGATAATCAACACATCAAGGAGTTAGGACAATCAGCAAGATAACAATGGAACTATAATCAGAGGCATCACATAGAATCATATAAAGGTAGATAACTAGAAGCCAGATCAAAGAATCAAAGAATCATGTTAAAGCAACTTAACAACACATGCATCAAATAGATGAAAACGCAAAGACCCAATCACAAGCTACCATATTGGCCTTCACAAGACCTCAGGCAAGGCTGCCCTCTTGGCACCACCTGATTGACATTCCCCAAACTAGGGTCACGGGTTGCCTCAGCTAACCACTTTACCGGTAAAGAACATCGCTAACGGGTAGCAAATCCGCTGATGTTCGTGAAGTACAACAGTGCGGGCGAATCATATGCAAATGCTCAAGCTCAACGGTCCCACTGACCGGTAATCGGCAACAAGCCGGGAAATCCCACTGGGTTGCAAGGGGCAAAAACCAACTGAATCTCAACACTCATGCAGGAACACTCAGCAATAAATCTCAACTCATATGCAAGATCAAGGCAAATCTCTCTCAACAGAAGCTCACAGATAAACTCAACTCAACCACACAACCAACCAAATGATACAAAACTTAAAACACATATTTTGAGAAAACTGTTTTGAAAAGTCCAAACCTCGAAGAGCATTGCCCTCGTCCTATCAACAATGAACAGACTCAGGCGACACTACGAAGCTTGGGTTTAGGTCCAAACCTCGCAGAGCAGTGCCTTTGTCCTATCAAACAAGAACAGACTCCGGCGACCCTACGAAGCGGGGTAAAACCTCAGTTAAATAAATCTATGTGCTCAGAGATGTATCATTTGATCAGCAGAACAAACAGCTCACTAATCAACCATGAAAATGTCCGAGTAAAAGTATAAATGCTAGAGGTGCTATGGACCAATCATGTAAGGCAAAATAGAACAGATAACAGGCATAGATCAGGCAGATTGCAGATATAATATAATCAAAGAAAGGCAGGCTCAAAGTAATGTTTAAGCTATCAAAAACAGGGGTCCAACCAATACCGTACACAGAGGGCCGAAATGATAAAACCCCGGACCGAAGATAACCCACCTGTCAATGCGCAGGCAATTAATCTGTAATCCTCTAAATGCTCAACTCCAGGTGCAAACTGAATCAACCTGGATCAAAAAATCACCAATCAGGGATCAATTCATCCCGCTAACTCTAACCGAAGCCCAGATCAACTTAAAACCCTCTTAGTTATTCTAATTGTAACCCAGATACCGTAAAATCGACGATTTTGCCGATTCTCGGACTGTTATCCGATTTCCGCTCAACGAAAGCCGATGGATTCCCAACGAAAAGCTTAGGAATCATTTAAACATTTTACTAACCAGTACACATTGTCTATTTTTGCATTAAAACCCCTAAAGTTCCAAAAAATACATTTTAGTGCCTTTTGAGCACTGTTTTCGCTCGTTCTTTCAACTGGAAAATCATTTTAACATTCCGTCACTTCCAGCAGGTTACTTATGTCTTGCTGAACACCGTGCTCACCAATTTGCAGTAGCACGGTGCCCGCGGAAAACTTTGGGTCATAAAAACCCTCTCTAACATAGCCCAAAATTAATTTTTGTTTCTCCGAGACTTCAAACACTGTTTCTAACGCGAGCATCGCGTTCAGTGACCCCAAAATAGCCAGGAATGCACTGTCGCGGCTTCGCTAACAGCCTAGAATAAGGTTTTGTTCCAACATTATTGTTTTATGTTGATTCTACTATATCTTTTAATTTAAACTTCAAACCAGCAAACTTTGTATATGAAAAGGTCTTTAAATATTGCAAGGATCACAGGGCTCACCCTAATTGCAGCCCAGATATGTTGGATCAAGAAGATCCATTATCTTGCAAACATACAAGTTCATCTTGCTCCAACTTTTATTCCACACAGAATCCTTTTGATCTGAGGTGAGCATCAAGCTCAGGGGATCATTAGAAGCAAGTTTCATATTTACAGTTTTATCAAATTCCATTTCTAAGTTCAATGAGGCACTTAATCAAACACTTGGCATGCATCTTTCATATACACATAACATAACCAAAATTAAAGCTTGGTTCTCAGCAATTACTGGACCAAATCCAGAATTTCTTGAAGCAAAGTGCTCTACTGAGTTCAGGGATCTTTTCTCATCAAGTTGAAACATGCCAAAAACCCCAGATTGGGCTCGGGCTCGAGAAGGAAGATGACCCCTTTTCTTGAAATTTGTGATCATTCAACAGGAGGTTCTGGGATCAAAATAAAAGCACAAGCAGGTGCTATTTACCTCACTGAGACTTCCCATGCATGTGGCTGGCCCCGGGGTGCGGCGGCGGCGCGGCGGAGCAAGCTCCGGTTTGGAGCTCAATGGCCTCTAATGGCGATTTTGCATAGAGACAACCTGGAGTTCTGTAACTTGGAGGGAATGCTCCTTGGGTCCATAGAAAGCTTCCCATCCATGCCTCCCCGGCCAAAGTTGGCCGGAGCGCCGGCGGCGGCCACATGATGCACTTTCGGGTTATCCATGACATCATGATTTTCATGATGTATGGGAGCCATGCAATGGCATGGATGGACTCCCCTGGGTCCCGTGAACATTTCTGGGCACGTGGCCGACGGAAGAGAGGCTCGCCGGCGCCGGAGCTGTAAGCTCGCCCGAAGTGCATTATTTCACAAAACTAGGGCATCGATTTTCTCTAAATTTACTTAACCATATTCTAACAAACTTTGCAGATTTATTTAATATGTTCTACAGTCCATACACACGAATTTTGGGCCAACTTGGTCCACTGGTTGAGAAGTTCAACCGAGGCGGAGCACCATTAGGGTTCCGGCCAACCCATGCCCCAGCCGGCCATGCACTGTGCATGGGGGCTTCTGGCTTGGCCTGTAGCATCCTAAGGACCTAATGAGTCCACTGCTAAGGGTCTCGGGCTTTCTATAATCCAAGGTTAAAGAGACTCACCTTGCCGAACTCGGGGAAGATGGGAAGAAGCCGGTTCTATCTTCTTCTTCTTCTTCTTCGCGCCACCTCGGACAGCACCTAGGGAGGTCCACCGACACCAAGGAAGTCCCCCAGAGCACTCTAGATCAAAGCTTGGAGGAGTTTGGTTCAACTTCCCTTCTTTCTCTCCTTCTCTATCTCTCTCGGTTTGGGAAAGCAATGAAGGTGTTCTTTGGCTCCCCTTCACTCCGGGCTCGGTTTTGAGGACAGCAGGGAACCAAAGGACACGAGTGGAGGCAGTTACAAGAAGTCTAAGAGGCAATATAGAGTTTAATAAAAGATTCTTTAACCCAAAAACCCCCAAGCTCCATTCACACCTAAACACAAAGCTCCGAGATCCTCTTATTAGGTGCAAAATGCCCAAAACCCCTTATGGTTACAAGCCCTAGCACTTAGGCACATAAAATATTACCTTTTGTTTAGAAAATGTTGCATTTTGATCACTTTCTACGCATTTCGAGACAATCCGGTCGCCGTTTCGTGAAACGGACTTCGCCACGACGTCCGGCTCGTCGAGACCTGTCAGGTAGCGTATTTGTTTGGTTCGTTCGACGCTCGGATTAAAAGTCGTTCCATAAAGTTCGTCGAATTATCGCGTGTGGCACGCACTTCGATGCACCCGGGTCGCCAAACGCGAAATCCGTCAATGTCATTGCGCTCAGAACGTCAAAATTAGCTAGGTTCCATTACTCATACCTCTAGGTTAAAACTCTAGATAGTGGTTCGGCCATCAGTGAAAGCGAGGGATTAAAAATTCGAAGGTTACTATTCACTTAAGTCGCGAGGCCCACTTTTGATTTCTAATTTCTGGAAGATCCGACCGTCGGATCGAAAACATATGAATATGAAACTTTTATGTTTCGACGAGACGATCACAATGGTGATCTCGAATTTTCCAGATCAGACCCCGATCAAAAATCGATATTTCTGGGCCACTATTATACCACTAAAAATTCTCATTTTTGCCAAAATTACCAATTCCATAAATTCCAAAGGTAATTATAAAGTCTTTAATTTTCTAGATTACTACATTACCCACAACTTCTAAGAAGTTTCGTCCCCGAAACTTAACAAAACATACTTTAAAAGTTTTCTAAGTATTAACTTATTACATCGTTGTTTCAACATTTCAAGCTCCCGATGGGCCTTCCCCTGACGGCTCGCCATGCTGTGTCAGAGCATAGACCCGTCCTCCCGTCACTTGGCGGGGTCCCTCAGTTTGGCGCGATGAAGGACGATTTGAGGCAGCCACGCTCTGGGTTGGCGCTGGAGGCCGGGCAGCAAGAGGTGGCACAGCCAATGCTGGTGGGTTCGCAGCAGATCTCCGCGGGCAGTTAGCAGAGATATGGCCAGGCTGACCACAATTATAGCATCTTCCGTGGCGCAGGTCGCAAGTCATGGGTTGATGATCTGCCCCGCAGAAGACGCAAGGCCTCGCCCTATGTTGACGATTGAAGGTCCGAGAACCACTGGCTTGGTTCTGATTTCCTGGGGGTCTAGGGGGTCTTCTATATGATCCAGACGATCCCTCCCCATTTCCAGCGAAATGTCGCTTCATCCCTTTTCCTTTATCCATCGCTGCCCGCTCAGCCCGGGAGATTTTCAATTCAGCCTCAATGGCAAGGCAGCGCTCGATACATTCATCGTAGTCGGTGATCAAATGTGAAGACAACTGACGCCGGATCTCGTGTCGCAGGCCTTGAGTAAATAATCTAACCTTGCGACGCTCGTCCTGCACCGCTTGTGGCACCAGGTCAGCAATTTTCGTAAATTCTTCTTCGTACTCCCTCAGGGTGTGGTCTCCTTGGCGCATGTTTTCCAAGTCCCGCTCCAATGCTTCTCGTGCTGTCTCCTTTAGGTAGCGGTGGTACAGAGCCACCCTAAATTGCTCCCAGGTAGGCTTAGGTGCATCAGAAGAAAAATTGTGGCGTTGGTAGCGCAGCCACCATAAGCTTGCGCTGACACCAAGGCAGTGCACCCCCAGCGTCACCTTATCTCGCTCTTCAGTGTCCAAATCTATAAACAGCTTCTCCATGTGGTTTAGCCATTCTTCAAGGGCCCAGGGGTCCTTTTCACGGCCTGAGAATTCTTGGGGCTTGAATTTATTAAACTCCAGCAGGACTCCCCTGACTCTTGATCTTTCTTCCTTGTACGTTGCTCTGGTAGCTTCCAGGGCCGCAGGATTGTTAGGATTGTTACCCCCTGCCACCCCGGGAGCATCCACAGTTGCAGCAACGGCTTCAGATGCAGCCGATTCAGCCGGTGGTACTGATGCAGGAGGAACAGGAGGTCCCTCAGTCGCAGAGGCTGGTGCTGCAGGTGGTGCAGGTGCAGCAGGAACATTGGCCTCCCGCTGCATGTACTGTTGTATCATTGCAGCCATTTGAGCCAACTGATCCTCGAATCTTTGCATTCTGTCGGGGATCTCTGGGCCCCCACTTTCAGCAGTTGCTTGGGCAGCCCCCCGACCCATGCCAGTCCCTTGACCACCACCAGCACCACGCCAAGTGCGAGCCGTAACTGCAATAGTTAATAATTTATCTTAGTACGGTCGACCCACAACTTCTGTTTTGACCTATCAGACTTAGAACACTACCCAGCGCTCTCTCGTAACACGAGTCATCCTAGGGTTCGTTCCTAGCCAAACCTAGACATTGCGTTTCCTATTGCTCTGATACCATCTAATCTGTCACGCCCCGAGTTTAAAAACCAGCGTCTAAATTTTTTTTTTTTTTTTTTTTTTGAAATTAGAGTTTAAAACCAGCCAGGGCGCAACAGACCGCCACATATATAGAAGAGTCCCAATCCCACTGGGGATTGAGCCCTTTTCTATATATGCACCGCTCACTTGGCATACAACCTGAGTACTAACTACGTACATCTACTAAGCAAGATTAAATTACAATATCAATAACTTCTCAATTACATTGCATTACATTTGATACAACAAACAATTAAATACTTGATCTTATCGGCTGTCCAGGGTCAAGCTCTATCTCGTGATCTCACCAACTCGTCCCGACATCTCAACACCCGCTCGACCTGAAAAACAGTCACCCGAGGGTGTGAGACACACCGGAGTGTATCCCAGTGGGCACGACGAGCCGAGAAATAGCAGATCGTACCTACTGGTATACAATGCTAGAGGATAGTAATAGATCAGGGGTTAGGGTAAAGCAGATATATAACTGGTGCTGTAAAGAAAGCAAAACTCATAATCTGGGTACAAGCATAGGAGATAATTTTAGCAGTATTTAAAATATGTATCAGGATAATCAACACATCAAGGAGTTAGGACAATCAGCAAGATAACAATGGAACTATAATCAGAGGCATCACATAGAATCATATAAAGGTAGATAACTAGAAGCCAGATCAAAGAATCAAAGAATCATGTTAAAGCAACTTAACAACACATGCATCAAATAGATGAAAACGCAAAGACCCAATCACAAGCTACCATATTGGCCTTCACAAGACCTCAGGCAAGGCTGCCCTCTTGGCACCACCTGATTGACATTCCCCAAACTAGGGTCACGGGTTGCCTCAGCTAACCACTTTACCGGTAAAGAACATCGCTACGGGTAGCAAATCCGCTGATGTTCGTGAAGTACAACAGTGCGGGCGAATCATATGCAAATGCTCAAGCTCACGGTCCACTGACCGGGTAATCGGCAACAAGCCGGGAAATCCCCACTGGGTTGCAAGGGCAAAAACCAACTGAATCTCAACACTCATGCAGGAACACTCAGCAATAAATCTCAACTCATATGCAAGATCAAGGCAAATCTCTCTCAACAGAAGCTCACAGATAAACTCAACTCAACCACACAAACCAACCAAATGATACAAAACTTAAACACATATTTTTAAGAAAACTGTTTTGAAAAGTCCAAACCTCGAAGAGCATTGCCCTCGTCCTATCAAACAAGAACAGACTCAGGTGACACTACGAAGCTTGGGTTTAGGTCCAAACCTCGCAGAGCAGTGCCTTTGTCCTATCAAACAAGAACAGACTCCGGCGACCCTACGAAGCGGGGTAAAACCTCAGTTAAATAAATCTATGTGCTCAGAGATGTATCATTTGATCAGCAGAACAAACAGGCTCACTAATCAACCATGAAAATGTCCGAGTAAAAGTATAAATGCTAGAGGTGCTATGGACAATCATGTAAGGCAAAATAGAACAGATAACAGGCATAGATCAGGCAGATAGCAGATATAATATAATCAAAGAAAGGCAGGCTCAAAGTAATGTTTAAGCTATCAAAAACAGGGGTCCAACCAATACCGTACACAGAGGGCCGAAATGATAAAACCCGGACCGAAGATAACCCACCTGTCAATGCGCAGGCAATTAATCTGTAATCCTCTAAATGCTCAACTCCAGGTGCAAACTGAATCAACCTGGATCAAAAATCACCAATCAGGGATCAATTCAGTCCCGCTAACTCTAACCTAAGCCCAGATCAACTTCAAACCCTCTTAGTTATTCTAATTGTAACCCAGATACCGTAAAATCGACGATTTTGCCGATTCTCGGACTGTTATCCGATTTCCGCTCAACGAAAGCCGATGGATTCCCAACGAAAAGCTTAGGAATCATTTAGACATTTTACTAACCAGTACACATTGTCTATTTTGCATTAAAACCCCTAAAGTTTCCAAAAATTACATTTTAGTGCCTTTTGAGCACTGTTTTCGCTCGTTCTTTCAATTGGAAAATCATTTTAACATTCCGTCACTTCCAGCAGGTTACTTATGTCTTGCTGAACACCGTGCTCACCAATTTGCAGCAGCACGGTGCCCGAGGAAAACTTCGGGTCATAAAAACCCTCTCTAACATAGCCCAAAATGAATTTTTGTTTCTCCGAGACTTCAAACACTGTTTCTAACGCGAGCATCGCGTTCAGTGACCCCAAAATAGCCAGGAATGCACTGTCGCGGCTTCGCTAACAGCCTAGAATAAGGTTTTGTTCCAACATTATTGTTTTATGTTGATTCTACTATATCTTTTAATTTAAACTTCAAACCAGCAAACTTTGTATATGAAAAGGTCTTTAAATATTGCAAGGATCACAGGGCTCACCCTAATTGCAGCCCAGATATGTTGGATCAAGAAGATCCATTATCTTGCAAACATACAAGTTCATCTTGCTCCAACTTTTATTCCACACAGAATCCTTTTGATCTGAGGTGAGCATCAAGCTCAGGGGATCATTAGAAGCAAGTTTCATATTTACAGTTTTATCAAATTCCATTTCTAAGTTCAATGAGGCACTTAATCAAACACTTGGCATGCATCTTTCATATACACATAACATAACCAAAATTAAAGCTTGGTTCTCAGCAATTACTGGACCAAATCCAGAATTTCTTGAAGCAAAGTGCTCTACTGAGTTCAGGGATCTTTTCTCATCAAGTTGAAACATGCCAAAAACCCCAGATTGGGCTCGGGCTCGAGGAGGAAGATGACCCCTTTTCTTGAAATTTGTGATCATTCAACAGGAGGTTCTGGGATCAAAATAAAAGCACAAGCAGGTGCTATTTACCTCACTGAGACTTCCCATGCATGTGGCTGGCCCCGGGATGCGGCGGCGGCGCGGCGGAGCAAGCTCCGGTTTGGAGCTCAATGGCCTCTAATGGCGATTTTGCATAGAGACAACCTGGAGTTCTGTAACTTGGAGGGAATGCTCCTTGGGTCCACAGAAAGCTTCCTATCCATGCCTCCCCGGCCAAAGTTGGCCGGAGCGCCGGCGGCGGCCACATGATGCACTTTCGGGTTATCCATGACATCATGATTTTTCATGATGTATGGGAGCCATGCAATGGCATGGATGGACTCCCCTGGGTCCCGTGAACATTTCTGGGCATGTGGCCGACGGAAGAGAGGCTCGCCGGCGCCGGAGCTGTAAGCTCGCCCGAAGTGCATTATTTCACAAAACTAGGGCATCGATTTTCTCTAAATTTACTTAACCATATTCTAACAAACTTTGCAGATTTATTTAATATGTTCTACAGTCCATACACACGAATTTTGGGCCAACTTGGTCCACTGGTTGAGAAGTTCAACCGAGGCGGAGCACCATTAGGGTTCCGGCCAACCCATGCCCCAGCCGGCCTTGCACTGTGCATGGGGGCTTCTGGCTTGGCCTGTAGCATCCTAAGGACCTAATGAGTCCACTGCTAAGGGTCTCGGGCTTTCTATAATCCAAGGTTAAAGAGACTCACCTTGCCAAACTCGGGGAAGATGGGAAGAAGCCGGTTCTATCTTCTTCTTCTTCTTCTTCGCGCCACCTCGGACAGCACCTAGGGAGGTCCACCGACACCAAGGAAGTCCCCCAGAGCACTCTAGATCAAAGCTTGGAGGAGTTTGGTTCAACTTCCCTTCTTTCTCTCCTTCTCTATCTCTCTCGGTTTGGGAAAAGCAATGAAGGTGTTCTTTGGCTCCCCTTCACTCCGGGCTCGGTTTTGAGGACAGCAGGGAACCAAAGGACACGAGTGGAGCAGTTACAAGAAGTCTAAGAGGCAATATAGAGTTTAATAAAAGATTCTTTAACCCAAAAACCCCCAAGCTCCATTCACACCTAAACACAAAGCTCCGAGATCCTCTTATTAGGTGCAAAATGCCCAAAACCCCTTATGGTTACAAGCCCTAGCACTTAGGCACATAAAATATTACCTTTTGTTTAGAAAATGTTGCATTTTGATCACTTTCTACGCATTTCGAGACAATCCGGTCGCCGTTTCGTGAAACGGACTTCGCCACGACGTCCGGCTCGTCGAGACCTGTCAGGTAGCGTATTTGTTTGGTTCGTTCGACGCTCGGATTAAAAGTCGTTCCATAAAGTTCGTCGAATTATCGCGCGTGGCACGCACTTCGATGCACCCGGGTCGCCAAACGCGAAATCCGTCAGTGTCATTGCGCTTAGAACGTCGAAATTAGCTAGGTTCCATTACTCATACCTCTAGGTTAAAACTCTAGATAGTGGTTCGGCCATTAGTGAAAACGAGGGATTAAAAATTCGATGGTTACTATTCACTTAAGTCGCGAGGCCCACTTTTGATTTCTGATTTCTGGAAGATCCGACCGTCGGATCGAAAACATATGAATATGAAACTTTTATGTTTCGACGAGACGATCACAATGGTGATCTCGAATTTTCCAGATCAGACCCCGATCAAAAGTCAATATTTCTGGGCCACTATTATACCACTAAAAATTCTCATTTTTGCCAAAATTACCAATTCCATAAATTCCAAAGGTAATTATAAAGTCTTTAATTTTCTAGATTACTACAGCCGCGCGGCGGCCCTTTGGGCCCCGCGGCCCTGCAGGCCGCGCGCAAGGCGCGCGGCGCTGCAGGACACCGCACGGGCACCCCTTGGGCCCCGCGGCCCTGCAGGCCGCGCGTTTGACGCGCGTCGCTGCAGGGCGCCGTGCGGGCTACCCTCGGGCCGCGCGGCGCTGTCGGCCGTGCGGTGGGTCGCCTTCGTGCGAGGAGTATTTTTTTGGAGCGGTTTGCCCATGAGCCGCACCTTACCGTCGACGGCGGCTCACCGGTGCGCCGCGGCGGTTACGCGACGAGTTTTCCGCGTGACGCCGACGTTCTGCGGCACCGGGTGGGGTTTTTCCGCCAGGTCGAATGCGGGTTTCGACCGCGGGTTTTCTGATCCCTTTTTATCTCCTTTTCCGCAGTGGTGACTCAGTGCTGTCTTTCCACGAGGTCGGTGGTACGCGTGGTGCCACGTGGAGCTGTAGGATCACACCGGGACCTCTGTTTGGCGCACGATTTTGCGGATTCTTCGCAGGTGGGTTGGTTTCTTTCGAAAGGATTACAAGATGCCACTTTTGTTTCAGACGCAAAGGTATGGTGACCTTGTGCTATCAGGCAAGTGCGGGTCAGTCGTGTAAGTCGCGGGTTCTGGTTTCCGACTAGGGCATGTATGATGCTCCTGGGAGTTCGCTCTAGATTACACAGCGGTATTGGAAGCCCTGGCCGAGTTACCAGGAGGGCGTTTTCCCCAGCCGAGTCACCGGGAGGGCAGTTTTTCCCTGGCCGAGCTACCAGGAGGGTACCTTTCCCCGGCCGAGTTACCGGGAGGACTTTTTCCCTGGCTGAGTTACCAGGAGAGTACTTCCCTGGCCGAGATACCAGTGGAAGTTCGCCCCCGGCCGAGTTATCGGGTGGCTGAGGGGAAATGACATGTGCGGGTGGTCATTTTCATATTATGCTAGATGTCATTTAGTACAGCATTGCATTGAGGCATATAGTGATAGATTTACTTACAGCTTTCATTCCAGTATCTATCTATCTATCTATCTATCTGTTTTTGCCTCCAGTGGACTTGGTGGGCTACCGAGGATAGGGCATCGGTACCCACTGAGATCTGACTTTTTAGTTGATCTCACACCCGCCGTGTGTTACAGGTGTTTCTGAGGCGGCCGTTCCACGGCCGGTACGTGCGGAGTCTTCAGACCGTGGCAAGGGCTTGGCCGACTAGTGCCTCCTGGGTCTGTAGAGTCACAGGTAGAGCTACTCGGGTATTTTTTGGTTTCCCACTTTTGTATCTGATAGTGGTGGTGTACCCCATTTTGGGAGGTAGTGGATGTTGTACCTGGATTATTCACTTAGTGACTCTTGTATGCAGTTTACTTTCTTCAGTATTGCATCTCTTTTGCTCTGATACTTGTATGGCTAGATCCCTTTTCACAGGTTAGACGCTTCGTCTGTGCGGCAGTTTCCGCACAGACGGCGGGTCTGTTGGCGAGCCCGGGGCGCAGGCTCGACCCCCGGGGCGTGACATATTCACCCCCCCCCCCCTCTAGGTGTTTTTTCCCCTATTTAGATCTAATTAATACATAACCCAACATAAATTTCGTGTTTTTTTTTCTGATTTTTGCCCAATTCACTTCCAAATTATTCTTTACCCCTCCAAGTTCAATAAAAATAGTATTTCATACCATTTTATTTATCTTTGCTTATATACCAAAAATTTGGTACATTACATTCTACCCCGCTTCAAAAAAGTTTCGTTCTCGAAACTTAGATCATATCTCGACTCGAAATCGATCAAATGAGAGGAGTTTTGCCCCCAATGCTGGGCCTACAGCATGTCGTCACTGGGCATCATATTGCCTGCTCGACAAAACTACACGAACGTCTTGTTCGTGAATCCCTAACTCCACTCATGGAAATCTCAGACCTTGTGTCTTGCCATTTTCACTAAGCAGGTGCAAGACACAGCCGAGCACTTGCTCCCCCAGCTTGCCACTAATGACCCAATCTTGATTTGCGAAATTTCTTGTCAATTCCACAGTCATTCTTTCATAATAAAGCTGCATTCGCAACCAATTTTATTAGTCACACTCCTCCGCCGCCCTATTCGTTCGACGTGGAGGGCGAACCCAATCCACACTCTCAACTATCCCACACGCTACTAGCGCTCTCAATCCACGAGTTCTCAATTAACCCATCTATTTCGGACTACTAACAGGTCCAAAGACCACGGTCCAATATAGGCTTATAGCCCAAACTCTAGCCTGACACTGTGCAACAGCTCACATTAGCACGTAGACCCAATCATCATACGGCCATATCCTCGTTTAGGACTACCGCACCAACACTCCTACTAGGAGAAACAATACCTCTAGGCTCACACGTGGCTTTCCACATTCTCGGGTCATCGCTCGAACTACCGCCCCGACCAAATCTCTATCATGCCCCGCCCTCAGGCCTTGGGCCGCTGTAATACCCGCGATTTTTCCTTCGAGTCGCTTTCGGTGCATGTGCAGTTTTGTGCATTTCTTACTTTTATTGATTGTATCGGTTTTGATTTTCATGTTGTAGAGCTCGTTAAACGGAGAACGGCGGTGTGGTCGGCTCAAAAATCTGACGAACGGATCTCCCTTAATGATTTCTCAAAGTTAATGGGTGGAAAAGGATTTTTAAATATACATTTAATATTATTGGTGCTTTAAAATCCGTGCCGATGTAGGAGGGATTTTTCAGAGATCTTGGCACGCAAATCGAGAAAATTTGTTATAAAAAGATGTGGTTGTTACAACAGGATTCGCTTTGTTAAAAAAACTGTTATTATTGTTACTATCTATCATATAAATATCATGGGACTCGTGATCGGTTTCACATTAATTATTAGAGATTAGAAACAAGAAAACCTAGTTTCTTCCACCTTGAGAGAGAGAATGAGAATCTTGTGTTCTTCCTCGTTGTGCGTGCCAAAGATCGGGAACGGAACCGTCGTTAGCATCGGAGACCGGAGGAGGAGCACCATTACCGTCGGAGATCGGGGATCGGGGATCGGGAGGCGGATCCGGGCATCGCATCGTCATCCCCGTCGGCAAAGAGGTGGGTTCTTCGCTTTCTTTTGCGATCGATTTTAATCGGTGTTATGATCGTCGAATCGCGATCGGTAGAATTGATCGGTCTCTTGATCGCGGGTTTCGATCAGTGGTTTTGATCGGTTATGATCGGTGATTTGATCGCGGGTTGTTGATCGGGTTTTGATTGGTGATTTGATCGATGTTTTGATCGAAGGTTTTGATCTGGTTTTTCGATTGGTGCTTCGATCGGGTTTTCGATCTATGGTTTGATCGTTGGGATTGTCCGTTGGGTTGTTTGGGTTTCTTGGGTATTCCGTCGGAGCATGGGAGAGTTAAACGGGAGGTCGCCGCCGCCGTCGTTGAGAGAAAGCGGGAGGCCGCCGCTGCCGTTGAGTTAAACGGGAGGCCTCCGCCGCCGTGATGGTGTTTGCGAGGTCACCACCGCAGTTGCCGTAGTCGCGTGGTCGCCACCGGAGACAGAGAAGACGAAGAAAAAGAGAGAAAAAGAAGGAGCGGGCCTAAAGTGGCCCGTTACTGCTCAAGCAGCCCGGCCCAGGCGCGCGGTCCACGCTCAAGGCGTGGACCCGGCGCATGGTCCGGCGCCCCCTCCGGTGAACCCCGCTGCACCGGCCCGACCCGCAACTGATGCACCAGCCCGGCCCATTCAGCGCGGTGCACGCACTGGA
This sequence comes from Tillandsia leiboldiana, assembly GCA_029204045.2. Classification (NCBI taxonomy): domain Eukaryota; kingdom Viridiplantae; phylum Streptophyta; class Magnoliopsida; order Poales; family Bromeliaceae; genus Tillandsia; species Tillandsia leiboldiana. The sequence goes on along the minus strand of CM055068.1, from coordinate 31,743,382 downwards.
CGTGCACCCGGTGCTCGCCGCCGCTCCCTTCGGGGGTGAACCCGGTGCAGCCGCCCGCTGCACCGGCCTGGCCCAGCAGGGCGCAGCTGTGCGCAGTCCACGCGCTTGCGTGCGACCGGTGAACTTCTCATCAGCCCCTATAGCGTGGACCCGGTCCACGCCTGTTTCCTACTCTAGCGATCCACCGAAGCGTGCTCCCGGTCTGCGCCGCCGCCGCCTTTGGCCGTAGACCCGGTCCACGACTGGAATTGTGCACCGAAGCCCAGCTCAGAAGCCCAGTAGCTCCGTTTTGGCCCGTTTTCGGCCCGTTGTTCGTCATTTTGATCGCCGTTTTCACCGTTTTGATCACTGTTTCCGCCGTTTTGTTAGCATGGCCACCCGGGGTCATCTAGGCCGCCGTTCCGCCATGCCACGTGCTAGCTTTGCACGTCACCATCGCTCCGCGCCTTGACAAAATTATCGGGGTAACGCCGTCGGGCCTTTTTCTCATCGTTTTCGCCGTCGGGGTTTTCTCGGCTTGACCGCCAACATCCCGAGTTGGCTATCGGATGAGGAAATTGGGTTTTGTTTGTATTTTTGATAATGGATTTGGTTTTCCGATTGGGTTTAGTTGATGTCTTTTGGTGTATTTTACTATTGTGAGGTATTTTGGCTTAGTTTTGGTTACGGTTCTCGCCGACATCGTGAGAGAGCCCTGAGCTCCACCTTTGCCACCGAGAGGTCCGCCGGTTGTACGCGAACAAGGTCGCGAAGACACCGGAGGGTCGTGAGGGGGCTTCGTTTTATCTGTCGGGCGAGGTGGGTAACTAAACCAAGGTCGGGGACGTTGTTGAACGGCATGGTTCAACCCTCCTCATTCTTTTGTTGTTGGTTTCGATATCGCTATTTTTAAATGACAGGAAGAACATTGTCACGGCTATTGTGACGGAACGGTACATACATAAAGGACATTATCACAGCTATTGTGATGGAACGATACATACGTAAGGGACAAGGACGGTTACTTGACTTATTGGGCTATTTCACGAGGATGGGGTCTTGAGGTGAACCGCGACTTATTCCACGAGTATGGGATCGTGAGAAGTGCCGCACCTTATTTCACAAGTATGGGATCACGAAAGGTATCGCGGGGTTGTGCGCAACCAAGGAAGCGATAAGTTCATGGCGCTAACACGTACACCAAGCGGTTTGATCCACCGCAGGTGTCACGCCCCGGGGTCGAAACTGCGACCCGGGCTCGCCAACAGATCCGCCGTCTGTACGGAAACTGCCGTACAGACGAAGCGTCTAACCTGCAGAACGAATCAACTACAGTACACAGATATCAGAGCGGAAAGTAAACTACTAAAAATTGAAAACCAAACACTGTACAACTGAAAATAATACAATATCCATCTCCCAAATACGATCGTATACAAAGTCCTCTGATACAAAACTCAAAAGGGAGGTATCTCCAATAAATACATCAGTGTACAGACTCTCGATACAAGAATATCCTCACTACATCAGTCTCTCAAACTGTAGAATAAAGTACAACTCTATACCTCACAACAAAGGTCTCTCAACAGAGGAAAAAGAAGTAAACTAATCTACTGAAGCTCTCCTCTGGAGGGGTACTGCTACACTCCAATGACGGGTAGGGAACTAGCTCGCGACTCCCTCGCCTCGGTCAGAAGGATCAGCAACTGGAGCAACAGGAACAGGAGAAGAAGTTCCTGGGGAAAAAGACACCACGACGGGTGTGAGAACTACTTCCCACAGTAGTTCTCAGTGGGTGCCGTCAACAAGCCCAACGGTCTGCCCACCAAGTCTACTAGAGGTAAAGATAACAGAGCAATGAAATCTGAACAAGAAAAGCTGGAGCTACTCGACAGCTGCCATACCTCTATCTAGATACTCAAAAAGTGGAACAGATGAAAGTAAAAGAGACCACTCGCACCCAAGGTGCTCAAAAGACCCAATGGAACTGACTGCCTCATAGGGTCCAGTCAAGCCTGCGCCTGTCGACTAGGAACGCGCCTGCCCACTACCACACATCCCCATGAGGACGGGATTTACGTGGGGCGTCCTGCCCGACTAACTCACTCCTCGCGCAAAACTGCCTCAACAGGCCCATCGTATCCACAGCGGCATCTCAGGGACGCGACTCCAACTGAGGAAAACGGCGCGGCATAGAGTATCACAAATTGGCATAAGCAGGCTAGTCAAAATCCACGCTCACTCTCAGAACGGTAGGACTCAGGATCCCCAAATACCTCGCACAACAGTCGGAGAACCCTCGACGACTCAGCTGCTCAGCTAACCCGAAACACGAGACACTAGCCTCTCCAACAGTTCGCAGCACAAGGCTCACTGGCTGGAGATACTCCACAGCCAGGAACGACCCACAACTCAGGGTAACAAAACAGGTCGGACAACACTCAACGACCTGGGACCACCGTCAACCCCAACGGTTCCCAACAATACGGACCGGAAGATACTCGACGGCCCGGGACTACCGTTTACCCAAACGGCTCCCCGCATAGATAAGCAACCCGCTACAACTACCAGACTCCACTCTGCTCCCAAGCAAGAGTGCAAAAGCATCCCACACTAAAAGCAAGTCCCGACCTCTCGGCCCACTACCCGGGCGAGAAAACACTATGTCCAGGGATGAAAGAACAGTGTGGATGTCTAAGCATAAATAACCCTAGCCCAAGTGAGGGTTTTCTACTGGTCTGGTTACACATGCAACGTATGACGGGGGTGCTAGGTCAAGTTCCAAGATAACCACATTAACCGATAATAAAGGGATAGCCATTCCAACAATCTAGCATGCTACACAAGGAAATAAACTATCATGCATAGTCCTACATTAATAGAATTAATGTACATTCCATAAAACTTGGAGATAAGGCCACCCACCTCGATTTGCCACCAATTGCTCGTAGACACTTGCAATTGGCCTCCACGTGATCCGCACGCAAAACGGGGCACGCCGTCGGAGTCCGCACGCAAAACGGAGCACGCCGCCGTAGTCCGCACGCAAAACGGAGCACGCTGCCGGAGTCCGCACCAAAAACGGAGTCTGCACGTGAAACGGTGCACGGCGCCGGAGTCCGCACGCAAAACGGTGCACGGTGCCGGAATCCGCAAGCAAAACGGAGTCCGCACGCAAAACGGTGCACGGTGCCGGAGTCCGCACGCAAAACGGTGCACGGTGCCAGGATCCGCACGCAAAACGGAGTCCGCACGCAAAACGGTGCACGGTGCCGGAGTCCACACGCAAAACGAAGTCCGCACGCAAAACGGTGCACGGTGCCCAACACAGAAAAGAGCAAGGTGGTTAATTACAGTCCAAAAGAACGCTCCAAAAACTGTACAAAAATACAGAAAAACCAACACACGGGACCCACCCGTTTGCGCCGCCGTCGCCGAAACGCTCCGCCGGGCGACCTCGCACGCAAAACGAGGTCCACGACGCGCCGCCGCACCTCACGCAACCTCCTCCCTCACTCCCTCTCGCTCTCGGGTGCAGAAGAAAGAAAAAAAGGGAGAAAAATGGTGCTCGGGGGAGAAAGAAGAAGAAGAAAAGGAGAAGAAGAAAGGGCTGGTCCACGGTGCACCGGTCCACGGTGCACCGGCCAATCGGGAGCCACCCCAGCCGGCTCACAAGGCCGGGGCGCGTGCACCGGGTCCACGGACGCGCCCCGGGTGCCACGCGGCACGCGGTAACGCGCCCGCCACACGGGCGCGTTACACCGCGCCCGCGGCAGGCGCGGGACACGCGCGCGCCACACAGGCGCGTGCCCACGCGCCCGCGCGGCAGCCAACGGGGGCCCGCCACGTGGCGGCCCCCGCGTGAACCCCGCCGAAGGCGCGTCTGCCCTGTCGCGTCCGTACGCCCTCGAGCAGCGCGCCGCACCGCCTTGATCTCCGTGCCGTCGCCTCGCCTCGGGATTCGTGCCGCGTCGTCTCGAAAAATGCGCACTTCATCCGGGCTCCAAAACAAACAAGTGAATAGTCCATTCTTAGCGATTTCGCGCGCTGAATCCAAAAACGATGTCCATTTTTCCAAATTCTCATCCGAAAATTGCGGAGTGCCCCCGGATAGCCCACTCGATCCGATTTTCACGCCGGGTCCATTTTTAAAGTCCGATTTGCCAAATTCCAACTCTAAAAATTCCCGAAGGCGACCGGAGAGGTAAACTCTTATCCAAACTTCGCCCGGAGTCCAATTTTGACATCTGAGTCGCGCGAAACCACATCCAAACACCCGACGGGTCATCCAATTTCCCACGGGATCTCAAATTAAGTCCGAAATCCACCACTTGTGTCCAAATTGCGCGCAACCCACGCAGGCCTCCAGTGATGCAAGCAAATCACAAATTGCATCACAAATCCATTTCTGGGCCCCCAACACGCGCACCAACACCCCCAACGGCGACCGAAAGCTGCCCAACATCCAGCAACCCTACGCGGGGGATTCCGGGACCTCACATCCTCCCCCACTAAAAGAAAGTTTCGTCCTCGAAACTAGATCAAGCCCATCAGGAGTCAAGAATACCACGGCTAGGTATCTAACAATACGCCTCCAGCTCCCCCCACTCGCTCCTCGTGATTACTCCGCGACAACAACAACAAGTACGGTATGACCCGATGTGCAATTCTCTCATCCATCGAGCCAGAAATTGCAACGGGCGTCCCTCGTACTCCAATAATCACAGATCTCAAAGGAGCAAGTAAATCACGGGCGAGGAAAAACACATCACTACTGAGCTGAGACGTGAAAAACCAAGGGCTCCATTAAAAGGCTGGGGGAAAACTGAAATAACCACAAGTGTAATACGCACCAAACCACATCATGGTGCCACCCTCAACAAGACGACCCGAAGCATACCTGCAGACTCGTCCAATAAGGATGGGAAATCCAATAAGTTGGGGTCTTCACTCGGTTACCTCCCAATCCGAAACCACTCGAGTGGACAACACAACTGCAGGCTACCCTCAAAAGGGATCCACAAGAGACACAATCTCGTGCCACAGTTGGTCGCTCAAAATGCTATCATAACCCCAACGGACCCACGGGTCGAAGTCGATCCCTCAACTAATAAAGAACACCCTGACGGGAACCAAACCGTCGGTGAACGGGACTGGAAACTGGCTCACAAGGCGATCATAAAGCTGATGCCCAAAATCGCAGTCCAAGTCCAAAACATCCACAAAACTCTCACCGTTGTATACCTACAACGTGGCATCACTGCCGTGCACCAACGGCGTGGCATCACCACCGTGTATCAACGGTGTGGCGTCATCACCGTGTATCAACGGTGTGGCATCACTGCCGTGTATCAACGGTGTGGCATCATCACCGTGTATCAACGGTGTGGCATCACTGCCGTGTATCAACGGTGTGGCATCACCACCGTGTATCAACGGTGTGGCATCACTGCCGTGCACCAACGGCGTGGCATCACCACCGTGTATCAACGGTGTGGCATCACCACCGTGTATCAACGGTGTGGCATCACCACCGTGTATCAACGGTGTGGCATCACTGCCGTGTATCAACGGTGTGGCATCATCACCGTGTATCAACGGTGTGGCATCACTGCCGTGCACCAACGGCGTGGCATCACCACCGTGTATCAACGGTGTGGCATCACCACCGTGTATCAACGGTGTGGCATCACCACCGTGTATCAACGGTGTGGCATCCTCAAGCATCAAGGCCTCAGATCCTCACAGTACTATACCCAACACTACCTCGAAATCCCGGAGCTGAGAAAGAGCCAAAAGATCAATAGGCAAAAAAAAAAACCAGGGCCCTAACTGCACTGGGCAGGACCAACAACACTCATCTATGTGCAACACGTGATCAGGTATCTGAACCTCACGAGCACAAGCTAAGGGTCCTATCTCTAGCCCATACAACAAAGCAAATGCCCTACAGAAGAAAAGAATGCGATGCTCCGGTAACAAATAACGCTCAAGTGCGTGAAGGGGAGATAAGATTAGTATCTGCCACCACGTGGCTAGCTGTCCCCGAATCCTCATCCTGTGTGACATAGACGTTCTCGCTCGGGGTGGTCGTTCGTCGGACAGCCGCGAAGAAGTGGCCCTAAATATCTGGCCATAACCTGTCGAAGCTCCGCCTGTTTGGAAGAGCGGAGGAGGAGGAGCCGAAGCTGCCAACGCGACTGATGACCCCGCTTTAGGACAAGACCATGATCTGTGTCCTGCCTGTGGTCACACTGCTGCGCAAAAATGCGGCCCACCACCAAGGACACAGTCATCCCGCTGCTGCTGCGGACACATCGGCTGCGGAGAACCTCCTGGTCTCTATCTCCCCTGAGACTCACGACCCTCAGACTGGGATCGTGGCGGCCCCGGGGGCTCGATCTACTCGACTGTCCAAACTCAGGCGGCACTGGATGCCTCTCCCCGGAGCTGGTCCCTGGCGCTCCGTCTATCTCTGACATGATCACTGATCCTCGGTCAACCCGCTAAGCATGCCTAATCGCTGCATCTAACGTTGGCACCCGCCGAGAATACACCAAGTGATAGATATTCCACTGCAGTCCTTTCTCAACTAGCTCAACATCCTGGATCTCATCCAGAAGACATGGGGTACACCACTCAACAATCGCAAAACTCGTGAACATACTCCAGAAGAGGTCGACTCCCCCGCTGCATGAGTCTAAGATCCCCTTCCAGTTTCTGCTTACACTGTCAGGAAAATTGGCCCTGAGTAGCAAAGCACGAAACTGGTTCCAAGTCAACAACCGAGCTCCTGGTAGTCCAACAGGACGAACTCGACGCCACCAAATCTCGGCGTCCTGTCAGACCATCTCAAACTCAGTAAAGCAACCACCTGGTAACTCGACCGGGGCATGTACCCACCTGGTAACCCGGCCAGGGGTATGTACCCATCTGGTAGCTCGGCCAGTGGAAGGTGTCCTCCTGGTAACTCGGCCAGGGCATGTGTCCTCCTGGTAACTCAGCCAGGGCATGTGCCCACCTGGTAACTCAGCCAGGAGTAATGTATCCATCTGGTAGCTCGGCCATTGGAAAGTGTCCTCCTGGTAACTCGGCCAGGGCATGTGCCCACCTGGTAACTCAGCCAGGGAAAAATGCCCTCCTGGTAACTCAGCCAGGGAAAATGCCCTCCTGGTAACTCAGCCAGAAAAAATGCCCTCCTGGTAACTCAGCCAGGGAAAATGCCCTCCTGGTAACTCAGCCAGGAAAAATGCCCTCCTGGTAACTCAGCCAGGGAAAAATGCCCTCCTGGTAACTCAGCCAGGGAAAATGCCCTCCTGGTAACTCAGCCAGGGAAAAATGCCCTCCTGGTAACTCAGCCAGGGAAAGTGCCCTCCTGGTAACTCAGCCAGAGAAAATGCCCTCCTGGTAACTCAGCCAGGGAAAATGCCCTCCTGGTAACTCAGCCAGGGAAAAATGCCCTCCTGGTAACTCAGCCAGGGAAAATGCCCTCCTGGTAACTCAGCCAGGGAAAATGCCCTCCTGGTAACTCAGCCAGGGAAAAATGCCCTCCTGGTAACTCAGCCAGGGAAAATGCCCTCCTGGTAACTCAGCCAGGGAAAATGCCCTCCTGGTAACTCAGCCAGGGAAAAATGCCCTCCTGGTAACTCAGCCAGGGAAAATGCCCTCCTGGTAACTCAGCCAGGGAAAATGCCCTCCTGGTAACTCAGCCAGGGAAAATGCCCTCCTGGTAACTCAGCCAGGGAAAACGCTCTCCTGGTAACTCAGCCAGGGAATACGCTCTCCTGGTGACTCAGCCAGGGAAAATGCCCTCCTGGTAACTCAGCCAGGGAAAATGCCCTCCTGGTGACTCAGCCAGGGAAAACTCTCTCCTGGTAACTCAGCCAGGGAAAACGCTCTCCTGGTAACTCAGCCAAGGAAAACGCCCTCCTGGTAACTCAGCCAGGGAAAACGCCCTCCTGGTAACTCAGCCAGGTAAAACGCTCTCCTGGTAACTCAGCCAGGGAATACGCTCTCCTGGTGACTCAGCCAGGGAAAATGCCCTCCTGGTAACTCAGCCAGGGAAAATGCTCTCCTGGTAACTCAGCCAGGGAATACGCTCTCCTGGTGACTCAGCCAGGGCGGGGTGTGTCCTTTTTCACAACACGATGTCGCAGGGGTATCGCAACCCACTGCAAAACAACAAATGTCAGGACACAACAACCATACGACCCAATCCAGCGAAAATCTAAGACATGTCATCCATTCCATAGCATTATGTTGTCGCAGCCAACATAATCGCTTAGGAAAGTAAACATGGCAAACACTCATCCCATCTCTTGGGAGAGGTAAAAACTCAATCAAGACTCTCGCTAAAAGTCACGACTATCACGTAGTCATCCTAATGTCCAACCGCAAGCCTAGGGTTTCTAAGTCCTTCACGACCTACAACCTAGGCTCTGATACCACTCTAATCTGTCACGCCCCGGGGTCGAAACTGCGACCCGGGCTCGCCAACAGATCCGCCGTCTGTACGGAAACTGCCGTACAGACGAAGCGTCTAACCTACAGAACGAATCAACTACAGTACACAGATATCAGAGCGGAAAGTAAACTACTAAAAATTGAAAACCAAACACTGTACAACTGAAAATAATACAATATCCATCTCCCAAATACGATCGTATACAAAGTCCTCTGATACAAAACTCAAAAGGGAGGTATCTCCAATAAATACATCAGTGTACAGACTCTCGATACAAGAATATCCTCACTACATCAGTCTCTCAAACTGTAGAATAAAGTACAACTCTATACCTCACAACAAAGGTCTCTCAACAGAGGAAAAAGAAGTAAACTAATCTACTGAAGCTCTCCTCTGGAGGGGTACTGCTACACTCCAATGACGGGTAGGGAACTAGCTCGCGACTCCCTCGCCTCGGTCAGAAGGATCAGCAACTGGAGCAACAGGAACAGGAGAAGAAGTTCCTGGGGAAAAAGACACCACAACGGGTGTGAGAACTACTTCCCACAGTAGTTCTCAGTGGGTGCCGTCAACAAGCCCAACGGTCTGCCCACCAAGTCTACTAGAGGTAAAGATAACAGAGCAATGAAATCTGAACAAGAAAAGCTGGAGCTACTCGACAGCTGCCATACCTCTATCTAGATACTCAAAAAGTGGAACAGATGAAAGTAAAAGAGACCACTCGCACCCAAGGTGCTCAAAAGACCCAATGGAACTGACTGCCTCATAGGGTCCAGTCAAGCCTGCGCCTGTCGACTAGGAACGCGCCTGCCCACTACCACACATCCCCATGAGGACGGGATTTACGTGGGGCGTCCTGCCCGACTAACTCACTCCTCGCGCAAAACTGCCTCAACAGGCCCATCGTATCCACAGCGGCATCTCAGGGACGCGACTCCAACTGAGGAAAACGGCGCGGCATAGAGTATCACAAATTGGCATAAGCAGGCTAGTCAAAATCCACGCTCACTCTCAGAACGGTAGGACTCAGGATCCCCAAATACCTCGCACAACAGTCGGAGAACCCTCGACGACTCAGCTGCTCAGCTAACCCGAAACACGAGACACTAGCCTCTCCAACAGTTCGCAGCACAAGGCTCACTGGCTGGAGATACTCCACAGCCAGGAACGACCCACAACTCAGGGTAACAAAACAGGTCGGACAACACTCAACGACCTGGGACCACCGTCAACCCCAACGGTTCCCAACAATACGGACCGGAAGATACTCGACGGCCCGGGACTACCGTTTACCCAAACGGCTCCCCGCATAGATAAGCAACCCGCTACAACTACCAGACTCCACTCTGCTCCCAAGCAAGAGTGCAAAAGCATCCCACACTAAAAGCAAGTCCCGACCTCTCGGCCCACTACCCGGGCGAGAAAACACTATGTCCAGGGATGAAAGAACAGTGTGGATGTCTAAGCATAAATAACCCTAGCCCAAGTGAGGGTTTTCTACTGGTCTGGTTACACATGCAACGTATGACGGGGGTGCTAGGTCAAGTTCCAAGATAACCACATTAACCGATAATAAAGGGATAGCCATTCCAACAATCTAGCATGCTACACAAGGAAATAAACTATCATGCATAGTCCTACATTAATAGAATTAATGTACATTCCATAAAACTTGGAGATAAGGCCACCCACCTCGATTTGCCACCAATTGCTCGTAGACACTTGCAATTGGCCTCCACGTGATCCGCACGCAAAACGGGGCACGTCGTCGGAGTCCGCACGCAAAACGGAGCACGCCGCCGTAGTCCGCACGCAAAACGGAGCACGCTGCCGGAGTCCGCACCAAAAACGGAGTCTGCACGTGAAACGGTGCACGGCGCCGGAGTCCGCACGCAAAACGGTGCACGATGCCGGAATCCGCAAGCAAAACGGAGTCCGCACGCAAAACGGTGCACGGTGCCGGAGTCCGCACGCAAAACGGTGCACGGTGCCAGGATCCGCACGCAAAACGGAGTCCGCACGCAAAACGGTGCACGGTGCCGGAGTCCGCACGCAAAACGGTGCACGGTGCCGGAGTCCGCACGCAAAATGGAGTCCGCACGCAAAACGGTGCACGGTGCCCAACACAGAAAAGAGCAAGGTGGTTAATTACAGTCCAAAAGAACGCTCCAAAAATTGTACAAAAATACAGAAAAACCAACACACGGGACCCACCCGTTTGCGCCGCCGTCGCCGAAACGCTCCGCCGGGCGACCTCGCACGCAAAACGAGGTCCACGACGCGCCGCCGCACCTCACGCAACCTCCTCCCTCACTCCCTCTCGCTCTCGGGTGCAGAAGAAAGAAAGAAAGGGAGAAAAATGGTGCTCGGGGGAGAAAGAAGAAGAAGAAAAGGAGGAGAAGAAAGGGCTGGTCCACGGTGCACCGGTCCACGGTGCACCGGCCAATCGGGAGCCACCCCAGCCGGCTCACAAGGCCGGGGCGCGTGCACCGGGTCCACGGACGCGCCCCGGGTGCCACGCGGCACGCGGTAACGCGCCCGCCACACGGGCGCGTTACACCGCGCCCGCGGCAGGCGCGGGACACGCGCGCGCCACACAGGCGCGTGCCCACGCGCCCGCGCGGCAGCCAACGGGGGCCCGCCACGTGGCTGCCCCCGCATGAACCCCGCCGAAGGCGCGTCTGCCCTGTCGCGTCCGTACACCCTCGAGCAGCGCGCCGCACCGCCTTGATCTCCGTGCCGTCGCCTCGCCTCGGGATTCGTGCCGCGTCGTCTCGAAAAACGCGCACTTCATCCGGGCTCCAAAACAAACAAGTGAATAGTCCATTCTTAGCGATTTCGCGCGCTGAATCCAAAAACGATGTCCATTTTTCCAAATTCTCATCCAAAAATTGCGGAGTGCCCCCGGATAGCCCACTCGATCCGATTTTCGCGCCGGGTCCATTTTTAAAGTCTGATTTGCCAAATTCCAACTCTAAAAATTCCCGAAGGCGACCGGAGAGGTAAACTCTTATCCAAACTTCGCCCGGAGTCCAATTTTGACATCTGAGTCGCGCGAAACCACATCCAAACACCCGACGGGTCATCCAATTTCCCACGGGATCTCAAATTAAGTCCGAAATCCACCACTTGTGTCCAAATTGCGCGCAACCCACGCAGGCCTCCAGTGATGCAAGCAAATCACAAATTGCATCACAAATCCATTTCTGGGCCCCCAACACGTGCACCAACACCCCCAACGGCGACCGAAAGCTGCCCAACATCCAGCAACCCTACGCGGGGGATTCCGGGACCTCACAGCAGGCAGGTGTGCTTTTTCGGAAGGGTGGTCCGGGATGGACCCGTGTACTCTACGCGGCTATTGCGTAGGGGCCCACTGAAGGGACAAGGGGTGGGTTGTAAAGCACCATGGTATTGAGCAAGGTTGGGTATTCCTATGTCGACGGACTAAGGGATGGTGATGTTTGGAACGGGTGTTCCGAATTACGGTTTGATGTCCTGTCTACTTTCTTGTACCTAATATTGACATATGATTATGGATATTCGTTTGTCTTCCTATGTTTTTGGTCAATAACGTCCCACTATATGACAGGTTTGGACGGGGACGGGGGAAAGGCTTTGGATGGGGAGTGATTCGGTTTGCGGTATTCCGGTGACATTCTACTACTTTTTATCATTGCATTTGGTTGATACTATTTGCATGAGATGTGGACATTGTGTGATGTGGATGTGGGACATGTGGACTATGTGGACTATGTGGATGGATAGTGGCCTTGTGGAGTTGGTTTTATTATCGTATAATTGCATGTGGAATGTGGAGGTTTTCAAAATGGTAAAATGATTGCGAAATCTATTTTCAAAACTGAGTGTCGAGTAGGCATTGTTTTAAAACCTTGTGGCTTTATCCTTTCGACTTGGAGTATGCCGTGTGGGCGATGTTCTTATGTATGAATCCAAAGACTAGCTTATCTCTTTATTTAGCACTTGGTGTATTGAAAATTGGTTGTGGTTGATGTATGTTTTTATGCGACGCCGTACATATATAGGTGAGACTCTGTCTGGTTGTGTAGAGGGATCTTGTATATGTGGCGGTCTGAGCACGTTGCCGGGAGAAAAGACTTTAAAGAAAAAATATATGGGTGTTTTCCGCTGTTTCAGACCTCTCCCGGGGCGTGACAGCCGCTGTCTCTCACAGCCGACTGCGCCTGCCCACAGGGCTACAAACCTACCATCCTCATACATGGTCCAGGCATGGATCGTCCCTCAGCGAACCCACTAATCGTCGTCACGCGACTACCACGCTTCACTGAGCAAAACCCACTCGCTAGTCGTCAATCTATGACCCAAACTCTCTATCGACTCTTGCCACACTTAGCAAATGCTAAGGTGCCACATAATCAGCTTTCTCTGGCTGAACGGTACTTGTGCTCCACGAGCACCTAACGGTTGGGCGTCCTACGCCCCTATGCCAACTCGCACAACCCACAGTGTTAAGCGATTTGCTTAAGCACACCTATGGCCCTCGTGCACCTCTCCCAACTAGGTTGAGGCACCACAGTAACGGTTCACCAATTTTGGTGACTAACACGCGAACCCTACGGTGGCAACCCTTGCCATTATACCGATCCGTCGGACCGGCACCACAAAATTCCCGCTCAATTGCGAGGTTCTCGAGTCTTGAAGCCCACTCTGGGCCCCACTAACTCCACTACGCAACAATTTAGCCACGATCGATACGCCACACGGTTACTACCGTTATCTGGGGTGAATTCCCGCCGCCTGGTTCACCCATCCTTCTTGCCCTAACCCTTATGACATAGCAACTTGGCTCTCGCAACATGGCGATCACCATCGCCCAGTGAGTCGGTCTCTCACTGGACCTCACTAGTCACACTTTGCCAGCAACTAGCTGAAACATGCTGATGACACCCCTTGCTGAAGGTGCAGGATGCGCCGACATAAGCTTGGCGGTCACTGCCACTCTCTCTACTGTCGCCCCTACATGCGGCGACGCTGTACGCTCATCTGTCGTTTATACAGCCTCAGCTTGCTGCACTATCAGCCACTGAGCCTATCGATCTGCTCCGACTGTCGCCTCGACGCCTCCTCTAGGCGCAGGAACCCACCTTCCTGCCGGCGGGAAGCTCCCGCCCGTCGGCGAGAGGTTTCCGTCTGCTGCTGGACCACACCGATAAGTGCGGCCAATTGCTATTGCAGCTCGTGTACCTTGTTCGACCAAGAGCCCTCTCCTGGCTCGAGTCGAGACAAGCGCGTCCCCCTGCGTGGTGTCATTGCTAACCTGCACACCACAATGCAAAGACCAGCCCAAATTTGCAATTTAGACAATACGTAAGCTAAATACCAAGAAAAAGGTTCGTCGACCCAATCATGCGAAAGTATAAGAGGGCATTCCCTTTTATCTCCAACCTTACGTTGTCGGCCGCCAACGTAAAAATCCGAAGAATAAAAGGTACCAACTGAGAACTACGTGTTGGTGTAGTTCTCACACCCTCTGTCGGTGACAGTTTTTGCAGAGGTTTACCCTTCCGTTCCTGCTCCGATGTAGCATAAATCTCAGTAAGTAACCCGAGGTCAGTCAACCTTTCTTTAACTCTTGGTGTGTCATATAAACAAGTTCTATCATACTCAGTTATTAAAAGATGCCATTAATAACGATAACAAAAGAAGAGGGAAGGATCGGAAGGAAGCCAACCGACGGCATCCCCTTCCCTGGATAAGGGTACCTACCTGAAACGGAGATAAACAACCGCGCCCGCAACCCTCCTAAGCACTCAAAACCTTACGCGGGCCTAATAAAATATCCAAATAAACAAATCAATCTTTTACCCCAAACCGGCAAATTCAGTTGTCCCGACCACTGTACCAGAAAACCCTTCTATCTCAAAACCGGAACTGCCTCCGGTGTTCCGATTGTCGCACCGATCAATAACCCGATCAAAATAATTTCCCGAACAATTTTACCATTGTTCGAATCTGGACAAACAGTCCACCGGACCTCATATCGCGACAACCGGTCACCCGGAAGGTAAGAACATTCTAGCAATACCCCAACCGTAGGGGAAGAATTCTCATTCCCACCAATACCTTGCCCAAGTGCAAAAATCGGCCGTCTAACTGTTGTAACCTAAATCCAAAAGACCTAAAAGGTACAAACTTAGACAAGAGGCTACCCCCACAAAACTTGCGACCAAAACCTCAAGTGGGTCCGTTCCTTACCGTAGCATAGGATAAATCCTCCCACCAGTCTACTGCGGTGCCTTCTCCTCCCGTCGTGGGGTCAAAGGGCGTCCGGTCGATACTGAAGGGGCGTATACGTGTTCCGGAAAGCCAGGATCCTGAAGACGCGTTTGGTGCTTCTCGCAGTCAATCACCGCCTGATGATTGGTAAGACAATCCATCCCGAGTATTACATCGAATTCCCTTAGCGGGATTACCACCAGATACCAAGGGCATATCAACTTGCCCAACCTTACCGGGAAGGAAGGAACATAGCTACTTGCCTCGAGGGGTTGCCCGGGGGTCAGAACGAACCTACTTCTACAAAGGGGTCTCTCCTCAAAATCATGGGTATGAGCAAAAATACAAGATAAAACCCGGTGGTGAAACAAAAGACCGGACTTAAAAACAAACCCCGTTATCCCAAAACAATTAACCGATAAAAACCTTGTGTCAAAAACTTCACCGTTCGAAAAACCGTACCCGACGCAACGCAACTGTCGACGAGGCAACGAACGAAAAACCAGGCCCTTACCGTTGCCTTGACGAAGTCCGCAACGAAAAATGACCAAGCGGCGTATCATCTGACGAAAATAAGGCCAACTCTGTCAACCCCAAAAACAAACCAAAAACCTTCATCGGCGGCAGCGAGGCAAGCCGCATGCACGGCGGCCTGGCAGGGTGGCGCGGCCAGACCAGGTGTAATATCATAGATTTTGTAACACTTTATACCTCCTGCTAATAAAGTTTCCATTTTATGTAGCTAATGTAACGGGTTTACTTAAGTCGATAATTCGGAGGTGCGGGTATTTTTCTGCGATAGAGCTCGGAAAGCGGAGGACGGCAGTGCGATCGGATCCGGATTCCGACTTACGGAACTCCCGAAAAAGGGTAGAAAGTGATCGCAATGGCCAGGGGGTGCATCAAAATCCGCGTAAGTAATTTGGCACGCTTTCCGAGGAAAAAGAGGGAATTATCTTTAAAGAATTATCCCGAAGGATCTTATCTGAGGAATTAATTAATTGAGGAATTAATTGATTAAGGAATTAATTAATTGAGGAATTAATTAATTAGGAATTTAAAATACCCGCTGTGGATTTTGTCGTACAAAAGATTATTTTGTATCTTCTCCCGAAAGAAAGAGAGAGAAAAGGAAAAAGACGAAACCCTAACCGGAAGGAAGCCAGAGAAAGGAACGAGCGAAAGAAAAGAGGAAAGGCGAAACCCTAATCGGAATGAAACGGTGGAAAAGAAGGAGAAAGCTAAAGGACCCAAACCTTCCCGACGAACGTGCCGAAGCCGGGAGCGTGAACGGATCACCGTCTCCGACGATTAGAGGTAAACTAGATTTATTTTCGTATAGTTTCGCTCGGTTTTCGGTTTCGGTCTTTCACGAAGTTCTAGGAGTAGCCGTTGCTACCCAACGCATCGCGCCGCGAAGCCCTAGGGCATCGCCGCCGCGACCGTAATACGCGCCGCGCGGGGACGGTGCCCGCGCGGCCGCGGCTAGAGCCGCGCGGGACCAAGATCCCCGCATGGCCACGGCTAGGGTAAGCGCCGCGCGGGGCCGGTGCCCGCGCGGCCGCGGCAAATGCCGCGTGGGTGAGTGCCCGCGCGGCCGCGGCAAGCGCCGCACGGGGCCGGTGCCCGTGCGGGCGCGGCAAGCGCCGCGCGGGCGAGTGCCCGCGCGGCCGCGGCAAGCGCCGCGCGGGCGAGTGCCCGCGCGGCCTCGGCAGGTGCCGCGCGGGCGAGCGCCCGCGCGGTCGAGGCACGCGCCGCGCGGGGCCCAAGCCCGCGCGGTCGCGGCTAGTGCCGGGCGGGCAGGCACCCGCGCGGCTGAGGCGCGCGCCGCGCGGGGCCATGCCCGCGCGGCCGCAGCCGGTGCCGTGCGGGCGGGCGCCCGCGCGGCGGCGGTGCATGCCGCGCGGGGCCTTGCCCGCGCGGCTGCGGTTTGTGCCACGCGGGTGGGTGCCCGCGCAGCGGCGGTAGCACGTGCCGCGCGGGGCGCATGCCCGCGCGGCCGCGGCTAATGCCACGCGGGCGGGCGCCCGCGCAGTTGCGACGCGTGCCGTGCGGGGTCAGTGCCCGCGCGGCCGCGGAAAGTGTCACGCGGGGCTGGCGCCCGCGCGGGGCCGGCGCCAGCGCGGCCGCGGCTTGCGCCGTGCGGGGCTGAGGTCCGTACGGTTGCGGATGGGACCGCGTGGGGTTGGTGCCCGCGCGGCCGCGGCTTGCACCGCGCGGAGCTAGGGCCCGCGCGGTCACGGCAAATGCCGCGCGGGGCCGGTGCCCACGCAGCCGTACGACCCGCAACACCGCAGGGGCGGCCGCGTCGCTCAATGCGCGCGGGCGCCACCGCCGGGTCGAGTTGTCTTTAGTGTTTTTGAGTTGTTGGGCTCGGTTTATCCACTATTATATTTCTGATCTGACCACGGCTCTTTTGGGGACTACTTCTAGGTCCGGGCGTCAACAAAGAGCAAGGGTCGGTCTCCGGAGTACACGTTTCGCATAATCGAGGTGGGTAGGTGTTGGTTATTACCGGTGTGGTGTCGTTTCCGGATACTCGTTATGATAAAGTAGATATGTTTATAGTTTGACTAACCCCATAGCATGTGAATCCCTTTTACTATGTCAATCAAAGCGGCTGCGGTCACAGGTGTGTTATATTTTTCTGACTAGAGCGGCTGAGGTCGCAAGGCAATAAATATACTCATATTGCTTAACGCACACCGGCAGTTTGGCCACTACAGAGGGTGTATTTTTCCGGAAAGATGGTAAGTCGTTTACCCGTGTACCCCACAAGGGGAGGTTAGTGGGGAACCCTCAAGGAGAGGCGACTGCTACTTGGGCAGTGGAGGGGTTGGAGGCACCAAGAAGATGAGTACGGTATTGAGGTTGGGGCCCAAAATATTCTGAAAGCTGGGGTTGGTGCCCAGCGGGACTTTCAACAGGGATTTAGCGATACATGAGGGGGAGGGGAAAGTAAATGCTCCAGTGATTCGGTGTGTCCTTTCTATTATCATGTTTACTTGCATGTTTTCTACTTTATCAGTCACTGACAACCCACACTGTGACAGGCCCGAGTAGGGGTGAAATTCGGGCCGACGGTGAGGGATCAGTTAGAGGACGCTAGCCACGAGGGCTAGTAAACGATACGTTATTCTTTTTACTTTTGGTTATTCCTTTATACTATGGTTAGTTTAACTGTGATTCGTTTACTGTGGTTTCTGATGGATGTTGGGATGAGAATTTTCTTGTAATTAACTGGTGAATGGTAGGATATGTAATTGCGGCTCGTTTTCAAACGCAAACCGGTTTCAAAAGTGTTTTCAAAGCAAGAGCCGTGTGGGCACCGATTTTAAAACCCGTGGATTTATCCTTTCAAGTTAAAGGCCGCTCAAAGAGGTTGCGAAAATATTTTAGAAAACTGGGTGTCGAGTGGGCACCGATTTTCAAAACCCATGGGTTTATGCTATAGTCTTATAAGTTAGCGGTGATGGTATGATTTAATATATATTCTCTCCTCTTGGATTGTCATGATTGGAATGGTTAAAGTATTCGACTTGTTGGGAACGCCGTGCATATACAAAGGAGGCTCCGCCCGTTTGGGGAGTGAATTTGTATATGCGGCGGGTCTGATACGCGCCGGAGGCATGGTTCATTTAAATATTTTAGGAAAAAAAAAATGGGTACGTTTTCCGCTCTGTTAGAACCTCCGGGGCGTGACACCGTCGGCGCGCCTGGGCGCAAGCAACGCCAAGCAGAGCGGCGGCCAAGCAAGGCAGCACGTGGCTCAAGTAGGGCAGCACGCGGGTGCAGGCAGGGCAACGTGCGGGCGCAGGCAGCGCCGAGAGGCGCTGTCACGCCCCGGGGTCGAAACTGCGACCCCGGCTCGCCAACAGATCCGCCGCCTATACAAAACCCCGCATAGGCGAAGCGTCCAACCTGCAAGAAAAGGTACTACAGCTAAACAGATATCAGAGCTATAAAGAAAACTGCTGTAAAACTAAAATCCAACCACTGTACAACTGGAAATAATGATACAATATCCATCTCCCAAATATGATCATATACAAAATCCTCTGATAAAATAACCCGGAACTCAACAGGGAGGTAAACTGAAATAATACATCAGTGTACAGGCTCTCAGTACAAGTCAGATCCTCACAATACGATAGTCTCTCAAAAGTGAAAATAAAACTAGTCTACTGACTGTACTATAAATCTCCAATGTGGGGGTACAGCTACTCTCCAAAGACAGGTAGGGATCTAGCCCGCGACTCCCTCGCCTCGAATAGCAATAGCAGAATCTGCAACACCCGCAAATGACTCTGCAAAACAAAGGAGAGGAAAGAAAAAGGAAGGGGAAAACCCCCAACGGGTGTGAGAACTACACCAACACGTAGTTCTCAGTGGGTACCGCCACCAAGCCCGACGGTCTGCCCACTAAGTCTACTAGAGGCATAAGATAACGATGCAGTAAAGACTGAAAAAAAAGCTGGAGATACTCAACAGCTACCATGCCTCTATCTAAATGCTTAATGGGTAAAACTGATGAAAGATATGCAACACTCGCACACGAGGTGCTCAATCGACCCAATCGAGCTGACTGCCACATCTGGTCCAGTCAAGCCTGCGCCTCCCTAGTGTATCAACGTAGGGTGTCCAATCGGACTAACTCGCTATCGAATAGTGGCACATGCATGCTAAAGTCGAAATCCACGCTCTCTCTCAGAACGGATAGACTCTAGATCCTCAAGCATCTCGCACAACGGTCGAAGTACTCTCAACGACACGGGACCACCGTCAACCCAAATGGCTCCCAACAACCCTAGCACTGGTCTAATCTCAGCTACCAGAATCCACTCAGCCCCCAGACACGAGTGCAATAATAAAAGCATCTACCTGAATAAACCCAATCAATGGACCAGTAAAAACTGGCACTGCCTGCTCTGCTGTAGAACTCAAGAACTCAGTAGCGGGATCGGCACACATGGCTCGAATCCGCGGGATCGGCACACATGGCCCAAATCCGCGGGATCGGCACACATGGCTCGCATCCCAAAATAAGTAATAGACCGGCACACATGTCTCGGTCAAAGGCCTACCTCCAGAGTGGCACTCGAGGGGAGCGACCCACACGAGTAAAGTATCTCTGTCACAAGTATCACGATATAGCAGACTGGATCACGACTCTGATCGAAGTGGAAAAATCCATCCACTAAAGAAAACCCGATCCCCAATCTGATGCATAAGTAAACATCCGGTCAACCGCCCAATGTCCGCGGTCGCCGCAATACCCCACAAGTCCACAATCAAATCCAACCTGTTCCAGACACAAAGTCTCGGCTACACTATCCCAAACCCCTGCTCGAACCCGAGCAACATGAATCACATGTCTAACTAAAAAAGAGAAAAGAAGCAAAGATGGTTTCTCCTAAGTCAAGTCCCAACATGATAGTGTAGCAGTAAAAGATGGCATATCTAGATGTCCATACAAACATGCAATTGTCCTCAAGGAAGATAAAAGGGAGTATAACAAATAGTAGCTCCATAAAGGTATAACCACATGCCAAAATCACTAATCAACTACACCTGTTCATAATCCATGATCCATAATAACTCCTCAGAGTAGTACCCGCACATAGATATATCATCCTGTCCTCTCGAATAATCAATCCTTACTAAAGGCTATGTGCTAACATGGCATGCTAACAAATAGCTACTATAATAAATCAATCCCGCATAAATATGCCAATGGGTAAACGAGCATGATCTCTATCTCATCTATTATAAAATGAACATAGCCATCTACAATATGCTAGATCTCAAATCCTCTAAAACATGTACAATGATCAAGTAAGCATCAATCCACATGATCTAGGCCAATTCATATGCTTACATCTCACTCATATTGGTTGTACATTAATCATGCATGCTATCAATCACAGAGGGTAACATTCCCTTGGGTAAGCTTACATTAACCATCCACATGGATATCCACTATTGCAATTGTCATATGACATAACACAAATAAATCATACAATTCCTTATACAATTACCATTACTAAGCTTACCCCTCAATCACATAAATTGTACCCTAGACATGCATGCATTCTAACAGATAGAATTAGAGAACCGTCCACCGGTTCTGGAGACGAAGCAACCCACCTGAATCGCTTTCCGCAGGCAAAGCCGAAGTCGGTGAAGTGCGTAGCCACCCGCTAACAAAATCCACCGAAACAGCACCCTCGGAACTCAGTCGCACAAGCCTCTGCTCAAACCAACATCACAGCCAACAATCAATCAACACCACAACACCTCAAACAGCCCTTGCTGTTTTTACCAACCAGCACAGAAAAAGGGATTTTCACCTGTGTGCAGTTCTCCAAAAAATCCAGAAAAATCACCGTTGTGATCCTCACGACGAGTAGATACAAATCGAATACTTATACTCCTTATTCCGACACTTGTAGGCCAAGATACAAATAGAACATCGCGGTAAGCCAAACTATCCACAATCGCAAATCTATGAAAAATCAGTCCCAAAGAAGCTTAAATATCACCTTCGAAGAGTCCTCCAAAAATTCCGATAAAAATACGGGTGCGTTCCTCTCGAAGCGTAGATGTCGATCGAGTCCTCATACGTCTCGTTCCGATGCCTGTAGGACGAGAAATCCCAACAATACTCCACCGCTGTCCCAAACATCATAGCAGTATAAGGGGTCAAAAGGTACCTCTGGAAAACCACCAAAAACTCGAAATGGAGCAAAGTGATCTACACGGAAATCGAAGGCGTACCTCTCATGAACGCGCTGCCACAAAAATCAGCTCAAAAGTCCATCGAGGTGGTCCAGGGGGTCTCGCGGACTGAAATGCGATGGTAGAAGCCAAAATCGAAGGAGCGTCGAAGTGCGTCGCGTCATAGGAAACGCCGATGCCGTGGCCTCCAAAAATTCCGGGAATCCTTCAAGAGATGCAGCACAAGATGAAGAACAAGTTTGCTTGAGGGCTCTGTCGCAGGGGAGCTCGAAAAAAGGCCCAAAAGAACGGCCAAAGGGCCGAAACATAACAAACCAGGTAATTCCATCCATGTCCCTGATTTCGGGCGCCCGAAAACATTCGGGCGGCTACAGTACCTCCGAACTCCCCCTCACTGCCAACGCCCGGATCCGCCCCAATGCACCACGTTGCACAAAACAGGGAACAGCGGAATCGGCCAGCCGCTACGCGCCGCGTGGCGTGCACCATGCACGCGGGTGGTTGGCGCCCGCCAACCACACGCCGCCACGTGGACCGCACCCACCGACCGGCCCACGTGCGCCCGCATGCACCCGGCGCACCCGCCGCCCTGGTGAGCGCTCACGTGCGCCCGCGCCGCTTCCCGAGCACCCGCTCGCGGCTCCGTGGACCGCGCCTGATGCGCCGGCCACTCAAGGACTGCCACGTGTCCTCCGGTGGTCCACAGCTCCTCCGGTGCACCCGAAAACACTGTAAACTTTCGGGTGTCCGTTTTCGGGCGTCCGGACCCAGAAAAATACAAGTAAATAATCGATTTCCATCGTTTTTCTGCGCTGAATCCAAAACCGGCCTCCGTTTTATCCGAAACTCATTTCAATTTTCGGCGAAGGCATCCGAAGGCAACCTTGATCCATTTTTCGTGCGGAGTCCATTCCTTGAGTCTGATTCACACACAAGCACCTCCATCACACAGAAAAAGCCTCCAGAAGTCGCTGATCACACTTTAAAAGCTCTGCAGAGATCCGGGTCATCACAAGCGCGGCCTGGCAGCAGTGTGCGGGCGGCGGCCTGACAGCAGCGCGCGGAGCTGCCCCGGGCAACATCACGATGCAAGCCTGGCAGCGGTGCGACGCGAGGCTGGCAGCGGCGCGGCGCGCGGGCGCAAGCAGCGGCGCGCGCGGGCGCAAGCGGCACGCGCGGGGCAAGTAGCGCCCGCGGGCGCAAGCAGCGGCAGGCGCAGCTAGGGTATCCAGCGGCGGCGGCCTGGCAGGGCGCGGCGCGCGCGTGCGGCAGCACCACGCGGCGGCGGCCTGGCAGGGCGCGGCGCGCGCATGCGGCAGCACCACGCAGCGGCGGCCTGGCAGGGCGCGGCGCGCGCGTGCGGCAGCACCACGCGGCGGCAGCCTGGCAGGGCACAGCCCTGCGCGGCGTGTCACGCCCCGGAGGTCTAGTGATAAGCGGAAAAGCGTATATATTTTTTTCTTTATAAATAAGTATCGACCTCACCCCCCCCCCCCCGGTGCGTGTCAGACCCGCCACATATACAAATTCGCTCTTCAAACCGACAGAGTCTCCTTTGTATATGCACGGCGTCACATTTACAACAACAACACAACAACATTCTTTAACCACACAGTCACAGTGAACATAGAAAGGAAAGGTAATCTCATTCAATCACATCAAGAGTTAAACTACGGGTTTTGCAAACGGTGTCCACACGACACCTAGTTTTTGAAAACATTTACACATTCACACTAAAGCGGCCATATCTTTTTGAAAGGATAAGTCTAGGGGTTTACCAAGATTGTGCCCACACGGCACTTAGTTTTGGAAAGCATTTTCGAAACCATTTTGTTTGTTGTAAACTATGCCGTATAAAAGTCCATAAAAGTATATCAAATCCACAGTGCTAACTAATTGACTATCCAACATCCCACATGATCCATATTCAAGCAAATTAACCTAACAGTTATACTGAAAAGAGAAATGAGATAAACCGAAACGGAAATAGCGTAACAAAGCCTCATACGGCTAAGGTCCTCTCGACGCAGCCTCACCACCGTCCCAGCTATTACACCTAGTCTGACCTGTCACAGTGTGGGAAGTCAGTGACAAATAAAGTAGATGTTTCAACAATTTACAATAACTTTAAAATAAAACAAGTACACCGGAACCTTTCGCTTTTCCACCTCATGTGTCCACCTCACTTGATTTTATTACAACTGGTACCTGTCGGGGAGTCGACGATCTCCCCGCGTGCACAATTACTTTACTTACGTGATACTTTTAACCCCTTCACGGAGCTAGTGCGGCACTTTTAGCTGTCGTGAAGAGGTCCCCACTAGCACCTACACAAATCGTGGGGCACACGGGTCATTCAGACCACTTCTCCGGAAAAGTACACCAATGCGGAGGCCAATCCGCCTGTGTACGTGCAGCATCCAAAAACATGATAGCCGAAACTAGCGTGTATGATCACCGCGACATTTAGTCGCCACAGTTAATAGCAGAAGATCCGGTACATATTTATGGGACAGGTTAAATCAAGTTAAAACATCACATCTACTTTATTAGGCAGATTATTACACTTTTTATGATGACATATTGCACTTATTGCATGAGTACCCACCTGGTTGCGGGAAGATCGGAGCACTAGGATCTTTTAACACACTCTCGCTGCACACCTGAACCTAAAGAAGTCCCCAAAAACGACAGTTAATAAAACGCACTAACACTGCGGAAACGGAAATCCAAAACCAACTCCGCGACGAAAAACCCAAAACGACGCTCCTACGACACTTGACGGCGCCCCACGCGGACGCCGGCGCCCGCGGATGCCCCGCGCGGCCCGAAACCGCGCGGTGTGCGTCCGCGGGCGGCGCCCGCCTGCCCCGCGGGTGCCCCGCGCGGCACACACCCGCCCGCGGGCACCACGCGCGGCGCAAGGCCGCGCGGTGCGTGCCCGCGGGCGGCGCCCGCGCAGCGCCCGTGCGGCGCTGCACGCTCGCGGGCGCCCCGCGCGGCGCAAGGCCGCGCGGCTGCGCGCCCGAGGGCGGCGCCAGCGCGGCGCTGCCCGCCCGCGGCCGCTCCGCACGGCGCCTGCCAGCCCGCGGGCGCCCCGCGCGGTGCGCTCCCGCGGGTGGCGCCCGCGCGGTGCCCGCCCTCGCGATACCCTAGCGGCACCGCGCGTCGTCCGCCCACCCGCGCCGTGCCCTAGATCATGCGGCAGCGACGGTGGGGCCTGTGGCAACGACGGGGGTGGAGACGGTGATGGAGACAACGAAAAAGACACGAAAAACCCCAATAACGCAACAAAACGAAATCTACTTACCGAAAATCCCGACGGGGAAGTCGACCGATCGCTCTTCTGATTCCGGTACGTTGTTCGGGGTGATCGGATTCCTCCGTCTTCTTCCTCTTTCTTTCTTTTTCCTCCTCCGGCTAGGGTTCCGCCTTTTTCTTCTTTTCTCCCGCGTTCGTTCTCTCCGGCTAGGGTTTCTCTTTTTGGGAAAAGTCGGATTTTTCCTTTTCGTACGTACAATTAAATCCCACCTTTTAATTTCTGTCTCCGATTAATTAATTCTTTAATTAATTAATCCTACGGGATAAACCTACATTTCCTCGTAAAACGTGTAGGATATTTTACACGGATTCCGATGCACGTTAAGTCACCGCAACTCTGAAAACCATGTTCCGGGAGATCCCTACGTCGGATTTCAGATCCGATTGCGCCGTCGGTCTTCGTTTTTCGCGCTCTTTCACGGAAAAATACTCATGCAACACACCGACCGAATAACAGAAACTCGATAATTTCGATCCACTAAAAGGGGTACTTTATTAGAAGGAGGGTAAAATATCACCAAAAAGTCGTGTCATTACACGGCGGCGGCGGCTAGGGCATCCAGCGGCGGCGGCCTGGCAGGGCACAGCGCGCACGTGCGGCAGCACCACGCGGCGGCGGCCTGGGAAGGCGCGGCGCGTGCGTGCGGCAGCACCACGCGGCGGCGGCCTGGCAGGGCGCGGCCCTGTGCGGCGTGCAGACGCAAGCAGTGCGCGGCGGCGCCGGCGGCTAGGGCATCCAGCGGCGGCGGCCTGGCAGGACATGGCGCGCGCGTGCGGCAGCACCACGCAGCGGTGGCCTTGCAGGGCGCGGCCCTGTCCGGCGTGCCCTAACAGCGCAAGAGCGGCGCGAGTGGTGCGCCTGGCGGTGCACGGGCAGCAGCGAGCCTAGCTGCGCGCGGGCGGTATAACACCTCTGCGGCGTGCGGCCTGCGGTGGCGGCACGCGGCCTGCGGTGGCAGCGCGCGGCGGTGGCCGTGGCTCGGCTAGGGCATCGAGTGGCGGTGGAGCCACCGTCGACGATCCTTTAGCAACGCCGCCGAAAACCCAAAAAACCCAACAAAAACCCCATCGAACAAAAACCAAGAACGAAACCAACCGAAACCTCAACGAATGATACCAACGAAAACCTTAACGAATAATCGTTTAAGAATAAAACCAAACGAAAAACCTCGACGGGCAATCCTCCAAGAACGAAACCAAAAGAATAAAGACGTCTACTAACCTCGCTGTGATGAAGAAGACGACGCGATCCCGATTTCCGCAGACGGTGGTGCTTCTGGATCCGCTCCCTGATATTCGCGACGTTTCCAGACTCAGTCGTCAGCACGCACGCCGAGGAAGAAGGAAGAAGAAGCGATCTTTTCCAAAATTAGGGTTATACGGTAATTGGGATATTAATATCTTTTATTAATATTTTTATTTTTTTTGTACGTACGAAAGTCCCAATATCCGATATTTAAAACAAAAGGAATTATTCCACCGACTTCCTCGATAAGCGTGCCGATCCTTCGAAACGTCCCGTAACCGCTAGCACGGATCTCAATGCACCAACAACACTTAACGGGTCCCGAGAAATTCCGAACTTACCAATTTGGATCCGCTAATATTGAAACCCTCAATCCGGAAGATCCGTAAGTCGGATTTTCGATCCGATCGCATCATCGTTCTTTGTTTAACAAGCTCTATTGCGATACGGTAATCGCAACCCAAAAATTCCATAATAACCAACGCTAAGAATTTTCCACCTAAAACTAGTTTGAATCCAAAAGTCGACATTTAGGGAATAATAAAAATCAGTGTTATTACAGTGACACTTGCTCTCAATACCATTTATAGGGGGAACAACTGAGCACGAAAGAAGACAAAACTGATCAGGCAGACTAACTGGACGGGGCAAGCGACGTGACAGAGTTGAGTATATGGCACGTTACTCTAGCTATTCTCATAATAACAATCCCAAGTGTCAGCGTAACTTTCAGCGGATGTCCCATCAGCAATAGAATTCGTTGATCTCAACATGAGCCGATCTCACCCGAGAACACTAAAGTTTCGTCTCTGCGTCACCACAAGGCAATCGGTTCTCCACTCAAGTTGGCTCGTCTCATCGCAACTGATTCGGCTCACCACAGGGTTTTTGACGAAAAGTTGATTTTGCATGGAATGTGGTGGGTGGGGTACGAGAGGTCGTGCGTTGTCCACGTGAAGTTGTGGGTTGCGCATGAGAGGTCGTGGTTTGTCCACGTGAGGTCATGAGTTGCACATAGAAAGTTGTGGGTTGTGCATAGAAGGTCATTGGTTGTGCACAGGTGGTCTTAGGTGGCGCACTACTAACGGATAAAAGAGCAATAATCGCAATAATCACACCAGGCGAATACTCATTTTGTCTATAATATATATAATTATTAATTATTATAAAACTAATTAATGGATTAACATAACATTTACGAAATTCTGAATATTTTACTAATCTTATTATCCTCACGCTACCATCACTATTAATGTCATGTGCCTCTGTTAAATAGTTGGAAAAACTCACATTAATATTGTTATGCATTTTCGTATAATAATCTTACGATTAATAATGATATGTAAATATTTCTCAATATATATCATCATGCATCCATAATGTTTAAATAATTCAACGATTCCCTCAAATAAATTATCATATATTATTTAATGAGCTATATATTCATTGGATACTAAGGACAACAAATTGTGAATTTGAAATAAAATTTTTTTCCTATATAATTTAATAAACGATACATTCTCGTCTCGAAATTATTAAATATAGAATCTTAAATATAGAATCAAAACAAATCGTGATTAATTTTTTTTGACCGTCGACATATTATGAACTATTTTTATCCATGACTAGTCATCCATCCATAACTAGTCATCCATCCCAATAAACACTAAGTGACACATAATGATTAGTCATTTTAACTATGCAAAAAAAAATATTTTTAAAATATAATAAACTATTCAATCAAAATAAT
Source organism: Tillandsia leiboldiana (assembly GCA_029204045.2). Taxonomy (NCBI): domain Eukaryota; kingdom Viridiplantae; phylum Streptophyta; class Magnoliopsida; order Poales; family Bromeliaceae; genus Tillandsia; species Tillandsia leiboldiana. The sequence continues at coordinate 31,715,626 of CM055068.1, read as the reverse complement.
ATAAAAAAGAAAAGAAGTCATGAAAAAAAAATGAGGGAAAATGGACGGTGAATTGAATAGTTACGGGGAAGAAACTGGAGCACTCTTTTGACTCACAAGAACACAGGAAGGATCCCCATTGGTTGAAGCCCCTTCAGCAATAATCAAAAGGAAAATGCTATGTGTACACCCTTTTCGGGGTGTACATCATACACCCCACCCATCTAAGGGTGGGGGTGTGATGATGGGTCACTTGATGTGACCCGTAAAAAGAATCGCCACCATTAAAATGGTAAAGGTATATGATGTACACCCCTTCGGGGTGTACAGGTAGCATTGCTCTAATCAAAAAGGGTGGGGCCCATCCTCTAATTCCTTCCGGCCATTTTAGTTTTAAGCTCCATCACCTCAACAGTTTGAAGCAGCATCACAAACCCCACCCCACTACCACCCCCTTCTCCTCCCCAACCCCTGTCGCCGCCACCCCCAACCCCACCCGTCCCCTCCCCTCCAAAAAAAAAAACCAGCAGAAAAAGGAGATAAAGAGAGCTATCAGGATGTGCGAGGGTGACGGCAATGGCAGACGGGGAGACAAGTTGAGAAAGGAGGTCCTATAGTTACGAGAAAGAGACGATGAATTATTCGCTGTCAGAAAAACGGTGAATAATTCATCACCTTCAATAGACGGTGAATCATCATTCATCATCTTATCAAAAACGGTAAATGATTCACCGTCTTATATTACTTAAGGAATTCTAACCTAACCTCTTAAAAATAATGACCATTAATTATTTTTAAAAAGATGATAAACGATTCATCATTTTAGTAATGAATCATTTATCATTCTTTTAAAAAAGACTAACGATTTACTGTTTTTTTTTAAAAAATAATCACCCCACGCTAAGTTTGCAAAAGAAAGATTATTTGGCCAAATATATTTTGTGTAGGATCATTTGACTAATTATAAAATATTTAAGAATCATTTAGAAAAAAAAGTCCTACTCTTAGGCTGCGTTTGTTTTTGAAATTTAGGGGTATATATACAAATAATACTTCTTATTCTGCCAAACACTATCCTATTTTGCCAACAAAAATTATCCCGGTCAAACCGGGTAATTCCCATTGTTTAGAGAATAACCCGTTTAATTAATTCCCTCCGACCATCGGAATTAGGCTTATCCCGATGGTAAACCAAAATTTATATCTTCCTACTTTTTCTTTCTCACTGCCCAAAGCATCCTCGTTAGTCCCGCCCGCCAACCAAAATTTAGTATTTTAATATAATATTTTAAAATTAGTTTTTAAAATTTAAAATTTTAAATTTAAAATTTAAAATTTTAAAATTTTAAAATTAAAATTTAAAATTTAAAATTTAAAATTTAAAATTTAAAATTTAAAATTTTATAATTAAAATTTAAAATTTAAAATTTAAAATTTAAAATTTAAAATTTAAAATTTAAAATTTTAAAATTTAAAATATAAAATTTAAAATTTAAAATTTAAAATTTAAAATTTTAAAATTTAAAATTTAAAATTTAAAATTTAAAATTTAAAATTTAAAATTTAAAATTTTAATTTTAAAATTTTAATTTTTTAATTTAAAATTTTAATTTTAAAATTTTAAATTTTTAATTTAAAATTTTAATTTTAATTTTTAAATTTTAAATTTTAATTTTTAAATTTTAAATTTTAAATTAAAAATTTTAATTTTTAAATTTTAAATTTTAAATTTTAAATTTTAAAATCTTAAAATTCAAAAAATGCAGTTTTTACCTATATTGTACATCATTGTATATTGATTATACAATAATGTAAAATGCACTAATATATAAGGGCAAATTTGGTATTTTGGTTTACAAAAATCTACTTTTTCTATTATTCTTCTCCAATTAGCAAAAAAATTTACCAAACAATATTTGGTTACTCAATAGAATAGAATAAAATATTACCAAACAAAATATTCATTTTATTGCTTTCTATCCTAGAATATAATAGAATTATGGGAATAAAAAAATTAATTCTATTCAAATTTATCCTATTTCCAAACGCAGCCTTAAAGCTCTAATTTGAAGTTTAGTGACCAACGGGGAGTGCTCCCTTAGGGTGTGTTTGGTACGGGAACAAGACATGGAATAAAATATTATTCCAATCTTATTTTTCAAATGCGTTTGGTTATGGATGAAAATAGTAGTTCTCGTCTTTCTGTAATAAGCTGGTATAAGGCTCAACCTACTAATTAGCCTTTTTCTGAAACAAAGTTTGTTCCCATTTGAGAATAAGCTTAATTAAAATAAATATAATTTTAATTATTATATTAACTCTTTAATTAATCTAATATTTTAATTACTTTAATTATTTTATTAACTAATTATTTAAGTATTTAGATAATTAACTAATTAAATTATTAAATTATTAAATTATTTGTAGTTAATTAAATTATTTATTATTAATAATACTCATAATTGTTAATTATTTTATCAATTAATTAAGAATAAGTTTAATTAAAGTAAATATAATTTTAATTATTTATTAATTTTTTAATTAATCTAATATTTTAACTAATCTAATTATTTTATTAACTAATTATTTAAGTATTTAGATAATTAACTAATTAAATTATTAAATTATTTGTAGTTAGTTAAATTATTAATTATTAATAATACTCATTATTGTTAATTATTTTATCAATTAATTGTGAATAAGCTTAATTAAAATAAATATAATTTTAATTATTATATTAACTCTTTATTAATCTAATATTTTTACTAATCTAATTATTTTATTAACTAATTATCAAACTATTAGATAATTAACTAATTAATTTATTAAATTATTTAGAATTAATTTATTAAATGATTTATTAATAATTAATAATATTTATTATTGTTAATTATTTTATTAATTAATATTCAGGATTATCTAGTAGTAGTTAATTAAATAAATTAAATTATTATTTAATTAATATCTTATATTAATTATTTAGATAAAATATTATTATTTTAAAATTATAATTACTCTTATTCTCACTATTCTAATCTAAATATTCAAACGTTATTTTTTTTATTCCTAGAAACGACCCAATTTTCATTCAAACGTAAAATTATTCTTATTCGTGCTTGTTCCGAAATTTATACCTATTCCTGAAATAAGTAGTTCAAGCTTATATCTGAACCAAACGCAGCATTAAAGTTTAGTGACCTTACCCAAAATATTAGGAACAAAGACCGATATCCTAATCTTATATAGCAGAGAATCCAAAATATAAAATCAAAATGATCAGCAAATAAAAAGAGGAACAATGAAAACAACAGTAGCATGTACTTTGTTTTAACAAACTCTTGTTTACTGTTAGAGAATCATTACATTCAAGCTCTATAGACTCCCTATCATCTGGGGATGCATGCCAAACAAAGAGTGTAATTTTTACATATGAAATAAGAAAATTCAGTAGAACAATAGATGATCAAAGAAGATAACCATAAAGAAATATAATTACTGATGTATCTCATCCAAATTCGTATCTTACAACAATCCAAATCCAAATAATGAATTAGACAACTCCTAACTGATTCACAATATAACACAATTTGTAGTCGAATATATCACATACACTTTCTTCCGCAGAGGGCAATTCCAAAAGTTTGCCATGCAATTGGTTATAAACATCAAATTTACAATTTCCCATGAGACCTACTCCAGTAGATTATTTCTTTAATTTTTAGCTTTTAAAGATGCATCTTTTGTGTAATACAAAGAAAAAGTTACTATGAATTGCTTTTGACCCAAAGCTAGCCCAAGCTGAACTCGTTGCATAAAAGAGCAAGGAACAAGGCCCAGGAAGAGTAAATATTACTCACCCATATGCTGTCGGCCTTTCCTTTCCCATAAATGTAGCTGCACAAAGTTCTAATGGCCCTTTTTTATTGTAATCTGTGATTTTCACTTGTATTATGGATGCCCAAGTAATTATTGATTATAAACCGTGATCCTTTATATACAAGCTGAAGAACCTGCCACTTCTCAACAGTCAATTCCCTACAGCAGATACAGAATGTATCGATTCAGAATGACAACCGTAAAAACTAGTGAAAAAGGTTAAAACAGATTCAGCTGATCGTCTTCATTCATCCATTCAAGATATCAAGATGCTCAGTAGTTCTATTTTATAAGTTTCTAACATTAAAAAAGCAAGCTTCCAAGAGAAATGGTAAAATGTAAAGAAAACAAAAACTCCAGTAAGAGAAATGGTAAAAAAGCAAGCTTCCATACGTCGTCCGCCCGCACGCGCGGTGCCCTAGCGGCACCGCGCATCGTCCGCCCGCCCGCGCCGTGCCCCTAGATCATGCGGCGGCGGCGGCGGGGCCGGTGACGACGACGGGGGTGGAGACGGCGATGGAGACAACGAAAAAGACACGAAAAACCCCAATAACGCAACAAAACGAAATCTACTTACCGAAAATCCCGACGGGGAAGTCGATCGATCGCTCTTCTAATTCCGGTACGTTGTTCGGGGTGATCGGATTCCTCCATCTTCTTCCTCTTTCTTTCTTTTTCCTCCTCCGGCTAGGGTCGGCTAGGGTTCCGCCTTTTTCTTTTTTTCTCCCGCGTTCGTTCTCTCCGGCTAGGGTTTCTCTTTTTGCGAAAAGTCGGATTTTTTCTTTTCGTACGTACAATTAAATCCCACCTTTTAATTTCTGTCTCTGATTAATTAATTCTTTAATTAATTAATCCTACGGGATAAACCCACATTTCCTCGTAAAACGTGCAGGATATTTTACACGGATTCCGATGCACGTTAAGTCACCGCAACTCTAAAAACCCTGTTCCGGGAGATCCCTACGTCGGATTTCAGATCCGATTGCGCCGTCGGTCTTCGTTTTTCGCGCTCTTTCACAAAAAAATACTCATGCAATATACCGACCGACTTACAGAAACTCGATAATTTCAATCCACTAAAAGGGGTACTTTATTAGAAGGAGGGTAAAATATCACTAAAAATTCGTGTCATTACACCACTCACACTTTGTAAGAAATTTCGTCCTCGAAACTTAAATTACAACTCTCGCTAAACAACTCGGGAAAACATTCCTTCATTTTCGATTCCAGTTCCCACGTTACTTCGCGTTCCTCGTGTTACGGCTTTTTGGTATTGGCATATTTCGTGAGTCAAGTCAGTGAGTTGAGTCAGAGTCTTAAAGGGATCAAATTGTCAATCAGCAATCAAAGACTTAGAGAAGATTCAACAAGAGCTCAAGTTGACACCCAGTGTCTTGAGTCTTGAAGATTGAAGTTGAAGAATTGTGGATCAGTTACATCAATCTCAAGAAGAAAGTATTCAAGAGGATCAGGTATGTTTAACTAAATAATTATGGTGATCCGAATACTTTCTTATAGTGTAGAAACACTTGGATGAACTTTTAATTGCATAATAATCAAAAACTGGTGTTCGGACTTGTTCAGGATCCGGATCAGAGCCAACGATCCGGATCCCGAAGGTTGTTGCTTCATACAAGACTTCGATCCGGATCCATGCAATTTCCGATCTGGATCCCGAATGTTAAGTTTTCTGATTTGTATGAACGATCCGGATCGGGCAATGCGATCCGGATCCCGAACCATGGTATTTCTGGAATCGTCAATCTCGTTACGACGATCCGGATCGCAGTAAATCCGATCCGGATCGCCGTCCTGAAAATTTCCAGATAAGGTATGTTTTTGATTCTTATCTCTTTCCAAAGGTTTCTAAACTATAAATAGACGTTTAGGGTTTCTCAAAAAACGTGGGAGCTACGGCCGATCTTTTTATAAAACTCTTGAGAGCAACCCTAGAGGCTAGGTTTTCATCGTTCTTCTTTATAGCCTCTTTTAGGTCAATTCGATGGTTCTTTCAAGAACATATCTTTTGTCGAATTGATCTAATCTTTGCTTAGAGATTTCTTCTACGGTTCTTCATTGATAATCTAAGCAAAGGATCACCATCGAAGTCAATATTCTTATCGACTGAGTTTGCGTCGTGGATTCGACGTGGCATCGTGGATTCGGTGTGCTAAAGGCGTTTCGTGGATTCGAAGCGTGCGTTCGTGGATTCGAACGTGAGCAGTGGACGTGCAAAATCGGTGGAGCGCGAGGTCCAAGAAATTGAAGGAGGGGTTAAATCCGTGGAGACGGTAATCACCTTGTTATTCTTCTTTTCTTAGGGATTGTTATTGCGCGGATATCCAACCGGTCAGCGCAAGGTCCGAAGAAGCTGAAGGAGGGGTTGAGTCCGTGGAGTCGGTAATCACCTTGTTATTCTTCTATTCTTAGTGGATTGTTATTGCGTGTTGGTCCCGTGGTTTTTCTCCTGGATTGGAGTTTCCACGTAAATCTCGGTGTGCTGTTTTTATTTTCCGCATTGGTTTTTATTTTGCACTGAGATTGAGTTTTTAAGTATTACACCTATTCACCCCCCCTCTAGTTGTTTGATAGTACCTATTTAGATCCTTGTGGATCCATAATAACTCTACAATTGGTATCAGAGCGGGTTTTAGGTTTATCTATCTTGATGGGTGAAAGTGGTAATATTTATAGACCTCCTCTTTTTGATGGGACTAATTATGCTTATTGGAAAGTGCGGATGAGAGCTTTTCTCATCGCAATTGATGAGCGAGTATGGCAATCCGTGGAATGCGGTTGGGTGCATCCTGTTGAGGAAGTAGGAAATTCTACTACCCCAAAACCTCGCTCTAGATGGTCCAAAGAGGAATTTGAAAGATCTTCTTACAATGGGAAAGGTATGAACGCTTTATTTAATTCTCTTTCCTCGACTGAGTTCACAAGAATTTCCGCGTGTGAAACCGCGAAGGAAATTTGGGATATTCTCAAAATTACACATGAGGGTACTAATCTTGTAAAAATTCAAAAGCTCCAGATGCTTACAAGTCAATTTGATTCTATTCATATGGAAGGGCATGAATTGTTTACAGATTATTACACTAGACTTCAAGATGTAATAAATACATGTGCTAATTTAGGAGAAAAGATCCCGGAGTCGAAAATTGTAAGAAAGATACTTCGGACTCTTCCGGAACGGTTTAGGGCAAAGGTTACCGCCATTGAAACCGTTAGTCATCCGGATGAGATGAGTGTAGAGGAATTAGTAGGTGCTTTGCAAACTTATGAAATGACTTTTCCTACTAATCAAGTTTCTTCCAAGTCTTCTTCTAAGCTTACAGGTATTGCATTCAAATCAACAAAGGAAGAAGATAGCGAATCAAGTTCCGACGATGAAATCTCTTTTGCCGATTTTGAAGAACAATTGGTGCGGATCGTAAAGAAATTTCGTCGAAAATTTTGGAAGAATCGAACCGATGGATCTTCATCCATGAAATCTTCTAAAGGATCATCGGGTTCTAAATCCTCTAAACTCAAAAGCTTTGCAAAACCTTCTAAAGAAAAAGAAAAAGATGATTTCGAAGGGGAAATCCAATGCTATCGATGCAAAGGCTACGGCCATTTTTCAATGGATTGTCCTTCTAAGAAATCATATAAAAAGAAGGCTTTGCAAGCGAAAACTTGGGACGATTCTACTTCTAATGAATCGACCTCAAGTATAGAGGAAAAATTCGTTGCTTCTCATGCCTCTCATTTTCCCTCTTCTAATAATTGTTTATCATCTTTAGTCACTGACTCTACTCCTTTGATTTTGTATGAAACATCAACAACCGGCGGAGAGTCATCAAGTGAGGGGGAGTCGGACGAGGAAGAACTCGTTGAGGCATATCAACAACTTCTTGCGGAATCTAAGAAGATGGCCAAACATATCAAGAAGTTGAGAAAGCAACGACTTGAGAATCAAGACGAGAATCATGCTTTAAAGATCAAACTTCATGATCTCGAGGAGGAACGAGAGCTTTTATTGAATAATAATAAAATCCTCCAAGAAAAGATAAATCAATCGGAAACGGTCGTTAATTCCCATATTGACAAGATTGATTTTCTAGAAAAACAGTTTGAGGAGATTCATGTCACCAACCAAGCATTGACCAAACAAGTTCATCAACTTAAATCCGACATACAAAGGATCTCAACCGATTCCAAGAAACTTGAGTGTATGTCCGGTTTAGGTCAAACAAGTAAGGTTGGTTTGGGATTCAAAAAGGACCAAACTGTGCATGCTTCAAGTTCCACAATGAAATTGAAAGGAAGAACTTGTCACTTATGTGGACTTGAAGGACATTTGGTGAGGGATTGCCCGAAAAAGAGAAAGAAAAATCCTTCGGCAACTTCATCTACGGAGCGGACTCAACGGACTCAAAAGACACATCAAGTCAAAAGAGTTCACTCAATCCATCAAAGGTCCGAGCCACATCATCAATCATACAAGTGGATCATTGCAAGGCAAAGACCTAAGGTGGATCAACAGTCAAAGCGGACAACCCCCGGCCACAACGAATCAAGACAACCCAAAATCCAGCGATTTTGGATTCGGAAAGGTGATATCTTTCCTTGTCTTAAGTTCTAAATAGCTTATGACTGTATGTAATGCTTTGATTGGTTTTCCCTTCATATCTTTCTTAATCTTTGCATTACATGTTTTTCAATGCTCTTCATTTTTATACTTTGTTTTTGAACAAAAGGATTTTTAATGAACAAGTGCATTGAATGAAAAGGGCTTTCACTTTCATTCACTCCAAATTAATTTTATATGGATTATCAACTTTACTTCATAATCATAATCTTGAAGATACTTCATTATAGGAGTTTTTGATATTATAAGCATCAAATTTTAGAAATCATGTGTGATCTTCAGATGCTTAATCTATCTCGGTTGTGTGAGTTCTTTGTGATAAACATGAGACAACCGATTGACTAAAATTTGGGATTTAATTCTTTCACGTAAGAGATTGTCTTCTTACAAGGGTAAATAATTGAATTATGAAAATGTGGAAAGAGTTACATCCGAAAGGAGTGTGAAAACTACCACCACATGCTGGAAAGAGCTGCCACCCCGGTCGTCCGGTTTGTGTGTGAAGCTACCACATGTTATGGATGCTTGATAGTATTTTATGAGAAAATCTTTAGTTGAAGCATTTGGAGATTTATATGCAAAACTCTTATATTTTGAACAATCTCCTGGTTGGTATAAGGTGGAATAGTTGAAAGATGCTCAAAGAGCCACCCTTAGGTATTTTAGTGCTTATCTCAAATTTGAAAGGGTAAGAAATCAAATTGATGTCATTTGGAAATCTCTGTAAGTCATCTTTGTAAATCCGTTACATCTTGATAGAGTTTGGATCTCAAGATTATTTTTGATGACTTGTGTTTGATGAATATAACATGAAAAACGGTTTATAATGTTTTACCTTTATTTTTCATGATTTTGGAGTAAATCTTTTTAATTTTGTGAAATTAATTGGATTGAATGACATCTGTGTGAATTCACTGTTTAAAGCACTTAAATTGATTTCTTGATGGAATACAAATCGGTATTTGAAAAGATTCTAAAATCTGGATTTGTTTCAAGAAATTATTTGATTTTTGCTTTCTGGTATAGGTACGGAATCTGCATTTTTGTTATATACCAGAACTGAGTTTTTATCTCTCTTTCTCTATGAACTAATATTGTTAGTGATTTACTTTTCTCTAGTATGTTCACTGTTTGACAATTTGTGACAAAAAGGGGGAGAAGAGAAATGATCGGAGATGAGATCATCAAGAGAGTACAAACGAAAATGAAAAAATGGGGGAGAACGGAAAATGATGATCGTATCACAAAGGGGGAGAACATAGATGCTCAAGAACATGGAGAACATGGAAAACATGTTAGAGATGCTCAAGATAGGGGGAGACAAAGAAAAAATTGAAAGAGCCGAAAAACAAAAGAACCAAAAGGAAGACGGATCAAATGTAGGATTTTAATTTCTAACAACTAACGTTTGATTTTGTTTGGAGTTTTGTTTTGCAGGAATTACATCACTTTAAGACTCCAAGTCCTAAGTCATAGAGTATGTTCTAGGACTGTTTGGTTCAAATGTAATTTTGTATTTATTGGATCTTTCACGCAAAGAAAATCAATGTTTTGGTGATGACATTGAGTTTCGATTTTTTGGTTTAAGATGAGTGACTTGAGCGCTTTTATGTATTTTTGGGTTTTGTCACGAAATTGCCAAAGGGGGAGATTGTTACGGCTTTTTGGTATTGGCATATTTCGTGAGTCAAGTCAGTGAGTTGAGTCAGAGTCTTAAAGGGATCAAATTGTCAATCAGCAATCAAAGACTTAGAGAAGATTCAACAAGAGCTCAAGTTGACACCCAGTGTCTTGAGTCTTGAAGATTGAAGTTGAAGAATTGTGGATCAGTTACATCAATCTCAAGAAGAAAGTATTCAAGAGGATCAGGTATGTTTAACTAAATAATTATGGTGATCCGAATACTTTCTTATAGTATAGAAACACTTGGATGAACTTTTAATTGCATAATAATCAAAAACTGGTGTTCGGACTTGTTCAGGATCCGGATCAGAGCCAACGATCCGGATCCCGAAGGTTGTTGCTTCATACAAGACTTCGATCCGGATCCATGCAATTTCCGATCTGGATCCCGAATGTTAAGTTTTCTGATTTGTATGAACGATCCGGATCGGGCAATGCGATCCGGATCCCGAACCATGGTATTTCTGGAATCGTCAATCTCGTTACGACGATCCGGATCGCAGTAAATCCGATCCGGATCGCCGTCCTGAAAATTTCCAGATAAGGTATGTTTTTGATTCTTATCTCTTTCCAAAGGTTTCTAAACTATAAATAGACGTTTAGGGTTTCTCAAAAACGTGGGAGCTACGGCCGATCTTTTTATAAAACTCTTGAGAGCAACCCTAGAGGCTAGGTTTTCATCGTTCTTCTTTATAGCCTCTTTTAGGTCAATTCGATGGTTCTTTCAAGAACATATCTTTTGTCGAATTGATCTAATCTTTGCTTAGAGATTTCTTCTACGGTTCTTCATTGATAATCTAAGCAAAGGATCACCATCGAAGTCAATATTCTTATCGACTGAGTTTGCGTCGTGGATTCGACGTGGCATCGTGGATTCGGTGTGCTAAAGGCGTTTCGTGGATTCGAAGCGTGCGTTCGTGGATTCGAACGTGAGCAGTGGACGTGCAAAATCGGTGGAGCGCGAGGTCCAAGAAATTGAAGGAGGGGTTAAATCCGTGGAGACGGTAATCACCTTGTTATTCTTCTTTTCTTAGGGATTGTTATTGCGCGGATATCCAACCGGTCAGCGCAAGGTCCGAAGAAGCTGAAGGAGGGGTTGAGTCCGTGGAGTCGGTAATCACCTTGTTATTCTTCTATTCTTAGTGGATTGTTATTGCGTGTTGGTCCCGTGGTTTTTCTCCTGGATTGGAGTTTCCACGTAAATCTCGGTGTGCTGTTTTTATTTTCCGCATTGGTTTTTATTTTGCACTGAGATTGAGTTTTTAAGTATTACACCTATTCACCCCCCCTCTAGTTGTTTGATAGTACCTATTTAGATCCTTATGGATCCATAATAACTCTACACCTCGTGGTTGCTCCACTAGACCTTTACATATGGGATGGTCCGATTGCGCAATTTCTTATCCTCTCGTGCCAAGATCCGCACCGGCGTCTCCTCGACGCTTAAGTCCTCTCGTAACTCGATAGTGGATACATCTAGGGCGTGAGAGGGGTCGGGGAGGTACTTCCGGAGCATTGAAACGTGAAACACGTTCTGGACTCGATCGAGGTTCGGCAGCGGGGCCAACCGGTACGCCACCGGGTCCACGCGTTCTAGGATCTCAAACGGTCCTACGTACCTCGGACTTAACTTTCCCCTCAGTCCGAAACGTCGGGTCCCCTTTGAAGGGGAAACTCGGAGCAACACGCGCTCACCCACCATGAATTCCAAATCCCGTCGTCTATGGTCCGCGTAATTTTTCTGTCTGCTCTGGGCGGTCAGCAGCCGTTGTTTGATCAGACGCACCTTTGCCTCGGTCTCCTCTACTAAATCTGGGCCCAAAAACTTGCGCTCTCCCAAGTCGTCCCAGCATATTGGAGACCGACAGCGGCGCCCATACAGAGCCTCGTATGGCGCCATTTGAATGCTGGCTTGATAACTGTTATTGTAGGCGAATTCCACAAGGGGTAGGTATCGAGACCACCCTTCGCCCAAGTCAAGTACGCATGCCCGGAGCATGTCTTCGAGGATTTGGATCACCCGCTCCGATTGTCCGTCAGTTTGCGGGTGAAAAGCCATGCTGAAATGCAGTTTGGTACCCATTGTTCGTTGCAGGCTCTGCCAAAAGTTCGACACAAATCGCGTGTCTCTGTCCGACGTAATGGACGCCGGCATTCCATGCAACCTCACTATCTCATTAATGTATGTTTGCGCCAGTCATTCCCGAGTCCACGTCGTATGTATGGGCAGGAAGTGGGCCGATTTCGTCAAACGATCCACTATGACCCATATCGCATCATGTCCTTGTGGCGATCTCGGGAAGCCGGTCACAAAATCCATCGTAATCATCTCCCACTTCCATTCTGGCACCGGCAGCGGTTGTAACTTCCCTGCTGGGCGTTGATGTTCGGCCTTTACTTGTTGGCACACTAGGCAGTGTGCCACGAATCGGGTCACATCTCCCTTCAATTTAGGCCACCAGAAGGTTTGCCTTATATCTTTGTACATCTTCGTTCCCCCAGGGTGCACTGCGTAGGGAGCAGTATGCGCTTCCCTCAGAATCTCCTCTTTGAGTTCCGATAGGTCTGGCACGCAGATTCGTCCTCGGAATCGTATTGTGCCATCAGAGCCTATTGCGAAATCGCCCCCTTGGTCTGAGGGTACTCTGTCTCGCACAAGTTGTAACTGGGTATCTTTCGATTGTCCTTCCAAGATCCTGTCTAGCACGGTGGGTCTGACCACCAGGGTCGTGAGTCGTGCGACCGTACCCGCTGGCACCACCTCTAGCCTCAATTGCGAAAACTCTGCAATCAGGTGGTCCTGCTGGGTAATAGCACTTACCCCTGCTCCTTCTGTCTGTCCCTTGCGGCTCAAGGCGTCGGCCACCATATTTGCCTTCCCCGGGTGGTAGTGGATCGACAAGTCATAGTCTTTCAGTAGCTCGAGCCACCGCCTTTGCCGCAAGTTTAGCTCCTTCTGGGTGAAGAGGTACTTGAGGCTCTGATGATCGGAATATACATCGCAGTGTGTCCCGTACAAATAATGTCTCCACAAATTGAGGACAAACACGACTGCCGCCAGCTCCAAGTCGTGCACGGGATAATTTCTCTCGTACTCCTTTAGTTGTCTTGACGCATAGGCTATGACCTTACCCCGTTGCATAAGCACACCTCCGAGGCCGTTTCGCGACGCATCGCAATAGACCTCATAGTCCTCTCTAGGCTCCGGTAAGTTGAGAACCGGGGCCCGCGTCAATCTGTCCTTGAGTTCCTCAAAACTCCTCTGGCACTGATCCGTCCAGATAAACTTCTCCCCTTTCCGGGTCAGACGAGTCAAGAGGGTAGCTATTTTGGAGAAGCCTTCCACAAAGCGCCTGTAATACCCTGCCAGACCCAGGAAACTTCGTACCTCCGTTACCGTTGTCGGTCGGGGCCAGTCTGTCACAGAGTCTATCTTCCTCGGGTCTACCGCAATTCCAGATGCTGAAACAACATGCCCCAAAAAGTCCACCTCGCGGAGCCAAAACTCACACTTTTTGAGTTTCGCATAGAGTTTCTGATCCCGGAGGGTCTGAAGGACTATATGTAGAATACCGGGTTTCCGGATAGCGCACCGACCTCGCAAGATGGCATGGTGCGGAGAAATTGCCTCGAGCGTGTTCCTTATGTGTTTACAGATGAGTTCGGGTTGATTCGGATCAACGCGGAAGCCCCAGGTCGATTCGGGGTTTTCCGGGCATTGTCCGCCGTTAGAGGACCGATTTCGGGGAAGCTCCGACTTCACAGTGGAGTGCAGAAATATTGGGACACTTGGAACAGGTGTATTTTATGATTACAGCGGGGTTCGGGAGGTTCCGGATTGACACTGAGAACCCGAAGGCGAAAAGTGAGTCGGAACTGACAGTTTTGGAGCCGGTTTTTGGTTTGAGCACACCGATTCCACAGTTGAGCTTTTTTAGTTGAAAAAGCTGTGGACATGTGTATTTTCAGATTACAGCGGAGTTCGAGAGGTTCCGGACTGGTGCGGAGGCCCGAGGACAAAAAGTGACTTGGAGTTGGCTAAAGAGGAGGATAATTAATTAATTAATTTAATTAATTTAATTAATTAGTTAATATTTTAGCCTGTGAAGATAGAGGCAAGGAAAGTGAAATTATGGGAATTAAAGGAAAAGGAATTAAGAGAGAGAGTGAAATTATGGGAATTAAAGGAAAAGGAATTAAGAGAGAGAGAGAGAGGGGTTATTTTAACCCTTGCTACAGCTGCATCCCATTAGTTAAGCATCCTTAATTAACACCCCCGCCACGTCATCGCCTTCTTCAACAAAGCAAAACAGAGGTTTCCAAGCAAAGCGGAGGAAGTGATGAAGGGAGAAAAGAAGGAAGAAGAAGATGGAAAAAGAGGAAAAAAAAAAGGGGGAAATGAGAGATGAGTGAGAGTGGACCCTCTGCTAGTAGTCTTGGAAGTCGAGTGGAGCAAGCGGAGCGAGCGCGCCGAGCTCAACGAGGTATGTTGCGGATTTTTGGCTAGCTCGGTTTGGGTTTTTTTGATGATTTCCTGTGTGTGTTGGTGTGGGTTCCGGACTTTTTGTCCGTGGTGGAGAGGCCGCATGCGCTGGGCAGCTGCGCGGGCTCACAAGTGGGCGCCGCGCAGCGTGTGGACGTCGCTCTGACGGCGGGTGTAGCGCGCCAGGTCGCCGCGCGGAGCGCCCCTGGGCGCTGCGCAGCGGGCGCCAGGGCGCCGCGCGGAGCGCCCCTGGGCGCTGCGCAGCGCCCTGGGCGCTGCGCAGCGGGCGCCAGGGCGCCGCGCGGTGCGCCCCTGGGCGCTGCGCAGCGCGCCTAGGCGCCGCGTCGTGCGCACCTGGGCGCCGCGCGCGGCAGGCCCAGGCGCCGCGCGGCTGGCGCGGATGCCGCGCTGGCAGCAGCAGCTCCGCGCGCGGCGACGCGAGCGCAGCGAGCTCCTCGCGTGAGCGCGCGTCGTCGTCGTCGTCGGCTGGGACTGGGCTACTTTGCCCTGTGTGTGTGTGTGGGTGTTTGTATTTTGGGTAATCCTGGCGTTGGTTTTTTCCCCGGTTTTGGTGGTGCAGCACAGTGCGCGCGGAAGCTTGGTGCCGCGCAAGCTGTTGAAGCCGACGGTGGGCGGCGCGCGGAAGCACCTGGTGAGGGGTGCTGTTGTTGAGGGGACCTTTGTTGTGTTGGAGCTGTGGGGATTCAAGAGGGCTATGAAAGGATGCTGAGAGTTCCTTATGATACTAGACTTGGAATTTTGTGATTTTCTTATGAGAGCATAATGTTTGGAGAGTGCTGTGGGGTGTGCAGAGATGTTGTAATTGTGTGTAAATATTTATTTGTTTAGTGTTAAGAGATGTTGGTGAGCTGGTGGATTTTATGGGTGTTGTGAGAAGTGTGTATGTATGTTGTGAGCCTAGTGTGAGGGATTAAGTGTATTTGGGCTTTTGAGTGTGCTGAAGGTTAATTATGTGTGCTAGGGAGCTTGTAAAGAAGTGGATTATGGATTTTTGGTAGATTGTTTTATGTGAGCATATACATTTGAGTGTTCAGCTGCTGTTAGTGGATTGTGGAGTACTCAGATCCTTGTTTGCACTGTGATTGACCGTGAAGTGAGCCAAAATACGCGTGGATGTTTGTAGTGGACTCGAGGGAATTTATTGGAGCTTCCGAGGTTTTCCCGGGATTTGCGGCACGATTTTCGAGGTTTTATCAGTTCAAGGTTTCGGCACTTCACCGACTTCAGCGTTGCCTGCGGAAAGCGATCCGGGTGGGTTGGAATTTCTCCAAAATGTATGGAATGCTCCTTAATGCTATTGAATGCAAGTTGATCATGGTTATTAGGCGTTTTCGCTGTTTTTACATCTGATAGTTGCCTGAAATTTTTTGTAAAATTTATTGGAACCCCGAATTATTTTTAGTAGACTCCTGATATTATATGACACTAGGTTTCATGCTTTGGTTGCACCATAATTGCACCTGAACCGTTTTAAAAATCGAGAAACCCGTTTTAAGGAAAATCAAGGTTTTCAAAGATGGTTTTTAAATTATGAGTTGCCAAAGGTATGGCATAGGTTCAGGGTGCGGGTTTACTCGTGCCGGGGGGCCGAGTGGATTTTTAGAGCATGTGTGTTGAGCTCTAGTGTCATGTGAGATGAGCTTCCTTGTGGGGATTGGGTGATTGCTTTAGATTGTGTTTTTCCGATTTAGTCGTTGAGGTGGACCTCCGTTTTAGCTTGAGAGTTTGGGGTTCTGGCAGATCGAGTCGTGGAGGTTTTCCGACTTAGCCATGAGTTGTGCATTATCAGATTGAGTCGTTGAGGGTTCTCCGACAGATCATGTGAGGATTTGGGCTTTTCTTGTTTGAGTCGAGGAGTCTTTTCCGACTGAGTTGTACTTCTGAGCATTGAGTTGCCGATCTGTTTGATCGTGGACCATAGCCTGCATGTGTCGTTTATTGAGACAGTTGAGACTGATGTGATACTTGAGCTCGTTGGGGTCGCTCCCCTCGGGTCACGCTCCGGATGCGTAGATGTGTTGATGCCCCTGGCCGAGTTACCAGGTGGTTACTTGCCCCTGGCCGAGTTACCAGGTGGTTGATGCCCCTGGCCGAGTTACCAGGTGGTTACTTGATTGAGATAGTCGGACAGGACGCCCCACGTAAGTCCCGTCCTCATGTGGATGTGTGGCAGTGGGCAGGTGCGTTCCTAGTCGACAGGCGCAGGCTTGACTGGACCCTATGTGGCAGTCATTGGGATTGGGTGTTATGAGCGGGTGGTTACATATTATGTTCTTAGATGGGTTTTTCCTTTGAGCATTGATACTGAGGCATTTTAGCATTAGCGAGAGTATGCATAGTATGTTTATGATAGAGTTTTCTTTGAGCATTATGTTTGAGACACACTTTAGCTGTAGTTTTCTTTCAGCTTACCATTATCTATCTATCTATCTGCATACCTATCTGTTTTGCCTCCAGTAGGCTTAGTTGGCATACCGTGGATTTTGGGACGGTACCCACTGAGATCTGCCTTCTGCAGTAGATCTCACACCCGCTGCGGTGACAGGTTGAGGCAGCTGTTCCGGCTTGGTTCGCGCGGAGACAACAGATCGAGGTGAGGACGCGGCCGATTAGTTCATTACCAGCAATGAGAGTCTAAGGTAGATGTACCCGGTGTATTTTATGTTTCCACTTTTGTACTGGACATTCTGAGAGACTTGTGAGGATAGTATTTGTTTTATTCCTGTGAGACTTGTACCTTGAGGATTTGTGTACTAGTGGAGATTTTACTATTCCAGATGTTCAGTTTTATTCTATAGCTTTTGGTTTTAGTTTCAGCTCTGATACATGTTTTTAGCTATAGATCTGACTTGCAGGGTAGACGCTTCGTCTGTGCGGCAGTTCCGTACAGATGGCGGATCTGTTGGCGAGCCCGGGTTGCAGTTTCGACCCCGGGGCGTGACACTATACGTAGGTGCTCCTCATGTTCCTCATCTGTACGTGAGTAGATGAGGATATCATCAATGAAGACCACTACGAATAAATCTAAGAAGGGTTTGAACACCCTGTTCATCATATCCATGAACACCGCCGGGGCATTTGTGAGCCCGGACGGCATTACCGTGAATTCGTAGTGGCCATAGCGAGTCCGGAAGGCCGTTTTGGGAACATCCTCGCCCCTAACTCTGAGCTGGTGATAGCCGGACTGCAGATCGATCTTCGAGAACACCGTTGCTCCTTGTAACTGGTCGAACAGATCGTCGATCCGCGGCAGGGGGTATTTATTCTTGATAGTGACCTTGTTTATTTCCCGGTAGTCTATGCACAGGCGAAGGCTTCCGTCCTTCTTTCTTACGAACAGAACGGGCGCACCCCATGGCGACACGCTCGGTCTGATGAAGCCTTTATCCAAAAGGTCCTCTAGCTGTGCCTTGAGTTCCTTCAACTCGGCGAAGGCCATCCTGTACGGTGCTTTGGTGATGGGTTTAGTGCCTGGGAGCAGCTCAATAGGGAATTCGACCTCTCGTTCAGGTGGCATCCCAAGGAGTTCCGCCGGAAATACATCCGGGAATTCCCTTACGACTGAGACGTCGGATCTAACTTGGACTGCGGCCCCACGCGACCTATCGGTCTCCTGGGTCCTTAATTGCAAGGTAAGGGGTGGGACCCATTTAATCCTCACATAACCCCTAACAGATCTCACTAAGAACGATAGGGTCTCCTATACCCCGAAACTCGCCCGCGCGCGTAGGCCGGGAAGGGTTCGACTAATACCTAAGGATTTCTCCCCCAAACCGCACTAGGCACGTCAGGGAGTAGAGGAGGAAAAAGACAAGAGAGAGAGAGAGAGAGAGAGAGAGAGAGAGAGAGAGAGAGAGAGAAAGAGTCGGATGAGGGTAGTATGCTTAGGTGTAACCGGTGCTCCTAATCAGAGAGGAAACAGAAGTTACCTGCCGTCACTTGTTCTGAGACATCGCGTCTTCCACCAGGGTAGTTCGGGGAGTTCGTCCACAAAAAGACGGGCTTTGTGAGATTCATCTCTTATGACAAAGGGAACACATTTGATCAACCTCACAAATGCCCGTTGGTACCCCATAACCGTCCGCCTTCCTTGCTTGATGTGCTTCAAGCCATCTTCCATCTGCTGTTTGATGCTGTCGGAGAAAAATGCCCCAAACAATTTTTCTCAGAACGAGGACCAAGATGGAAGGGCGGTGCCCTCCGAGGGGTCCGAGCACACCGTCTTCCACCACATGCGGGCGTTTCCCCCTAGAAAGTGGACCACCAAGGGAACCCGCTCCTGCTCCTCCATCAGCAAATCTTCGAAGAGGCTTTCCATGGTGTCTACCTATTTTTCCACAACCCAAGGGTCGGTCGTCTCTCCCTCAAACACGGGTGGGTCGTACTTCTTGAAATCCGTCAAGTTCGCTCTCACCATGTCCCGTTCGGTTTGCTTGATAGGGGCTTCCCCCGCAGCGACGGCGGACACTCTGGGAGTAGGTGTTGCCACGGTCTTTCTCAAGGGGTCTCTAACAGTGGCCCCCGGCATAGGTCCCGAAGTTGCTGGTGTTTGTGCTACCGAAGGCGTCATTGGCTGAACCGACGGTACCCCGGTTACCGTGGTCGGAGGAGGGGCGACCATAGCCTCGCTGCCCGCCACCGGCGGTCCCGTCACTGGTGCGGCTGGTCCGGGCAGAGGAGCCTGGGCGACCTCCATTGGTGTAGTCGGCTGTTGCGTCAACTGACGCACTTGTTCCATAAAAGCTGCTAACTGCCCGGCCATCTCTCGTAGTTGTTGTCGGAGAAGCTGATACTCCGCCGATGTTGGCACCGTATTTTCTGCCCCTGCGTTCTCCGTTGATAACCTAATCCGGGCCATTATCCGCTAAAAACAAAGAAAACAAGTCAATCCTAGACCTAACTGGTCTAGCACCAGTGTTGGGTTATGATAAAATATGGATCTAAATAGGAGAAAAACCACCTAGAGGGGGGTGTGAATAGGTGTAAACAATAAACACTCAAAAATCGTTGCGCAATAAAACCCAATGAGGAAATGAAAATATAACACGCAAGATTTTTACGTGGAAAACTTCAAAACCGGAGTAAAAAACCACGGGACCGATAACACGGCGAAATCCACTAGAATTAACACACGTACAAAGGTGATATACCGTACTCACAGACGACTCGACCTTTTTCCATACGCTCCTAGTAGATCTTCTCCGCTCGCTCCGCAACGCTCCTCGAATCCACGATTAGCGTCCAACGCCGAATCCACGGCGTCCAACGTCGAATCCACGACGTCCAACCGAATCCACGGTCTTCACCCAGTAGCACGTCTCGAATCCACGAACGTACCTCGCTCCGAATCCACGAGAGCGGTTGCACCTTGAATCCACAAGGCCACGCGAGTCCACGCGCCGATTTTGAGAAAATCGTTGTTTTTGGGTGGTGATGATCCGCCGAATACTTAGATCAAAGATAGATCGGAAATACCATCTAAGTATTCATTAATTTGATTCTACTCAAAATCTGAATATGAAAACCTAGAATCAAATTAATATAGATGAAAAAATATAGAATTAAATCTAGTTATTTCCTTTCTTCTCTATATGTGGATTTTTCTTTTTGAGCGTATTTTAGATTACCCTAAAAAAATGAATCGTAGAGTTTATTTATAGGTTAGAAACGGTTGGAAGAGGATAAGAATCAAAAACTGACCTAATCTGGAATTTTTCAGGACGACGGTCCGGACTGTAGAATTCGCAGTCCGGACTGTCGTGGCTAAACAGACAATTTCCAGAAAAACATACGTTCGGGGTCCGGACTGAAGTACCCGGTCCGGACTGTTCATACATTTCAGCAAAAACCCATGTTCGTGGTCCGGATCAGAATTGGCTTTGTTCTGGACTGGATTTGCACATGAACAAACAACGTTCGGGGTCCGGACTGTGATCACTGATCCGGATCCTGAACATGTCCCATGTCCAGTTTTTAATTTTTTATGCAATTAAAAATTCATCCAAGTGTTTCTACACTGTAAGAAGTATTCGGATCATCAAAATTAATTAGTTAAACGTACCTGATCCTTTTGAATTCTTCTTTCTTGAGATTGAGGTATATGATCCAAACTTCTTTATCTTCAATTTTCAAGACTTAACACTTTCACGAAATACGCCAAAACAAATTCCTTAACAACCAGGACCTACAAACGCACCGAAATTAAACCCCTTTTTCCCCCGTATACTCACAATCTACTGCATCTACATCTTGGTTATCTCATGTTCAATTTGCTTGTGGCATCATACACTGTGGATGTTGGTCACCGACTACTGTGGTTAAAGTTGTTTCTCTCTGATACCATTTAATCTGTCACGCCCCGGAGGTCTAGTGATAAGCGGAAAAGCGTATATATTTTTTTCTTTATAAATAAGTATCGACCTCCCCCCCCCCCCCCCCCACCCCGGTGCGTGTCAGACCCGCCACATATACAAATTCGCTCTTCAAACGGACAGAGTCTACTTTGTATATGCACGGCGTCACATTTACAACAACAACACAACAACATTCTTTAACCACACAGTCACAGTGAACATAGAAAGAAAAGGTAATCTCATTCAATCACATCAAGAGTTAAACTACGGGTTTTGCAAACGGTGTCCACACGACACCCAGTTTTTGAAAATATTTACACATTCACACTAAAGCGGCCATATCTTTTTAAAAGGATAAGTCCAGGGGTTTACCAAGATTGTGCCCACACGGCACTTAGTTTTGAAAAGTATTTTCGAAACCATTTTGTTTGTTGTAAACTATGCCATATAAAAGTCCATAAAAGTATATCAAATCCACAGTGCTAACTAATTGACTATCCAACATCCCACATGATCCACATTCAAGCAAATTAACCTAACAGTTATACTGAAAAGAGAAATGAGATAAACCGAAACGGAAATAGCGTAACAAAGCCTCATACGGCTAAGGTCCTCTCGACGCAGCCTCACCACCGTCCCAGCTATTACACCTAGTCTGACCTGTCACAGTGTGGGAAGTCAGTGACAAATAAAGTAGATGTTTCAACAATTTACAATAACTTTAAAATAAAACAAGTACGCCGGAACCTTTCGCTTTTCCACCTCATGTGTCCACCTCACTTGATTTAATTACAGCTGGTACCTGACGGGGAGTCGACGATCTCCCCTCGTGCACAATTACTTTACTTACGTGATACTTTTAACCCCTTCACGGAGCTAGTGCGGCACTTTTAGCTGTCGTGAAGAGGTCCCCACTAGCACCTACACAAATCGTGGGGCACACGGGTCATTCAGACCACTTCTCCGGAAAAGTACACCAAAGCGGAGGCCAATCCGCCTGTGTACGTGCAGTATCCAAAAACATGATAGCCGAAACTGGCGTGTATGATCACCGCGACATTTAGTCGCCACAGTTAATAGCAGAAGATCCGGTACATATTTATGCGAAAGGTTAAATCAAGTTAAAACATCACATCTACTTTATTAGGCAGATTATTACACTTTTTATGATGACATATTGCACTTATTGCATCAGTACCCACCTGGTTGCGGGAAGATCGGAGCACTAGGATCTTTTAACACACTCTCGCTGCACACCTGAACCTAAAGAAGTCCCCAAAAACGACAGTTAATAAAACGCACTAACACTGCGGAAACGGAAATCCAAAACCAACTCCGCGACGAAAAATCCAAAACGACGCTCCTACGACACTTGACGGCGCCCCACGCGGACGCTGGCGCCCGCGGAAGCCCCGCGCGGCCCGAAACCGCGCGGTGTGCGTCCGCGGGCGGCGCCCGCGCGGCGCCCGCCTGCCCCGCGGGCGCCCCGCGCGGCGCAAGGCCGCGCGGCACGCGCCCGCGGTGGCGCCCGCGCGGCACACACCCGCCCGCGGGCACCACGCGCGGCGCAAGGCCGCGCGGTGCGTGCCCGGGGGCGGCGCCCGTGCGGCGCTGCCCGCGCGCGGGCGCCCCGCGCGGCGCAAGGCCCGCGCGGCGCGCCCGGGGGCGGCGCCCGCGCGGCGCTGCTCGCCCGCGGCCGCTCCGCGCGGCGCCCGCCCGCCCGCGGGCGCCCCACGCATTGCAAGGCCGCGCGGTGCGCTCCCGCGGGTGGCGCCCGCGCGGTGCCCGCGCGCGCGGTGCCCTGGCGGCACCGCGCGTCGTCCGCCCGCCCGCGCCGTGCCCTAGATCATGCGGCGGCGGCGGCGCGGCTTGTGGCGACGACGGGGGTGGAAACGGCGATGGAGACAACGAAAAAGACACGAAAACCCCCAATAACGCAACAAAACGAAATCTACTTACTGAAAATCCCGACGGGAAAGTCGACCGATCGCTCTTCTAATTCCGGTACGTTGTTCGGGGTGATCGGATTCCTCCGTCTTCTTCCTCTTTGTTTCTTTTTCCTCCTCCGGCTAGGGTTCCGCCTTGTTCTTCTTTTCTCCCGCATTCGTTCTCTCCGGCTAGGGTTTCTCTTTTTGCGAAAAGTCGGATTTTTCCTTTTCGTACGTACAATTAAATCCCACCTTTTAATTTCTGTCTCCGATTAATTAATTCTTTAATTAATTAATCCTACGGGATAAACCTACATTTCCTCGTAAAACGTGCAGGATATTTTACACGGATTCCGATGCACGTTAAGTCACCGCAACTCTAAAAACCCTGTTCCGGGAGATCCCTACGTCGGATTTCAGATCCGATTGCGCCGTCGATCTTCGTTTTTCGCACTCTTTCACAGAAAAATACTCATGCAACACACCGACCGACTTACAGAAACTCGATAATTTCGATCCACTAAAAGGGGTACTTTATTAGAAGGAGGGTAAAATATCACTAAAAAATCGTGTCATTACACGGCGGCGGCGGCTAGGGCATCCAGCGGCGGCGGCCTGGCAGGGCACAGCGCGCACGTGCGGCAGCACCACGCGGCGACGGCCTGGCAAGGCGCGGCGCGTGCGTGCGGCAGCACCACGCGGCGGCGGCCTGGCAGGGCGCGGCCCTGTGCGGCGTGCAGACGCAAGCAGTGCGCGGCGGAGGCGGCGGCTAGGGCATCCAGCGGCGGCGGCCTGGCAGGACGTGGCGCGCGCGTGCGGCAGCACCACGCAGCGGCGGCCTGGCAGGGCGCGGCCCTGTGCGGCGTGCCCTAACAGCGCAAGAGCGGCGCAAGTGGTGCGCCTGGCGGTGCACGGGCAGCAGCGAGCCTAGCTGCGCGCGGGCGGTATAACACCTCTGCGGCGCGCGGCCTGCGGTGGCGGCGCGCGGCCTGCGGTGGCAGCGCGCGGCGGTGGCCGTGGCTCTGCTAGAGCATCGAGCGGCGGTGGAGCCACCATCGACGATCCTTTACCAACGCCGCCGAAAACCCGAAAAACCCAACAAAAACCCCATCGAACAAAAACCAAGAACGAAACCAACCGAAACCTCAACGAATGATACCAACGAAAACCTTAACGAATAATCATTTAAGAATAAAACCAAACGAAAAACCTCGACGGGCAATCCTCCAAGAACGAAACCAAAAGAATAAAGACGTCTACTAACCTCGCTGTGACGAAGAAGACGACGCGATCCCGATTTCCGCAGACGGTGGTGCTTCTGGATCCGCTCCCTGATATTCGCGGCGTTTCCAGTCTCAGTCGTCAGCACGCACGGCGAGGAAGAAGGAAGAAGAAGCGATCTTTTCCAAAATTAGGGTTATACGGTAATTGGAATATTAATATCTTTTATTAATATTTTTATTTTTTTTTGTACGTACGAAAGTCCCAATATCCGATATTTAAAACAAAAGGAATTATTCCACCGACTTCCTCGATAAGCGTGCCGATCCTCCAAAACGTCCCGTAACCGCTAGCACGGATCTCAATGCACCAACAACACTTAACGGGTCCCGAGAAATTCCGAACTTACCAATCCGGATCCGCTAATATTGAAATCCTCAATCCGGAAGATCCGTAAGTCGGATTTCCGATCCGATCGCATCGTCGTTCTTCGTTTAACAAGCTCTATTGCGATACGGTAATCGCAACCCAAAAATTCCATAATAACCAACGCTAAGAATTTTCCATCTAAAACTAGTTTGAATCCAAAAGTCGACATTTAGGGAATAATAAAAATCAGTGTTATTACAGTGACACTTGCTCTCAATACCATTTATAGGGGGAACAACTGAGCACGAAAGAAGACAAAACTGATCAGGCAGACTGACTGGACGGGGCAAGCGACGTGACAGAGTTGAGTATATGGCACGTTACTCTAGCTATTCTCATAATAACAATCCCAAGTGTCAGCGTAACTTTCAGCGGATGTCCCATCAGCAATAGAATTCGTTGATCTCAACATGAGCCGATCTCACCCGAGAACACTAAAGTTTCGTCTCTGCATCACCACAAGGCAATCGGTTCTCCACTCAAGTTGGCTCGTCTCATCGCAACTGATTCGGCTCACCACAGGGTTTTTGACGAAAAGTTGATTTTGCATGGAATGTGGTGGGTGGGGTACGAGAGGTCGTGCGTTGTCCACGTGAAGTTGTGGGTTGCGCATGAGAGGTCGTGGTTTGTCCACGTGAGGTCATGGGTTGCACATAGAAAGTTGTGGGTTGTGCATAGAAGGTCATTGGTTGTGCACGGGTGGTCTTAGGTGGCGCACTACTAACGGATAAAAGAGCAATAATCGCAATAATCGCACCAGGCGAATACTCATTTTGTCTATAATATATATAATTATTAATTATTATAAAACTAATTAATGAATTAACATAACATTTACGAAATTCTGAATATTTTACTAATCTTATTATCCTCACGCTACCATCACTATTAATGTCATGTGCCTCTGTTAAATAGTTGGAAAAACTCACATTAATATTGTTATGCATTTTCGTATAATAATCTTACGATTAATAATGATATGTAAATATTTCTCAATATATATCATCATGCATCCATAATGTTTAAATAATTCAACGATTCCCTCAAATAATTTATCATATATTATTTAATGAGCTATATATTCATTGGATACTAAGGACAACAAATTGTGAATTTGAAATAAAATTTTTTTCCTATATAATTTAATAAACGATACATTCTCGTCTCGAAATTATTAAATATAGAATCAAAACAAATCATGATTAATTTTTTTTGACCGTCGATATATTATGAACCATTTTTATCCATAACTAGTCATCCATCCATAACTAGTCATCCATCCCAATAAACACTAAGTGACACATAATGATTAGTCATTTTAACTATGTAAAAAAAAAAAATTTTAAAATATAATAAACTATTCAATCAAAATAATATAAAAAAGAAAAGAAGTCATGAAAAAAAAATGAGGGAAAATGGACGGTGAATTGAATAGTTACGGGGAAGAAACGGGAGCACTCTTTCGACTCACAAGAACACAGGAAGGATCCCCGTTGGTTGAAGCCCCTTCAGCAATAATCAAAAAGGGTGGGGCCCATCCTCTAATTCCTTCCGGCCATTTTAGTTTTAAGCTCCATCACCTCAACAGTTTGAAGCAGCATCACAAACCCCACCCCACTACCACCCCCTTCTCCTCCCCAACCCCTGTCGCCGCCACCCCCAACCCCACCCGTCCCCTCCCCTCCAAAAAAAAAAAACCAGCAGAAAAAGGAGATAAAGAGAGCTATCAGGATGTGCGAGGGTGACGGCAATGGCAGACGGGGAGACAAGTTGAGAAAGGAGGTCCTATAGTTACGAGAAAGAGACGATGAATTATTCAATGTCAGAAAAACGGTGAACGATTCATCACCTTCAATAGACGGTGAATCATGATTCATCATCTTATCAAAAACGGTGAATGATTCACCGTCTTATATTACTTAATGAATCCTAACCTAACCTCTTAAAAACAATGACCATTAATTATTTTCAAAAAGATGGTAAACGATTCATCATTTTAGTAATGAATCATTTATCATTCTTTTAAAAAAGACTAACGATTTACTATTTTTTTTAAAAAAATAATCACCCCACGCTAAGTTTGCAAAAGAAAGATTGTTTGGCCAAATATATTTTGTGTAGGATCATTTGACTAATTATAAAATATTTAAGAATCATTTAGAAAAAAAAGTCCTACTCTTAAAGCTCTAATTTGAAGTTTAGTGACCAACGGGGAGTGCTCCCTTAGGTATCGTTTGGTTCGGGGATTAGTGAGAATTAGTAGTACCAGGTATAAGTATAAAGTACGGAACAAGGGTAAAAAAGTGTTTGGGATGGTTCTAGGGATAAGAGATTTTGTATTTGGTATGATAATAAGGAATAAGAGGAATAAAGAGGTTAAGTTGTGTAAATTACTTTTTTACCCTCAAGATTTAATATGTGATAAAAGTTGTTAAAATCTAATTAGTTCGTTTTAATTAATAAATTAAAGCTTTAAAAAAATTAAGATAAAATCAAAATCATAATCAAATTATATTTTTTAAAAATAATATTTAATTTAATATTTTTTTTCTCAAATTAAATTTAAAATTTTAAATATAAAATTTCAACATTTAAATTTTAAAATTTAAAATTATATAATATTATTTTAAATTATAAATTTTAAACATAAAATTTTTTAATTTTCAAATAATAACTTTTACTTTCTTCGTTTTAATTAATGGATTAAAGCCTTACAAAAATTAAGATAAAATTAAAATCAAAATCAAAATCAAAATTATAATCAAAATCAAAATTAAATTTCAAATTATATTTTATGAAAATAATATTTAATTTAACATTTTATTTGTTTAAATTAAAGTTAAAATTTCGAATATAAAATTTTAAAATTTAAAGTCTTACAAAAATTATGATAAAATCAAAATCAAAATAAAATTTCTAAAATTTTGAAAATAATATTTAATTTAATATCCAATTAAATTAAAAAGAGAGAGGAGAGAGAGGGATTTGTGATGATGAGAGTGTATTGGGAAGAAGAAAAAAAGAGAGAGGAAAGAGAAATTTGTGATGATGAGTGTATTGGGAAGAAGAGAGAGAGAGGGGAGAGAGAGGGATTTGTGATGATGAGAGTGTATTGAAAAAAGAGAAAGGAGGGGAGGAGGGGTAATTTGGTAAAAAACAAATTTATAAAATAATGGGTAAGAACTGTTATTCCAGCTTATTCTGTTTGTACTGGAACTACTGTATCTAATAGTTTCCCCTTTGTTCAATAGTGTTTGGGTACAAAGGGGGGGATATCCCCCTTTGTACCCAAACCAAACAAAGCCTTAGGGTGTGTTTGGTACGGGAACAAGACATGGAATAAGATATTATTCCAATCTTATTCTTCAAATGCGTTTGGTTATGGATGGAAATAGTAGTTCTCGTCTTTCTGGAATAAGCTGGTATAAGGCTCAACCTACTGTTCAGCCTTTTTCTGAAACAAAATTTATTCCCATTTGAGAATAAGCTTAATTAAAATAAATATAATTTTAATTATTATATTAACTC
This sequence comes from Tillandsia leiboldiana, assembly GCA_029204045.2. Taxonomy (NCBI): domain Eukaryota; kingdom Viridiplantae; phylum Streptophyta; class Magnoliopsida; order Poales; family Bromeliaceae; genus Tillandsia; species Tillandsia leiboldiana. The sequence goes on along the minus strand of CM055068.1, from coordinate 31,687,492 downwards.
TTTAATTAATCTAATATTTTAATTATTTTAATTATTTTATTAACTAATTATTTAAGTATTTAGATAATTAACTAATTAAATTATTAAATTATTAAATTATTTGTAGTTAATTAAATTATTTATTATTAATAATACTCATAATTGTTAATTATTTTATCAATTAATTAAGAATAAGTTTAATTAAAGTAAATATAATTTTAATTATTTATTAATTTTTTAATTAATCTAATATTTTAACTAATCTAATTATTTTATTAACTAATTATTTAAGTATTTAGATAATTAACTAATTAAATTATTAAATTATTTGTAGTTAGTTAAATTATTAATTATTAATAATACTCATTATTGTTAATTATTTTATCAATTAATTGTGAATAAGCTTAATTAAAATAAATATAATTTTAATTATTATATTAACTCTTTATTAATCTAATATTTTTACTAATCTAATTATTTTATTAACTAATTATCAAACTATTAGATAATTAACTAATTAATTTATTAAATTATTTATAATTAATTTATTAAATGATTTATTAATAATTAATAATATTTATTATTGTTAATTATTTTATTAATTAATATTCAGGATTATCTAGTAATAGTTAATTAAATAAATTAAATTATTATTTAATTAATATCTTATATTAATTATTTAGATAAAATATTATTATTTTAAAATTATAATTACTCTTATTCTCACTATTCTAATCTAAATATTCAAACGATATTTTTTTTATTCCTAGAAACGACCCAATTTTCATCTAAACGTAAAATTAGTCTTATTCGTGCTTGTTCCGAAATTTATACCTATTCCTGAAATAAGTAGTTCAAGCTTATATCTGAACCAAACGCAGCATTAAAGTTTAGTGACCTTACCCAAAATATTAGGAACAAAGACAGATATCCTAATCTTATATAGCAGAGAATCCAAAATATAAAATCAAAATGATCAGCAAATAAAAAGAGGAACAATGAAAACAACAGTAGCATGTACTTTGTTTTAACAAACTCTTGTTTACTGTTAGAGAATCATTACATTCAAGCTCTATAGACTCCCTATCATCTGGCGATGCATGCCAAACAAAGAGTGTAATTTTTACATATGAAATAAGAAAATTCAGTAGAACAATAGATGATCAAAGAAGATAACCATAAAGAAATATAATTACTGATGTATCTCATCCAAATTCGTATCTTACAACAATCCAAATCCAAATAATGAATTAGACAACTCCTAACTGATTCACAATATAACACAATTTGTAGTCGAATATATCACATACACTCTCTTCCGCAGAGGGCAATTCCAAAAGTTTGCCATGCAATTGGTTATAAACATCAAATTTACAATTTCCCATGAGACCTACTCCAGTAGATTATTTCTTTAATTTTTAGCTTTTAAAGATGCATCTTTTGTGTAATACAAAGAAAAAGTTACTATGAATTGCTTTTGACCCAAAGCTAGCCCAAGCTGAACTCGGTGCATAAAAGAGCAAGGAACAAGGCCCAGGAAGAGTAAATATTACTCACCCATATGCTGTCGGCCTTTCCTTTCCCATAAATGTAGCTGCACAAAGTTCTAATGGCCCTTTTTTATTGTAATCTGTGATTTTCACTTGTATTATGGATGCCCAAGTAATTATTGATTATAAACCGTGATCCTTTATATACAAGCTGAAGAACCTGCCACTTCTCAACAGTCAATTCCCTACAGCAGATACAGAATGTATCGATTCAGAATGACAACCGTAAAAACTAGTGAAAAAGGTTAAAACAGATTCAGCTGATCGTCTTCATACATCCATTCAAGATATCAAGATGCTCAGTAGTTCTATTTTATAAGTTTCTAACATTAAAAAAGCAAGCTTCCAAGAGAAATGGTAAAATGTAAAGAAAACAAAAACTCCAGTAAGTTTGATGTCAAAAAGTTTGTGAGAGTTGGAATAACTTGTTTCACTCCTGTTTTATAACTTAGATATTACTTCAGACTAAAAATATCATGGCAATCTCTGCAGGTGAAAAACAATATAACAACAGTTTATAGATATCAGTTGACAAATTTGAACAAACCTATAAAGGATTAAAAACAGATCCATCGTCTTGCACCAGATTCATCAGTCAGTCAAGTTTCTCTTTTCTCAAGGAATTTTATTGGCAAAGGCAGAAAAAGAAGCAATTATATGATTTACCTCTTCGAGTAGAATTACTGAAGATTGAAAAGAAGCTTCAAAGGCTTGACAAGAGAAGAACTTCTTCCACATCCTCCTTTCTTCTTTCTATATATCATCCCAAAATGACGCATAGAGTCACTAACTATGGTGAAGATCCTAAGAAGAAGAGCCAGAGGAACACCAAATATGAGAAGCCACAATATAAATGCAGCCAAGATAATATTTTACACAAGTTTTCAAGTGAGCAGCATAAAGACAATTTTTTTTTTGCAAAATAATCAGTGGGAGTTTGTCTCCACACTAAAAAATAAATTTAACCAAGCTCAGAAATCCAAAGGCATGCAGGACACCAAGAATCACAATGTCTCTCATAAGGCGAGTTTTTCAAGTTATGTGGATTTTCTATTAATGAGCAGTTAGGGCATTGAAGAGCTTCGTTACTAATAGGCCAAATTAATATAGGAACTTAAAAACATTAAAGGGTTTCTAAGAGCTTGGTAACATGAGGGAAGAGTCCTGCAGAAACAAATGTGAAACAAAAGAAAGTTACAACTAAGTGTAATAACAAAAAACCTGGAGGGTGCAACTTTACCACTTCGATTTTTTTCCCCTTCTTCCTTGGGCCTGGACGGCCCTCAAGATTTTGAGCTCTCTGCACAATGAAGTAAAAGTAGAACAAAATGCCAAAGAAAGATTTCGGAGGTACCCAAGAAAAAAATAAAAAAGCCACAGTACCATCGCTAATTTTTAATGTTGTATAGACATAGAAAAGGAAAATAATAATAGCTCAGTGACCAACCTCCTTCGTTTGCTGAGAGCTCCACAAAGCCCCTGATTGACTGGTAGCACTATGATGGCCAATCTGATCCTGTAGTACGGAAATTTTGTTCAGCAAAGATGTTGCATAATATTGGTTAAGACATGATCCCTCCAGCAGATTACCTTTTGCAGAAAGAGTCCAAATTGTGGGTGGTTCATAGGTGCAGCAGCATAATAAAACAAGTTAGACTGCCGTAATTGGTTCACAGGTGGAAAGTTCCATGGGTTCCATGAGGTAGGAGTGATTGTGCGTTGGCAAGCCAGAGGTACCACAGTATGGAAAATTGTTGGAGGGTTTGTTGAGTTTGCTTGTTCCTATTTGTTTTGACATCCCAGGGACAGAAAATAAGTATATTGTAGCCATGCTGAGAAAATTAAGAATATGACAACAGATAAAGCACATGACATTGCAAGGAAGTAAAATGCTTTAGTGCTTCTTTGGTCCTGTTTTTGGCTTTGCTTTCAGATATAGCCATCAACCATAGAGCCATCAACAATAGTATTGCAAACAGAAATGTTTGAAGCTTCTGCTGCAGTGGAAAGCTAAAATGGGATTCTGAGCTCTAGAAGCACAAGCTCCATTTCGAAGCATACGCAGTCGCTGCAAAGAAGCTATTCGGGGATTTTAAACATAGTGATTATCCTAATCAAGGACTTAAGTATCTCTCCGTGCCTTATGGCATGGGGCGATATGTATCATGTCACCAATTAGGAGGCACGGTACAAGGAGGTCTCTTTTGGCCTCCCTGTGCCATGATACTCTCTGAGCATCGAACGAGACAGAACGATACCCAAAGGGTATCATGGCATGTGCCGGTGCATGCCCACACAGGCACACAGTATTTTTAATCTTTTTTTTTTTTTACTTCGATCTTTTTTTTTTTGGTTTCTCTCATAGACCTTTATCTCTCTCTCATCTCTTTTCTTCTCTTCACTTCTACCTTTTTTTTCTCTTCTACGCTCTCTTTTCTTTCCTCTCACATCTCTTCCTCTATTTTTTTTCCATTCTATTTTTTCCTCCCCTTTTTTCTCATAATTTTTCTTTAATTTTTTCTTTCCATCTCTTATAATTTTTTTATCACTTCAATCTTAAAAGAAAACACAAAGATATAGCAAAATTGAAAATTTACTTATTAGCTAAGTCAAGAAATTTACAGCTTCAATTTTTTTCATACATTTAGAATATATTTAACTTGTAAAGTTCCTTTTGTAAAGAAATATGAAATTATATAAATTTTTATTAACAATTTACAAAAATCTAAAAAGATATTCACTTGATTTAGTCATTATATAGTCCATTTTTAATTTTTTTTGATGGATTTAGCATTTTGGGCTAGATTTAAGATATTCTTAACTTTGAAAAATTTATTATTGAATTTAGAACCATGAAAATTCTAATAAAATTGAAAACTAGATAAAAACAATTAATATTTAAATTTGCTTAATGTATATGTCATATAGTTATGTTTAGACCAGATTTTTCGCCACACAAGAAAGTGACACGCGGCATACACCATCGGCTAAAATCATCAGCCGATGGAAGAAAGGGCCAACCGAAGAAGGGCCCGCATCCTAATCTGGTTCGGTTTCAGTCGTGTAGAAGCACAGCACGCTACACCCGCCATCGGCTAAGGGTACCAGCCGACAGGAGAAGCAGCCGACGTAAGAATCTGTCGACGAAAGGAGTCACGAATCACGCAAGACCGACTTCGGCTGACAGCGTCTACTAAACCTCTTTGGCCAATCGACGGAAGAGGCGAGAATCGGAGTCAGCGTGCGGGGATTCCAACCGAGGAAGGAAAGATCTTGGAAAGAATGAAGGCGAGATTCAGGCGCGAATCACGTAACAGACCCCGAAGCGGCAAGAGGCGTCCAGCAAAGGGAAGCGCCGGAGATCACGCTTCGATACAACAATTAAGGGGTTAACCCAGAACGGCAAGCGGCGCCCAGCATTGGAAAGCGCCGAGAAATACGCCCCGGCGCAACAATCAGGGGATGAACCTAGATAGGAAGCTGCTACCATCCCATTAAGGCTAGTCGGCTCAAAAGGAAGTGGTTGAGGATTTCTCGATAACTTCTTCCAAATCACGCCGATAGTTCAAATCGGCGCCTAATAACTTGGTTCGGGATGTGTATAAATACCCGAACCATCGAAGAGATCAGGGTCCGGCAACCTCGTAAGCCCGGTACCACCCCAGCTTCTTCATTTATCTAGGAGTAGGTTAACTTAACTCTTTTTTCTTCTTTTTTACTGCTTTCCTAGGAGTAGGCTTAATTGTAATCCTTCTATCCCTTTTTTTCACTTGTATTCCCTTCTCTTATCAATATAAAGTGTAAATCGGCCATTCAGTCATGTATTTATTTCTTGCATTTAGAGTGTAAACCGGCTCAGCCGTGTCTTTATTTGCTTTTCTCGCCTATAGAGTGTAAACCGGCCAATCAGTCGTGTTTTTATTGATGTTTGTTGCGCTTCAAAGTTACAATGGGCTCATCAGCCGTACATTTATCTCTTAAACCGGTTCGACTCATCTAAGTCGAAACCAGCAATCCCTCTCTACCTTCGCGAACCCGCTTCGGCAGTCAACGGTCGTTGCGGTTGCGAGGAGTTACCAGAGGAGAACCCGGCCGAGCGAATCCCTCCTCGGCCCGATCGCTTGATTGTTGGCACGTGTCAAGAGCGTCGAATCCTCGACTGGCTGGACCGCGGCTACGTAGCTCGTAGCCGCCGGCCGTCTTCTTCGGTGAGGTTATTCCCCTCAACCGCAGGCTTAACAGAGAGAGAGAGAGAGAGAGATTTGGGATATAATTCTTGCTTCATTCATTGTCCCGCGATCACAAGCATATATGGCCACTGGCCCAACCTAAATGGAGAAGGCTCTCCTTGATTCTAGGAATTTCCAAAACAACCTACCTAAATGGAGAGGGCTCTCCTTGATTCTAGGGATTTCCAAACAACTTACCTAATCTAAGGAATTTCCAAACAACTTAACAACTTACCTAATCTAACAACTTACCTAATCTAAGTTTCTATCTTTAGCCACTAGAAGCTAACCCATGCGGCGCCTGCCCAAAGTGCTCAGCGCGCTCAGCCGGTCCGCGCCTGGCATATGTGCGTCCGCACATGACATCTCTCCCCGCCTCGAAGGCCAGCTCGTCCTCGAGCTGAAAGGAAGGGAACCGAGCATGGAGGTCGTCCAGATCCTCCCATGTAGCCGACGCAGGCGTTTGTCCTTGCCATTCAACGAGCACCTGGCGCACTCCCCGGGCCAGCCGCGCCCGAGTCACCCGGGCAGGTGCAGGCACCACAGCACCGTGCAGGAGTGGAGGCAGCAGCGGTGGAACGGCCGGCGGGTTACCGACAAACTTCTTGAGGACGCCGACATGGAACACATCATGAATGCGAGCGTCGGGAGGAAGCTGTAGCCGCACAGCCACCTCGTTGATGAGCTCCGCCACCTGGTACGGCCCGACGTATCGCGGTTTGAGCTTCCCTGTTGCCGTGCGTGGGAGGGATGCTGCTGCCCGCTGCCGAAGGCGAAGAAGAGCCCAATCGCCGACCTGGAAGGACACCGGCCTGTGGTGCTGGTCGTAGACGCGCTTCTGGACCGCCTGCGCCTGTTCAAGGCGATAGCGGATGTCGGCGAGGAAGGCAGCGCGCTCCTCCATCTCCTGGGCGACCGCTGCGACGCGGGCCTCGCCGGGCTCATAGGAGCGGATGGTCGGGGGTTCCCGGCCATAGACCACACGAAACGGAGTTTCGCGGAGCGATGATTGATAGGCGGTGTTGTAGGTGTACTCTGCCCATGGCAGCCACCTGAGCCATTGCCGGGGACGGTCGCCGGTGAAGCAGCGCAAGTACATGACGATGACCCGGTTGGCGGCCTCGGTCTGGCCGTCCGTCTGCGGGTGAAAGGCGGACGACATGTAGAGCTTCGTCCCTGTGAGCCGCATGAGCTCCTGCCAGAACGTCGAGGTGAATACTGGATCGCGGTCCGAGATGATGGACTGCGGAACGCCATGGAGGCGAACGATGTCGGCGAAGAAGGCGTGAGCGACGGACTCGGCGGTGTAGGGGTGCGCCAGGGGGATGAAATGGCAGTACTTGCTGAAGCGATCCACGACGGATAGAATGACCGTCTTGCCTTGCACCTTGGGCAGCGCCTCGATGAAGTCGATGCCGATGTCAGCCCACACAGCAGTCGGAACCGGCAATGGCTGCAGCAGACCGGCCGGCCTGAGGTGGTCGGACTTGTACTGTTGACAGGTGACGCATGCCGTCACGAAATCCTGCACCCGGCGACGCATGTTGGGAAAATGAAAATCCCGCCGGAGCCTGTGGAGGGTGCGGTGGATGCCCTCATGGCCGTCGTTGTGGACCGCGGCCAGGATCTCCTGCAGCAGCGGCGATGCCGGGGGAATGTATAGGCGGCCGGCGAAGGCGACCATGCCGTCCACCAGCGCCCACGGAGCGGTGCGGGTGGCAGCCCGGACCTCATCGTGGATGGTGACCAGGGCCGGATCAGTGGCCTGGGCGTGGCGGAGGCGCTCGATGAAGTCAAAGCGGGGTGCCGAAATAGCCATCACCTCCCCGCCGTCACTGTCGCGACGGGAGAGGGCGTCGGCGACGACGTTTGTGGCGCCCGACCGGTACTCCACCGAGAAATCGAATCCCAGGAGCTTGCCGACCCAGTGGTGCTGAGGGATCGTGGCGAGGCGCTGATCGAGGAGGTACTTCAGGCTGTAGTGGTCGGTCTTGACGATGAAGCGCCGCCCCCAGAGATACGGGCGCCAATGCCGTACCGCCTGGACGAGGCCGATGAGCTCGCGCTCGTAGGCGGCAAGCGAGCGGTGGCGAGGTGCCACAGGCCTGCTGAAGAAAGCGACCGGATGGCCCTCCTGGATCAGGACCGCGCCGAAGCCGAGCGTGGACGCGTCGCACTCGACGATGAACAGCTTGGCGAAGTCGGGCATGGCGAGTACGGGGGCGGACGTGACGGCGGCCTTGAGCGCTGTGAATGCCGCGGCCGCCGCGTCGTCCCAGGAGAAGCCCTCCTTCTTGAGTAGGGCCGTCAGTGGTGCAGCGATCGCCCCGTAGTTGTGGACGAACTTGCGGTAGTACCCGGCGAGGCCGAGGAAACCGCGCACAGTCCGGGGCGAACGTGGAGCCGGCCAATCATGGATCGCGTGCACTTTGGCCGGGTCCATGGCCACACCCGCTGCGGATATGACATGGCCGAGGTAGGCGACGGAGGAGGCACCAAACGAGCACTTGGAGCGCTTGACGAAGAGTTGGTGGCGGCGTAGTTCGTCGAGGACGGCCCGGAGGTGGCGAAGATGATCAGCCCACGTCTTGCTGTAAATTAGAATATCATCAAAAAATACCAGAACGAAGCGGCGCAGGAACGGGCGTAGCACGTCGTTCATCAAGGCCTGGAATGTCGCCGGGGCGTTGCACAGCCCGAACGCCATCACCAAGAACTCGTACAGGCCGTCGTGGGTGCGGAACGCCGTCTTGTGCACGTCCTCCGGGCGCATGCGCACCTGGTGGTACCCGGACCGGAGGTCCAGCTTGGTGAAGAACTTGGCGCCATGGAGCTCGTCGAGGAGCTCGTCGACCACCGGGATCGGGAAGGCATCCTTGACGGTGAGCGCGTTCAGCGCCCGGTAGTCGACGCAGAAGCGCCACGAGCCATCGGCCTTCTTGACGAGGAGGACGGGCGACGAGAACGGTGAGTCGCTGCGGCGGACGATCCCTTGAGCAATCATTGCGGCACACTGGCGCTCCAACTCGTCCTTGTGCGCCGCGGGGTACCGGTAAGGGCGGACGACGACCGGCTGGGCGTCGGGCTTGAGGACAATGCGGTGGTCGTGCGCACGCTTGGGGGGCAGACCGACGGGGTCCGCGAAGAGCCCCCCAAACGAGAGCAGCAGCGCCTCCAGGAGGGAACCGGCCTCTGTTGTTGCGCCCAGGGCCGGCACGGCGGGGCTGGCCATGCCGGTCCAAGAGACGGAACGCCCCTGGCGCTGGAAGGACATGCGCCGGCGGCCGAGGTCCCAAACAATGGGCCCCAACTCGCCGAGCCACCGGGTGCCGAGGACGACGTCGTACCCGGCCAGTGGCATGACGTAGAGGTCGGCCGGGAATGAATTGCCGTCGATGAGCAGGGGCGCGTCGCGGATGACGCCGGCCCAGGTGACCCGCTCGCCATTGGCGACCAAGGCTGTGAGGCGGGGGTGTTGGCGGAGGGGCAGACCGGAGCGCCGCGCCGCCTCCTCCGAGATGAAGTTGTGCGTGCTGCCGGAGTCGAGGAGGGCGACGAGGGACGCGGAGCCGAGTGCCACGGCGATCTGCATGGTGCCCGCCATGGGAACCCCAGCCACGGCCTGCAGGGAAAAACAGGGCGCCTCGGCGTCGTGCTCCGCGTCGCCCGCGGCGTCCGTGGCGTCCTCGATCTCCACGCCTTCAAGGAAGAAGATGCGCCGGCAAAATCTGTTATGGCCACGGGTATATTTTTCATTGCAATTAAAACAGAGGCCCAGACGGCGTCGTTCCGCCATTTCGTCCGGGGTGAGGCGCCTCTGATTGCCCTCGTCGCGACCCTGCTGGGCGGCCACCGGAGGAGCAGGGAGCGCCATCAGCGGCTGTGGCCCCGGAAGCGCTGGCCGTGGCGCGGGGGCGGAAAGGAGGCCACGCTGGGGCGCCCGAGGGGAAGGCTGCACCGGCCGGTCGCTCGCCATCAACTCTACTTGTCGCGCCAGGCTCATGGCGGCTGCGAGCGTCTCCGGGTTGTGGATGCGGACGGCGTGGCTGAGCGGCGGCAGGAGTCCGCCAGTGAAGAGCTGGACGCGCTGAGCCTCATCAAGGCGGCCCGCGCGAGGCAGGAGGGCCTGGAAGCGATTGGAGTACTCCTCAACGGTCCCTGTACGCCGGCACTCGGCGAGCTCGAACAGCGGAGCCGAGCGGAGGGGAGGCCCAAACCGCAAGGTCAGGAGCTCCTTGAATCGCCCCCACGACGGCGTGCCCTCGTCCTCCTGGAGTTGGATGTACCAGAGTTGCGCGACGTCCTCCAAATTGTACGAGGCCATCCACACGCGCTCCTCCGCCATGGTGCGCTGTTGGCGAAAATAGGATGCGCACTTGTTGATGAAGAGCATCGGATCGGTCTTGCCGTCGTAGCGGGGAAATTCCAATTTGTGGAATTTTGGGGGGCGATCAAGATCGCGCGGCCCCTCCGGGCGGCCGCCGGCGCCGTTGTCCGACGACGAGGCCGACCTCTCCTTCATAGCCGCCATGTCGGCCTTCATGGTTGTCATCTCCGTGGTGATGGATTTCAACATCTCTATCACATCGGCGACGGTGGGATCGCCCATGGCTGTTGGCTGCGGGGCGGCAGTGGCGGAGGGCTGCGGCGGTGGTGGAGGGCTAGGGTGGTGGGCGGCGGCTTGGGTGGAGCGGGTGAGCTCTGATACCAGGTTGTCAAGAGCGTCGAATCCTCGACTGGCTGGACCGCGGCTACGTAGCTCGTAGCCGCCGGCCGTCTTCTTCGGTGAGGTTATTCCCCTCAACCGCAGGCTTAACAGAGAGAGAGAGAGAGAGAGAGATTTGGGATATAATTCTTGCTTCATTCATTGTCCCGCGATCACAAGCATATATGGCCACTGGCCCAACCTAAATGGAGAAGGCTCTCCTTGATTCTAGGAATTTCCAAAACAACCTACCTAAATGGAGAGGGCTCTCCTTGATTCTAGGGATTTCCAAACAACTTACCTAATCTAAGGAATTTCCAAACAACTTAACAACTTACCTAATCTAACAACTTACCTAATCTAAGTTTCTATCTTTAGCCACTAGAAGCTAACCCATGCGGCGCCTGCCCAAAGTGCTCAGCGCGCTCAGCCGGTCCGCGCCTGGCATATGTGCGTCCGCACATGACAGCACGTGGCATACTTCAACACCTCTGGAGGGTCACCTAGGGGTCGATCGCGCGCAAGCCACATTTTGGCCCCAACAACCTTCTTAGCACGCCCGGTGGGACGCTCAGGTATTTTTTACCTAGTTCTACCGTCAGCATGTCACAGCTCCCAGAGCTGTATGGGGAGTCGGCACAATCGGAGCCGTACCTGTCAGAGATATATGGGCAATTAGCCCAAATAATGAGATCTCTGGAGAACAAAATCCGACCTAGGACGCCAACGCCCCAGCTACGGATGAAAGCCTCGCTCGATTCGGGCAGTTTTTAGCCCAAGAGGTGCTACGGGAAGCTCCAGCAGCCCCACCACCGCTGCTATCGACACAGTCGGTTGTGTCGGCACTGGAGGCGCTGCAGATTACGCCCCCCACAACGGCACTTATGCCGGGGGCGGGGCAGTCGCAAATGGCTCCTATCCTAGCGCAGGATAGGCCGATAAGTTCGATCATCAGCCACCAACGAAAAACCGACCAGGATGAAGCTGAGTTGCCCGTTCCGTCGGCGCATCAGTCCCACGCTAGGGGCAGGGAGACCAGGGGGCAGAATCCGGAAACGAGATCTGCCCAAAAGCAGGCAGGTCGAGCGTCCCAAGAGAGGCCCGCCAAGGTGCGAGTTCAGGTGAAGGAGGTCATCCACAACACCTCCGGGGCAGAGGCTGGGCAGGCGACGCGACCAGTATTTAGGCTCCCGCATGCTGCGCCAGTGAACACGGTCAGCCCCAAGGGGAAAAGGCTGGTACAGGGGCCCAAGTCTCCCATGGAAAGGGAGTCGCCCCGTGACAAGTGTTGGCTTTGCATCCGATGTAGGGCCGAAATGACAGGCGAAGATTGGAACGCCTTACTCGCTGAGATTCCAGAGGAGGCGAAAAAGCGGTTCACCTTTATCGACCTCGCTGCCGGCATTAACCAAGTGAATTAACCCATCTTTGAGCCCCTGTTTACAGATCTTAATTTGGACAGCTTGTAGTAACTTTGGGATATCTCTTTCTTCCCTTTATGAAATGGTGAATTTTAAGTTGGGTGATCTTCTAGACTTCGAGATGAACATTTTGACACCTTAAACTCGAAAATTGGATGAGAATTGATATACCATCTTTAATCATCTTTTCAGACCATGTTTGCTGAAAAATCTGCATGTATGTTGGAATACCTTTTGTTGTTGATTGTGAGTTAGATCCTACTTTATGGTTAAGAATGGCATTATGGTTAATTCAATGGTTGAATGCACTTTTAGAAATATGATGAATTGTTCCTCTTTTGATTTCAACTTGTAATTATACTCAAAACAAGGATGTTTAGCATGGCATTATGGTTAAGAATGGCATTATGGTTAATTCAATGGTTGAATGCACTTTTAGAAATATGACGAATTGTTCCTCTTTTGATTTCAACTTGCAATTATACTCAAAACAAGGATGTTTAGCAAGGTAGATTTTGGCTTGGAGTTCTATGTTGATGTGTTGGACAACATTGTTACCCTTTGTTGAGAGTTGAAAGAAAGAATGTGAAAGTAGCTTTTTGGGAATCTATTGATGCTTTTAAGTTAATTATGAACACTAGAATCAAGTTTGGGCTGTTGTAGTAATGTCTAATGGAGCATATATAGCAGATTTTGATTTATCTTGCTACTTATTCGAATTGCTGGATTTCTGCGTTGCTGGTAATGTTTTTGCTATAACTTTCTATCCAGCAGGAGATTTTGAGAGATTTTTGATTTGCTGGAAAGCTGAGAACTTGAGAAGTGTGCTCGCCAAAAATCAGACCAATCGGACTTCAGATCAGCGAGCAAACAGGTGGATTGTTGAGCATATCGAAATTGCGGCCTACAAGCCGGCACAACCAGAAACTTGCCATTGTGTGGTTTGGATGTTTATTAGTTATTTTTTATTAAAACATAATGGAACTCGATAATTATGTTGATAATTACTTTACTTATATGTGAGAACCATTCCTTACTTGTTGGACATCTAGTAGGCCACATCTTCTTTTATATAAGCTATACCAATCATGCATCAACTTGAGACTTATGAAAGTGAACTACATGTATATTGTATAAGAACTATTCATGCTTGCTTAGATATTAGCTAGGCCACACTCTTTTACATTTTGCTATACTATTTATGTTGGATAAAGACTTAGGAGAAAACCCTTTGTTTCTTCTCTTATGTTATTGTCGCTCGGGTTAGAGAGCAGGGATGGGATTAGTAAAGTTATGTTACTGAGTCGGGTGGGATAGCACTAGATTTCGACTCGAGAGTTATTCGATAATCGCAGATTGTAGGCGGTTGGTCGATTAGTGTTATGCATTAGTTAGGTTGGGATTGCATTGTGGAAAGAGAGAGTTTCCACCTTGAGCATAGTGTCGACTTTTGTCTGCGTGACTAAGATACTTGAGATGGATACTTATTTACTCGAGTTGGGTCGCGCCACTCGAGTGCCACTCCGGAGTAGGCGGGATACTTATTTACTCGAGTTGGGTCGTGCCACTCCGGAGTAGGCGGGATCGGGTTTGTACAGATCGGGGCCGGATTTGTGCTGACCGGACGATCTATGATCTATTGGTCGGGGCCGGGTTGGCGCTGACCGGACGACTTATGATCTGTAGTGATGTGAGTACAAGCAGCACCGGGTTTTATACAGGTCCATTTGATTGGGTTATATCTCGACAGTTTCCTTTTGGTGATGCTTACTTACATATATTCGATACGATATCTTACAGTTGACTATGTCGTTGATAGACGAGGGTAGAGATGATCTATTGGCACGCGAATAGTTTGGCAATCTCGAAAAACTACTCCAGAAATGGAGAAGGTGCTGGAATCTGTTCTTGTTTAATAGGTTGAAGGCCCTAGCCTTGCGAGATTTTCGAACCTTTCACTGTTGCCGGTAGTTTTGGCATTATACTTTGACATTGGGCATTATACATGACATACACCTATTCGACATACTCTTGACATTACACTTTAGCATTGGACATAGTAGCATAGCTCTTATTTCAGCTTATTACTTTTATACTTACTAGCATCTCCTACTTTGCCTTTTTGGTAGACTCGGTGGGTAGGTCGGAGGTTCGATGATTTACCCACTGAGAACTATTGTTTAATAGTTCTCACACCCGTTGTTGCTCCCGAGAGACTCCTTTAGCGGCCGTAGCTCGGGAAGATCGTGGAAAGGGCGTCGCAAATAGCTAGAGCTTCCCCCTGACTGCTATTAGAGGTGGACCTGTTGTACCATTATTTTCTAGTTTTATAGACTTTAGATTACTGTATATTCGGTCTGGCTGGAGCCAGCTTTATGCATTTATTCTGTTTGAGAGTTGTATTTTTAGAGTTGTATGTAGTGGTAGTGGGTGGTATTATATTGTGGAGTTGTATTTTGATTGTAGTAGCAGACTTGTTGTAGTTGGACTTGTATTTTGGTGAGATGTTGATGTTGGAGTTGTGTTGGAGGTGTACTTGTGATTTATTTTGGAGTTAGTTTATTTTAGAGTTGTTTTTGTGTTACCTTGGAGTTTTGTTGGAGTTCTCTTGTTGAATGATTTTTAGTTGTGAGTTGTTATGTCTCTTTGCAGTTGTCTATGTTTCACTTCTCGCTCTATACCACTTGTTGTGGCTATACTCAGTCTTGTATACATCAACTTGTTGCTTGAATTGTTGTATCGCTTCGTATACGTGGAAAATACTGCGTATACGGCGGATCTGTTGCCGAACTCAGATTCTGATTTACACCCGGGGCGTGACACAGTTGGCCCAGGAGCAAAGAACAACCACGGCCGGAGCCATGGCGAAGAGAGGAAATTCCCAGAAAGCATCCGAGGGAGACAAGATAACTGGCGGACGCACCGATGGAACATTGGTCCACGCCCAAAGGATCGGCCTGGAGCCAAGGTCGATCACAGCGAAGGGGCAAAAGCGCGTGAGGCGATGGCTTTTCGCGCCAAGACCCCACACTGTGGAAGCGAAAAGAAATGAAATCGCTTTACCCGAGAAAAATTCGGCACAGCTAGAGCCGAATAAAGAGGTCAACGATGGTCGGTTTAATTTTGACGGCCACGAAAGCACTAATGAGATAAAAACTAATCCCTCTTTCCTAAAGGTGAACATGGTAGGGACAGAGAAAAACGAGCCAGCATTAAAATCTGAGCCCCCTGAAAAAGGGACGCGGGCGAACAACACCCCTCGGCTCTGCGCACGATGTTAAGCCGGGATGAGAGTCGAAGAATAGGGCGAATTCTTCCTCAGCATACCCGAGGAAGCCCGAGGAAGTCAAGAAACGGCTCGCCCTCCCCAATCCGGGCAAAGACGAAATTCACCAGGATCCGACACCGGATCAATGTCTAGCCAAAGGGTCGAACAAGCAACCTCCGACGAAGGAGGACGAGAAGGACGAACAAGGCGGGGCTGTACAACGAGCTTTGTGTGAGTCGTACGGCCCGAGAAGACCGGGACTACAGACAAATGACTACAAAGGGTCTGAAGCCCCACTACAACATCAGCGCTCTTACTACAGCCCCTAGGGAAGCAGTAGCCAGGCGCCCCCCCCCCCCGCCCCCCAACCCCCCCCCCCCCCCCCCCCCCCCCCCCCCCCCATGAGCGTTCGGCCGAGAGGCCGAAGTAGACGCATGTATGAGCCACAGTCGCGCCCATATCGAAACAGGCCCTGCGAGAGGCTTGGCCTGTCGGCTGGCTATCCGCGAACGAGGCCAAACCTCCGAGTCTCACACCGCCACGACAATCGGCTAGGGGCACTGGCTACCCTCCTCGCTACTGACAAAGAGTTCCCCTGGCTTACGACGGGGAAAGTGGATGCCTTGGCAATCCGCCTAGTAAAACAGCTTCAAATTCGGTCGTGACCAAGGCCGTGGCAAAAGGCAAAAGATCCTCAGGGAACACCCGAAGGAAGTGGACCCACCGGCCGAAAGACAGATCACTCCAAATAGGCCGAACTGGTGGCACGGTTCGGCCATGACAAAGACACAAAAGTGTCGGCAGCAACGAGCCCACGCCGACACAAAGAAAGAAGTAGGGGCCCAAAGACCGCAGTTGGGCCCAGGTGAGGCACGACTTATGCAGCGAACGTCGTTACGCCCTGGACGAAATGAGTGTAAAGCCAAAACAACCACGCTACGGTTGGGGATGGAAGAGCCAGTGAGCGTCCGGCAGGAGCTGGATGCAAGACTTCGAGCTCTCGAAGCCATGACTCGGGGTGGCCGCAATAGACGACCTCCAAAGGAACGAGACGTTGAGGCCTCGTTTGAAGAAACCGAAGGAACGAGTGAAGAGAGACCCCGAACCGTCATCGATTCGGACGAGATAGACCTAATAAGGCCTTGTCGAGAGGAGTACTGAAATGGGCTCCACCTGAGCCTGAATGATGTGGGCCGGCCAGAAAGGGTCGGCCGGGATAGAGCTGTCAGCCATCCCGAGTTCAAAACCGAAAATCGATGAAAGCCATGATCGGCCAAAAGGGCCGAAGAAGGGTCATGCAGCCGAAGCTGTTCAGCCAGAACGCTTCGAGTTAAAAAGTTTCAGGGCAAGGGACACTTGAACGCCGGAAGATGACGTACGGGCCATCCCGAGCGTTCTCAAAATTTCTCGGGCAGTGAGCAGAGACCCTGCCAAGGTATGGGAAAATTGCTGAACGCAGATATCAGTGAGGCAAATCATTTTCGACAATCGCCCGAACGGCGCGTTGGCCGATTGCCGAGGGGGCATTGTTTAGACTAGATTTTTCGCCACACAAGAAAGCAACACGTGGCGTACACCATCAGCTAAAATCATCAGCCGATGGAAGAAAGGGCCAACCAAAGAAGGGCCCGCATCCTGATCTGGTTCGGTTTCAATCGCGTAGAAGCACAGCACGCTACACCCGCCATCGACTGAGGGTACCAGCCGACAGGAGAAACAGCCAGCGTAAGAATCTATCTACGAAAAGAGTCACGAATCACTCAAGACCGACTTCAGCTGACGGCGTCTACTAAACCTCTTCGGGTAATCGACGGAAGAGGCGGGAATCGGAGTCCAACTGAGGAAGGAAAGATCTTGGAAAGAATGAAGGCGAGATTCAGGCGCGAATCTCGTAACAGACCCCGAAGCGGCAAACAGCGTCCAGCAAAGGGAAGCGCTGGAAATCACGCTTCGATACAACAATTAAGGGGTTAACCCAGAACGATAAGCGGCGCCCAGTATTGAAAAGCGCAGAGAAATACCCCCCCGGCACAACAATCAGGGGATGAATCTAGATGGGAAGCTGCTACCATCCCATTGAGGCTAGTCAGCTCAAAAGGAAGTGGTTGAGGATTTTCCGATAACTTCCCCCAAATCACGCCGATAGTTCAAAATGGCGCCTAATAACTTGGTTCGGGATGTGTTTAAATACTCGAACCATCGAAGAGATCAGGGTCCGGCAACCTCGTAAGCCCGGTACCACCCCAGCTTCTTCATTTATCTAGGAGTAGGTTAACTTAACTCTTTTTTCTTTTTTTTTTACTGCTTTCCTAGGAGTAGGCTTAATTGTAATCCTTCTATCTCTTTTTCCCACTTCTATCCCCTTCTCTTATCAATATAAAGTGTAAACCGGCCATTCGGTCGTGTCTTTATTTCTTACATTTAGAGTGTAAACCGGTTCAGCCGTGTCTTTATTTGCTTTTCTCGCCTTTAGAGTGTAAACCGGTCAATCAGCGGTGTCTTTATCGGTGTTTCTTGCGCTTCAAAGTTCCAATCGGCTCATCAGCCGTATATTTATCTCTTAAACCAGTTCAACTCATCTAAGTCGAAACCAGCGATCCCTCTCTACCTCCGCGAACCCGCTTCGGCAGTCACTGATCGTTGCGATTGCGAGGAGTTACCAGAGGAGAACCCGGCCGAGCGGATCCCTTCTCTGCCCGATCGTTTGATTATTGGCACGCGGCGCACTTCGACACCTCTAGAGGGTCACCCATGGGCCGATCACGCGCAAATCACATTTTGGCCCCAACAAGTTTATTGTTAAATTTTCATAAATAAATCTCACAAGTTTTCTTATTTAAATTTAACAAAAAGTAAGTTTTTGGATGAATCTTGCAAATTTTGCATACAAATTTTTTAAAAAAAAAATTCTCCGATTTATATTTTATAATTTTAAAAATTCTAAAAAAATAAAAGATAAATCAAAAAAAAATTAAAAGTTAATCAATTTATCATAAATTTGCTTAATTTATTCATTGTATGATTTATTATTAAATTTTCATGAACAGGCTTTACAATTTTTAAAAAAATTTTACAAAAAATATTTTTCTTCAATTTTTTCATTAATATTTTTAAAAAATTTGAAAATGAAAAGGGACTATCAGCACACTTGCGGTCCTATAATAGTTAGTCTAGTCATCATACGGTCTTTTATCGAATCAATACGAATGAATCTTGAAAATTTTCATAAAAATTTCTAAAAAAAATGATTTTCTCTATCAATTATAGTTGTATTTATTTCACATATAAAGAATAGTACTACTATATTAAGCTATTACTAGTAAGTTAGTGAGCTATTATTGACATTAGATCAAGACGAATCAATACATAACCAAAAGTTATAATTATTACTTTATAATTATTACTCTAAACTTTTAAAATAACATTATAAACCTTTATTGGACCCAAGAAAGCTAAAATAAGACCGTGCCAAAATATGCTATTAGGAGGTTGTGCGTACCCGTCGGCACACAAGCGTGCCATGTGTCAGCATGCAAGCGTGCCTGTGCAGTACCGTGCCAGGCAACGGTGGGCAACCCCCGTGCCACGACACTTTAATCCTTGATCCTTATAGCACTACTCAAACAGATAATCAATGAACATCATTAGAGCACATAGCAGGGCCAAACAGACCTTTAGTGTAGGTTTCAATTTACTACTGGACAGCTTATATTGGCATTTAGCTAGAATAATTTGTATAGCTTTTGCTATTGTGGGAAGAGCAAAGAGCTCCTGGGCCCCCAAAAATGCAGCTCTAATTTGTAACTTCTTTATGTATCATTGTAAGAAGCTCTTGGGGGAATTTAATAAAGAAGATATTAGTGCTTCTTCAAATAACTTCAAATTAAACAACACAATTGCAGAAGCTTTAAGCTTCGCCAATAATACCATTGGTCAACTTTTGTAGCTTCTAATATTGCATAGGCATCTATACCTTCCAAAGTTATTGACTTTGGAGTAATTTTGTTTTTGATTTACCTTTTCTTTATTAGTGTTCAATGTCTCATCTAGCACAGGCTCTTTGCATTTCTTCTTCTTTCCTTTCTGCCTTTCTTCACCAAGAAGTTCGACCTCATTAGATTCCTCGTCCCCCACATTCTCATTCGCATTACTAGGGGGAACATGGACATCATTCTGATTTGTTACTGGCTCATCAATCATAATCTCAACCTTCTTTCCTTTGGATGAAAATTTCTCCTCAAGAAGCTTTCTTATCGCTTCGTTCATTACTTTCAATGAGAACTCATATTTATCATCAGACATTGATCCTACATCAGCAAGTGTAAGGCATTGTTTGTGTAAGTTCTCATATCGCTCAATTGGCCCATTAGCCACCACTTCATACAGAGGATAAACTGCAGCTTGCAAACCTTTGAAATCTTTCCTCCAACGGTCAATAATAAATTGAGAAGGAATTTCATCCATATCTTGAAAGTTGAGCACAGAGAGTGCATGCCTACATAATATCCCCCGAAACTGAAAAGAACAACATATGCATTGAACCTCCTGGCTATTTGCTTCAAAAATAACTTCGCAATTCTTCTGCTCCATTATTTTACTTTCTTTCACTCTAATTCGTTCTCTGACCTCGAACATATATACTGACCCATCCGCTTTGATAAGTGAAGGGTGACAATATACCAAAGCCTTCACCTCATCCTGAAACTTTGCAAATATATCTATAGTGTAAATTTCTGAAAGCTGCTCTTCCATGTAAAATTGTGTGAATAATGGTGGGACTTTATGAAAAGATTCAAAATCTGCAAGTGCTTCACTTTCATACTTAGTTTCCATAATCATCTCATATTTGTCGAGGAACTGCTTTATAGAAGTGCTAGATTCTATATGCTCTTCAAAAAATGAATCCATGTTCTCACCACGTCTAGTTACTGATATACCTGCCCAGAAAGTATCTTTCACAAATGCTGGTACCCAACGATGCCGATCATGAAACAATGATCTAAGCCACTCGTTGTAAACAAGCCCATACTTCTCGATCAATTTTCTCCATTCGATATCAAATTCATGAGGTCTTAAAGATCCAAAAACTGCTTTTTTAAAGGACCTTTTTATTTCCTTATAGTTGTTACATCCCCCCAATTTCTCCGGAACCTTCTTCATAATCTGCCACAGACAAAGACGATGACGACAACCAGGAAGAACCAGCTTAATTGCTTCTTGAAAAGCACTACCGTGATCTGTCATTATAGCAAGAGGATGTTTTCCTGACATACATGAAAGCCATGCTCGAAGCAACCAGACAAAAGTGGTTACAGATTCATCAGAGAGCAGCCCACAACCCATAAGCACTTGCTGCCCATGATGGTTAACACCAATGAATGTAGCCAAAGGCACGCTGAACTTACTCCTTAAGTAAGATGTATCCAATAAGATAATATCACCAAAATAACGGTATGCTGATCTCGACCTGCCATCAGCCCAGAACACATTTTTTATATGGCATTCACAATCCATGTCCGTGAGATAGAAAAAATTTGAATTGCTGGTCTGCATTCGGCGGAAAAAGAAATTCAACGCTTCCAAATCCTCTTTCATAAGGTTCAACCAATGTGCTTCTTCGGTAGAATTCATCCAATCCCTTTCATCGCCAGCTACTAAAGCTTGCATATTCTCGTGATCTTTTCTTGCACGCTTCTTTACTCTGGCCCCTAACATATTCTCATCCCGAAAGAAGTGCATTCTTAACGGGTTTAATTCATGGTTGTGATCAAGAACTACTTCTTTCAAGTGGTACAACCCATCAAAGTGGGATAATACTACTTTGAGAACAGCTGGGCAGTTGGTATATAAAGTCGGTCTGGGTGCAAGAGCATCAAGCCTTCTCTTATCCCTCTTGCGGCCTTTCCAACACATGATCTGGATGTAGGAACGTTTGTGACTCGATGCTTTGATCTTTGTAGCAAACCCGAGGTGCTGGGCGTATCGGTTATAGAATTCACAGACCTCTTCAAAGGTTTTAAACACCATTCCTCTTCTGGGAGCAATAACATCCGTGTTGCCAGGTTCTTCCCTTTCCTGCAATAAAATTTTTAAGTTCACAAATTGCGCAGACTGCTGGAGTTAAAAGGACAAAATACATGGCTGCAGCAATGAAACGTTAATAAATACATCAAAAATTGTATATAATTATATTTTTTTACAGAAGCATACCCAATTAAGAAATTGATTTAAACCAACAAGCTGTACACGCTACCAAAGATAGTACAAAAGATGGCTCATGTTTTTAGGTTTCAAGAATGCTAATCACTACTTGTCAACATCTGAGAGCCTTATAAATATCAACTAACAATCATTACAAACATTAGCTCATCTTCAAGATGCTACAGCACGAGCAGAATTGGAGTAACAGTTAAGTGCTTCTCTCATGCAAACAACTCAAATATGTGACTTTTCTCTAAGTTAACTACAATTCAAACATTTTTTCCAACAAAAACAAGGTCATCGGTATCTCAATATGACCTAAACTCCAAGGCTCTCTTTAGATACATGAATATCTTGTTTCAGTACATCTCTTTTATTACTTAAGAAACTTGTAGTATTTGATAGATGAGAAGTCCGATCAAATGTCTAGAAAAACATATCATACTCAACCTTCAAGCCATTTTCTCAAAATTAGATAAATCACCTCCCTTGTAAAATACATTATCCCACCAAATCATGACTTGCGAGAGTTTTAAGAAGCTAAAATCAAATTCTTAGGTTGAAATCATAAAATAAAATTCTTATTGGCCCTATTCGGATGTTCATGCCTCTTGCATTGCATATCTCTTTGAATTACTCAAAAAGCTTGTAATATTTGGTAGATGAGAGTGGGATCAAATGTCTAGAATGACATTCCGTATTCGGATCTCAATTAATTTTCTCATAATAAGATAAATTAGCTTGTAGCTGAAATAAGTTATCCTACAAAATTACGAATGCCAAGACTTTTTCAGTAGCGAAACTCAAACTCCTAACATCCAATCAAAAGAAAATATTCATACTGAACAAGATATTGAATAACTTGTTAGGTTAGTATGGTGAAGAACTTAATGGCATTCACCTGTTCTTCAATTGTTTTCATATGTAAGAATTATTTGAAATCCCCGAAACCCTAAAAGGAGTGTGGGGGAGTGGAAGGTAAAGAGAGATAAGAGGGTGTGAAGGTTACCGGGGGGTCGGGGATGGGGGTGGCCTTCCTCCGGCTCTGTTTTTTCTTCGGCTTGTGTTGGGATTGGGATTGGGATTGGGATTGGGACTGGGATTGGGCGGGGCGTCGACCCATCGCGGGGCGAACGGGGAAGGGGCTGGGCGAAGGGGAATAGGAGCGATGGGCCGTTGAGTCTCGTTGCGACAAATATGTGAACCCCCTCCCAGCTGGTGGGGCCACAAGATGGGCCCACGCTAAGTGACACGTTGGACTCGCGCTCTCCGTCACTCCACGAATAAAAGATAAAAGAAAAATGCTACACCGCCACCTCGACGTGATTAATAAAAATAAAAGTGCCTGTTGATAAAATCGGATCTCACTAGTTGATATATTATAGTTCTATTTTTAAAAAAATAAGTTAAAAAAAAAAAATTAAATGCTACTTATTTAATTTTGAATCTGATCTGAGTTTGAATAATTAAATTATTAATATACCAATCGAATCTATTTAAACGGGTATGGATGTGACTACCCGTATACTATTTATTTGAGATCGGGTATGGATCAGGTGAGAATCATATCTAAATTGAGTACGGATATTCATATACATATGTTTTTTATAGACTTTATTTTATAAATAAATTATAAACTTCCCACTATAAAAAAAACTCACGTTCTAATGAGTTGTGTGGGTTATGAAATCTAAAAATCTAAATAGAAAAAAAATCACCCAAAGGTGGTGAATATGTATAAACAATAAAACTCAAAAAAAATTACGTAAAATAACCCAATGCGGAAAATAAATAAAATACGCAAGATTTTACGTGAAAAACTCTGTCACATGAGTAAAAAACTACGGGACCAATCACACGAAAAAATCTACTAAGATTAAAAACGTACAAGGTGATATAACGCGACATTACAACTCAATCTTTTTCATACGCTCCGAGTAGACCTTTTCCGCAGTCCTCAATGCGCCTCGATCACACGATTTGCGTTCAACGCCGAATCCACAACGTCCAACCGAATCCAAGGTCTTCACCACTTTTGGCACGAGTCGATCACACGAACGTGCCTTGCTCCGAATCCACGAAGTCGATAATCACCTTAAATATCAAGGCCACGCGAATCTATGCGCTGATATTGTCACGCCCCGAGACCGTCAATTTGTACAGTTCGGGCACGCCAACAGACCCGCCAATCTGGTATGACCTCTCACTACCCGAAAGGAACGGTAACATCCAAAACAATACATCAAGTGTATGCGGAAGCTCAATATCAGAGTACTAAAATCACTACTAATTTAAAACTTTTATTCAATAAACAATAAGTTTAGAACTGTAAATGAAAGCAGGATATGAGTGAACTATAAATAACTTTATTACTTTTCCATCTCTTAACTTGCAACTGAACAATATTACAATTCTTTTACATCATTTCCTCACCATACATAGTTCACTCAAAATATAAAAAGGTACATCTGCTAGACCCTCTAGGCCTCTATGCTGCTGGGCCCTTGCCCCTGTCGTCTGTCTCGACCGCTGTATCCGGATCTGGAAAAATAGTCACCCGAGGGTGTGAGAACTACAACAAAGTTTCCAGTGGGTTTAACCACTGAGAAAGAATGTTCTACACCGCTTGGTTCCAATGGAAGCAATAATAGTAAAATGCTAGAAAAACTATAAATCTTGATTTAACATCCTGAAATGCATATAAAAATGTCACTACACTATCTGTGTATAATCATCGACCCAATACTACTATGTCCAGCCATACCAGGCTACTATCCATAAACTCGGCCACTATGCCACTGTAAAAGAGGGTCAAGCCAACCCGGCCACCTTGGCCACTCTACCATCTCTTTATTCTTTCACATTCTGGTGCTTTAGTTAAAGTTAAACCCTCGGAAATTCTTGTCCAACGAGCCCTAGCCCGATAGTCATGCTACCACAAGACAAGATTTCTAAGGTTGCCGATAACACTCGCAAGTGTTACCCCGTCCTACGGGAGAAACGTGCCAGACGGGTCACTACCTGGGAGAGGGACACTGCCCATAACTCCAACAAGGGCTACGTTTCACCCCCGAAGGTACGTCCGTTTTATCTTTTTCTTTTCTTTTCTTTTCTTTTACTTTTACTTTAGCACTTAGCCTCTTTGCTCTTAAACACTTGATTTTCTTTCTTATTCGAGCTTATAGCTCACATTGCCACTGGCAAACCGTCTCTCTTTCTTTTAAGCCTTTTAGCTTTTTTACTTTCACTTTTACACTTGTCTTTATTCAATCGGCCCTCTGAAGGAGTACCACATCCGATTCCCCTTAGAAGGGTCTCACATTCAGAGGCACCATTTGCATTCTCTTTTGTTTTTTAGCCACTTTTAGCTTTTTTTTAAAACTTTATCTCTTTCATTAACTTATCTCTTATCCTAGGTCTCGCTACAAGGATAACTAGAGTCTCATGGACTCATAATCATTTCT
Organism: Tillandsia leiboldiana; assembly: GCA_029204045.2. NCBI lineage: Eukaryota > Viridiplantae > Streptophyta > Magnoliopsida > Poales > Bromeliaceae > Tillandsia > Tillandsia leiboldiana. The sequence continues at coordinate 31,662,675 of CM055068.1, read as the reverse complement.
CTTTCATTCATTTAACTCAAATTGAAGTTAAAGTGGTTGTCCATTTGCCCAGACACCCTATGACCCATTCTAGGGTTATATGTGTTTAACTCTTTAACCTTGTGATCACATATACTTGTCCTTAGAGGTTGACTCTAAGATAGATACTCTACTATCTGCTTAACTCTTTAACTTTGTGGCCACATACTCTTTTCCTTATTCCACGTTGAACCTGGAGTTACATTAACTCTATTTTCCTGTTCCACTTTTAACTTAGAGTTACATTGACTCTAATTCATTGCTTGAGAGTAAAACTCCACTAGTTCATCTTAGATTTTCTTTACCTAAGTTCTATATCATGCTTAACCTAGAGTTCATTGACTCTATGTTAAATACTCTGTTCTCAACCTTAGGTTATCCTCTAAGACAATGTCACTCGTTCATCTAGGTTTAACTCCTAGGACATCATGCCACTCGTTAAACCCTTGATCTAGGTTTTCACCTAATTTTACTACCAAATATGCTCTTATATCACATAATTTAGGTAAATAAAAAATTTGCACTTTTCATTGTGTTCATCTACACATGCAAGTTTATTCCCTATTTTGGATAAATCATAAATTTAGCACTTTTCATCTGTGTTCCTCTACACATACAAATTTATCCCCTATTTTGGGTAAATCATAATTTAGCACTTTTCATCTGTGTTCATCTACACATGCAAATTTATCTCCTATTTTGGGTAAATCGTAAATTTAGCACTTTTCATCTATGTTCCTCTACACATGTAAATTTATCCCCTATTTTGACAATTAGAAAAATCCACTTTTCTCTTTGTCTATTTACACATGCCAAATTATCATCAATTTTTGACGATTAGAAAAATTCACTTTTCTCTATGTCCATTTACACATGCAAATTTATCATCTGTCTTTGACAATTAGAAAAATCCACTCTTCTCTATGTCCATTTACACATGCCAATTTATCATCTATTTTGGGTGGATCATAAAATATCACTATTCGTCAGTGTTCATCTACACATACAGATTTATCCCCTATTTTGGATAATTCATAAAATAGCACTATTCATCGGTGTTCATTTAGACATGCTCATATATCCCCTATTCTGATAAATAAAAAATGACACCTTCCTCTAAGTTCATTTTAACATACAAATATACCACCAAATTCTACACTAGCATGCTCACTATAATGCTTCTAAAATCAATACAGAGGAAAAATGGGAGAGGTCACCCATTTTCGGTAGAATCCCCTACCTTGCGTTGCCCCCAATTGCTTGTAGACACTTGCAATTGGTATCCCCGTGATTTTCTCGCAAGGTTGCACGCAAAACGGTGCACGTCGTCCATGTCTGCACACAAAATGATGCACATCTTCCCTTGAGGTTGCATGTAAAATGGTGCACGCCTTTCGAGTCTGCATGCAAAATGATGCACATTGTCAAAGTCTGCACGCAAAACGATGCACGTTATCCAAACCTGCACGCAAAACGATGCACGTACCTCGGGTTTACACGCAAAACGACGCACATCTTTTTTCAAGGTTGCACGCAAAATGGTGCACGTTCTTCGAGCTTGCATGCAAAATGATGCATGTCTTCCTTCGAGGTTACACGTAAAACGGTGCACATTCATTGAGGTTGCACGCAAAACGGTGCGCGCCAAAACGCCCGGCGATACTTCGCGCAGTAAAACGACACAGTCAACGGCATCCCTAGCATGCACAACGGCATGGGGTCAAATCCAAAACCCAAAGGCGTAAATCTCAAAACTGCGCCGAAAACACCGCAAAATAACATACGGGACCTACATCGACACCGTCGCGCCGTCCAACGCGTGCACACGCGTTCATCCGGCTTCTTGGAACACCTTGCGCGCTCACGGGGTCACCGGTGCGCTCGCGGCACCCAAACCCCCCCCCCCCCCCCCCCCCCCCTCCCCCACGAAATCCTCCTCTCCCTCCCCTGGACGCTCGGTTTGGAGAAAAGGGGGAAAAGAGAAGAAATAAGGGGATTCCGGGCTTTTATAGCAAAAAAATCCCACATTCGGGCGCCACATTCGGGCGCCCGAAACTAATTCGGGCTGCTACAGTGGATAGCTAAACGTCCACGTCATCCCTGCTCGGCCAATCGGGGAGCGACAAGCGTCCCCGTACCCGCGCACTGCGCTAACGGCAACACGTGGCGGCCAATGGGCAGGCGCCACCTGGCACCCACCTCGCTCCCATATGCGTCAACGGGCCAGCGATGCGTCGCGTCGTGCGTCGCATTGCCAGGCCCGGCCAATGGGGGCCCGCCACATGGCGGCTCCCCCATTTTCCCAGCTGACCCGCGCCAGCCCCTGGCGCGAGTCCCCACGCGCTGACGCGCCAGCACGCCCCAGCGCAGGCCCGCGCCCCCGTGCGAGCATGCTGCGGCCTGGCCGCAGCCAGTGGGGAGCCGCCACGTGGCGCCCCCACCTGCCCCGCACCGCGCGCCTTCCCCGCGCACGCCTCGCGCTGCGCGCCCCTGCGCGCCTCGCGCCAAGCCTCGGGATCCGCGCATCCTCTTGGGATGCGCACCGCCTCGGGATTCGTGCCCGCAGCATCGGGATCCGTGTCAACTACCTCGGGATCTATGCCAACTCGGGTTGCGCGCCGCCTCGGGATCCGCACCCGAATGCTACAGTGTCACGCTCCGAGTCCGCCAATTTGTACGGTTCGGGCACGCCAACAGACCCGCCAATCGGGTAAGACCTTTTTCTACCCGAAAGGAACGTTAACATCCATAATAACACAACAAGTGTATGCGGAAGCTCAATATCATAGTACTAAAAATCACTACAAATTTAAAACTTTCATTCAGTAACAAACAGTTAATGCGGAAATGAAAGCATACAAGAGTGAACCCTGCATTAATTTATTACACTTTACATCTCTGAACTTGCAAATAAAATTATTACAATTCTTTTATATAAATTCCTCACCATACAAGGTTCACTCAAGAAATATATAAATGGGATACCTCTGCTAGACCCTCTAGGTCTCTATGCTGCTGGGCCCTTGCCCCTGTCGTATGCCTCGCCGTCTGCATCTGAACCGTCGCGACCGCTGCATCCATACCTGAACCTATGGGGAGGTCACCCAAGGGGTGTGAGAACTACGACAGAGTTCCCAGTGGGTTCAACCATCGAGAAAAAGTGTCCTACACCACATGGTCCAATGGAAGCAATAATAATAGTGCTAGGAAACTAAAATCCTCGATATCAAAATGCGGCTATGCAAAATAATATATCACTATCTGTATATACTCATCGACCCAGCACTACTCTGTCTAGCCACACTAGGCTGCTAAACACCAACTCTGCCACTATGCCGCTGTATACAGGGTCAGACTAACCCGGCCATCTTGGCCACTCAATTTTTCTCTTTATTCTTTAAATTCTGGTGCTTTAGTTCAAGTTAACCCTCAGAAATTCTTATCCGACGGGCCCCAGCCCGGTAGTTCTGCTACCATAAGATAAGATTTCTAAGGTTGCCGATAACACCCGCAAGTGTTACCCCGTCCTACGGAAGAAACGTCCCGAACGGGTCTCTACCCGGGAGAGGGGCACTGCCTGCAACTCCAACATGGGCCGCGTTTCTCATCGTAGGTCCGCCCGTTTTATCTTTAATTTTCTTTCTTTTCTTTTATTTTTCTTTCTCTTTTTACTTTAGTTCTTAGCCTCTTTGCCTTTGAACACTTGCTTTTCTTTCTTATTCGAGCTTATAGCTCCCTTTTTGCCACTGGCAAATCTCTTTCTCTTTCCTTTGAGCATTTAGCTCTTTGCTTTCACTTTAAGCCTTTCGAAAGTACCTCGTCTGACGGGTCACTGCCCAGGGAGTCCTGCTCCACTTGACGAGTCTCAAATTCGAAGGCGCCATTTACATTCTCTTTATACTTTTTAGCCACTTTTAGCTTGCTTTTAAACTTTGCCTTTTTACAACAATTTATCTCTTATCCTAGGTCTCGCCATAAGGATAACTAGGAGTCACTTGGACTCTTACCAATTCTCTTCCTGTTCTCTTTGTCTTAAGCAATTTGCTTGTCTTGCTTATTAATCACTTTTAGCTCTATCTTGAGCGATTTGCTTGTCTTGCTTACTAAGCCACTCTTAGCTTTCTCTTAAGCTCTATTTCTTTTATCCTAAGTTCTTTACTCTAGAATAATTTGGGTGCCTCTAGCACCAATTCAGGTTGGAACATCTTGTTCTCAATTCACAGCCCTTTGTTCCTGTTACGGTATTTTGGTGTTGGCATATTTCGTGAGTCATGTCAGTGAGTTGAGTCGGAGTCTTAAAGGGATCAAATTGTCAATCAGCAATCAAAGACTTAGAGAAGATTCAACAAGAGCTCAAGTTGACACTCAGTGTCTTGAGTCTTGAAGATTGAAGTTGAAGAATTGTGGATCAGTTACATCAATCTCAAGAAGAAAGTATTCAAGAGGATCAGGTATGTTTAACTAAATAATTGTGGTGATCCGAATACTTTCTTATAGTGTAGAAACACTTGGATGAACTTTTAATTGCATAATAATCAAAAACTGGTGTTCGGACTTGTTCAGGATCCGGATCAGAGCCAACGATCCGGATCCCGAAGGTTGTTGCTTCATACAAGACTTCGATCCGGATCCTTGCAATTTCCGATCCGGATCCCGAATGTTAAGTTTTCTGATTTGTATGAACGATCCGGATCGGGCAATGCGATCCGGATCCCGAACCCTTGGTTTTTCTGGAATCGTCTATCTCGTTACGACGATCCGGATCGCAGTAAATCCGATCCGGATCGCCGTCCTGAAAATTTCCAGATAAGGTAAGTTTTTGATTCTTATCTCTTTCCAAAGGTTTCTAAACTATAAATAGACACTTAGGGTTTCTCAAAAACGTGGGTGCTACGGCCGATCTTTTTATAAAACATTTGAGAGCAACCCTAGAGGCTAGGTTTTCATTGTTCTTCTTAATAGCCTCTCTTAGGTCAATTCGACGGTTCTTCCAAGATCTATCTTTTGTCGAATTGATCTAATCTTTGCTTAGAGATTTCTTCTACGGTTCCTCAATGAGAATCTAAGCAAAGGATCACCATCGAAGTCAATATTCTTATCGACTGAGTTTGCGTCGTGGATTCGACGTGGCATCGTGGATTCGGTGTGCTAAAGGCGTTTCGTGGATTCGAAGCGTGCGTTCGTGGATTCGAACGTGAGCAGTGGACGAGCAAAACGGTGGAGCGCGAGGTCCAAGAAATTGAAGGAGGGGTTAAATCCGTGGAGACGGTAATCACCTTGTTATTCTTCTTTTCTTAGGGATTGTTATTGCGCGGATATCCAACCGGTCAGCGCAAGGTCCGAAGAAGCTGAAGGAGGGGTTGAGTCCGTGGAGTCGGTAATCACCTTGTTATTCTTCTATTCTTAGTGGATTGTTATTGCGTGTTGGTCCCGTGGTTTTTCTCCTGGATTGGAGTTTCCACGTAAATCTCGGTGTGCTGTTTTTATTTTCCGCATTGGTTTTTATTTTGCACTGAGATTGAGTTTTTAAGTATTACACCTATTCACCCCCCCTCTAGTTGTTTGATAGTACCTATTTAGATCCTTGTGGATCAATAATAACTCTACAATTGGTATCAGAGCGGGTTTTAGGTTTATCTATCTTGATGGGTGAAAGTGGTAATATTTATAGACCTCCTCTTTTTGATGGGACTAATTATGCTTATTGGAAAGTGCGGATGAGAGCTTTTCTCATCGCAATTGATGAGCGAGTATGGCAATCCGTGGAATGCGGTTGGGTGCATCCTGTTGAGGAAGTAGGAAATTCTACTACCCCAAAACCTCGCTCTAGATGGTCCAAAGAGGAATTTGAAAGATCTTCTTACAATGGGAAAGGTATGAACGCTTTATTTAATTCTCTTTCCTCGACTGAGTTCACAAGAATTTCCGCGTGTGAAACCGCGAAGGAAATTTGGGATATTCTCAAAATTACACATGAGGGTACTAATCTTGTAAAAATTCAAAAGCTCCAGATGCTTACAAGTCAATTTGACTCTATTCATATGGAAGAGCATGAATTGTTTACAGATTATTACACTAGACTTCAAGATGTAATAAATACATGTGCTAATTTAGGAGAAAAGATCCCGGAGTCGAAAATTGTAAGAAAGATACTTCGGACTCTTCCGGAACGGTTTAGGGCAAAGGTTACCGCCATTGAAACCGTTAGTCATCCGGATGAGATGAGTGTAGAGGAATTAGTAGGTGCTTTGCAAACTTATGAAATGACTTTTCCTACTAATCAAGTTTCTTCCAAGTCTTCTTCTAAGCTTACAGGTATTGCATTCAAATCAACAAAGGAAGAAGATAGCGAATCAAGTTCCGACGATGAAATCTCTTTTGCCGATTTTGAAGAACAATTGGCGCGGATCGTAAAGAAATTTCGTCGGAAATTTTGGAAGAATCGAACCGATGGATCTTCATCCACGAAACCATCTAAAGGATCATCGGGTTCTAAATCCTCTTACCTCAAAGGCGTTGCAAAACCTTCTAAAGAAAAAGAAAAATATGATTTCGAAGGGGAAATCCAATGCTATCGATGCAAAGGCTACGGCCATTTTTCAACGGATTGTCCTTCTCCGAAATCATATAAAAAGAAGGCTTTGCAAGCGAGAACTTGGGACGATTCTACTTCTAATGAATCGACCTCAAGTAAAGAGGAAAAGATCGTTGCTTCTCATGCCTCTCATTTTCCCTCTTCTAATAATTGTTTATCATCTTTAGTCACTGACTCTACTCCTTTGATTTTGTATGAAACATCGACAACCGGCGGAGAGTCATCAAGTGAGGGGGAGTCGGACGAGGAAGAACTCGTTGAGGCATATCAACAACTTCTTGCGGAATCTAAGAAGATGGCCAAACATATCAAGAAGTTGAGAAAGCAACGACTTGAAAATCAAGACGAGAATCATGCTTTAAAGATCAAACTTCATGATCTCGAGGAGGAACGAGAGTTTTTATTGGATAATAATAAAATCCTCCAAGAAAAGATAAATCAATCGGAAACGGTCGTTAATTCCCATATTAACAAGATTGATTTTCTTGAAAAGCAGTTTGAGGAAATTCATGTCACCAATCAAGCATTGACCAAGCAAGTTCATCAACTTAAATCCGACATACAAAGGCTTTCAACCGGTTCCAAGAAACTAGATTGTATGTCCGGATTAGGTCAAACAAGCAAGGTTGGTTTGGGATTTAAAAAGAACCAAACTGTGAAGGCTTCAAGTTCCACAACTAAATTGAAAGGAAGAACTTGTCACCTATGTGGACTTGAAGGACATTTGGTGAAGGATTGCCCGAAAAAGAGAAAGAAAAATTCTTCGGCAACTTCATCTACGGAGCGAACTCAACGGAATCAAAAGACACATCAAGTCAAAGGAGTTCACTCAACCCACCAAAGGTCCGAGCCACATCATCAATCATACAAGTGGATCACTGCGAGGCAAAGACCTAAGGTGGATCAACAGTCAAAGCGGACAACCCCCGGCCACAACGAATCAAGACAACCCAAAATCCAGCGATTTTGGATTCGGAAAGGTGATATCTTTCCTTGTCTTAAGTTCTAAATAGCTTATGACTGTATGTAATGCTTTGATTGGTTTTCCCTTCATATCTTTCTTAATCTTTGCATTACATGTTTTTCAATGCTCTTCGTTTTTATACTTTGTTTTTGAACAAAAGGGTTTTTAATGAACAAGTGCATTGAATAAAAAGGGCTTTCACTTTCAATCACTCCAATTTAATTTTATATGGATTATCAACTTTACTCCATAATCATAATCTTGAAGATACTTCATTATAGGAGTTTTTGATATTATAAGCATCAAATTTTAGAAATCATGTGTGATCTTTAGATGCTTAATCTATCTCGGTTGTGTGAATTCTTTGTGATAAACATGAGACAACCGATTGACTAAAATTTGGGATTTAATTCTTTCACGTAAGAGATTGCCTTCTTACAAGGGTATATAATTGAATTATGAAAGATGTGGAAAGAGTTACATCCGAAAGGAGTGTGAAAACTACCACCACATGCTGGAAAGAGCTGCCACCCCGGTCGTCCGGTTTGTGTGTGAAGCTACCACATGTTATGGATGCTTGATAGTATTTTATGAGAAAATCTTTAGTTGAAGCATTTGGAGATTTATATGCAAAACTCTTATATTTTGAACAATCTCCTGGTTGGTATAAGGTGGAATAGTTGAAAGATGCTCAAAGAGCCACCCTTAGGTATTTTAGTGCTTATCTCAAATTTGAAAGGGTAAAAATTCAGAATTGATGTCATTTGGAAATCTCCGTAAGTCATCTTTGTAAATCCGTTACATCTTGATAGAGTTTGGATCTCAAGATTATTTTTGATGACTTGTGTTTGATGAATATAACATGAAAAACGGTTTATAATGTTTTACCTTTATTTTTCATGAGTTTGGAGTAAATCTTTTTAATTTCGTGAAATTAATTGGATTGAATGGCATCTATGTGAATTCATTGTTGTTCAAAGCACTTAAATGGATTTCTTGATGGAATACAAATCGGTATTTGAAAAGATTCCAAAATCTGGATTTGTTTCAAGAAATTATTTGTTTTTTGCTTTCTGGTACAGGTACGCAATCTGCATTTCTGTTATATACCGGAACTGAGCTTTTATCTCTCTTTCTCTATGAACTAATGCTGTTAGTGATTTCCTTTTGTCTAGTATGTTCACTGTTTGACAATTTGTGACAAAAAGGGGGAGAAGAGAAATAGGGGGAGACAGAGATGAGATCATCGAGATAGGGGGAGAACGGAAAATGATGATCGTATCACAAAGGGGAAGAACATGGAGAACATGTTAGAGATGCTCAAGATAGGGGGAGACAAAGAAAAAACAAAAGAACCAAATGGAAGACGGATCAAATGTAGGATTCTAATTTCTAACGACTAACGTTTGATTTTGTTTGGAGTTTTGGTTTTGCAGGAATTACATCACTTTAAGACTCCAAGTCCTAAGTCATAGAGTATGTTCTAGGACTGTTTGGTTCAAATGTAATTTTGTATTTATTGGATCTTTCACGCAAAGAAAATCAATGTTTTGGTGATGACATTGAGTTTCGATTTTTTGGTTTAAGATGAGTGTTTTGAGCTTTTATGTATTTTTGGGTTTTGTCACGAAATTGCCAAAGGGGGAGATTGTTACGGCATTTTGGTGTTGGCATATTTCGTGAGTCATGTCAGTGAGTTGAGTCGGAGTCTTAAAGGGATCAAATTGTCAATCAGCAATCAAAGACTTAGAGAAGATTCAACAAGAGCTCAAGTTGACATCAGTGTCTTGAGTCTTGAAGATTGAAGTTGAAGAATTGTGGATCAGTTACATCAATCTCAAGAAGAAAGTATTCAAGAGGATCAGGTATGTTTAACTAAATAATTGTGGTGATCCGAATACTTTCTTATAGTGTAGAAACACTTGGATGAACTTTTAATTGCATAATAATCAAAAACTGGTGTTCGGACTTGTTCAGGATCCGGATCAGAGCCAACGATCCGGATCCCGAAGGTTGTTGCTTCATACAAGACTTCGATCCGGATCCTTGCAATTTCCGATCCGGATCCCGAATGTTAAGTTTTCTGATTTGTATGAACGATCCGGATCGGGCAATGCGATCCGGATCCCGAACCCTTGGTTTTTCTGGAATCGTCTATCTCGTTACGACGATCCGGATCGCAGTAAATCCGATCCCGATCGCCGTCCTGAAAATTTCCAGATAAGGTAAGTTTTTGATTCTTATCTCTTTCCAAAGGTTTCTAAACTATAAATAGACACTTAGGGTTTCTCAAAAACGTGGGTGCTACGGCCGATCTTTTTATAAAACATTTGAGAGCAACCCTAAAGGCTAGGTTTTCATTGTTCTTCTTAATAGCCTCTCTTAGGTCAATTCGACGGTTCTTCCAAGATCTATCTTTTGTCGAATTGATCTAATCTTTGCTTAGAGATTTCTTCTACGGTTCCTCAATGAGAATCTAAGCAAAGGATCACCATCGAAGTCAATATTCTTATCGACTGAGTTTGCGTCGTGGATTCGACGTGGCATCGTGGATTCGGTGTGCTAAAGGCGTTTCGTGGATTCGAAGCGTGCGTTCGTGGATTCGAACGTGAGCAGTGGACGAGCAAAACGGTGGAGCGCGAGGTCCAAGAAATTGAAGGAGGGGTTAAATCCGTGGAGACGGTAATCACCTTGTTATTCTTCTTTTCTTAGGGATTGTTATTGCGCGGATATCCAACCGGTCAGCGCAAGGTCCGAAGAAGCTGAAGGAGGGGTTGAGTCCGTGGAGTCGGTAATCACCTTGTTATTCTTCTATTCTTAGTGGATTGTTATTGCGTGTTGGTCCCGTGGTTTTTCTCCTGGATTGGAGTTTCCACGTAAATCTCGGTGTGCTGTTTTTATTTTCCGCATTGGTTTTTATTTTGCACTGAGATTGAGTTTTTAAGTATTACACCTATTCACCCCCCCTCTAGTTGTTTGATAGTACCTATTTAGATCCTTGTGGATCCATAATAACTCTACAGTTCCAATTACCCTTAAGGTTGCACTATGTCACAAGGACACTAGACGCTTTCAATTTTATCAACTTAGAGTTCACTAACCCCATTTCCATTTTCTTTTCCTTTCATATCTCCACACTTGATCCTTTTCCACTTTCCTTTATTTAACTCTGCTTGAAGTTAAACTAGTTTATCCATTTACCCAGACGCCCTATGACTTTCTGGGGTTATGTTCATTTAATTCTTAACTGTGAGATCTAATCCCCTTTTTCCTGATTCCTCACTGAACCCTAGAGTTATACTAACTCTATTTTTCCTGTTCCATTCTGAACTTAGAGTTACACTGACTCTAACTTCCTGTCTGTGAGTTTAAACTCCTCTAGTTCACCTTAGGTTCCCTTTACCTAAGTTCCATGTCACACTCATTCTAGAGTTCCCTGACTCTATGTTGATCAATAGTTCACCTTAGGTTTCCTTTACCTAAGTTCCATGTTATACCCATCCTAGAGTTCCTTGACTCTATATTGATCACTCTATCCAGTGTCCTTAGGTTATCTCCTAAGACAATGCCACTCGTCCATCCTAGGATATCTCCTAAGTTGATGTCACTCGTCAAACCCCTATACTAGGTTTTCTCCTAGTCTTACTGTGACGCCCCACTTCCCAGGGGGTCACCCATCCTAGAACTACTCTAGCTCTAGCACGCTTAACTCTCATAACCTCTTGGATCTTGCTACCATCCAAAATGCTATAGCCGGGTTAGAGATTTAGTCCTATTATATCATTTATATAGAGGACTAATCCAAATTCCGGGGGTGTCACATTCTTCCCCCCTTTAAGCCCTGACGTCCACGTGAGGCTCAAGCACACTCACAAGCACCAGGCGATGTGAGACTCGTCTCGCTAGCCTTAGCCGACCTTGTGAGGAGCTGCACTCCACTCACAACGGTCATTAGCCAGGGAGCCTCGCTCTACCCGCTATATAACCCTGGCTCAGCCGAGACTTATCTCACATTTCCGGCTGGTGAATGGCTCTGATACCAACTGTGACGCCCCACTTCCCAGGGGGTCACCCATCCTAGAACTACTCTAGCTCTAGCACGCTTAACTCTCATAACCTCTTGGATCTTGCTACCATCCAAAATGCTATAGCCGGGTTAGAGATTTAGTCCTATTATATCATTTATATAGAGGACTAATCCAAATTCCGAGGGTGTCACACTTACTACCAACAAATCCTGTTCCCTTATGTCACGTGATTCCTAGGGTTATACCCTAACATGATCACAATCATAAATAGCTAATCTTTTTCATTTCATTCATCAAATAGTAATTACTTCTATGCATGCATATTCATCATATATCTTTGGCAACCAACAGTTGCACTTTTCCTCTGTGTTCATTTACACATGCACATCTATTTCTCTATCTCTGGCAACCAACAGTTGCACTTTTTCATCTGAATCCATCTACACAGACAATCTTAATCATAATTACCTAACGCCTCTAACAGGCTACTATCATGCTTCGAAATCGAAAAGCAAAGGAGCAAGGGGAGAGGTCACCCAATTTCGGCAAATCCCCCACCTTGTGGTGTCCCCAATTGCTTGTAGACACTTGCAATTGGTCTCCGCGCGATTCCACTTGTCTCCTCGAGCTTGCACGCAAAACGGCGCACATCCCTCGAGTCCGCACGCAAAACGGTGCACATCCTCCATACCTGCGCGCAAAATGGTGCACGATATTAAAAACCCGCATGCAAAACGGTGCGCGCCATTTTTAATCTGTACGCGAAATGGTGCGCGACAACACAACCTGCACAAAAAACGGTGCACGTACCTCGGGTTTGCACGCAAAACGGAGCATGCTCCTCTTAAGGTTGCACGCAAAACGGTGCACGTATTTTCTAACCCTGCACGAGAAACGATGCACAATATTAGGGTCGGCACGCAAAACGGTGCGCGACAACACGAACTACACGCGAAACGGTGCACGTACCTCGAATCTTCACGCAAAACGGTGCACGTCTGATTGTAGGGTTGCACACAAAATGGTGCATATTCTTTTTCTAGCCCTGCACGAAAACGATGCAACACATTAAAATCTACACGTAAAACGATGCGCATTGGTCCAACCCGCACGCAAAACGGAGAACGTACCCCGCATTTGTTACGGAATTTGTGTTGGCGTTGTTTCGTGAAAGTTTCAAGTCCTGAAGATTGAAGGTGAAGAAAAGTTGATTCATTTAACTCAATCTCAAGAAAGAAGAATTCAGAAGGATCAGGTATGTTTAACTAAAGAATTTGTGTGATCCGAATACTTCTTGTAGTGTAGAAACACTTGGAAGAATCTTTCATTGCATAAAAATCAAAAACTGGACTTGGGACATGTTCAGGATCCGGATCAGGTTGTTCGATCCGGATCCCGAAGGTGGTTCGTTCATACATCGTCGCAATCCGGATCGTAGTCTCTTGATCCGGATCCCGAACGTTGAGTTTACCATCTACCTTGAACGATCCGGATCTTGCTTCGCAATCCGGATCCCGAACGTTGATGTTTGGTAAACTGTATGAACGATCCGGATCGTAGTCACATGATCCGGATCCCGAACCTTCGTTTTTCTGGAATTGGCTGATTTGTTATGATGATCCGGATCCTAGTTATCACGATCCGGATCGCCGTCCGTAAAATTCCAGAAATGGTTGGTTTTTGATTCTTATCTCCTTCCTAGGGTTTCTAACCTATAAATAGACCCTATGTCTTTCTTTCTAGGGTCAATCCACATAGCCGTCATTTTCATGTATCATCATATACGGCTATAGATCCACATATAGAGAAGAAAGGAAATCATTAGAGAATACTCTATGTTTCTTCATCTATATTGATTAGTTTGATTCTAGGTTTTCATACTCACATCCTGAGTTGAATCAAACTAATGAATACTTAGATGGTATTTCCGATCTATCTTTGATCTAAGTATTCGGCGGATCATCACCACCCAAAAACAACGATTTACCCCTAAAATCGGCGCGTGGATTCGCGTGTCCTTGTGGATTCAAGGTTCAATCGCTCTCGTGGATTCGGAGCGAGGCACGTTCGTGGATTCGAACGGTGCTATTGGGTGAAGACCGTGGATTCGGTCGGACGTCGTGGATTCGACGTTGGACGCCGTGGATTCGGCGTTGGGCGCAGATCGTGGATTCGAGAAGCGTCTGGAGCGAGCGGAGAAGATCCTCTAGGAGCGTATGGAAAAGGTTGAGTCGTAAGTGTGTACGGTAAATCACCTTGTACGTGTTTTAATTCTAGTGGATTTCTGCCGTGTTATCGGTCCCGTGGTTTTTTACTCCGGTGATGGAGTTTTCCACGTAAAAATCTTGCGTGTTATTTTATTTTCCGCATTGGGTTTTATCGCAACGATTTTTGGAGTGTTTATACGTTTACACCTATTCACCCCCCTCTAGGTGTTTCTTCCCCTATTTAGATCCGTATTATATACGACCCAACAAGTGGTATCAGAGCGGGAATAGGGTTGTGAACAATGGTTGAAGGTGGAAACATCAATCGACCCCCTTTCTTTGATGGAACAAATTATGCGTACTGGAAAGTACGGATGAAAGCCTTTTTATCTTCCATCGACGAAAGGGTGTGGCATTCAATTGAATCAGGATGGACTAATCCAACTGAACTTATCTCTGATGTTCACACCTTAAAACCTAGGTCGAAATGGACCAAGGAAGAGTTTGAGTTATCTTCTTACAATGGCAAGGGAATTAATGCTATTTTTAATGCCTTATCTCAAACTGAATTCTCTCGCGTCTCGGCATGTGAGACTGCGAAAGAAATCTGGGATGTTCTCCAGGTTACACATGAGGGAACTAACCTCGTGAAGATTCAGAAACTGCAAATGCTTACGAGCAAGTTTGACTCTATCTTAATGGCAGAAAATGAATCTTTCACGGACTACTATACACGATTGCAAGACATTGTAAACTCATGTGCTAATCTGGGAGAGAAGATTCCAGAATTTAAGATTGTAAGAAAAATCTTAAGAACTCTTCCTGAACGATTTCGCCCAAAGGTTACTGCCATTGAAACTATTAAACACCCGGACGAAATACGTGTAGAAGAATTAGTTGGTTCATTACAAACTTATGAAATGACTTTTAATACTAACAATTCTTCTGGAAAAGCATCCACTTCTAAGTCTTCAGGTTATGCGTTGAAAACAACTAAGGAAGAAGACGCGGATACATCCTCCTCGGACAATGACGAGAACCTTTCTATGGAGGAATTTGAGAAGCAGCTCGCTCTCTTGACAAGGAATTTTCGCCGCAACTTTCGAAGGGGTAATTCAAGCAAATCTCCATCCTTCGGAAAGTGGAACAAAGGCAAGGGTACTCCAAGTCACAAGTCAAGAAAGCAGGAGAACTTCTCAAAGGATAAGAAAAGTTCAGAAGGACAACTGCAATGCTTCAAATGTCGAGGCTACGACCACATTGCAACGGAGTGTCCTAACAAGTATCCGGCAAAGAAGAAGGCGATGCAAGTCGTCACTTGGGATGACAACTCAACGTCAAATGAGTCGTCTTCAAGTGATGAAGAAAAGAGCTCCACGGCATTCCACGCGTCCACATCTTCACCATTCATGTGCTTTATGGCAACTACGTCTGAATCATTGTCCAACTCCACTGTTGAAAAGAATGCAATGGACAATGAATCGGATGATTCGGAAGGTGAAGAGTTTGCTCTAGCCTATCACAGATCTTTACAGGATTTAAAGAAACCGGCTAAGCAAAACAAGGGGTTGAGAGGGAGATTGCAGGATCTCGAAGAAGAAGTAAAAAGGGTAACTTCTCTCTCGACCGATCTTGAAGTGGAAAGGGATAGTTTGATAAAAGCAAATGTTTCCCTTCAAGAGTCCAATGAGCAGCTCAAGAAGAACTATATAGATATGGTGAACAAAGCAAACTACTTCTTGAAGCTCTATGGCGAGGGCCGACAGGAAAGACGGGAAATGACAGAGACCATTCTCCAACTCAAGGATGACTTACAGCAATTCTCCTTAGGAAGGAGTAAGTTGGATAAACTCCTTGGTCTTGGTCAAACAAATCGGTTCGGCCTCGGGTACACTCAAACTGGAAACAGTCCAAGTTCGAGTGGGACAGTCTTTGTGCCTCAGTCGGTATCTCCTCCTCCGACATCGGAATTCAAGACAAACAACGACAACAAACCTACCTCATCCTCTTCGGAATCGTCAAGCTCAAAGGTATGTTTTCGTTGTAATTTTGCAGGGCACATCGAAAGAAATTGCGAGATTGGAGCTCAAAGAACAAATCAACCACATCTTGCAATTGCTACCAATAAGCTCACTTCCCGGAATTCAAGGAAGGATTTTACAAAAGGAAAGAACATTGGTAGCACCTCAAACAAGACGATGACAAAAGAAAAAGATCAATCATACAAGACGTCGTCTTCAAGGAGAATCTCTCAACCTTTACCAACATACTCCAAAACTCAAAAGGTTTGGGTATGCAAAGGTGAAACCCCTCCTTGTCCTTAATCGTTCTACGATTAAATCTTGTATAGTTTGTGTAGACTATTTTTCTTTTCTTCTTTTTCTTTTGGCCGACCCGTCAACCATCTTTGGGAGGTAAATGGTACATCTTTTTATTGGTTGATGATTTCTCTCGGTTTTCATGGGTAGCATTTTTGAGAGAGAAAGCTGATACGTTTGACTCTTTTCATGAGATTTGCCATCGTATTATGATTGAAAAGAATGAAAAGATCATTCGTGTTAGAAGTGATAGGGGTGGAGAATTCATAAATTCAAAATTCATTGACTTTTGTACTTCAAATGGCATTAAACATGAATTCTCGGCACCCTATACACCTCAGCAGAATGGTGTTGTTGAGCGCAAAAACAGGGTTGTTCAAGAGATGGCGCGTGTGATGCTTCATAGCCGGAAATTACCGCTACATTTTTGGGCTGAAGCTGTGAACACCGCTGTCTATGTCATTAACAGAGTGTATTTGCGCCCAGGAACCTTGAATACACCATATGAGCTGTGGTTTAGTAGAAAACCGGATATCAAGTACTTTCGTATCTTCGGGAGTCGATGTTACATCTTACGTGACCGTGAAAATCTTGGAAAGTTCGACTCTCGAAGTAATGAAGGGATCTTTTTGGGTTATTCTACGAATAGCAGAGCATATCGAGTATTTAACATTGAATCTAAGACGATCGTAGAATCTATAAATGTTAAAGTAGATGAAGCTTCTCATTTTGAATCTGAAAAATCTACCCTCGATATCTCTCTAGATGATGATTCTCCTGCTAGTGCATCTTCTCATAATAATACTTCCAATATTAATGATGCATCTAATGGTTCTTCTAGTTTATCTGATGTGCAGGAATCATCTCGTGTACCTCCGAGTACTCCGTTTCAACAAACGCTACGAATCTCCAAGGATCATCCGGAATCGAACATCATTGGAGATCCACAAGAAGGAGTTAGAACTCGAAGGCAGTTGGTTTGCGGATTTGCTTGCTACGTATCTTTAATCGAACCAAAGACAATAGATGAAGCTCTTCAGGATGACTACTGGATTAAAGCAATGCAGGAAGAGCTCCATCAATTTGAGCGAAACAAAGTCTGGGAATTAACGAAGCCTCCAAAGCAACATAATGTGATAGGTACCAAATGGATCTTCAAGAACAAGAAAGATGAAGATGGTACTATCATCAGGAACAAGGCACGACTAGTTGCTCAAGGCTACTCTCAAGTAGAAGATATAGACTTTGACGAAACTTTCGCCCCTGTAGCTAGACTCGAGTCCATTCGTATATTGTTTGCTATTGCTTGTCATTTTAAAATCAAATTATTTCAAATGGACGTCAAGAGCGCATTTCTAAATGGGTTTTTAAATGAGGAAGTTTATGTAGCTCAACCGAAAGGTTTTGTAGATCATAAACAACCTAACCATGTTTTTCGTTTGAAAAAGGCTCTTTACGGTCTGAAACAAGCACCGCGAGCATGGTACGAAAGGTTAACAAAGCACCTTTTGGAGAAGGGCTATACTCGAGGGGGAGCTGACAGGACTCTCTTTGTGAAGCATTATCAAAATAATTTCATTGTAGCACAAATCTATGTCGATGACATTGTATTTGGTGCAACAAAAGATAATGATGCTTCTAAATTCGCGGAGACCATGGAAAGCGAATTTGAGATGTCCATGATGGGCGAATTGTCTTATTTTCTTGGATTGCAAATTAAACAAAATGATGAAGGTATTCACTTGAGTCAATCCAAGTATGCACTGGAGTTGGTCAAAAAGTTTGATCTAGAAAATTGTAAAGATTTTCCAACTCCAATGGGAACTAGCCACAAGGGACTTGGAAGTGAATCACATAGTGAGAATGTAGACGAGAAACTGTATAGAAGTATGATTGGAAGTCTACTTTACCTCACGGCTAGTCGCCCGGATATATCCTTTAGTGTTGGGATTTGCGCGAGATATCAATCAGCACCAAAGGAGGTTCACCTGAAAGCGGTGAAACGGATCATCCGGTACATCAAAGGATCAATTAATTTCGGAATTTGGTATCCTATGGGAACAAGTCTGGACATTGTTGGATACTCAGATGCCGATTGGGCAGGATCAGTGGATGATCGGAAAAGCACGAGTGGTGCATGCTTCTATCTTGGCCATTGCCTTGTTGCATGGCACAGTAAAAAGCAGAATTGCATAGCACTCTCGACTGCCGAAGCGGAATACATTTCAGCTGGAAGTTGCTCAACTCAACTCATTTGGATGAAAAGCGTATTGAGTGACTTCCGCATTTCAGCATCTTCGGTAACAATTCTTTGTGACAACACAAGTGCAATTAACATTTCTAAAAACCCTGTGTTGCACTCTAGAACAAAACATATTGAACTTAGATATCATTTTCTTAGAGAGCTAGTTGAATCAAATACTCTTCAACTTTCATATGTTTCAACTGAAGATCAATTAGCTGACTTTCTAACAAAACCTTTGGATTAAAAACGTTTTATTCATTTACGAAAAGCAATTGGGATGCTTTCCTTGAAATAATCTTCTTTTTGAAATCTTTGCTTAGGATAGGTTTTGTATTTGTTTTTGTTTTGTTCATTATCTATGTTTGTACATAGGACATTAATTGAGCATAGATCATAATTGACTTTAATTGCATCTGTTCACACATTTAGAAATTTATTATGCTTTTGCCATCATAATATTTCATTGTTGCAATGATCGTTTATGTTAATTAAATCATCTTCTAAAGTGATCAAAGTCAATTTCTCTCTCAATGATCTCTTGGTATAGTCATTATCTTATTTGACTGTTTAGTCGAGTATGAAATCGAGATCAATTTTTGGTTGAATACTTTATATCTTAAATAATTGATAGCCAATTGAGGGGGAGTCATAGATAATGTAAAATGCTCAAAAGATGTGGAAAGAGTTACATCCCAATGAGGAGTGTGAAAACTACCACCACATGGAGGAAAGAGCTACCACCTCGGTCGTCCGAGTACTGTGTGCAGCTACCACATGTATACCAAGCATGGTTGTTCAAATTTTTGATTAAGTATAATGCATATTGAAATACTTGACTCTGTCAAATTTCAAGGTTGGTATAAGGTGGGATTTTAAAGAAAGATGCTCAAAGAGCCACTCTCTTCAACAGATTGTCTAGAAATATTATCTACCATATTTGGGATTTCAAACATCTATTGATCTTTGTATTTCATTTTCTTTACTGAATTGATGATTTGATAAAGGCATTACTCATAAGATCAAGTTAGATGTGATTGAAGGTGTTCAACTTTAAGGGATTTAATTTTTGTAAATTTTCGTTTCATTTTTGGATATTATTGATAGATTTGGCATAATCTAATTCTTGTTGTATGAAACGATGATTTTTGTTTAAAGTTGATACACATTTGTGCTTACAATCTTTTTCTGGATTTTCCTGAATTTCTCTGAAATTTTCTAAAGAAAAAGTTGGGGACGATCCGGATCGGGGTAGATGATCCGGATCCCGAACGCAGAAATTCTTCTGCGGGCTGACGATCCGGATTGCATCTGCCGATCCGGATCCCGAACGCAGTTTTCTCACTGCGGGTAGCCGATCCGGATCGCAGTTATGAACTGATCCGGATCGCGGCTAGGTTTTATAAAGAACAAAAGGGTTTTTTGATTTCTTGTACTCCAATCTTTTGTTCAGAAGTTTCCAGAGCCTCTCTCTCTAGATTTCATCCTTCCTGGAAGCTTTCAAACTCAGGTTCTTCAATTCCAAGTAAGTTTTATTGATCAAAATCTCGGTTTTTCACCGTTTTTCTCTTTTCCTCCTCAAACGCACGAATTTCTTGGATCAACTTTGTTTGTGGATGGTTTTTGATCAAATTTCTTTTGAAATAAGAACTCTGGGTAGATTAGTTTTGATTATATGCTAGGTTTTCTCCTGATTAACGGATTTTTAGGCTTCGATTTCTAAAATTTCGGTTTTAGGGCATATAATAAGGATTTTCGAAATTCATGCAATTGATCTATCTTTAAAAGTCCTTTTGCAAAACTACTTTGATTCTTAGTCTCTCTACATGATAATGATTCTTTGGATACAATTTTTTTTTTTTTTCAATTTTTGAAAACTAAGAATTTTTGTGTTCTTGAGTTGGTCTACTCAGGATTCCTTTTCTCAAGAAACCATTAGCAATGGTGATCACTTGGATTGTTTTTCTACTTGCGGCTATGGTTCATACGAGAGACACCGTCAAGCCCAAGAGGGCTAAGAAGGCTAAGAAAGCGAAGAAGGCTAAAGATGATTCCGATACAGAATCTGAAACGGAATCAATTGATTGGGATGAACTGCAAGTTGAAGCAACGACTGTTCCGACTGCTTCAAAGGGAAAAGCACCCGCAGAAACATCGAAGGCTCCGCCTACTGCTGCTGAAAAAGGGAAAGCTCCAATGGAAGAAACTTCTGGGAAGACAAGGAGAAAAAGTGTTGCTCGCAAGAGAGGAAGTGCTCGAGGAATCACCATTGAGCAACCAGCTGCTGACCAAGCACCTGCACAAGACTTTGTCAGCTCGGCTAGAATAAAGGATTTTGAAAACAGAGAATGCATTGGAGAAAGGCATGTTGATGTAAAAGCCTTAACGCAACGTTCTCAGACGTTCGGGACTTTGTTTGACCAGAGAGGTCTTGCTCCCATTTGCAATTTCCCGGAGACCACTGGGTATTGTCTTCACTCAGTGAGGATGTTTTATCAGAATGCCTGCTATCTAGTCGATCAGGAAAGCGGGCGTCGGGATTTTCAAACATTAGTCAAGAATGTCAGAATCAAAGTAACGCCTCAGCTAATTGGTGAAGTACTAGGGATGGACGCCCGAGCCGATGGTACTCATTACCTGAAGAATCAAGTCTTTAACACCTTCTCCTGGAGAGTGGTAGTTGATGGAATCTGTGTTCCAAATACTCGGTCGACAGGAAACTCCGTGTTCTCGAAAGAACTACGACCAGAGTACCGAATCTTAAATCTCATTGTTTGTTACAATATTATTCCAAACATGAACACAAAGGTTCTTCGGTGGGAAAGAATGATATTTCTTTATCTACTTGGAAACCCCGCAGCAGCAATGGGAGCTAACTTAAACATTCCCTACATCATCTGGTCAAGGATGGCACGATATGTGGAGCAAGCTCATCCGTCAGAGAGACTACCTTTTCCAATGATCATCATGCGCATTCTTCGCAAATTTAAAGCTGACACAAATGCGAGTTCCTATCTGCACAGTCTAGGAACAATCAATGACACGACAATTGTAAAGTCTCTTTCGACGAAGCCAGATGAACCTTTCATACCTCTTCACCGGCAACGAGAACAACGACAACAAGAAACAACCTCTGCACCAGCAGCAGCTCCTCCAGTTCAACCAGCACCTCCGGCACAAGAAGCACCACAATCAACTTCTGATGATGATGCTTCTGTTACCTCAATCTATAAAGAACAGCAAAGGCTCTCCAACGAGCAAGAACGTATATCAAATGAACTGATTGAGGTAAAGGAAGAAATAAAGAAAGTAAATAAAAATCAATCAGCAATGAACAAGCGAATAAAGAAGATTTTCCAAATCCTCGGCTGTATCAGTTCAGACGAGTCTGAATGATCCGTATCCTTCTAATTTCTGTTTATTATGCACATGTTTAAATCCTACTGTTGTGCAGGTTTTTAAGTTTTAATTTGAGTTTTTAGTTCTCGAACTTAAACTGTTAACCATTCTCTCCACTTCTGTAATTTTTGGCTTTGTTTTGTGACAAAAAGGGGGAGAGAGTTGTTGAGAACTTTGAACAATGATGAACAATGATGATGATACAATGATGAACAATGATGATGATGTGAATGAACATCAAGATTGTGAAAATCTTGATGATGAAGATTTTGTATACATCAAGGTAAGTATGATCAACTTGAGGTTTTTCAGCTGTATGAATGCATGCCTCGACTAATTATTTGCTAACTATTTGGGCATGTAATATAACTAACAAGTTGATGTTCACTAACAAGTTTGTGACATTTGGTTTTTGATTGCCTAGAAGATATGTTGGTTCTTAACCTTGATCAAATTACATATCTTTATATATATAAGATGTTCACAAACATGTTCATGACATTTGGTTTTTGATTGCAAAAAGGATATGTTGGTGTTTTAACTATGATCTGTTTACATATCTGAATGTATAAATGTCATGGTAAGTATAAATGAGTATAAACTTCATCTCTGTTTGTGGTTTTTGAATGATATAAAATTCTTGAGGTATCTAACGATTTCTTTTGTCAAGAATGATTTCTTTTTGCAGAGAGTACAGATGTCTAAGTCTAGAGTCTGTTTTAGGAGTTTAACTCATGTATTGTTTTTTGGATCTCCATTGTAAATTTTTGTTGTATGGTGATAGCAACAAAAATATCTTTTTGAATTTTCTTTAGTGGATCTATGTTTTGTCACGAAACCGCCAAAGGGGGAGATTGTTACGGAATTTGTGTTGGCGTAGTTTCGTGAAAGTTTCAAGTCCTGAAGATTGAAGGTGAAGAAAAGTTGATTCATTTAACTCAATCTCAAGAAAGAAGAATTCAGAAGGATCAGGTATGTTTAACTAAAGAATTTGTGTGATCCGAATACTTCTTGTAGTGTAGAAACACTTGGAAGAATCTTTCATTGCATAAAAATCAAAAACTGGACTTGGGACATGTTCAGGATCCGGATCAGGTTGTTCGATCCGGATCCCGAAGGTGGTTCGTTCATACATCGTCGCAATCCGGATCGTAGTCTCTTGATCCGGATCCCGAACGTTGAGTTTACCATCTACCTTGAACGATCCGGATCTTGCTTCGCAATCCGGATCCCGAACGTTGATGTTTGGTAAACTGTATGAACGATCCGGATCGTAGTCACATGATCCGGATCCCGAACCTTCGTTTTTCTGGAATTGGCTGATTTGTTATGATGATCCGGATCCTAGTTATCACGATCCGGATCGCCGTCCGTAAAATTCCAGAAATGGTTGGTTTTTGATTCTTATCTCCTTCCTAGGGTTTCTAACCTATAAATAGACCCTATGTCTTTCTTTCTAGGGTCAATCCACATAGCCGTCATTTTCATGTATCATCATATACGGCTATAGATCCACATATAGAGAAGAAAGGAAATCATTAGAGAATACTCTATGTTTCTTCATCTATATTGATTAGTTTGATTCTAGGTTTTCATACTCACATCCTGAGTTGAATCAAACTAATGAATACTTAGATGGTATTTCCGATCTATCTTTGATCTAAGTATTCGGCGGATCATCACCACCCAAAAACAACGATTTACCCCTAAAATCGGCGCGTGGATTCGCGTGTCCTTGTGGATTCAAGGTTCAATCGCTCTCGTGGATTCGGAGCGAGGCACGTTCGTGGATTCGAACGGTGCTATTGGGTGAAGACCGTGGATTCGGTCGGACGTCGTGGATTCGACGTTGGACGCCGTGGATTCGGCGTTGGGCGCAGATCGTGGATTCGAGAAGCGTCTGGAGCGAGCGGAGAAGATCCTCTAGGAGCGTATGGAAAAGGTTGAGTCGTAAGTGTGTACGGTAAATCACCTTGTACGTGTTTTAATTCTAGTGGATTTCTGCCGTGTTATCGGTCCCGTGGTTTTTTACTCCGGTGATGGAGTTTTCCACGTAAAAATCTTGCGTGTTATTTTATTTTCCGCATTGGGTTTTATCGCAACGATTTTTGGAGTGTTTATACGTTTACACCTATTCACCCCCCTCTAGGTGTTTCTTCCCCTATTTAGATCCGTATTATATACGACCCAACAGCATTGGCACGCAAAACGGTGCATATTCTACTATAGGGTTGCACACAAAACGGTGCACATTTTTTCAGCCCTGCACGAAAAACGAGACGCAACGTTAGAGTCTGCATGCAAAACGGTGCCCGTTCGTCCAACCTGCACGCAAAACGGAGCACATACCTCGTATTGGCACACAAAACGGTGCATGTTCCTTCCTCAACGTTGCACGTAAAAACAGTGCACGTTTTCTGAGTTCGCGTCCAAAACTGCGCACATTCGCCGAATCCGCACGCAAAACGATGCACATCTCCCACGAGTTTGCACGCAAAACGAGGCGCATCCAAAACGCCCGTGACACTCTCACAGCAAAATGGCACAGAAAAGTTGGGTCCCTAACACGCACGTGGGCATGGGGTCAAATCCAAAATCCAAAAGGAAACTTCAAAACTGTGCCAAAAATACCACAAAAATGACACACGGGGCCTACCTTGACAACGCCGTGACGTCCATCGCGCCCATTAGCCTCTTTGGAGCCCCTTGCCCGCTCCACGGAGTCCACGGCGCGCTCGTGCGCCCTCGAAAACCCCGCCTCGAAGTCGCCCGCTCCCCTCCTGGTACGCTCAGGTGAAGCCAAAAGGGAGAAAAGGAGGAAAATGGGGCCATTCGGGCCTATATAGGCCGAATCCGAACTTTCGGCCGCAAAATTTCGGGCGCCCGAAAACTTTCGGGCGGCTACAGTAACCGCCCAGCCGCGGTCCACGGGTCCACGCCATGCCAGCTAGGCGCCACGTCAGCGTTGCTCGGCCAATGGTGAGGCGACACGTGTCCCTGGACCCGTGCACCGCTGTGAGGACCTGGATTCCCACGATGAGATTACTGGTTGACCAGCAGCTTCTGGAGGTCTA
Organism: Tillandsia leiboldiana; assembly: GCA_029204045.2. NCBI lineage: Eukaryota > Viridiplantae > Streptophyta > Magnoliopsida > Poales > Bromeliaceae > Tillandsia > Tillandsia leiboldiana. The sequence goes on along the minus strand of CM055068.1, from coordinate 31,637,830 downwards.
TGTGGCGTGTCGGTGGTGTTTGTGCACAATTTGGACACAAGTGATGGACTTCGGGCTTATAATGGATCCCGTGAGTGATCGGAGGACACCGTCGGATGCTTACAAGTAGTTTCGCGCGAAGCGGATATTAAAATTAGACTCAGCGCGAAGTTAGGATAAAAGAACACCTTCCCGTATGTCTTTGGCAATTCTTAGAGTTGGAATTTGGCAAAACGGACATCGGATTTGGATTCAGCGCGTGAAAACGATGGAAATGGACTACTTGTATTTTTCGAAGCCCGGATGACCCGGCACGAATTTCGAGGCAGAGGTACTGTTCCGGCACGGCGGGCGGCGCCGGCGGTGGCGGGCAGCGGCGGAACGCGGTGGCGCGGACGCAGGCGCGGCGACGGGCAGCGCGCAGTGCGCGGGCAGGCGCGCGGGCGCGCGGGCAGGTGCGCGGTCCACGGGCCGGCGTGCACCGGAGGGCAGGACACGTGGCAGCTTGTGATTTGTGGGTGTTGTGGGCACGGTCCACGGGGAAAATGAGCGGGTGTACGGTAGATCGGGGGTGGACACGTGGCGGCCACTGGTTGGCCGGTCCACATACGCGCGGTCCACGGAGCGGGTGCGGCTGCCTCGGGGCGCGTGCGTGTAGGGATGGCAGGCGGCGCTGGCAGCGTGCACGTGGGCGCGACGGTGACTCGTTGACTGGGTGTGCGCCACGTGTCGATGCCTGGTTGGGCCACGTGGCGCAAGGTGAGCGGTGGGTTTCGCTGTTGCCTGTTCGGCGGGCGACGTGGAGGCCCAGGACGGATTCGGGCCCGCACAGTGTTGGGCCGGGCCCAACAATGTAGCGGCCCGATTCTTGCGGGCGCCCGGTTCTTGGGACATAACCGTCAATTCTTGAATTATTTCTAGAGCCTATAAAAGGGATCCGAGCTTCTTCTTCTCCCCTTTTTTTGGCATTTCCGAGCCTCCCCTCGCCACGACATCTTCAGCAAGGTTGATCCCCGTGCAGAGCTGGTTCCAACTGTGGATTCCCGGATTTTTTACGTGGCACGCACTTTGAGGTTTCCATTTTTACGGCGCGGCGCGACGCTCGTTCATTTGTGGCCCCCCTTCGTCGCGTTTCGGTGCGAGGACTCCCCCGGCCTACCCCGACCTTCGTTTCAGGCGATTCTTGCGCCGTTGGATCGGCGACGGACAGAGCTACGATCTTGGTATTTCTTGCTCCCCTTCTTTCGCACTTTTCAAGGAGTTTTTCCAAGCTTTCTGTGACCCTTTTTGCTGTGGATGAGACATGGACAGCGGCTCGATGTTTTGGCGATATCTCCGCATCCGGGCATCGGATTGAGGCGTGCCTATACACTTTTTGCATCTACACGTCGCAAGGATTACCGTAGTATTTTTTAGGGAATTTTCTGAGACTTGGCCGAAGGTATACTTCTTCCCCCTTTACTGTGCAGAGTATTACAGATGTGTTGTTGTGAGGTTGTGTGCACCCTGTATTGTGGAATTTGTAACTCGGCCTACGGGACTCAGAATTGGACGTACAGGTACCCGTTTCGAAGGTCTCGACGCGAGGATCGCGACAGTATTTTTGTTAGATTTTTCTGAGTTCTTGCTGTAGGTGAAAAATCCGCATCTTTGGGACTGTTCCAACAGATTTGTATGTACTTGGATATTTTGGAATAAAAGTGTAACTTTGGACCTTTTGTTGTACCCAGGAAGGTTCACGAGTGTTTTTGGAGCACTGCTGGGAGCCGAGGTTTGCGCGACTTGTATCGTGGATACGGGTTTAGCGGATTGTGCCTGCAAGTGGCCACGCTCTTCACCGACCCCAGGTTTGCCTTGGATTGAGCACTTCAGGTGGGTAAGCTTAATATTGATAAGGTTTTTATGTTATGGTGAATGTAAGTGCACTTGTGGGGATGTCACCCCTCTATGACTGATAGCAGGCATATTTGATGTACAACCGATATGAGTGAGAGGTAAGCAAGGAATGGCCTACTTGCGTGAGATTGGTATATCATAGTAGGAATACTTTAACATGCTTTGCTAATATATGTTTCACCCACTTTTATCGTTTCTGAGGACAAAAGCATGCTTGTATGGATATGTAGTTAGGCCATCTTTTACTGCTGCACTACATATTGGAACTTGACTTAGGAGAAACCATGTTATCCTTTTCTCCTTCTTTATTAGTCAAGCGGTCTGTGTTGCTCGAGTGCGAGCAGGGGTCTAGGGTAGTGTAGCCGGGACATTGGTGTCAGGGACGGGTTGTGCTGGATTGCGGTTGGCAGGGTTCTGCGGTGACCGTGGACTTCGGGCGGTTGATCGGATATTTATTTATTCACCAGATTGGGTATCTGATTTCTCTAGTGGATAGAGTTTCCCACTATTTGAGTACTTTTGCATCTGATTGAGGACCGAGGCTTTCTTTACTGGTTGGGCTTTCCCACTTTGATCAGAGTCATGATCCAGTCCTGCTGATTTATACTTATGTTACTTGTTACAGAGATACTTTACTCGTGTGGGTCGCTCCCCTCGAGTGCCACTCCGGAGTGTGCGATCGGACGGTTCGAGGCCGATCTGTTACTTACTTTTGTTTGCGATCGGACGGTTCGAGGCCGATCTGTTACTTACTTTGGGATGCGACCGTACCGGTCCGAAGTCGGTCTGTATCCCGCGATTGAGTTCTTGAGTTCGACAGCAGAGGGCCAGTGATTACTGGTCTATCGATTGGGTCATTACAGGCATTTACTTTATTGTCGCACTAGTGTCTGGGGGACCGAGTGGAGTCTAGTAGCTGTGTTTAGACCAGTGCTAGTGTTGTTGGGAACCGTTTGGGGATTGACGGTGGTCCCGAGGTCGTTGTGAGTTAGTCGACCGTTGTGCGAGAGGTTGGTGATCTTGAGTGTCACGCCCCGGAGTCGAAACTGCGACTCGGGCTCGCCAACAGATCCGCCACCTATGCAAAACCCCGCATAGGCAAAGCGTCCTACCTGCAAGATAAGTACTACAGCTAACAGATATCAGAGCTATAAATGGAAATCTGCTGTATAACTAAAATCAATCACTGTACAACTGGAAATAATACAACAATATCCACCTCCCAAAATGATAATCATACAATATCCTCATATATAAAATCAGAACTCAACAGGGAGGTATCTTCAATAAATACATCAGTATACAGTCTCTCGATACAAAACATAACCTCACAACATCAGTCTCTCAAAAGAGAAAATAAAAACACTAATCTACCGACTGTACTGAAGATCTCCTCTGAAAGGGGTACCGCTACTCTCCAAAGATAGGTAGGGATCTAGCTCGCGACTCCCTTGCCTCGAACAGCAACCGCAGAATCAGCAACACCCGCTAAGACTCTGCAAAACAAGGGAGAGAAGGGACAAAAAGGGGGGGGGACCCCCAACGGGTGTGAGAACTACACCAAAAAGGGAGTTCTCAGTGAGTATCGCCACCAGGCCCGACGATCTGCCCACCAAGTCCTCTAGAGGCAATAAAATAACTAATGCAGTAAAAACTGAACAAGAAAGTTGGAGACTCTCAACAGCTACCGTGCCTCTATATAAATGCTCAAAAGGGGAAAACTCTAATAAAGATATGCAACACTTGCACACGAGGTGCTCAATCGACCCAATCGAGCTGACTGCCACACCGGGACCAGTCAAACCTGCGCCCACCTACAACCACCTCTCGCTGACGGGCAGGAATTACGTAGGGCGTCCAAACGGACTAACTCGCTATTGAGTAGTGGCTCATGCAGGCTATAGTCGGAATCCACGCTCTCTCTCAGAACGAATAGCCTCAAGATCACCAAACCTCTCGCACAACGGTCGACTAACCCGCAACAACCTCGGGACCACCGTCGATCCCCAAACGGTTCCCAACAACACTAGCACTGGTCTAAACACAGCTACTAGACTCCACTCGGTACCCCAGGCACGAGTGTAACAAAAAGTATCTGCCTGAATAAACCCAATCGATGGACCAGTAAAAACTGGCACTGCCTGCTCAAACTGTCTCAAGTATCTGCTAACAAATCGGTACTCACTGACCGATACTCAAGGTCTGGCTCTCACTGGCCATAGACAATGTCTGGCACTCACTGGCCATATATAAATCGCCTACTCCGGAGTGGCACTCGTGGGGAGCGACCCACACGAGTAAAGTATCACTGTAACAAGTCTCACTGTAACAAGTATCACGAGATAGCAGGACTGGATCACGACTCTGATCAAAGTGGAAAAACTCATCCACTAAAGGGAAACCCGATCCCCAAACTGATACAACAGTAAACGATAAGTGGAAACTCCATCCACTAGAGGAAAGTCTAATACCCAATCTGATACATAAATAAATATCCTGTCAACCGCCCAATATCCGCGGTTGCCGCAATACCCTGCCAGCCGCAATCCAGCACAACCCGTCCCTGACACCAATGTCCCTGCTACACTACCCTAGACCCCTGCTCGCACCCGAGCAACACAGACCGCCTGACTAACAAGAAGGAGAAAAGGAATAACATGGTTTCTCCTAAGTCAAGTTCCAATATGTAGTGCAGCAGTAAAAGATGGCCTAACTATATGTCCATACAAGCATGCATTTGTCCTCAAGAAAATAAACCTCATGCCAAAATTATCAATGACTATACCTGTCCATAATCCTCGATCCATAAGCGCTCCTTAGAGTAGAACCTGCACATAACTACAACGTCCTATCCCATTGCATAAACCAGCCTCATAAAAGGTTATGTGCTAACATGGCATGATAATTAATCAATATAGGGTAACCTTGCCTTAGGTAAGCTTCCACTAATCATCAACATGAATATTCGAGTAATACAATTGTCATAATATGAATAATTAACTTGCAATTCCCATAAATCAACATTATTAAGCTTACCAATTAATCCCAGATATTGTACCCTACACCTGCATGTAATTCTAACATATAGAATTAGAGAACCGCCCACCGGTTCTCGGAACGAAGCACCCACCTGAAACGCATTCCGCAGGCAAAGCCGAAGTCGGTGAAGTGCACAGCCACACGAAATCCAAAATCTGCCGGATCTGCTCCCTCGGTAAACAGTCGCACAAACCACTGTTCCAACAAACAACATCGAAGCCGAGAATCAATTACATCACAACCAAAACTCTCAAAAATAGCATATGCTGTTTTTGTACCAACCAGCAGAGAGGAGCCTTTTCACTTGTATACAGACCTCCAAAAATTCCAAAAAAATCACGGTTGCGATCCTCGCGACGAGTAGCCCCAAATCGACTATTTAAACGCCCTGTTCTGATACCTGTAGGCCAAGAAACAATTCGGACAACGTTGGAAGCCATTCCCTCAAGAACACAGTTCTGCTGGAAAAATAGCAGTAAAGAAGCTTAATTCTCACCCTCGAAATGACCTCATAAAAATCTAATAAAAATATGGGTGCGTTCCTCTCGAAGAGTAGATATCAATCGAGTGTTTAATCGCCTCATTCCGATGCACGAACGCAGAGATAAAAATCCGACAAGCCTCCGCTGTCCAAAAATCCACCAAAAAAATAGTGGCTCAGAGATGCCTCGGGAACTGTGCCAAAAACTCAAAATGTGGAGAAGTGATCAACACCAAAAATTCTCAAACTTCTCCACGAAATGATCCAAAGGAAGATGAACAACTTTTGTATACAGCTCTCGGAGAGATGAAGCCCAGAAGAAGCTCGAAACCATCCTTGAATTCGGCCTTATATAGGCCCAGCTCAACAATTCCAAAAATGACATCTGTGTCCCAATTACCGGGCGCCCGAAACTTTTCGGGCGCGCACAGTAACCCGATCTCGGCCGTCCATCAAGCGCCCGAATCCACCAGATGCTGCCACGTCACCCCAAAACAGCAAACAGCAACCTCCGCCATCCGCGCTGCGCCACGTCGCCCGCGCTCGAACAGCAAACAGCGGCGCCGCGTGGCACACCCGTACCTGCCCCGCGCACGTCGCCCGGCTGACCCGCGCGTACGGCCACCTGCCCCGCGCGTACGGCCACCTGCCCCGGCCACCTGCTCCGCTCCTTGCGTGGACCGCGCGCACAACACCTCTCCAACCACACGCTGCCACCTGTCCCCCGCCGGTCCATGCACCAGGCCGCGCGTCCCATGGACCGCGCGCGCATGCGCCCGCCACTCCCGGGCCGCCACGCGTCCCGCGCCCGGGTGCACGCCCTCCGCGGTGGACCGAACGGCCGCGCCTCAGCCCGCCGCCTGCCGCCGCCGCCGGCGCAACTCCGGCCGCCGGAACAGTGCCACCACACCTCGAAATCCGTGTTTTCGCATCCGGGCTCCGAAAAATACAAGTAAATAACCCATTTTCACCGTTTTCGCGCGCTGAATCCAAATCCGCTGTCCGATTTGTCAAATTCCAATTCCAAAAATTGCCGAAGGCATCCAGACAAGTGGTCTTAACCCAGATTTCGCGCTGAGTCCAATTCTGATGCCCGATTCGTGCGAAACCACTTCTAAACAATCGACGGGGGTCCTCCGATTACCCACGTGATCCATTTAACACCCGAAGTCCCTCACTTGTGTCCAAATTGGTGCAGAAACACTGCCGACACGCCACATAGGCCTCAAGAAGCTGCTGGTCACACTGTAGAAGCCCTGCAGAGATCCAGGTCACCACATTGAGACTATCCGTTCTGAGAGAGAGAGCGTGGATTTTGACTATAGCCTGCATGAGCCACTACTCGATAGCGAGTTAGTCCGTTTGGACGCCCTACATGATTCCTGCCTGTCAGCGGGAGGTGGTTGTAGGTGGGCGCAGGTTGACTGGACCAGATGTGGCAGTCAGCTTGATTGGGTCGATTGTGCACTTCATGTGCTAGTGGTTGCATACCATTCTTTGATTCTCCCCTCTTGAGCATTTAGATGGAGGCATGGTAGCTGTTGAGTGTCATCAGCGTTCTTGTTCAGTTCTCACGGCTTTGGTTAGTTTATGTCTCTTGAGGACTTAGTGGGCAGACCGTCGAGTCTGGCGGTGGTACCCACTGAGAACTCCCTTTTTGGTGTAGTTCTCACACCCGTTGGGGGTTTTCCCCCTCTTTTCCCCTTTCTCTCCTTTGTTTTGCACAGTCTTAGCGGGTGCTGCTGATTCTGCGATTGTTGATCGAGGCGAGGGAGTCGCGAGCTAGATCCCTACCCGTCATTGGAGACTAGCGGTACCCTCTTCAGATGAGAGCTTCAGTAGATTAGCCATTTTATTTTTCCTCTTTTGAGAGACTGATGTAGTGAGGATATGATATGTATTGAGAGCCTGTACACTGATGTATTTATTGGAGATACCTTCCTGTTGAGCTATGAGTTTTGTATCTGAGGATATTGTATGATTATCATTTTGGGATATGGACATTGTTGTATTATTTCCAGTTGTACAGTGGTTGATTTTAGTTATAAAGCAGATTTTCATTTATAGCTTTGATATCTGTTAGCTGTAGCACTTTTCTTGCAGGTAGGACGCTTCGCCTATGCGGAGTTTGGCATAGGTGGCAGATCTGTTGGCGAGCCCGGGTTGCAGTTTCGACTCCGGGGCGTGACAACCGCGACCACGGACCAGTGGCAGCCAATCAGAGGCTGCCACGTGGACCGCACTTGAGCCCGCGGTAGCTGCGTCGCGTCACGTCAGCGCGTCGCGTCGCGCTGACCACCCAATGGGAGGCCGACACGTGGACTCCCCACTGACACCGCGCCAGGGCCGCCGCGCCCCCGCTCCCTCGGCCAGTGCGTCTAATAGGGAGACGCCACGTGGCGCCCCCCACCTACCCCGCGCGCCTCGAACCGCGCGCCTGGCGTGCCACGTGCGATGGCCATGCCTCAGGATTCGCGCTCGTACCTCGGGATTCGTGCCCGCCGCCTCGGGATCCGTGCCACCTGCCTCGAGATTCGTGCCACTACCTCGGGATCCGTGCCACATAGTAACTTTCGGGTGCGCTACAATAACTTTCGGGCGCACCTTCACCTGGACCGGGCTGCTACAGTGAACCGGGTTCGCTACAGTGCAGCCCGGTTCGCTGCAGCCCATAAAAGCCGATCTGCTCCAGTACTTTCCGGGCGCCCAGAACTCATTTTCGGGTGCCCGAAACTTGGGCCCAAGCCCAGTTTCGCCCGTTTTCGTCCGTTCTTGCCCGTTTCTCGCCCGTTTTCGCACAAATTTGTCGGGCAGCCACAGTTTAACTTAATTTACTACATGACACTTTAATTTTTCAGTTTGGACCACCTCTGGGTCACCAAAAGTCTTACTGTATTCAAATTTGCTGGCGGAGCCCGTTCTCACTATCCGGGTGTCCGATCAACGCGAAACTTTTACTGTGGCCTTAAAACACATTTACGGAGCTCCTGTAATTTTCTCGGAATTTTTCGAAACTGTGAATTTTCCACTTACAATCTGGGTCCACTTTCTCATGTAAGATTCAAGATCTCATATTCTAATCCCGATTTGGGCCCAATTCATTTCCAGGTCATCCTTTACTTCTATAAATTCAATAAAATAGCATTTCATATCATTTTATTTACATTTATTTATATACCAAAATTTGGTACATTACATACAGTAAACTGGGCACCGCTACAGTGCAAATCGGGCGCCCGATTGTACGACAAATTTTCAGATTTCGCCCGTTCTTGCCCTTTTTCGACCGTTTTCACCCAAATTTGACAGGTAGACTCAACTCAATTTAATTTATCATGGGATATCCAAAATCTTCCGTTTGGGCTATTTACGGGTCACCAAAAATCTCGCTGTATTCACAATCGCTGACGGACCCCGTTCTCACTGTCCGGGTATCCGATCGACGCGAAACTTTTACTGTGGCCTTAAAACATAATTTCGGAGCTCCCAAAATTTTCTCGAAATTTTCTGGCAGTGTAAATTTTCTGCTAAAAATCTGGGCCCCTTTCTCATATAAAATTCTAGAAGCCTCATTTTTAATCCGATTTCGGCCTAATTCACTCCCAGATCATCTTTTACTTCTCTAGATTCAATAAAAATAGTATCTCATACCATTTTTATCTATATTTATTTATATACCAAAAATCTAGTACATTACAGATATTGCTTTCGGAAATCGTTATTTTGTTTATTGGTGGTGATGATATTTGAATACTTAGATAATCATAAAAAGACAAGAAAACGTCATCTAAGTATTCATTAATTTGATTCTACAAGAAACAAAGAGTTTTGAAACCCTAGAATCAAATTGATCAATATAGAAAAAGAAACATAAGATAAATGTGTTTTCCTTTCTTTTCTATATGTGGATTATCTTCGGTTTCCACGGCTTGACCTAAAAATGAACTTTTGAGGTATATTTATAGGCTAGAAACGTTTTGGAAAGAGATAAGAATCAAAAACTGTCTTAACTGACTTTTTCCCGTACGACGGTCCAGATTGGATTGAGTCTGATCCGGACTGTCGTCTTTTGACAGAAAATTTTCAGGAAAAAGCTTCGGGGTCCGGACTGAATATGCCTGATCCGGACTGATTCATGCGATTCAACAAAAATATAGTTCGGGGTCCGGACTGGATAGGGGTTGATCCGGACTGGAATTTCGCATGAATCAAACCATGTTCGGGGTCCGGACTGGATCTGACTAATCCGGATCCAGAACATATAAAATGTCCAGTTTATTATTTTTATGCAATGACAATTATTTCAAGTATTTCTAAACTATAGGAATGTATTCAAATCATTAAAAATATTTAATTTAGCGTACTTGATCATTTTGAATCCATTCAACTTGAGATTGATGTATGTGATCTTCAAGTCTTCAATTTCAATCTTCAAGAGTCAAAACACTTTACAAAATACGCCAATACAAAAATCCTTAATAATCTCCCCATTTGACGGTTTCGTGACAAAAGAAATAATCCACAAAAAAATAGAAAAATAATTTTTATTGTTATCACCATACAACAAAAATACGCATGAACGATCCAACAAAATGAATACAATATTTAACTCCTATGACAAACTCTAGACTTAATCAAACCAGGAGTCTTCAAATCTTGTTCTCTCTACAAAATAAAATTCTTGACAAAAGAAAAACATAAGTATCTCAAGAATTTAAATCAATAAACAACCAGAGAGATTATTCATACATGACATCAGAAATTGATATATACAAGAATAGACAATCAAACTTTACATATCTTCATGTATTATTAGAGTATCAGATGTCATAGTTCAGATCCAAGGTAAGATAATAGCAAGTTCAAACTAGTAGTTGCCATAGTTCATCAAGTCACTTGTTAGAAATATTACATGCCCAACTAGTTAGTCAAATAATTAGTCAAGGCACGTAGTCAAAGTTCTGTTCTACTTACCTATGTGTCTCATCACTCCCCCTTTTTGTCACAAAACAAGCCAAAATAAAAGAAGGGATGTGATAAACTCAAGTTCTGATGCATGAAAAAATTCAACTGATAGTAAAATGCATGCAAAAGAAGGAAAGAAAACTTCACTACGAGTCGGAATCCTCAGAACTGCTGCATCCAAGTTTGGCGAAGATCTTCTTGACAAGTTTTGTCAATGTTGAGTATTTCTTTTGCAAGTCCTACTGAACCGCCGTTAACCTTTGCAAGTCACCGGAGATGCGCTCTTGTTCGAGGGTGATCCGCTCTTGCTCCGACGAGAGTCGTTGTTGCTCTCGATAGATAGAAGTAATAGAGGCTTCATCCTCTGGGTCTCAAATATTGTAGGTCCTGAAGTTGCTGCATGTACTGTTGCTGTTGGTGCTGTTGGTTGGCTATTGCTGCTGTTGCTGCTGTTGATGCTGCTTGAGAGGAGGATGAAGGTCTCTTACTTCGAGGTGGGTCGAGGTGTCATCCGGTTGACGAGGAAAGTGACTTCATAATGGTAGAGTCATTAATTGTCCCAAACTATGCATATAAGTCGACAAACGAATGTCCACGTCAAACTTCTTTAAAATCCACATAATTATCATTGGGAACAGAAGTCGCTCTGTTGGATGTGGATGCTCCACATACCTCGCCATCCTCGACAAGATAAGATAAGGAATATTTGTAGTGACCCTGGTCCCCATGTAGCTGTTCCCCGTGAATCCACGGTGTGAAACACCTATTATTGGTGTGTCGGGCCCGTAACACATCAAATGGATGTGTTAGATGGACTCAGTGAGGTTTCTGGTTCAAGCCTATCTTTCGGCTGCCTTTGCCGAATTTTAGAGAGGTTTCAGGCTAAACGGAGGTCGGATTTGGATTCAGTGCGAAAAAACCGCTTGAAAACGGCTATTTGCTTGTATTTTTCTGAGTCCGGATGCCCAAAAACGGGCTTTCCAAAATTTTTAGTGGGATTCGGGTGCATGGGGAAGGTCGTAGACCGGCAGGGTGCCACATGGCGGCCTGCCATTGGCCAGTTCACAAGGTGCGGTCCACGGAGAGGTGCGGGGTGGCGCATGGACCAGGCGGGAACCACGTGGCGCTCCCTGGTTGGCTGGCGCGCATTGCGCGGTCCACGGAACCCCACGCGGGTGCATGGACCGGGCCGCGGGGACACGTGGCGGCTCAGAAGTGGCGGGCTCACGTTGCGCGGTGCACGGAGGCGCATGGGGGCGCCTCGTGGGCGCGTGCATGGCAAGGGGGGCAGGCGGCGTGCCTGCCCGCATGCGTGAGCTGTCGGGCGGGGGCCACGTGGCGGCACGCTATTCGCGGGCGCCACCTACCCCGCTGACCGCGGGTGCTGACACGTGGGCGGCTCCCGGCTGGGCTTGCACACGCTGTCCCGTGTTCGAGACACGTGTCATGTGATGATCCGGATTTTCGAGACAAATTACAGGGCGAGTAGTGGCTTCTGGAGGCCTATGATGATGATCGAGTTGTTGTGGAATCGAATCCCAGATTTGGAATTGGCGTGAAAATCGGATCAAGTTTGCTTTTCTGGGGCATTCCGGCAAAATTTAGAAAGAGAATTTGACGAAACAGACAGCAGATTTGGACTCAGCGCGCGAAAACAATGAAATGGGCTATTTACTTGCATTTTTTCGAACTTCGAAAAATAATTTTACTGTTCACGGCCAAAGTTACTGTTCCGCTACCGGCGGCATGGGCAAGCGGCGGAGCGCGGCGGCGCAACAACGGAGCGCGGCCGCGGGCAGCACGGGCAGGCGCGGGGCGCACGGGCGGGCTGGTCCACAGGCAGGGCGTGCACCGGGAGCATAGAGTTTTGGATTTGCCACGTGGCAGCACCTGATTGGTTGGCTTCGCAAGGGTGGCGGCGTGGCGGCGCCACATGGCAGCATACGATTGGCTGACACTTTTCGGAAGACCCGGCGCGTACACCGGGGGAGTGGACCACATGAACCACGTGGGGGACACGTGGCACCTCCCCATTGGCGGGGGCAAGCCGCCCACGTGCGCGAGGCGCTTGGAACACGGGGCGGCTGGGGACATGTGGCACCTCCCGAGCGGACTTCTACCGCCGTTTCGTGTAGTGAAACACGCGGCGCGGCCCGAGCGGGCTTTTATGGCTGTTCCCTGTTCGGCCTGGATCCGGTGTGGAGCCCGTATGGTTTTGGCTATAAATAACCCATTGTGGATCCGAATTGAGTGTCATTTTTTTGGTGTTTTTGAGATCCGAATTGAGATCCTATTTCTACAATGTGATTCTACTTCGAGTCTTCTTCGATCTTTGGGGTTTTGGAGAATTTTTGGAGATCGTTTACTATTTTTCCCTGCTTGATTTCGAGAGTCGCGCCGTTTCTTCGACATCGGTTTCTTCCGTCGACTTTTCGTCGGAGAGCTCCCCTGAGCTGATATTTTGGAGTTTTTCGCCGATTTTTACGGCAACGTTTTCGCGACAGGTAGGTCTTCGATTTTCATACTCATTTCTCTGCTTTGTTTCGAGTTTTTATGGGAGTTCGTGCAGTATCTTTAGACCCTATTTTTCTGCGACACTTTTTCTGGACAGCGGAGGAGTAATCTTGCAAATTCTCGGGCTACGGTTGCCGGAACTGGGAGTTTAAGGACTTGATTTCTATCTACACTTCGCGAGGATCGCAACCGTATTTTTGTTGGAATTTTTGGAGGACATCTCGCAAGAGGTAATTTGCTGTTTTATGGACAGATGTGCAAGAAATTACTGTTTGACCTTATCGCGATGTTTGGCTTATATCTCAGCAACCGGGAGGAGTTTTCCGATGATTTTAGGTGCGTCGGAATCGTGAGAACCTGAGGATCACATCCGTTAAGTTTTAGCTCTTTTGGACTCAGGATTTACGCGCACATCTAGGTGGGTTGGATTTTCCTCCAAGTCTGCGGACTTCCCCCTAATTCTAGTAGTGTAGCTTTGAGCATACTAGAATAGATGTTATTGTTGATGTATTGTGATAGAGTTATGTGATTTGACTAGCACCCCAACATATGATTGCATTTATTTAGCCAGACTGTTAGAATATGTTCACATGGGCAAGATTCTTGTATGTTCTAGTTTCCACCTCTTTGCATTTCTTTTCCTGGACATAGAGCTTTTCCTCGCCCAGATTGTGACGCCCCACTTCCCAGGGGGTCACCCATCCTAGAACTACTCTAGCTCTAGCACGCTTAACTCTCATAACCTCTTGGATCTTGCTACCATCCAAAATGCTATAGCCGGGTTAAGAGATTTAGTCCTATTATATCATTTATATATAGGACTAATCCAAATTCCGGGGTGTCATATTCTTCCCCCCTTTAAGCCCTGACGTCCACGTCAGGCTCAAGCACACTCACAAACACCAGGCGATGTGAGACTCGTCTCGCTAGACTTAGCCGACCTTGTGAGGAGCTGCACTCCACTCACAACGGTCATTAGCCGGGGAGCCTCGCTCTACCGGCTATATAACCCTAGCTCAGCCGAGACTCATCTCACATTTCCGGCTGGTGAATGTCTCTGATACCAACTGTGACGCCCCACTTCCCAGGGGGTCACCCATCCTAGAACTACTCTAGCTCTAGCATGCTTAACTCTCATAACCTCTTGGATCTTGCTACCATCCAAAATGCTATAGCCGGGTTAAGAGATTTAGTCCTATTATATCATTTATATATAGGACTAATCCAAATTCTAGGGTGTCACACAGATAGTGGGCCAAGTAGTCGGATTGTTGTGGGATGCATGTTACACTCGTGCCCGGGGGCCGAGTGGAGTCTGGTAGTTGTGGCTTGTTGTGTGCCTGTGTTGGAAACCGTTTGGGTAAACGGGGTCTCGTGTCGTCGGGTATTCTCTGTGTTGTTGCCTCCACCTAGGTCGTGGCCATGGTGTGCATGTGGAATCTGCAGTATCCTAACTTTTCTGGGGCCGTTGTTGACCCTTGTCGTTTAACGTTAGTTGAAGGTGCCCTTTCTTATCGACTTTTGGTGAGTCGTGCTTTGGTGCTCGTTAGTATTTTTCGGTGTTAGAGCTCGAAAAATGATGAACGACGGTGCGACCGAATATGAAATCCGACACACGGATCTCCCGGAATAGAATTTTGAAGTTCACGGAGTTTGCAGCGCGCATCGAAATCCGAGCAACGTGATATGCACGCTTCTCGAAGCAACATTGCAGGTATCTTTTAGATCAGGTTAGCGACCGTTTTTGTGCGAGTGCGAACGGGTTGATTATTTAACCTTCCTGTTAATCCTTTAAGTGGGCGTTTTGTGATTCGGGGTGTTGGGGGGTTTTTCGTAGGCATATTAATTGTCACGCCCTGTCACGCCCCGGGGGTTTATTTCAACGGAAACGATTCACAAAAAGGTATGTATTTGGCGCATAAATTTTTTTTTTTAAAACCTTCTTCCCCGGCGCATGCCCAGACCCGCCGCATACCCAGAATCACTCTGCAAACGGATAGAGTCTCCTTTGTATATGCATGGCGTCGCGGCTAGTACAACGTCCAAACACAGTCATCAATTCAATCACAACAGTTTCTAACATACACACATTCACAAATGCTGAATAAATCTCACGGCCGATCAGTTTGAAAGGATAAATCCACAATTGTTGAAACGACGCCCACCCGGCACCCAGATTTTGAAAACCAGTTTCGAAAGCAACATAAACCCAGAGGTTTTAGAAAACAGTGCCCACACGACACTTACGTTTTGAAATCCATTTTCGCAATCCATAAATCCACAGGGTTTTGAAAATGGTGCCCACACGACACCCAAGTTTTGGAAACAGTTTTCGCAATCTTTTCTTTCGTTTTCTCCTTCTTTTTTTTCTTAAAGCGGCCAACAGAGATGAAAGGAAATGAAATGAATAATTAGGTACCATGCCGACATCCACACGGACCCCACGAGGGTATCGAGAACCACATCACAGTCTACAAATAGTAAATGAAATGCAAAAGAAAGGAGAAAGTACAGTCCGGGGTCTCCAGTGACCCAGAAACTCCTGCCTCGGCCTCACCGTCGCCTAACTCTCCCCCCTGTAGGACCCTGTCACGAAGTGGGAAGTCAGCGACAAAGTAATAACAATAAGGAAAGCAGGGTAAAGAAAATGTGCCCAACCATAACTCTCCGGAGCAACCACCCTCCCAACAAGGGAAAACCACGCACACCAGCAAACCTAATCCGGGCACCTGCCCCGGCACCCCAACCGAGCACCTACCTCGGTAAACCACGTTGGGCACCTACCCCGACGGGTCGCACCGCTCGCACCTCGGCGCCTCAAACCCCCACCTGCGGGGGCCCCCACTACGTCACCTCGTGGGTTTACACGGGTCATAGACCACTTTTTCGGAAAAGCGCACCCTTTGCGGTGGCCAAACCGCGGGTGCGCGTGCTGCAGCCTCGAGCAAAGTAATAATAAGTACCAAGTATACCCAATAGTAAGGACCATAAGGACTATCATGTTAGCACCATTAGACATACAATCAAATATAGATACAACTGTCGAAAACCCGACGCTAAGTCCCAAAATGAAACCCACCTCAACCACGAAGGAGAAGACGTGCGGAAGCTCCAACTAAAATACCCTCGCCGGGTGCCCGAACAGCTACAATAAGAAATATTTGTTAAAAAAACATCGTCGTGTTTAAAAACACTCAAAAACGGGGCGAAATGGGCTAAGAACGGAGCTTCTGGACCCTTTTCTGAAGATCGGTGCACGGATCCTGGCGTGGACCGGGTCCACGACCAAACGCGGCCACGGCGCGGGCCGGGAGCACGCTGCAGCAGTGGACCACGGCGCCTTGGGCCGGGCCGCGCACGGGTACGGGCGCGCGCTGGGTCCATCGTTTCCCCCTGCGGTGGCGAGCACCGGGTGCACGCCCAGGCGTGCACCGCGCGGCCTGGCGCACGACTCTGTGCGCCGGGTGCACGCTGGCCCGGTGGACCGCGCGGCCTGGCGCACAACTTTGTGCGCCGGGTCTGCGCCCCCGGGCCGCGGAGCGTGCGCCGGGTGCACGCCTGCGTGTGGACCGCGGCCAGAAACCTCCAAGATGTGAACAGTGCGCGCTCGTTTTCGGCTCCGGTTGCGACCCCGCGATCACGGCGGCTCCGGCGATGACCCCGTGAACACGGTGACGGCGGCGGCGGCCTCCGTTTGGTCCCCAACTCGCCTCGCACGCGACACGACACGAAAGAAAACCCACACCGAAAATCGAAAAGACCCGACCCGCTCCTCATTTTCGCCGTAAGGGAGGAAGGAGGAGTATCGTCCCGCTCTCAGTTCACCGGATTCCGCAGGATGTTCCTTCTCCCCGTCTCGTCGCCTCGGTTCTGCACGCCAACCGATGCAGGGGAAAAGCTAGGGATTGGGGTTCGGATGGGAAACCACGCACAGGAAAAGAGAAGTGGGGAAAAAAAACCCTACGCCAACCAAAAATGTAAATAAACCGTACGGTTGTGAATGGGGGGTGGGATTGAACCCTAAACCCCCAAAATCAAAACTTAGCGATCGGGTGCGGATCAGGGTCCATTTACCTCAAAAAGCGTGCCGATCTCCCGCACACTTTTTGATGCACCCGGAACCGCTGGTAATCTTCCGAAATTTATTCTGGGAGATCTCGGGGTCGGAATTCGAATCCGATCGCGCCACCGTTCTCCGTTTCGCGAGCTTTATTACCTAAAAATACCCGCGAGCCCCGACGGTCTGCCCAGAAACAAAGAATTATTAGCCCACCCTCCGGACCCCTAAAAGGGATGCGGAAAAACTAATCTCTGAAAACCCCTTTTTACTTATGGTTACTACACCACTCACCTCTTAAAACGAGTTTCGTCCTCGAAACTCAAACCTGGGTCGCGGTGAAAAGGTTGGGGTGGCACTCCCTCATTTTTGACTCCAGCTCCCACGTCGCTTCTCGCTCCTCATGGTTGCTCCAGAGCACCTTCACGTAGGGGATGGCTCGATTTCACAGCGATTTGCTTTCCCTTGCTAGGATTCTCACTGGGTTTCCTCGAAGCGTAGGTCTTCCTTAAGTTCGAGTGCAGAGACGTCCAGAACGTGTGATGGGTCGGAGAGGTACTTCCGGAGCATTGAAACGTGGAACACGTCGTGGACTCGGTCGAGGTTTGGTGGTATGGCAAGGCGGTAGGCCACTGGGCCAATGCGCTCCAGGATCTCGAATGGCCCCACAAACCGTGGGCTCAGCTTGCCCTTCAGCCCTAAATGCTTGATTCCTCTTGATGGCGAGACCCGCAAAAACACGTGCTCTCCCACTTGGAATTCCAAGTCGCGGCGCCTCTGGTCTGCGTAGCTCTTCTGTCGACTCTGGGCGGTCAGTAAGCGCTGTCTGATGAGGCGTACCTTCTCTTTAGTTTCTTCCACTAAGTCGGGTCCCAAGAACTTCCGTTCTCTCAAGTCGTCCCAACAGATCGGGGATCGGCAGCGCCTCCCATATAAGGCTTCGTAGGGTGCCATCTGGATGCTGGCCTGGTAGCTGTTGTTGTAGGCGAATTCCACGAGGGTTAGGTAGTGTGCCCAATCGACCCCCCAGTCAAGTACACAGGCGCGAAGCAGGTCCTCGAGAGTCTGAATCACTCGCTCCGACTGTCCGTCCGTCTGGGGGTGGAAGGCTGTGCTGAACTGTAGTTTGGTCCCCAAGGCCCACTGTAGACTCTGCCAAAACTTCGAGACAAAGCGCGTGTCTCTATCCGAGGTGATCGAGGCCGGCACTCCATGCAGCCTCACGATCTCGCTGATGTAGACTTGAGCTAACCGCTCTCGGGTCCAGGTGGTATGAATGGGCAGGAAGTGTGCTGACTTGGTTAACCGGTCCACTATGACCCAAATCGTGTCGTGCCCCTGCTGTGAACGTGGAAACCCAGTGACAAAATCCATGGTGATCTGATCCCACTTCCACTCTGGCACCGGTAAAGGCTGTAACTTTCCTGCTGGTGGCTGATGCTCAGCCTTTATCTGTTGACATACCAGGCAATGAGCTACATGTCGTGTCACATCCCCCTTCAGCTTAGGCCACCAGAAGGTCTGCTTGAGGTCCCTGTACATCTTTGTGCCCCCTGGGTGCGCCGCATAAGGGGCGCGGTGTGCCTCTGCCAGAATCTCCTCCCTCAACTCCGACGAATCCGGCACGCAAAACCGCCCGCGGAACCGTATGATGCCGTCACCTCCCACTGCAAAGTCGTTCTCCTGGTCCGGGGAGATCTTGTCTCGTACGAGCTGTAAGTGCGAGTCCTTCTGTTGTCCGTCCCGGATTTTCTCGAGTTGCGTCGGCTTGACCACCAAAGCTAAAAGTTGCGCAACTGTGCCCGCTGGTACCACCTCCAACTTCAGTCGTGAGAATTCCGCGATCAAGCTGCTCTGCTCAGTTATCGCGCGTACCGACGCCCCTTCTAGTTGCCCCTTCCTGCTCAAAGCGTCCGCCACCACGTTTGCCTTCCCGGGGTGGTATTGAATTGTTAGATCGTAATCCTTCAATAATTCAAGCCACCGCCTCTGCCGCAAATTTAGCTCCTTTTGGGTGAACAGGTACTTAAGACTTTGATGGTCTGAAAAGACGTTACAGTGGACACCAAAGAGGTAGTGTCTCCATAACTTTAGAACGAAGACCACTGCAGCCAGCTCCAAATCATGTATCGGGTAATTCTTTTCATAATCCTTCAGTTGCCTGGAAGCATAGGCTATTACTTTCCCTTGTTGCATCAGTACACCCCCAAGGCCGATCCTTGATGCGTCGCAGTACACTTCATAGTCCTCTCCGGGTGTTGGTAGTACCAGTTTTGGTGCCCTGGTTAGCCTCCTTTTGAGTTCTTCGAAGCTCTCCTGGCATTTAGCGGTCCATAAAAACTACTCCCCTTTTCTGGTCAACCGGTTTAAAGGGGCAGCAATCTTCGAGAAACCTTCGACGAAGCGTCTGTAATATCCTGCCAGGCCCAGGAAACTGCGGATCTCTGTCACCGTCGTCGGCGGCTGCCAGTCGATCACCGATTCCACCTTCTTGGGGTCCACGGCGATTCCCTTCGCCGAGATCACGTGCCCTAGAAATCCCACCTCGCGTAGCCAGAATTCACACTTCTTGAGCTTAGCGAACAGCTTCTGCTCCCTGAGAGTCTGGAGAATCGTTCGCAAATGGTCCTCGTGCTCCTCGTCGGTGGGTGAATAGATCAGGATGTCGTCAATGAAGACCACTACGAACCGGTCTAGGAAGGGTCTGAAGATCCGGTTCATCATATCCATGAAGACTGCGAGGGCGTTCGTAAGCCCGAACGGCATAACCGTGAACTCGTAGTGGCCATACCGGGTCCGAAAGGCGGTACTTGGGATATCCTCGTTTCGAACCCTGATGGTAGCCCGATTGCAGATCAATCTTTGAGAAAACCATCGCTCCTCGTAACTGGTCGAAGAGGTCGTCTATTCTGGGCAGGGGGTACTTATTCTTCACTGTAACTTTGTTTATCCCTCTGTAGTCGATGCAGAGATGCAGGCTTCCGTCTTTCTTCCGCACAAAGAGTACCTTTGACGCCCCACTTCCCAGGGGGTCACCCATCCTAGAACTACTCTAGCTCTAGCACGCTTAACTCTCATAACCTCTTGGATCTTGCTACCATCCAAAATGCTATAGCCGGGTTAAGAGTTTTAGTCCTATTATATCATTTATATATAGGACTATTTCAAATTCTGGGGGTGTCACATTCTTCCCCCCTTTAAGCCCTGACGTCCACGTCAGGCTCAAGCACACTCACAAGCACCAGACGATGTGAGACTCATCTCGCTAGCCTTAGCCGACCTTGTGGGGAGATGCACTCCACCCACAACGGTCATTAGCCGGGGAGCCTCGCTCTACCCGCTATATAACCCTGGCTCAGCCGAGACTCATCTCACATTTCCGGCTGGTGAATGGCTCTGATACCAACTTTGACGCCCCACTTCCCAGGGGGTCACCCATCCTAGAACTACTCTAGCTCTAGCACGCTTAATTCTCATAACCTCTTGGATCTTCCTACCATCCAAAATGCTATAGCCGGGTTAAGAGTTTTAGTCCTATTATATCATTTATATATAGGACTATTTCAAATTCTGGGGGTGTCACAGTACCGGTGCGCCCCAGGGCGACACACTCGGCCTGATAAACCCTTTGTCCAAGAGGTCCTCCAGTTGCGCCTTAAGCTTCTTCAACTCCACGAAGGCCATTCGGTAAGGCGCCTTCGTAATAGGCTGCGTGCCCGGTAAGAGTTCGATAGGAAACACCACCTCCCGTTCAAGGGGCATCCCGGGCAGTTCCGTCGGGAAAACATCGGGAAAATCCCTCACCACTGGGATGTCCGCAAGTGTCGCCGGGGGTCGGGTGACTAGGTCCACTGACGCCAAGTAGGCCACACATCCACCCTCTACTAGTCTTCTGGCCCTTGCCGCTGAGATGACCGCTGGGAAGGAGGTGCTCTTGCACGCCAGATACACGTGCTCAGGGAAACCCGGTTCTTGTAGTCGCACCTGCCGCTTCTCACAATCGATCAATGCTTGGTATCTCGAGAGCCAGTCCATACCCAACACTGCGTCGTACTCCTTCAGGGGAATTACCACCAAATCCCAAGGGCAAGCCAGTCGCCCTAGCTTAATCGGGCAGGCGGCCACAAAGCTAATCGCCTCCAAGGCCCCCGCCGCCGTTTGGACCATCATTTTACTTTGGAGAGGTGTCTCCCCAAGATCATGCACAAACACGAAGTCACGAGAAATGAAAGAGTGCGTTGCTCTGGTATCAAAAAGGGTTCTAGCACGGGAATTTGAAACGGAAGTAATACCTGCTAGTACGTCCTCCGGCGGGTCCGATTCTTGGCTGGTCATCGAGTATACTCTACCGCCCGCCTGTGGTTGCCTTTCCCCTTCTCGCCGTGGCACAGGGGGTCTAGAAGTTGACCCCATAGGAGCTTTTCCCCGTCCAGAATGCTATGGTGCAGGCGCCGAAGCTGTTGAGGAAGCCGCTCCCAGAGTTAAGGGGCAGTTGTGGCGGAAGTGCCCCTGCTTGCCGCAGCAGAAGCAATGATCATGTCGCTGGGGGCAATCTGGTACCCGGTGCGCTCCTCCGCAAATCACACAAGGCCTATCTCCCGGCCTCGGTCCTCTTGTTGGTGTGCTCCGAGATCCTGCCTGTGGTCTCCACCGTTTGGGGGGTCGGCTCCCGCCAGAAGAGCCTCCCCAAGAGTACTGTTGTTGTCGCTTCCTATCCTCGTGTTGCGCCGGGCCCTCCCTCCTAGCGCGTGTAACAGCGAACCCACGCTCCACCACCGTGGCCCTGTCGACCACTTTCTGAAAGGTGTGCAAGTCAGCTGCTTGTACCACTTGGAAAATATCACTTCGTAGGCCGTCCACAAAAAGTTGTGCCTTGTGGGACTCGTCCCTTATAATGAAGGGAACGCAGTTGGCCAGTCGCACGAATTCTCGCTGATATTCCATAACTGTCTTGCTCCCCTGCTGGATGTGGTTCAAGTCATCCTCCTGTTTCTTCTTGACGCTGTTAGTGAAGAAGGCCCCGAACAGCTCATGTTTGAACGTCGTCCACGATGGGAGCACGGTGCCCTTTGTGGGATCAGGGCGCACCGTCTTCCACCATAAGCGGGCGTTCCCCTCTAGGAAGTGGACCGCTAGGGGAACATGCTCGCAATCCTCCATGAGCAAGTCCTTAAACAATTTTTCCATCGATCCCACCCACTTCTCGACGACCCAGGGATCGGTCGTCTCCCCTTCGAACGTGGGTGGATCATATTTCCTGAAGTCGGCCAAGTTGGCCCGCACTCGGTCCCGCTCCGTCAGCGGAACTGACCCCTCCCCCGTTGCGGCGGCGGCCACTGTGGGGGAAGGTGTCACTACGGTCTCTCCCCGGATACCTCCGCCGAGGGTCCCCGGCGCCGGTCCAGTCGTCGCTGTCGCGGGTACTGCCGCTGGCGCCGTAGCCTGGGTTGGCGGTACCTCGGCTGCTGCAGTTGGTGGAGGGGCCACTCCCGCCCCGGCCCCCGTCACCTGCGGTCCTGTCGCCGACGCGCCTGGGCCCTGCGGAGCGGCCGTGGCGACCGTCACCGGCGCTTCCGGTTGCCGTTGCGTCAACTGACGCACGTGGTCTGTGAGGGTCGCCAGCTGCCCTGTCATCTCTCGCAATTGTTGCCGCAGGAGCTGGTTCTCTGCGGCCGCCGACGCCGTCGCATCTGCCCCTGTATCCTCGGCCGATGATCTAGTACGGGCCATGTCTGTACACAACACATAACATGAGTCAGCTCTAGACTCCGCTAGCAAAACAACGAACCACCTATCGAGAGAAAAGGACTTAGACTCTTCCCCCCCCCCTCGATCACTCGCGTTCTACTCTCCTATGCCCTATCCATTCCATTCATTTGTAGCCAAGTGAGGTATCCCTGTGGACGTCGGCACAAACTGTTGTGATTGAAAAGTAAGATCTCTCTGATACCATCTTAATCTGTCACGCCCCGGGGGTTTATTTCAGCGGAAACGATTCACAAAAAGGTATGTATTTGGCGCGTAAATTTTTTTTTTGAAAAACCTTCTTCCCGTGCGTGCCCAGACCCGCCGCATACACAGAATCACTCTGCAAACGAACAGAGTCTCCTCTATATATGCACGGCGTCGCGGCTAGTACAACGTCCAAATACAGTCATCAATTCAATCACAACAGTTTCTAACAGGCACACATTCACAAACACTGAATAAATCTCACGGCCGATCAGTTTGAAAGGATAAATCCACAATTGTTGAAGCGGCGCTGTGATAACCGCGGATTTTATTTTACCCTTCTGGGCTTTCCGTTGATTTTTATTGAACCGTTCGGTTGACAATAGGGGTCCGAGGGTAATTTTTTCCTTGTTTTCTGGGCAGACGGTCGGGGCTCGCGGGTATTTTTGGTTAATAAAGCTCGCGAAACGGAGACCGGCGGCGCGAACGGTTTTGGATTCCGACCCCCGGATCTCCCAGAATAAATTCCGGAAGCTGGTACCGTAGCCCAGGTGACTTACACAATTACCGGGGGCAGACCGAACTCTGGTCCGCAATCAGATCGATTTTAGTCGATCAGTTTGAGGTATGGGATTAAACCACCCCGTTTTTGTTTTCCTTTCACACGAGGGGTTAAAATTAATTTGGGGTCCAAAATCCACTACGCCCAAAACGTCTAAGTAGTCGGCCTTGGGAATTAGGTTTTCCTAAACCTCGCCTCCCCCCTCCTTGGCGTACAATATCCGAGCGTGGACGAGGAGCGGTTCCCCAAAACCCTCGTCCTTCCCATCGGCCGGCGTGGAAGAGAAGAGATCGATCGCCTCCCCGCAAAGATCCGACGAACGCGAAGAGGACGATCCCTCTCCTTCGCCCGGTACCGACGAAAACAAGGTGAGCCGTGTTGTCGTTTTCATTTCTTGTCTTTTCTCGTCACGAACGAGGGGGGGGGGGGGGTTTCTTGATTTCGTCGGAGATGGAAGGAGAGGGGCGTGCCACCGCACGCGGAGCGCCGCGCGGGGCAACCCGCGCATGCGGGGGCGCCGCGCGGGGCACCCGCATGCGGGGCACCGCGCGGTACAGCCCGCGCATGCGGGGGTGCCGTGCGGGGCACCCGCATGCGGGGCGCCGCGCGGGGCAGCCCGCGCATGCGGGGGCGCCGTGCGGGGCACACGCATGCGGGGCGCCGCGCGGGGCTGCTCGCGCATGCGGGGGGCGCCGTGCGGGGCACCCGCATGCGGGGCGCCGCGCGGGGCTGCTCGCGCATGCGGGGGGCACCGCGCGGTACAGCCCGTGCATGCGGGGGTGCCGTGCGGGGCACCCGCATGCGGGGCGCCGCGCGGGGCAGCCCGCGCATGCGGGGGCACCGCGCGGTGCAGCCCGCGCATGCGGGGGTGCCGTGCGGGGCACCCGCATGCGGGGCGCCGCGCGGGGCAGCCCGCGCATGCGGGGGCACCGCGCGGTGCAGCCCGCGCATGCGGGGGTGCCGTGCGGGGCACCCGCATGCGGGGCGCCGCGCGGGGCAGCCCGCGCATGCGGGGGCACCGCGCGGGGCAGCACGCGCATGCGGGGGCGCCGCGCGGGGCACCCGCATGCGGGGCAGCCGCGGGGCAGCCCGCACATGCTAGGCGCTGCGCGGGCAGCACGGCGGCGCGTGGGGGGTTTGGTCGCTGCCGTCGGGGGGCCGGCTGGTGTTGGGGCTTTTCCTTACTTCGCGTTTAAAGGTTCTTGACCTCCCCGCCCGGGGGTCCCGTTTTGCAGCTTCGGGGAGCGCGCCGGAACGCGGGGAGCCGAGCGTGGTTTTTCTACTAGTGACAGGTGGGTTGTTTTTACTTTATTCCTAGCCTCTAAATTCTATCATATTGGACGGGGTCTATTCTAAGTGTACTGGGGTTAAATAATGATGGGCGATAGCTTATGCATGTTAGTGGGTTCTCTATAGTGTTTAGCGTCGGTTACCGACGGTTGTTCTCTTTTTAACCATTATATGTCAGCGGGCCACCTTCGAGTGCGCGTATTATTTCCTTGCTTTCGATTATGCACTTTACCTCATTACTCTTGTTATTTATATTATGATGCTGACATGATGGTGGTTACGGTTACTTGGCTCGAGGTTGCCACACGCGCACCCGCGGTTTGGCCACCGCAAAGGGTGCGCTTTTCCGGAAAAGTGGTCTATGACCCGTGTATACCCACGAGGTGACGTAGTGGGGCCCCTTATTAGTGGTGGGGTTGAGGCGCCGAGGTGCGAGCGGTGCGACCCGTCGGTTTAGTTGTCCGGCGTGGTCGGGTTTCTGCAGGTACGGTATGGGCCGTCGGTTTAGCTGTCCGACGTGTCCGGGTATTACAGGATGCAGGTGTACAGGTTGCTTTTCCTCCTTGGGAGGGTGGTTGCTCCGGTGGTCTTCACGGTTTGTTTTACAATGTTTTCCTGCTCTACTATTTTTGCGTCACTGACATCCCACTTCGTGACAGGGTTCGGACGGGGGGAGAGGTAGGCGGTGGTGAGGACGGGACAGGAGCAGCTGGGTCACTGGGGACCCTGGACTGTATTTCTTCCTTTATTCTCGCTTTTCATTGCATTGTAGTTATGTGAGAGGCTCGCGATACCCTCGTGGGGTCGCCGTGGATGTCGGTATGGGTTGCATTTTGTGCCCCTTGTGCATTACTTTCCCTTTTATTTCTATCGGCCATTTAAAAATCAAAAAGGCAGAAGCCAAAGAAAGGATTGCGAAAACCGTTTTTAAAAATCTAAGTGTCGTGTGGGCACTGGTTTCAAAACCCTGTGGATTTATGGATTGCGAAAGGGATTTCAAAACTTGGTGTCGGGTGGGCACCGCTTTCAAACCTTGTGGATTTATGCTGACTTCGAAACTAGCTTTCAAAAACGTAAGCGCCGGGTAGGCGCTCTTTCAAAACTATGGATTTATCCTTTCCAAACTGATCGGCCATATGTTCTTCTTTTAGTAGTTTAGAATGCTGGTTGGTTGTGAATGATTGTTGTGATTGATTGGCTGTGTATGTTGGAACATGTACTGAACGCTACGCCGTGCACGTACAGGGGAGACTCTGTCCGGTTGCAGAGTGACCCTGTATGTGTGGCGGGTCTGGGCACGTGCCGGGGAAGAGGGGTTCTCTTTTAAACAAAAAAATTTACACGTCAAATATTCGACTTTTATGAATCGTTTCCGCTAAAACAAACCCCCGGGGCGTGACAGATTAAATGGTATCAGAGAGTTCTTTCAATCACAACAGTTAGTGCCGACATCCGTAGACAACCCTCACTTGCCTACATATGAATGAAATGGGTAGGGCATAGGACTGTAGAACGTGAGTGACCGAAAGGGGGGGGGGGGGATGTTGAGTCCTTTGTCTCACTTTATGGTTGTTGTTAGTAGGGTAGTCTAAAGTTGACTCTTGTGATGTATGACAGACATGGCCCGTACTAGATCATCGGCCGGGGACGCAGAAGCAGACGCGACGGCGTCGACGGCCGCGGAGAACCAGCTCCTGCGGCAGCAACTGCAGGAGATGGCGGGGAATCTGGCCAACCTTACTGAGCATGTGCGTCAGTTGACGCAACAGCAACAGGCCGCGACGGTGACGGTCGCCCCGGTTCCCCCACGGGGGTCGACAGCGCCGGCCGCGGCACCACCGACAGCGCCACCACCGGCGACGACTACGGGACCGGCGCCGGGGACGACCAGCAGGGTTACTCTGGAGGAGACTGTAGTCACACCTGCCCCGACCGTGGCTGCCACCGCCGCGAGGGAGGGGACGGGTGCGATGACCGAGCGGGATCGGGTGCGGGCCAACCTGAAAGACTTCAAGAAATACGACCCACCCACGTTCGAAGGGGACACGACTGATCCGTGGATCGTCGAGAAATGGGTGGGGTCGATGGAGAAACTCTTCGAAGACCTACTCATGGAGGATAACGAGCGGGTTCCCCTAGCGGTCCACTGCCTGGAGGGGAACGCCCGCTTGTGGTGGAAGACGGTACGTCCCGATCCTGCTAAGGGTACCACACATCCGTCCTGGACAACCTTCAAGCAGGAACTGTTCGGGGCCTTCTTCACCAACAGTGTCAAGAAAAAGTTGGAGGATGACCTGAACCACATCCAACAGGGGAACCGGACGGTCATGGAGTATCAGCGGGAGTTCGTCCGGCTAGCAAACTGCGTCCCGTTCGTCATAAGGGACGAGGCACACAAGGCGCAACTCTTTGTGGATGGCTTGCGGAGCAATATCTTCGAGGTGGTGCAAGCAGCCGAACTGCACACCTTCCAGAAAGTGGTCGACAGAGCCACTACGGTGGAGCGGGGTTTTGCGGTCACCCGCGCCAGAAGGGAGAACTCGACGCGGCTGGAGGACCGGAAGCGGCAACAGCAGAACTCGGGAGGAGGCTCTTAGGGCGGGGGCGGGGCCCCCAAACGGTGGAGACCTCAGGCGGGGTCCCGGAGCGCACCAACAGGAGGACCGAGGCCGGGGAATAGGCCTTGTGTCATATGCGGGGGAGGGCACATTCCGGGGGAGTGCCCCCAAAAAGGCGACCACTGCTTCAGGTGCGGCAGACGAGGGCACTTCCGCCGCAACTGCCCCTTAGGCGGGGGGTCTGCGTCCTCCGCAGCTTCTACGCCCACGCCACAGCTCTCAGGGCGGGGGAAAGCCCCTATGGCGTCGACGTCTAGGCCCCCTGCACCACGGCGCGAGGAGGACCGGCAGCCACAACCAGGCGGGAGAGTCTTCTCAATGACCCACCAAGAGACAGATCTGCCGGAGGAAGCACTTGCAGGTACTACTTCTGTTTCAAATTCCCGTGCTAGAACCCTTTTCGACACCGGAGCAACACACTCTTTCATTTCCCGTGACTTCGCATTTTTGTTTGGTCTCGAGGAGACACCCCTCCAAAATCCCTTGACGGTGCAAACGGCGGGAGGGACCTTGGAGGCGGTCAGCGTCGTGACCGCCTGCCCGATTAAACTAGGGCGACTAGCATGCCCTTGGGATTTAGTGGTAATCCCCCTGAAGGAGTACGACGTGGTGCTGGGCATGAACTGGCTCACGAGGTACCAGGCACTCATCGATTGCGACAAGCGACAGCTGCGTTTACACGAACCGGGTTTCCCTGAGCATGTGTACATGATGGGTAAGAGCATCTCCTTCCCGGCGATCATCTCAGCGACCCGGGCCAGAAGACTGGTGGAGGGTGGTTGCGTGGCCTACTGGGCATCGGTGGATTTGGCTACCCGACCCCCGACGACGCTCGCCGATATTCCAGTGGTGAGGGACTTCCCCGACGTCTTTCCCACGGAACTGCCTGGGATGCCCCCTGAACGGGAGGTGGAGTTCCCCATCGAACTACTACCGGGCACGCAGCCTATTTCGAAAGCACCTTACCGAATGGCCTTCGCAGAATTAAAGGAGCTTAAGGCACAGCTGGAAGACCTCTTGGATAAAGGGTTCATAAGACCGAGTGTGTCACCCTGGGGCGCACCGGTACTCTTTGTGCGGAAGAAAGACGGAAGCCTGCGTCTCTGCATTGACTACAGAGGAATAAACAAAGTCACTGTGAAAAATAAGTACCCTCTGCCCAGAATAGATGACCTCTTCGACCAGCTGAGGGGGGCGACGGTCTTCTCCAAGATCGATTTGCAATCAGGCTACCACCAACTCCGGGTTCGGGACAAGGACATCCCGAAGACTGCTTTCCGGACCCGGTATGGCCACTACGAGTTCGCGGTTATGCCTTTCGGACTCACGAACGCCCCCGCAGTCTTCATGGACATGATGAACCGGATCTTCAGACCCTTCCTGGATCGGTTCGTGGTGGTTTTCATCGACGACCTCCTGATCTATTCCGCTACCGACAAGGAACACGAGGACCACTTGCAAACGATCCTCCAAACTCTCAGAGAGCAGGAGCTGTTCGCTAAACTCAAGAAGTGTGAGTTCTGGCTACGCGAAGTCGGCTTCCTAGGACATGTGATCTCGGCGCAGGGAGTCGCCGTGGATCCGAAGAAGGTGGAGTCCGTGGTCGACTGGCAGCCGCCGACGACGGTGACAGAGGTCCGCAGTTTCCTAGGACTGGCAGGATATTACCGGCGTTTCGTGGAGGGTTTCGCGAAGATTGCTACCCCTTTGAATCGGCTGACCAGAAAAGGGGAGAAGTTCATATGGACGGCCAAATGCCAGGAGAGTTTTGAGGAACTCAAAAGGAAGTTAACCAGGGCACCGATACTTGTGCTGCCGACACCTGGAGAAGATTACGAAGTGTACTGCGACGCGTCGGGGATCGGTCTGGGTGGTGTTCTGATGCAACAGGGGAAAGTGATTGCCTACGCGTCCAGGCAACTGAAGGACTACGAAAAGAACTACCCGATACACGACTTGGAGCTGGCCGCAGTAGTCTTCGTTCTAAAACTGTGGAGGCACTATCTCTTTGGAGTCCACTGTAACGTCTTCTCGGATCATCAAAGTCTTAAGTACATCTTTACCCAAAAGAATTAAACTTGCGGCAAAGGCGGTGGCTGGAGTTGTTAAAGGATTACGACTTGACGATTCAATACCACCCCGGAAAGGCAAACGTGGTGGCGGACGCCTTGAGCAGGAAAGGGCGCCCAGAAGGGGCGTCGAGGAGCGCAATAACGGAGCAAAACCACTTAATAGCGGAGTTCGCACGAATGCAGTTGGAAGTGGTGCCGACAGGCACGGTTAGGCAACTCCTAACCTTGGTGGTCAAGCCGACGTTACTTGAGAAGATCCGGGAGGGACAGCAGACCGACCCGCACTTACAGCGCGTACGAGACAAGATTCCCCTGGACCAAGAGAGCGACTTCGCAGTGGAAGGCGACGGCACACTACGGTTCCGCAGACGGATCTGCATACCGGATTCGTCGGAGCTGAAGGAGGAAATTTTGACGGAGGCACACCGGGCCCCTTATGCGGCACATCCAGGGGGCACAAAGATGTATAGGGACCTCAAACAGATCTACTGGTGGCCCAAAATGAAGGGGGACGTCACCCGACACGTAGCTCATTGCCTAGTGTGCCAACAGATAAAGGTCGAGCACCAGCGGCCAGCAGGGAAGCTACAACCTCTACCGGTGCCGGAGTGGAAGTGGGATCAGATCACGATGGACTTTGTCACGGGCTTCCCACGATCACAACAGGGCCACGACGCAATTTGGGTCGTAGTCGACCGGTTAACCAAGTCAGCACACTTTCTGCCAATTCATACGACCTGGACCCGGGAACGATTAGCCCAAGCTTATATCAGCGAGATCGTGAGATTACATGGAGTGCCGGCATCGATCACCTCGGACAGAGACACGCGCTTTGTCTCGAAGTTTTGGCAGAGCCTTCAGCGGGCCATGGGGACCAAACTACAGTTCAGCACGGCCTTCCACCCTCAGACGGACGGACAGTCGGAGCGTGTGATACAAACCCTCGAAGACCTGCTCCGCGCCTGTGTACTAGATTGGGGGATCGGGTGGTCACGCTACCTACCTCTCGTGGAATTCGCCTACAACAACAGCTACCAGGCCAGCATCCAGATGGCGCCCTACGAGGCCTTATATGGAAGACGCTGCCGATCCCCGATTTGTTGGGACGATCTGGGAGAACGGAAATTCTTGGGGCCCGACTTAGTGGAGGAAACGGAAGAGAAGGTTCGCCTCATCAGACAGCGCCTGCTAACCGCCCAGAGTCGCCAGAAGAGCTACGCGGACCAAAGGCGCCGCGACTTGGAATTCCAAGTGGGAGAGCATGTTTTCTTGCGGGTCTCGCCGTCCAGAGGAGTCAAGCGGTTCGGGCTAAAAGGGAAACTGAGCCCACGGTTTGTAGGGCCTTTCGAGATTTTGGAACGCATCGGCCCAGTGGCGTACCGCCTTGCCCTACCACCAAACCTCGACCGAGTCCATGACGTCTTCCACGTTTCGATGCTCCGTAAATACCTCTCCGATCCATCGCATATCCTGGATGTCGCCATACTCGACCTTAAAGAAGACCTAAGCTTCGAGGAAACCCCCGTGAGAATCCTGGCAAGGGAAAGCAAATCACTGCGGAATCGAGCCATCCCCTACGTGAAGGTACTCTGGAGCAACCACGAGGAGCGAGAAGCAACATGGGAGCTGGAATCTAAAATGAGGGAGAACTACCCGAACCTGTTCACCACCATCCGGGTCTGAGTTTCGAGGACGAAACTCGTTTTTAGAGGTGAGTGGTGTGATAACCGCAGATTTTATTTTACCCTTCTGGGCTTTCCGTTGATTTTTATTGAACCGTTCGGTTGACAATAGGGGTCCGAGAGTAATTTTTTCCTTGTTTTCTGGGCAGACGGTCGGGGCTCGCGGGTATTTTTGGTTAATAAAGCTCGCGAAACGGAGACCGGCGGCGCGATCGGTTTTGGATTTCGACCCCCGGATCTCCCAGAATAAATTCCGGAAGCTGGTACCGTAGCCCAGGTGACTTACACAATTACCGGGGGCAGACCGAACTCTGGTCCGCAATCAGATCGATTTTAGTCGATCAGTTTGAGGTATGGGATTAAACCACCCCGTTTTTGTTTTCCTTTCACACGAGGGGTTAAAATTAATTTGGGGTCCAAAATCCACTACGCCCAAAACGTCTAAGTAGTCGGCCTTGGGAATTAGGTTTTCCTAAACCTCGCCTCCCCCCTCCTTGGCGTACAATATCCGAGCGTGGACGAGGAGCGGTTCCCCAAAACCCTCGTCCTTCCCATCGGCCGGCGTGGAAGAGAAGAGATCGATCGCCTCCCCGCAAAGATCCGACGAACGCGAAGAGGACGATCCCTCTCCTTCGCCCGGTACCGACGAAAACAAGGTGAGCCGTGTTGTCGTTTTCATTTCTTGTCTTTCTTGTCACGAACGAGGGGGGGGGGGGGGGTTTCTTGATTTCGTCGGAGATGGAAGGAGAGGGGCGTGCCACCGCACGCGGAGCGCCGCGCGGGGCAACCCGCCATGCGGGGGCGCCGCGCGGGGCACCCGCATGCGGGGCACCGCGCGGTACAGCCCGCGCATGCGGGGGGTGCCGTGCGGGGCACCCGCATGCGGGGCGCCGCGCGGGGCAGCCCGCGCATGCGGGGGCGCCGTGCGGGGCACCCGCATGCGGGGCGCCGCGCGGGGCTGCCCGCGCATGCGGGGGGCACCGCGCGGTTACAGCCCGCGCATGCGGGGGTGCGGTGCGGGGCACCCGCATGCGGGGCGCCGCACGGGGCAGCCCGCGCATGCGGGGGCCACAGCGCGGTGCAAGCCCGCGCATGCGGGGGTGCCGTGCGGGGCACCCGCATGCGGGGCGCCGCGCGGGGCAGCCCGCGCATGCGGGGGGCACCGCGCGGGGCAGCACGCGCATGCGGGGGCGCCGCGCGGGGCACCCGCATGCGGGCAGCCGCGGGGCAGCCCGCACATGCGAGGCGCCGCGCGGGCAGCACGGCGGCGCGTGGGGGGTTTGGTCGCTGCCGTCGGGGGGCCGGCTGGTGTTGGGGCTTTTCCTTACTTCGCGTTTAAAGGTTCTTGACCTCCCCGCCCGGGGGGTCCCGTTTTGCAGCTTCGGGGAGCGCGCCGGAACGCGGGGAGCCGAGCGTGGTTTTTCTACTAGCGACAGGTGGGTTGTTTTTACTTTATTCCTAGCCTCTAAATTCTATCATATTGGACGGGGTCTATTCTAAGTGTACTGGGGTTAAATAATGATGGGCGATAGCTTATGCATGTTAGTGGGTTCTCTATAGTGTTTAGCGTCGGTTACCGACGGTTGTTCTCTTTTTAACCATTATATGTCAGCGGGCCACCTCGAGTGCGCGTATTATTACCTTGCTTTCGATTATCCACTTTACCCTCATTACCTCTTATTATTTATATTATGATGCTGACATGATGGTGGTTATGGTTACTTGGCTCGAGGTTGCCACACCGCGCACCCGTGGTTTTGGCCACCGCAAAGGGTGCGCTTTTCCGGAAAAGTGGTCTATGACCCGTGTATACCCACGAGGTGACGTAGTGGGGCCCCTTATTAGTGGTGGGGTTGAGGCGCCGAGGTGCGAGCGGTTGCGACCCGTCGGTTTAGTTGTCCGGCGTGGTCGGGTTTCTGCAGGTACGGTATGGGCCGGCGGTTTAGCTGTCCGACGTGTCCGGGTATACAGGATGCAGGTGTACAGGTTGCTTTTCCTCCTTGGGAGGGTGGTTGCTCCGGTGGTCTTCCACGGTTTGTTTTACTATGTTTTCCTGCTCTACTATTTTTGCATCACTGACATCCCACTTCGTGACAGGGTTCGGACGGGGGAGAGGGGAGAGGGTAGGCGGTGGTGAGGACGAGACAGGAGCAGCTGGGTCGCTGGGGACCCTGGACTGTATTTCTTCCTTTATTCTCGCTTTTCATTGCATTGTAGTTATTGAGAGGTTCGCGATACCCTCGTGGGGTCGGCGTGGATGTCGGTACGGGTTGCATTTAGTGCCCCTTGTGCATTACTTTCCCTTTTATTCTATCGGCCATTTACAAATCAAAAAGGCAGAAGCCAAAGAAAGGATTGCGAAAAACCGTTTTTAAAAATCTAAGTGTCGTGTGGGCACTGGTTTCAAAACCCTGTGGATTTATGGATTGCGAAAGGGATTTCAAAACTTGGTGTCGGGTGGGCACCGCTTTCAAACCTTGTGGATTTATGCTGACTTCGAAACTAGCTTTCAAAAACGTAAGCGCCGGGTAGGCGCTCTTTCAAAACTATGGATTTATCCTTTCCAAACTGATCGGCCATATGTTCTTCTTTTAGTAGTTTAGAATGCTGGTTGGTTGTGAATGATTGTTGTGATTGATTGGCTGTGTATGTTGGAACATGTACTGAACGCTACGCCGTGCACGTACAGGGGAGACTCTGTCCGGTTGCAGAGTGACCCTGTATGTGTGGCGGGTCTGGGCACGTGCCGGGGAAGAGGGGTTCTCTTTTAAAACAAAAAATTTACACGTCAAATATTCGACTTTTATGAATCGTTTTCGCTAAAAAAAACCCCGGGGCGTGACAGGCGCCCACCCGGCACCCAGATTTTGAAAACCAGTTTCGAAAGCAACATAAACCACTGTTTTAGAAAACAGTGCCCACACTACACTTAGGTTTTGAAATCCATTTTCACAATCCATAAATCCACAGGGTTTGAAAACGTGCCCACACGACACCCAAGTTTTGAAAACAGTTTCGCAATCTTTTCTTTCGTTTTCCTCTTTTTTTTTTTCTTAACGGCCAACAAGGTGAAGAAAATAAATAAATAATTAGGTACCATGCGGACATCCACCCGACCCCCACGAGTGTATCGAGAACCACACCACAGTCTACAAAGAGTAATGAAATGCAACAGAAAGGAGAAATTACAGTCCGGGGTCTCCAGTGCCCAGAAACTCGTGCCTCGGCCTCACCGTCGCCTAACTCACCCCCTGTAGGACCCTGTCACGAAGTGGGAATTCACGACAAAGAAACAATAATAATGGAAGCAGGGTACGAGAAATGTGCCCAACCGTAAACTATCCGGAGCAACCACCCTCCCAAAAGGGAAAAACCACTCACACCGGCAACCTAACCGGCACCTGCCCCGGCACCCCAACCGAGCACCTACCTCGGTAAACCACGTCGGGCACCTACCCCGACAGGTCGCACCGCTCAGCACC
>CM055068.1:31523225-31603141 GCA_029204045.2 Tillandsia leiboldiana | reverse complement strand
CTCGCGACTCCCTTGCCTCGAACAGCAACCGCAGAATCAGCAACACCCGCTAAGACTCTGCAAACACAGGGAGAGAAGGGAAAAAAGGGGGGGGGACCCCCAACGGGTGTGAGAACTACACCAAAAAGGGAGTTCTCAGTGAGTATCCGCCACCAGGCCCGACGATCTGCCCACCAAGTCCTCTAGAGGCAATAAAATAACTAATGCAGTAAAAACTGAACAAGAAAGTTGGAGACTCTCAACAGCTACCGTGCCTCTCTATAAATGCTCAAAAGGGGAAAAACTCTAATAAAGATATGCAACACTTGCACACGAGGTGCTCAATCGACCCATCGAGCTGACTGCCACACCGGACCAGTCAAACCCTGCGCCCACCTACAACCACCTCTCGCTGACGGGCAGGAATTACGTAGGGCGTCCAAACGGACTAACTCGCTATTGAGTAGTGGCTCATGCAGGCTATAGTCGGAATCCACGCTCTCCACAGAAACGAATAGCCTCAAGACACCACCAAACTCTCGCACAACGGTCGACTAAAACCCCGCAACAACCCGGGACCACCGTCGATCCCCAACGGTTCCCAACAACACTAGCACTGGTCTAAACACAGCTACTAGACTCACCTCGGTACCCCCAGGCACGAGTGTAACAAAAAGTATCTGCCTGAATAAAACCCTCGTGGACCAGTAAAAACTGGCACTGCCCTCAAACTGTCTCAAGTATCTGCTAACAAATCGGCATACTCACTGACCGATACTCAAGGCCTGGCTCTCACTGGCCATAGACAATGTCTGCACTCACTGGCCATATATAAATCGCCTACTCCGGAGTGGCACTCGTGGGGAGCGACCCACACGAGTAAAGTATCACTGTAACAAGTCTCACTGTAACAAGTATCACGAGATAGCAGGACTGGATCACGACTCTGATCAAGGGAAAAACTCATCCACTAAAGGGAAACCCGATCCCCAACTGATACAACAGTAAACGATAAGTGGAAACTCCTCCACTAGAGGAAAGTCTAATACCCAATCTGATACATAAATAAATATCCTGTCAACCGCCCAATATCCCGGTTGCCGCAATACCCTGCCAGCCGCAATCCAGCACAACCACGTCCCTGACACCAATGTCCCTGCTACACTACCCTAGACCCCTGCTCGCACCCGAGCAACACAGACCGCCTGACTAACAAGAAGGAGAAAAGGAATAACATGGTTTCTCCTAAGTCAAGTTCCAATATGTAGTGCAGCAGTAAAAGATGGCCTAACTATATGTCCATACAAGCATGCATTTGTCCTCAAGAAAATAAACTCATGCCAAATTATCAATGACTATACCTGTCCATAATCCTCCTCCATAAGCGCTCCTTAGAGTAGAACCTGCACATAACTAAAAAACGTCCTATCCCATTGCATAAACCAGCCTCATAAAAGGTTATGTGCTAACATGGCATGATAATTAATCAATATAGGGAACCTTGCCTTAGGTAAGCTTCCACTAATCATCAACATGAATATTCGAGTAATACAATTGTCATAATATGAATAATTAACTTGCAATTCCCATAAATCAACATTATTAAGCTTACCAATTAATCCCAGATATTGTACCCTACACCTGCATGTAATTCTAACATATAGAATTAGAGAACGCCCCCCCGGTTCTCGGAACGAAGCACCCCCCTGAAACGCATTCCCGCAGCAAAGCCGAAGTCGGTGAGTGCACAGCCACACGAAATCCAAAATCTGCCGGATCTGCTCCCTCGGTAAACAGTCGCACAAACCACTGTTCAACAAAAACATCGAAGCCGAGAATCAATTACATCATCAAACCACAAAACTCTCAAAAATAGCATATGGCTGTTTGTTTGTACCAACCCGAGAGAGGAGCCTTTTCACTGGTATACAGACCTCCAAAAATTCCAAAAAAAAGGTCACGGTTGCGATCCTCGCGACGAGTAGCCCCAAATCGACTATTTAAACGCCCTGTTCTGATACCTGTAGGCCAAGAAAAATTCGGACAACGTTGGAAGCCATTCCCTCAAGAACACAGTTCTGCTGGAAAAATAGCAGTAAAGAAGCTTAATTCTCACCCTCGAAATGACCTCATAAAAATCTAATAAAATATTGGGTGCGTTCCTCTCGAAGAGTAGATATCAATCGAGTGTTTAATCGCCTCATTCCGATGCACGAACGCAGAGATAAAAATCCGACAAGCCTCCGCTGTCCAAAAATCACCAAAAAAATAGTGGCTCAGAGATGCCTCGGGAACTGTGCCAAAAACTCAAAATGTGGAGAAGTGATCAACACCAAATTCTCAAACTCTCCACGAAATGATCCAAAGGAAGATGAACACTTTTGTATACAGCTCTCGGAGAGATGAAGCCCAGAAGAAGCTCGAAACCATCCTTGAATCGGCCTATATAGGCCCAGCTCAACAATTCCAAAAATGACATCTGTGTCCCAATTACCGGGCGCCCGAAACTTTTCGGGCGCGCACAGTAACCCGATCTCCGGCCGTCCATCAAGCGCCCGAATCCACCAGATGCTGCTGCCACGTCACCCCAAAACAGCAAACAGCAACCTCCGCCATCGCGCGGCGCCACGTCGCCCGCGCTCGAACAGCAAACAGCGGCGCCGCGTGGCACACCGTACCTGCCCCCGCGCACGTCGCCCGGGCTGACCCGCGTACGGCCACCTGCCCCGCGCGTACGGCCACCTGCCCCGGCCACCTGCTCCGCTCCTTGCGTGGACCGCGCGCACAACACCTCTCCAACCACACGCTGCCACCTGTCCCCCGCCGGTCCATGCACCAGGCCGCGCGTCCCATGGACCGCGCGCGCATGCGCCCGCCACTCCCGGGCCGCCACGCGTCCCGCGCCCGGGTGCACCGCCCTCCGCGGTGGACCGAACGGCCGCGCCTCAGCCCGCCGCCTGCCGCCGCCGCCGGGCAACTCCCGGCCGCCGGAACAGTGCCACCACACCTCGAAATCCGTGTTTTCCCGCATCCGGGCTCCGAAAAATACAAGTAAATAACCCATTTTCACCGTTTTCCGCGCGCTGAATCCAATCCGCTGTCCGATTTGTCAAATCCAATTCCAAAAATTGCCGAAGGCATCCAGACAAGTGGTCTTAACCCAGATTTCGCGCTGAGTCCAATTCTGATGCCCGATTCGTGCGAAACCACTTCTAAACAATCGACGGGGGTCCTCCGATTACCCACGTGATCCATTTAACACCCGAAGTCCCTCACTTGTGTCCAAATTGGTGCAGAAACACTGCCGACACGCCACATAGGCCTCAAGAAGCTGCTGGTCACACTGTAGAGCCCTGCAGAGATCCAGTCACCACATTGAGACTATCCGTTCTGAGAGAGAGAGCGTGGATTTTGACTATAGCCTGCATGAGCCACTACTCGATAGCGAGTTAGTCCGTTTGGACGCCCTACATGATTCCTGCCTGTCAGCGGGAGGTGGTTGTAGGTGGGCGCAGGTTGACTGGACCAGATGTGGCAGTCAGCTTGATTGGGTCGATTGTGCACTTCATGTGCTAGTGGTTGCATACCATTCTTTGATTCTCCCCTCTTGAGCATTTAGATGGAGGCATGGTAGCTGTTGAGTGTCATCAGCGTTCTTGTTCAGTTCTCACGGCTTTGGTTAGTTTATGTCTCTTGAGGACTTAGTGGGCAGACCGTCGAGTCTGGCGGTGGTACCCACTGAGAACTCCCTTTTTGGTGTAGTTCTCACACCCGTTGGGGGTTTTCCCCCTCTTTTCCCCTTTCTCTCCTTTGTTTTGCACAGTCTTAGCGGGTGCTGCTGATTCTGATTCTGCGATTGTTGATCGAGGCGAGGGAGTCGCGAGCTAGATCCCTACCCGTCATTGGAGACTAGCGGTAACCTTTCAGATGAGAGCTTCAGTAGATTAGCCATTTTATTTTTCCTCTTTTGAGGACTGATGTAGTGAGGATATGATATGTATTGAGAGCCTGTACACTGATGTATTTATTGAGATACCTTCCTGTTGAGCTATGAGTTTTGTATCTGAGGATATTGTATGATTATCATTTGGGATATGGACATTGTTGTATTATTTCCAGTTGTACAGTGGTTGATTTTAGTTATAAGCAGATTTTCATTTATAGCTTTGATATCTTTTAGCTGTAGCACTTTTCTTGCAGGTAGGACGCTTCGCCTATGCGGAGTTTGGCATAGGTGGCAGATCTGTTGGCGAGCCCGGGTTGCAGTTTCGACTCCGGGGCGTGACAACCGCGACCACGGACCAGTGGCAGCCAATCAGAGGCTGCCACGTGGACCGCACTTGAGCCCGCGGTAGCTGCGTCGCGTCACGTCAGCGCGTCGCGTCGCGCTGACCACCCAATGGGAGGCCGACACGTGGACTCCCCCTGACACCGCGCCAGGGCCGCCGCGCCCCCGCTCCCTCGGCCAGTGCGTCTAATAGGGAGACGCCACGTGGCGCCCCCCACCTACCCCGCGGCCTCGAACCGCGCGCCTGGCGTGCCACGTGCGATGGCCATGCCTCAGGATTCGCGCTCGTACCTCGGGATTCGTGCCCGCCGCCTCGGGATCCGTGCCACCTGCCTCGAGATTCGTGCCACTACCTCGGGATCCGTGCCACATAGTAACTTTCGGGGTGCGCTACAAATAACTTTCGGGCGCACCTTCACCTGGACCGGGCTGCTACAGTGAACCGGGTTCGCTACAGTGCGCCCGGTTCGCTGCAGCCCATAAAAGCCGATCTGCTCCAGTACTTTCCGGGCGCCCAGAACGTCATTTTCGGGTGCCCGAGAACTTGGGCCCAAGCCCAGTTTCGCCCGTTTCGTCCGTTCTTGCCCGTTTCCTCGCCCGTTTCCCGCACAAATTTTGTCGGGCAGCCACAGTTTAACTTAATTTACTACATGACACTTTAATTTTTCAGTTTGGACCACCTCTGGGGTCACCAAAAAGTCTTACTGTATTCAAATTTGCTGGCCGGAGCCCGTTCTCACGTATCCGGGTGTCCGATTCAACGCGAAACTTTTACTGTGGCCCATTAAAACACATTTACGGAGCTCCTGTAATTTTCTCGGAATTTTTTCGAAACTGTGAATTTTCCACTTACAATCTGGGTCCACTTTCTCATGTAAGATTCAAGATCTCATATTCTAATCCCGATTTGGGCCCAATTCATTTCCAGGTCATCCTTTACTTCTATAAATTCAATAAAATAGCATTTCATATCATTTTATTACATTTATTTATATACCAAAATTTGGTACATTACATACAGTAAACTGGGGCACCGCTACAGTGCAAATCGGGCGCCCGATTGTACGACAAATTTTCAGATTTCGCCCGTTCTTGCCCTTTTTCGACCGTTTTCACCCAAATTTGACAGGTAGACTCAACCTCAATTTAATTTATCATGGGATATCCAAAATCTTCCGTTTTGGGGCTATTTACGGGTCACCAAAAATCTCGCTGTATTCACAATCGCTGACGGACCCCGTTCTCACTGTCCGGGTATCCGATCGACGCGAAACTTTTACTGTGGCCTTAAAACATAATTTCGGAGCTCCCAAATTTTTCTCGAAATTTTCTGGCAGTGTAATTTTCTGCTAAAAATCTGGGCCCCTTTCTCATATAAAATTCTAGAAGCCTCATTTTTAATCCGATTTCGGCCTAATTCACTCCCAGATCATCTTTTACCTTCTCTAGATTCAATAAAAATAGTATCTCATACCATTTTTATCTATATTATTTATATACCAAAAATCTAGTACATTACAGATATTGCTTTCGGAAATCGTTATTTTGTTTATTGGTGGTGATGATATTTGAATACTTAGATAATCATAAAAAGACAAGAAAACGTCATCTAAGTATTCATTAATTTGATTCTACAAGAAACAAAGAGTTTTGAAACCCTAGAATCAAATTGATCAATATAGAAAAAGAAACATAAGATAAATGTGTTTTCCTTTCTTTTCTATATGTGGATTATCTTCGGTTTCCACGGCTTGACCTAAAAATGAACTTTTGAGGTATATTTATAGGCTAGAAACGTTTTGGAAAGAGATAAGAATCAAAAACTGTCTTAACTGACTTTTTCCCGTACGACGGTCCAGATTGGATTGAGTCTGATCCGGACTGTCGTCTTTTGACAGAAAATTTTCAGGAAAAAGCTTCGGGGTCCGGACTGAATATGCCTGATCCGGACTGATTCATGCGATTCAACAAAAATATAGTTCGGGGTCCGGACTGGATAGGGGTTGATCCGGACTGGAATTTCGCATGAATCAAACCATGTTCGGGGTCCGGACTGGATCTGACTAATCCGGATCCAGAACATATAAAATGTCCAGTTTATTATTTTTATGCAATGACAATTATTTCAAGTATTTCTAACTATAGGAATGTATTCAAATCATTAAAATATTTAATTTAGCGTACTTGATCATTTTGAATCCATTCAACTTGAGATTGATGTATGTGATCTTCAAGTCTTCAATTTCAATCTTCAAGAGTCAAAACACTTTACAAAATACGCCAATACAAAAATCCTTAATAATCTCCCCATTTGACGGTTTCGTGACAAAAGAAATAATCCACAAAAAAATAGAAAAATAATTTTTATTGTTATCACCATACAACAAAAATACGCATGAACGATCCAACAAAATGAATACAATATTTAACTCCTATGACAAACTCTAGACTTAATCAAACCAGGAGTCTTCAAATCTTGTTCTCTCTACAAAATAAAATTCTTGACAAAAGAAAAACATAAGTATCTCAAGAATTTAAATCAATAAACAACCAGAGAGATTATTCATACATGACATCAGAAATTGATATATACAAGAATAGACAATCAAACTTTACATATCTTCATGTATTATTAGAGTATCAGATGTCATAGTTCAGATCCAAGGTAAGATAATAGCAAGTTCAAACTAGTAGTTGCCATAGTTCATCAAGTCACTTGTTAGAAATATTACATGCCCAACTAGTTAGTCAAATAATTAGTCAAGGCACGTAGTCAAAGTTCTGTTCTACTTACCTATGTGTCTCATCACTCCCCCTTTTTGTCACAAAACAAGCCAAAATAAAAGAAGGGATGTGATAAACTCAAGTTCTGATGCATGAAAAAATTCAACTGATAGTAAAATGCATGCAAAAGAAGGAAAGAAAACTTCACTACGAGTCGGAATCCTCAGAACTGCTGCATCCAAGTTTGGCGAAGATCTTCTTGACAAGTTTTGTCAATGTTGAGTATTTCTTTTGCAAGTCCTACTGAACCGCCGTTAACCTTTGCAAGTCACCGGAGATGCGCTCTTGTTCGAGGGTGATCCGCTCTTGCTCCGACGAGAGTCGTTGTTGCTCTCGATAGATAGAAGTAATAGAGGCTTCATCCTCTGAGGTCTCAAATATTGTAGGTCCTGAAGTTGCTGCATGTACTGTTGCTGTTGGTGCTGTTGGTTGTGCTATTGCTGCTGTTGCTGCTGTTGATGCTGCTTGAGAGGAGGATGAAGGTCTCTTACTTCGAGGTGGGGTCGAGGTGTCATCCGGTTGACGAGAAAGTGACTTCATAATGGTAGAGTCATTAATTGTCCCCAAACTATGCATATAAGTCGACAAACGAATGTCCACGTCAAACTTCTTTAAAATCCACATAATTATCATTGGGAACAGAAGTCGCTCTGTTGGATGTGGATGCTCCACATACCTCGCCATCCTCGACAAGATAAGATAAGGAATATTTGTAGTGACCCTGGTCCCCATGTAGCTGTTCCCCGTGAATCCACGGTGTGAAACACCTATTATTGGTGTGTCGGGCCCGTAACACATCAAATGGATGTGTTAGATGGACTCAGTGAGGTTTCTGGTTCAAGCCTATCTTTCGGCTGCCTTTGCCGAATTTTAGAAGAGGTTTCAGGCTAAACGGAGGTCGGATTTGGATTCAGTGCGAAAAAACGCTTGAAAACGGCTATTTGCTTGTATTTTTCTGAGTCCGGATGCCCAAAAACGGGCTTCCAAAAATTTTTAGTGGATTCGGGTGCATGGGGAAGGTCGTAGACCGGCAGGGTGCCACATGGCGGCCTGCCATTGGCCAGTTCACAAGGTGCGGTCCACGGAGAGGTGCGGGGTGGCGCATGGACCAGGCGGGAACCACGTGGCGCTCCCTGGTTGGCTGGCGCGCATTGCGCGGTCCACGGAACCCCACGCGGGTGCATGGACCGGGCGCGGGGACACGTGGCGGCTCAGAAGTGGCGGGCTCACGTTGCGCGGTGCACGGAGGCGCATGGGGGCGCCTCGGGGCGCGTGCATGGCAGGGGGGCAGGCGGCGTGCCTGCCCGCATGCGTGAGCTGTCGGGCGGGGGCCACGTGGCGGCACGCTATTCGCGGGCGCCACCTACCCCGCTGACCGCGGGTGTGACACGTGGCGGCTCCCGGCTGGGCTTGCACACGCTGTCCCGTGTTCGAGACACGTGTCATGTGATGATCCGGATTTTCGAGACAAATTTACAGGGCGAGTAGTGGCTTCTGGAGGCCTATGATGAGTGATCGAGTTGTTTGTGGAATCGAATCCCAGATTTGGAATTGGCGTGAAAATCGGATCAAGTTTGCTTTTCTGGGGCATTCCGGCAAAATTTAGAAAGAGAATTTGACGAAACAGACAGCAGATTTGGACTCAGCGCGCGAAAACAATGAAAATGGGCTATTTACTTGCATTTTTCGAACTTCGAAAAATAATTTTACTGTTCACCGGCCAAAGTTACTGTTCCGGCTACCGGCGGCATGGGCAAGCGGCGGAGCGCGGCGGCGCAACAACGGAGCGCGGCCGCGGGCAGCACGGGCAGGCGCGGGGCGCACGGGCGGGCTGGTCCACAGGCAGGGCGTGCACCGGGAGCATAGAGTTTTGGATTTGCCACGTGGCAGCACCTGATTGGTTGGCTTCGCAAGGGTGGCGGCGTGGCGGCGCCACATGGCAGCATA
Source organism: Tillandsia leiboldiana (assembly GCA_029204045.2). NCBI lineage: Eukaryota > Viridiplantae > Streptophyta > Magnoliopsida > Poales > Bromeliaceae > Tillandsia > Tillandsia leiboldiana. The sequence continues at coordinate 31,594,143 of CM055068.1, read as the reverse complement.
CGATTGGCTGACACTTTTCGGAAGACCCGGCGCGTACACCGGGGGAGTGGACCACATGAACCACGTGGGGGACACGTGGCACCTCCCCATTGGCGGGGGCAAGCCGCCCACGTGCGCGAGGCGCTTGGAACACGGGGCGGCTGGGGACATGTGGCACCTCCCGAGCGGACTTCTACCGCCGTTTCGTGTAGTGAAACACGCGGCGCGGCCCGAGCGGGCTTTTATGGCTGTTCCCTGTTCGGCCTGGATCCGGTGTGGAGCCCGTATGGTTTTGGCTATAAATAACCCATTGTGGATCCGAATTGAGTGTCATTTTTTTGGTGTTTTTGAGATCCGAATTGAGATCCTATTTCTACAATGTGATTCTACTTCGAGTCTTCTTCGATCTTTGGGGTTTTGGAGAATTTTTGGAGATCGTTTACTATTTTTCCCTGCTTGATTTCGAGAGTCGCGCCGTTTCTTCGACATCGGTTTCTTCCGTCGACTTTTCGTCGGAGAGCTCCCCTGAGCTGATATTTTGGAGTTTTTCGCCGATTTTTACGGCAACGTTTTCGCGACAGGTAGGTCTTCGATTTTCATACTCATTTCTCTGCTTTGTTTCGAGTTTTTATGGGAGTTCGTGCAGTATCTTTAGACCCTATTTTTCTGCGACACTTTTTCTGGACAGCGGAGGAGTAATCTTGCAAATTCTCGGGCTACGGTTGCCGGAACTGGGAGTTTAAGGACTTGATTTCTATCTACACTTCGCGAGGATCGCAACCGTATTTTTGTTGGAATTTTTGGAGGACATCTCGCAAGAGGTAATTTGCTGTTTTATGGACAGATGTGCAAGAAATTACTGTTTGACCTTATCGCGATGTTTGGCTTATATCTCAGCAACCGGGAGGAGTTTTCCGATGATTTTAGGTGCGTCGGAATCGTGAGAACCTGAGGATCACATCCGTTAAGTTTTAGCTCTTTTGGACTCAGGATTTACGCGCACATCTAGGTGGGTTGGATTTTCCTCCAAGTCTGCGGACTTCCCCCTAATTCTAGTAGTGTAGCTTTGAGCATACTAGAATAGATGTTATTGTTGATGTATTGTGATAGAGTTATGTGATTTGACTAGCACCCCAACATATGATTGCATTTATTTAGCCAGACTGTTAGAATATGTTCACATGGGCAAGATTCTTGTATGTTCTAGTTTCCACCTCTTTGCATTTCTTTTCCTGGACATAGAGCTTTTCCTCGCCCAGATTGTGACGCCCCACTTCCCAGGGGGTCACCCATCCTAGAACTACTCTAGCTCTAGCACGCTTAACTCTCATAACCTCTTGGATCTTGCTACCATCCAAAATGCTATAGCCGGGTTAAGAGATTTAGTCCTATTATATCATTTATATATAGGACTAATCCAAATTCCGGGGTGTCATATTCTTCCCCCCTTTAAGCCCTGACGTCCACGTCAGGCTCAAGCACACTCACAAACACCAGGCGATGTGAGACTCGTCTCGCTAGACTTAGCCGACCTTGTGAGGAGCTGCACTCCACTCACAACGGTCATTAGCCGGGGAGCCTCGCTCTACCGGCTATATAACCCTAGCTCAGCCGAGACTCATCTCACATTTCCGGCTGGTGAATGTCTCTGATACCAACTGTGACGCCCCACTTCCCAGGGGGTCACCCATCCTAGAACTACTCTAGCTCTAGCATGCTTAACTCTCATAACCTCTTGGATCTTGCTACCATCCAAAATGCTATAGCCGGGTTAAGAGATTTAGTCCTATTATATCATTTATATATAGGACTAATCCAAATTCTAGGGTGTCACACAGATAGTGGGCCAAGTAGTCGGATTGTTGTGGGATGCATGTTACACTCGTGCCCGGGGGCCGAGTGGAGTCTGGTAGTTGTGGCTTGTTGTGTGCCTGTGTTGGAAACCGTTTGGGTAAACGGGGTCTCGTGTCGTCGGGTATTCTCTGTGTTGTTGCCTCCACCTAGGTCGTGGCCATGGTGTGCATGTGGAATCTGCAGTATCCTAACTTTTCTGGGGCCGTTGTTGACCCTTGTCGTTTAACGTTAGTTGAAGGTGCCCTTTCTTATCGACTTTTGGTGAGTCGTGCTTTGGTGCTCGTTAGTATTTTTCGGTGTTAGAGCTCGAAAAATGATGAACGACGGTGCGACCGAATATGAAATCCGACACACGGATCTCCCGGAATAGAATTTTGAAGTTCACGGAGTTTGCAGCGCGCATCGAAATCCGAGCAACGTGATATGCACGCTTCTCGAAGCAACATTGCAGGTATCTTTTAGATCAGGTTAGCGACCGTTTTTGTGCGAGTGCGAACGGGTTGATTATTTAACCTTCCTGTTAATCCTTTAAGTGGGCGTTTTGTGATTCGGGGTGTTGGGGGGTTTTTCGTAGGCATATTAATTGTCACGCCCTGTCACGCCCCGGGGGTTTATTTCAACGGAAACGATTCACAAAAAGGTATGTATTTGGCGCATAAATTTTTTTTTTTAAAACCTTCTTCCCCGGCGCATGCCCAGACCCGCCGCATACCCAGAATCACTCTGCAAACGGATAGAGTCTCCTTTGTATATGCATGGCGTCGCGGCTAGTACAACGTCCAAACACAGTCATCAATTCAATCACAACAGTTTCTAACATACACACATTCACAAATGCTGAATAAATCTCACGGCCGATCAGTTTGAAAGGATAAATCCACAATTGTTGAAACGACGCCCACCCGGCACCCAGATTTTGAAAACCAGTTTCGAAAGCAACATAAACCCAGAGGTTTTAGAAAACAGTGCCCACACGACACTTACGTTTTGAAATCCATTTTCGCAATCCATAAATCCACAGGGTTTTGAAAATGGTGCCCACACGACACCCAAGTTTTGGAAACAGTTTTCGCAATCTTTTCTTTCGTTTTCTCCTTCTTTTTTTTCTTAAAGCGGCCAACAGAGATGAAAGGAAATGAAATGAATAATTAGGTACCATGCCGACATCCACACGGACCCCACGAGGGTATCGAGAACCACATCACAGTCTACAAATAGTAAATGAAATGCAAAAGAAAGGAGAAAGTACAGTCCGGGGTCTCCAGTGACCCAGAAACTCCTGCCTCGGCCTCACCGTCGCCTAACTCTCCCCCCTGTAGGACCCTGTCACGAAGTGGGAAGTCAGCGACAAAGTAATAACAATAAGGAAAGCAGGGTAAAGAAAATGTGCCCAACCATAAACTCTCCGGAGCAACCACCCTCCCAACAAGGGAAAACCACGCACACCAGCAAACCTAATCCGGGCACCTGCCCCGGCACCCCAACCGAGCACCTACCTCGGTAAACCACGTTGGGCACCTACCCCGACGGGTCGCACCGCTCGCACCTCGGCGCCTCAAACCCCCCACCTGCGGGGGCCCCCACTACGTCACCTCGTGGGTTTACACGGGTCATAGACCACTTTTTCGGAAAAGCGCACCCTTTGCGGTGGCCAAACCGCGGGTGCGCGTGCTGCAGCCTCGAGCAAAGTAATAATAAGTACCAAGTATACCCAATAGTAAGGACCATAAGGACTATCATGTTAGCACCATTAGACATACAATCAAATATAGATACAACTGTCGAAAACCCGACGCTAAGTCCCAAAATGAAACCCACCTCAACCACGAAGGAGAAGACGTGCGGAAGCTCCAACTAAAATACCCTCGCCGGGTGCCCGAACAGCTACAATAAGAAATATTTGTTAAAAAAACATCGTCGTGTTTAAAAACACTCAAAAACGGGGCGAAATGGGCTAAGAACGGAGCTTCTGGACCCTTTTCTGAAGATCGGTGCACGGATCCTGGCGTGGACCGGGTCCACGACCAAACGCGGCCACGGCGCGGGCCGGGAGCACGCTGCAGCAGTGGACCACGGCGCCTTGGGCCGGGCCGCGCACGGGTACGGGCGCGCGCTGGGTCCATCGTTTCCCCCTGCGGTGGCGAGCACCGGGTGCACGCCCAGGCGTGCACCGCGCGGCCTGGCGCACGACTCTGTGCGCCGGGTGCACGCTGGCCCGGTGGACCGCGCGGCCTGGCGCACAACTTTGTGCGCCGGGTCTGCGCCCCCGGGCCGCGGAGCGTGCGCCGGGTGCACGCCTGCGTGTGGACCGCGGCCAGAAACCTCCAAGATGTGAACAGTGCGCGCTCGTTTTCGGCTCCGGTTGCGACCCCGCGATCACGGCGGCTCCGGCGATGACCCCGTGAACACGGTGACGGCGGCGGCGGCCTCCCGTTTGGTCCCCAACTCGCCTCGCACGCGACACGACACGAAAGAAAACCCACACCGAAAATCCGAAAAGACCCGAACCGCTCTCCTCATTTTCGCCGGTAAGGGAGGAAGGAGGAGTATCGTCCCGCTCTCGTTCGCCGGATTCCGCAGGATGTTCCTTCTCCCCGTCTCGTCGCCTCGGTTCTTCACGCCAACCGATGGAGGGGAAAAGCTAGGGATTGGGGCTCGGATGGGAAACCACGCACAGGAAAAGAGAAGTGGGGGAAAAAAACCCTACGCCAACCAAAAATGTAAATAAACCGTACGGTTGTGAATGGGGGGTGGGATTGAACCCTAAACCCCCAAAAATCAAAACTTAGCGATCGGGTGCGGATCAAGGTCCATTTACCTCGAAAAGCGTACTGATCTCCCGCACGCTTTTTGATGCACCCGGAACCGCTGGTAATCTTCCGAAATTTATTCTGGGAGATCCCGGGGTCGGAATTCGAATCTGATCGAGCCACCATTCTCCGTTTCGCGAGCTTTATTGCCTAAAAATACCCGCGAGCCCCGACGGTCTGCCCAGAAACAAAGAATTATTAGCCCACCCTCCGGACCCCTAAAAGGGATGCGGAAAAACTACACTCTGAAAACCCCATTTTACTTTTTGTTACTACACCACTCACCTCTTAAAACGAGTTTCGTCCTCGAAACTCAAACCTGGGTCGCGGTGAAAAGGTTGGGGTAGCACTCCCTCATTTTTTACTCCAGCTCCCACGTCGCTTCTCGCTCCTCATGGTTGCTCCAGAGCACCTTCACGTAGGGGATGGCTCGATTTCGCAGCGATTTGCTTTCCCTTGCTAGGATTCTCACTGGGGTTTTCTCGAAGCGTGGGTCTTCCTTAAGTTCGAGTACAGAGACGTCCAGAACGTGTGATGGGTCGGAGAGGTACTTCCGGAGCATTGAAACGTGGAACACGTCGTGGACTCGGTCGAGGTTTGGTGGCAGGGCAAGGCGGTAGGCCGCTGGGCCAATGCGCTCCAGGATCTCGAATGGGCCCACAAACCGTGGGCTCAGCTTGCCCTTCAGCCCAAAACGCTTGATTCCTCTGGATGGCGAGACCCGCAAAAACACGTGCTCTCCCACTTGGAATTCCAAGTCGCGGCGCCTCTGGTCTGCGTAGCTCTTCTGTCGACTCTGGGCGGTCAATAAGCGCTGTCTGATGAGGCGTACCTTCTCTTCAGTTTCTTCCACTAAGTCGGGTCCCAAGAACTTCCGTTCTCCCAAGTCGTCCCAACAGATCGGGGATCGGCAGCGCCTCCCATATAAAGCTTCGTAGGGTGCCATCTGGATGCTGGCCTGGTAGCTGTTGTTGTAGGCGAATTCCACGAGGGGTAGGTAGCGTGCCCAACAGACCCCCCAGTCAAGTACACAGGCGCGAAGCAGGTCCTCGAGAGTCTGAATCACTCGCTCCGACTGTCCGTCCGTCTGGGGGTGGAAGGCTGTGCTGAACTATAGTTTGGTCCCCAAGGCCCGCTGTAGACTCTGCCAAAACTTCGAGACAAAGCGCGTGTCTCTATCCGAGGTGATCGAGGCCGGCACTCCATGCAGTCTCACGATCTCGCTGATGTAGACTTGAGCTAACCGCTCTCGGGTCCAGGTGGTATGAATGGGCAGGAAGTGTGCTGACTTGGTTAACCGGTCCACTATGACCCAAATCGTGTCGTGCCCCTGCTGCGAACGTGGAAACCCAGTGACAAAATCCATGGTGATCTGATCCCACTTCTACTCTGGCACCGGTAAAGGCTGTAACTTTCCTGCTGGTCGCTGATGCTCAACCTTTATCTGTTGACATACCAGGCAATGAGCTACATGTCGTGTCACATCCCCCTTCAGCTTAGGCCACCAGAAGGTCTGCTTGAGGTCCCTGTACATCTTCGTGCCCCCTGGGTGCGCCGCATAAGGGGCGTGGTGTGCCTCTGCCAGAATCTCCTCCCTCAACTCCGACGAATTCGGCACGCAAAACCGCCCGCGGAACCGTATGATGCCGTCGCCTCCCACTGAAAATTCGTTCTCCTGGTCCGGGGAGATCTTGTCTCGAACGAGCTGTAAGTGCGAGTTGGCCTGTTGTCCTTCCCGGATTTTCTCGAATAGCGTCGGTTTGACTACCAAAGCTAAAAGTTGCGCAACTGTGCCTGCTGGTACCACCTCCAACTTCAGTCGTGAGAAATCCGCGATCCAGCCGCTCTGCTCAGTTATCGCGCATACCGACACCGCTTCCAGTTGCCCCTTCCTGCTCAAAGCGTCCGCCACCACGTTTGCCTTCCCGGGGTGGTATTGAATTATTAGATCGTAATCCTTCAACAATTCAAGCCACCGCCTCTGCCGCAAATTTAGTTCCTTTTGGGTGAACAGGTACTTGAGACTTTGATGGTCTGAAAAAATATTACAGTGGACACCAAAGAGGTAGTGTCTCCATAACTTTAGAACGAAGACCACTGCAGCCAGCTCTAAATCATGTATCGGGTAGTTCTTTTCGTAATCCTTCAGTTGCCTGGAAGCATAGGCTATTACTTTCCCTTGTTGCATCAGCACACCCCCAAGGCCGATCCTTGATGCGTCGCAGTACACTTCATAATCCTCTCCGGGTGCTGGTAGTACAAGTATTGGTGCCCTGGTGAGCCTTCTTTTAAGTTCTTCGAAGCTCTCCTGGCATTTAGCCGTCCATAAAAACTTCTCCCCTTTCCTGGTCAACCGGTTTAAAGGGGCAGCAATCTTCGAGAAACCCTCGACGAAGCGTCTGTAATATCCTGCCAGGCCCAGGAAACTGCGGATCTCTGTCACCGTCGTCGGCGGCTGCCAGTCGATCACCGATTCCACCTTCTTGGGGTCCACGACGATTCCATTCGCCGAGATCACGTGCCCTAGAAATCCCACCTCGCGTAGCCAGAATTCACACTTCTTGAGCTTAGCGAACAGCTTCTGCTCCCTGAGAGTCTGGAGAATCGTTCGCAATTGGTCCTCGTGCTCCTCGTCGATGGGTGAATAGATCAGGATGTCGTCAATGAAGACCACTACGAACCGGTCTAGGAAGGGTCTGAAGATCCGGTTCATCATATCCATGAAGACTGCGGGGGCGTTCGTAAGCCCGAACGGCATAACCGTGAACTCGTAGTGGCCGTACCGGGTCCGGAAGGCGGTCCTTGGGATATCCTCGTTCCGAACCCGGAGCTGATGGTAGCCCGATTGCAGATCAATCTTTGAGAAAACCATCGCTCCTCATAACTGGTCGAAGAGGTCGTCTATTCTGGGCAGGGGGTACTTGTTCTTCACTGTAACTTTGTTGATCCCTCTGTAGTCGATGCAGAGACGCAGGCTTCCGTCTTTCTTTCGCACAAAGAGTACCGGTGCGCCCCAGGGCGACACACTCGGCCTGATATACCCTTTGTCCAAGAGGTCCTCCAGTTGCGCCTTGAGCTCCTTCAACTCCACGAAGGCCATTCGGTAAGGCGCCTTCGTAATAGGCTGCGTGCCCGGTAGTAGTTCGATAGGAAACACCACCTCCCGTTCAGGGGGCATCCCGGGCAGTTCCGTCGGGAAAACATCAGGAAAATTCCTCACTACTGGGGTGTCAGCAAGTGTCGCCGGGGGTCGGGTGACTAGATGCACTGACGCCAAGTAGGCCACGCATCCACCCTCTACTAGTCTTCTAGCCCTTGCCGCTGAGATGACCGCTGGGAAGGAGGTGCTCTTGCACGCCAGATACACGTGCTCAGGGAAACCCGGTTCTTGTAGTCGCACCTGCCGCTTCTCACAATCGATTAGTGCTTGGTATCTCGAGAGCCAGTCCATACCCAACACTGCATCGTACTTCTTCAGGGGAATTACCACCAAATCCCAAGGGCAAGCCAATCGCCCTAGCTTAATCGGGCAGGCGGCCACAAAGCTAATCGCCTCCAAGGCCCCCGCCGCCGTTTGGACCGTCAATTTACTTTGGAGAGGTGTCTCCCCAAGATCATGCACAAACACGAAGTCACGATAAATGAAAGAGTGCGTTGCTCCGGTGTCAAAAAGGGTTCTAGCACGGGAATTTGAAACAGAAGTAATACCTGCTAGTACGTCCTCCGGTGGATCCGACTCCTGGTGGGTCATTGAGTAAACCCTCCCGCCTGCCTGAGGTTGCCTCTCCCCCTCTCGCCGTGGTGCAGGGGGTCTAGAAGTTGACCCCATAGGAGCTTTTCCCCGTCCAGACTGCTGTGGCGATGGTGCTGAAGCTGCTGAGGAAGCCGTTCCTAGGGCTAAAGGGCAGTTGTGGCGGAAGTGCCCCTGCTTGCCGCAGCGGAAGCAATGATCATGTCTCTGAGGGCAAGCCAACACTCGATGCGCCCCTCCACAAATCACACAAGGCCCGTCCCCCGGCCTCGGTCCGCCCGTAGGTGCGCTCCGAGATCCCGAATTCGGTCTCCACCGTTTGGGGGGTCGGCTCCCGCTAGAAGAGCCTCCCCCAGAGTATTGTTGCTGTCGCCTCTTGTCTTCTTGCTGTGCCGGGCCCTCCTTTCTGGCGCGTGTAACAGCGAACCCGCGCTCCACCACAGTGGCCCTGTTGACCACTTTCTGAAACGTGTGCAAGTCGGCTGCTTGTACCACTTGGAAAATATCACTTCGCAAGCCATCCACGAAAAGTTGCGCCTTGTGGGATTCGTCCCTTATGACGAAAGGGACGCAGTTGGCCAGCCGCACGAACTCACGCTGATATTCCATCACAGTCCTGCTTCCCTGCTGAATGTGGTTCAAGTCGTCCTCCAGCTTCTTTTTGACGCTGTTGGTGAAGAAAACCCCGAACAGCTCATGCTTGAACGTCGTCCACGATGGGAGCGCGGTGCACTTTGTGGGGTCAGGGCGTACCGTCTTCCACCACAAGCGGCCGTTCCCCTCTAGGAAGTGGACCGCTAGGGGAACCCGCTCGCAATCCTCCTTGAGCAGGTCCTCGAACAAATTTTCCATGGATCCCACCCACTTCTCGACGACCCAGGGATCAGTCGTCTCCCCTTCGAACGTGGGTGGATCGTATTTCTTAAAGTCGGCCAGGTTGGCCCGCACGCGGTCCCGCTCCGTCAGCGGAACTGAACCCCTCCCCCGTGGCGGCGGCAGCCACTATAGGGGAAGGTGTGACCATGGTCTCCCCCGAGGTACCCCCGCCAGTGGCTCCCCGCGTCCGGTCCCGTAGTCGCTATCGGCGGTGCTGCTGCCGGTGCCGTAGCCTGGGCTGGCGGTACCCCGGCTGCTGCAGTCGGTAGAGAGGCCACTCCTGTCCAGGCCCCCGTCTCTTGCGGTCCCGCTGCCGGTGCAGTTGGCCCCTGCGGAGGGGCCGGGGCAACCGTCACCGTCGCGGCATGCTGCTGCTGCGTCAACTGACGCACGTGATCCGTGAGGGTTGCCAGCTGCCCTGCCATCTCCCGCAGTTGCTGCCGCAGGAGGTGGTTCTCCGCGGCCGTCGACGCCGTCGCATCCGCCCATGTGTCCTCGGTCGACGATCTAGTACGGGCCATGTCTGTACACACACACAACCAAAGTCAGCTCTAAACTTCGCTAACATAGCAACGAACCACCTATCGAGAGAAAAGGACTTAAACTCTTCCCCCCCCCCCCCCCTCGATCACTCGCGTTCTACCTTCCTATGCCCTATCCATTCTATTCATTTGTAGCCAAGTGAGGTATCCCTGCGGATGTCGGCACTGACTGTTGTGATTGAAGGGAAACTCGTTTTGATACCATCTTAATCTGTCACGCCCCAGGGGTTTATTTCAGCGGAAACGATTCACAAAAAGGTATGTATTTGGCGCGTAAATTTTTTTTTTGAAAACCTTCTTCCCCGGCGCGTGCCCAGACCCGCCGCATACCCAGAATCACTCTGCAAACGGACAGAGTCTCCTCTGTATATGCACGGCGTCGCGACTAGTACAACGTCCAAACACAGTCATCAATTCAATCACAACAGTTTCTAACATACACACATTCACAAACGCTGAATAAATCTCACGACCGATCAGTTTGAAAAGATAAATCCACAGTTGTTGAAACGACGCCCACCCGGCACCCAGATTTTGAAAACCAGTTTCGAAAGCAACATAAACCCAGAGGTTTTAGAAAACAGTGCCCACACGACACTTAGGTTTTGAAATCCATTTTCGCAATTCATAAATCCACAGGGTTTTGAAAACGGTGCCCACACGACACCCAAGTTTTGGAAACAGTTTTCGCAATCTTTTCTTTCGTTTTCTCCTTTTTTTTTTTCTTAAAGCGGCCAACAGAGATGAAAGAAAATGAAATGAATAATTAGGTACCATGCTGACATCCACACCGACCCCACGAGGGTATCGAGAACCACATCACAGTCTACAAATAGTAAATGAAATGCAAAAGAAAGGAGAAAGTACAGTCCGGGGTCTCCAGTGACCCAGAAACTCCTGCCTCGGCCTCACCGTCGCCTAACTCTCCCCCCTGTAGGACCCTGTCACGAAGTGGGAAGTCAGCGACAAAGTAATAACAATAAGGAAAGCAGGGTAAAGAAAATGTGCCCAACCGTAAACTGTCCGGAGCAACCACTATCCCAACAAGGGAAAACCACGCACACCTGCAAGCCTAATCCGGGTACCTGCCCCGGCACCCCAACCGAGCACCTACCTCGGTAAACCACGTCGGGCACCTACCCCAACGGGTCGCACCGCTCGCACCTCGGCGCCTCAAACCCCCCACCTGCGGGGGCCCCCACTGTCACGCCCCGGAACCCGGGCTCACCAACAGATCCGCCGTGCACACGGGATTTCCCGCGTACACGAAGCACTGGTAACCTGCTCCGATATAATATGAACAATAAAAGAGCATAATACAGAGCTGAAGTAGAAGAACCACATAGTATCTCAGACTGGAACTACAAATAAAGCTGTAATAAGTACAATAATCTCCCAGCTCACCAAAATAATACAGCCAGCTGGCCAGCGCCAGACCCAAAATACCACAGTCTGAGTAAAGAGTACAACATCTGTCTAATATCCACTCTCAGTCTCACAGGAGATCTATCTACTCAGCGATCCCCTTACCTTTATCAGCTGCCGATGGCCTAGCAGCTCCCGCAGACGACTCTGCAAAATAAGAAGAAGAAAGAGAGAAACAACAATGGGGGTGAGAACTACCAGATAAACCAGTAGCCTCCCCTAGTGGGTAAAAACCTCAACTCTGACGCACCCACTAGGACTACTCGAGGCAACATGAAAGAACAGTGGTAAGCTATAAAGGCTGCTGAAAAAAAAGAAACTATCACCACTATGCCTCTAAATGCCATGTAGCATGAAATGACTGTATGCAACGATACCAAACATGCCTGCCTGAAATAACTCAGTCTTGTGTCACTAGTAAAACTGGTACTGCCTGCTGTGCCTTGCCAAATCGGGTATGCTGGCCAATGCATAACACCGATAGGGGATAGTTGCCAAATCGGGTATGCTGGCCAACGCATAACACCGATAGGGGATAGGAGTCTCAAAGACTCTAAGCATGTCTGCAACACACTCCGGAGTGGCACTCAAGGGGAGCGACCCACACGAGTAAAATATCTCAGTAATAAGTATCAGAAGTGCCAGCAGGACTGGATCATGACTATGATCAGAGTGGGAAAACCATCCACTAGGAAAACCCGATCCCTAGCTGATGCAATAAACCAGTCTTAACCCCAATCTGATGCAAGGATAAACATCTGGTCGACCGCCTACTGTCTGCGGTCACCGCAAGACCCCACAAGTCCACAATCTAGTACAAACTTGACTATACTATCCCAAACCCCTGCTCATACATGAGCAACAGATATTTGGATGCAAAGGACAATAATGAAACATGTTCAGATCCCAATATGATAGTGTAGCGATAAATAGTAGCCTCACTAGATGTTCAGTCATGCATGCAACTGTCTTATCTTTAAGAGCTGTAAAATAGTGTCAAATATTTATTTTAAAAGAAGATTGATTTACTGAATAAAAGTTATTTGCATGCGAGATTATAGCCTTTGTCCCAATCACAGTGTCCCAATATAAGTCATCATATAATCTGTGGGGTTAAATTTTAGGAGAGTTCGTCCCAGCGGTTCTCGTCAATTGCCATATTAATTCGTCCCAATAGTTCTCATCAATTGTCCTGTTAGTTTGTCCTGTTAGTTTGTCCTGTTAGTTTGTCCCAATGGCTCTTATCAATTATCATATTAGTTTGTCCCAGTGGTTCTCATCAATTGTCATATTAAATTTTAGGGGAGTTCCAGTAATCCCAGTGAGCTTGTCAAAAATGAGGTAAGCAACAACCGCCCACCTCGAGTAGCTCAAACTATAACCCAGGTAGTCTCCTGGCTGTCCTCAGTCCTTAGATCCTGCAAATCAGTGCACAACGCTCCCGGTATAAATACAAATCCCAAAAAGTACAATATTTGTTGTTTTTCAAATAGCACGAGAAAAGAGGAGTTTTTCATCTCTAAACTGTGCTCTAAAAATCCTAAAAAAATCACGGTTGCGTTCCTCGCGAAGAGTAGATCAAAATCAACTCATTAAACGCCTCGATCAGATGCTCCTACGCCAAGATAAAAATCGGAGAAGTCGATGCTGTCCAGAAATTTCCATAGCAAAAAGGGGGGTCAAAGAGACCTCGGGAAACGTGCCAAAAGTGCGAAATGGGGCAAAGTGGTCAACACGGAAATTGAAGCCTTACCTCTTAGGAACGCGCTGCCGTGAAAATCATCCAAAAATTCCTCCTGGTTAGCACACAGGGAATTTCCGACGGAACTGCGACGGGAAATGGGCCTAAAAAGAAAACCGTCGCAGTGCGCCGCGTCGCAGATAACTCACTAACTGTAACTCCAGAAATTCTGGGATTTCGAGGAGAGAGAGAAGAAAGAGAGAGGAACAACTTTTGTATAGGGCACTTTCTCTGTTTCTCTCTCTACAGCCCGCAACCCGAGGTGGAATGAGAGGGGGTGAGGGGATGCTATTTATAATGGGCTGGGCTCCACACAGGATCGGATCCGAACAGGAAACACCGAAACGGGCCAACCAAAACGCGTCACGCGTCCACAAAATAGGAAACAACCTGTGCAAGGGCCACTCAGAAGCCGCCACGTGTCCACGTGGTGCACATGCCCGGTCCCCGCGCCGGGTCTTCCGGAAGATGTTGGCCAATCGGAGTGCCGCCACGTGAACCTTCTAGAAGCCATCCAACCACTAAGGAGCTGCCACGTGGCAGGGGAAAACTTCGGTGCTCCCGGTGCATGCCAGGCCGTGGACCGCGCTCCCGCGCGCCTGCCCACGCCTGCCCGTGCCTACCCGCGCTGCCCGCGCCACGCGCCGCTGCGCTCTGCCGCGCTCCGCCGCTGTGCCGCCGCCTGCCGCCGCCCGCCGGTCGCCGCCGGCAGCCGGAACAGTAATTCCGGCGGCCGGAGTTACTGTTCTGGTGAACAGTGTTTTGGCGCCGAAAAATAAAGTAAATATACCATTTTGACCGTTTTCGCGCGCTGAGTCCAAATCCGCCGCCCGTTTCGCCAAATTCTCATCCGAAATTTTGCCGAAAGCTCCCGAAAAAGCCCATTTGCTCCGATTTTTGCGCCGAGTCTATTTTAAATGTCCAATTTCGATTCTACAAGCTCCGTTTCACCGAATAAGCTTCCTACAGTCACTGTTTAATGTTGCACAGTTCTTGCGGGAGTCCGGATCATCACACCCACTACGTCACCTCGTGGGTTTACACGGGTCATAGACCACTTTTCCGAAAAAGCGCACCCTTTGTGGTGGCCAAACTGCGGGTGCGCGTGCTGCAGCCTCGAGCAAAGTAATAATAAGTACCAAGTATACCCAACAGTAAGGACCATAAGGACTATCATGTTAGCACCATCAGACATACAATCAAATATAGATACAACTGTCGGAAACTCGACGCTAAGTCCCAAAATGAAACCCACCTCAACCACGAAGGAGAAAACGTGCGGAAGCTCCAACTAAAATACCCTCGCCGGGTGCCCGAACAGCTACAATAAGAAATATTTGTTAAAAAAACATCGTCGTGTTTAAAAACACTCAAAAACGGGGCGAAACGGGCTAAGAACGGAGCTTCTGGACCCTTTTCTGAAGATCGGTGCACGGATCCTGGCGTGGACCGGGTCCACGACCAAACGCGGCCACGGCGCGGGCCGGGAGCACGCTGCAGCAGTGGACCACGGCGCCTTGGGCCGGGCCGCGCACGGGTACGGGCGCGCGCCGGGTCCATCGTTTCCCCCTGCGGTGGCGAGCACCGGGTGCACGCCTAGGCGTGCACCGCGCGGCCTGGCACACGACTCTGTGCGCCGGGTCTGCGCCCCCGGGCGGCGGAGCGTGCGCCGGGTGCACGCCGGCCCGGTGGACCGCGCGGCCTGGCGCACAACTTTGTGCGCCGGGTCTGCGCCCCCGGGCCGCGGAGCGTGCGCCAGGTGCACGCCTGCGTGTGGACCGCGACCAGAAACCTCCAAGATGTGAACAGTGGGTGCTCGTTTTCAGCTCCGGTTGCGACCCCGCGATCACGGCGGCTCCGGCGATGACCCCGTGAACACGGTGACGGTGGCGGTGGCCTCCCGTTTAACCACGGCGGCAGCGGCCTCCCATTTGGTCCCCAACTCGCCTCGCACGCGACACGACACGAAAGAAAACCCACACCGAAAAACCGAAAAGACCCGAACCGCTCACCTCGTTTTCGCCGGTAAGGGAGGAAGGAGGAGGATCGTCCCGCTCTCGTTCGCCGGTTTCCGCAGGATGTTCCTTCTCCCCGTCTCGTCGCCTCGGTTCTTCACGCCAACCGATGGAGGGTAAAAGCTAGGGATTGGGGCTCGGATGGGAAACCACGCACAGGAAAAGAGAAGTGGGGAAAAAAACCCTACACCAACCAAAAATGTAAATAAACCGTACGGTTGTGAATGGGGGGTGGGATTGAACCCTAAACCCCCAAAAATCAAAACTTAGCGATCGGGTGAGGATCAGGGTCCATTTACCTCGAAAAGCGTGCCGATCTCCCGCACGCTTTTTGATGCACCCGGAACCGCTGGTAATCTTCCGAAATTTATTCTGGGAGATCCCGGGGTCGGAATTCGAATCCGATCACGCCATCGTTCTCCGTTTCGCGAGCTTTATTGCCTAAAAATACCCGCGAGCCCCGACGGTCTGCCTAGAAATAAAGAATTATTAGCCCACCCTCCGGACCCCTAAAAGGGATGCGGAAAAACTACACTCTGAAAACCCCTTTTTACTTGTGGTTACTACACGTCCCGGGGTCGAAACTGCGACCCGGGCTCGCCAATAGATCCGCCACCTATGCCAAACCCCGCATAGGCGAAGCGTCCTACCTGCAAGAAATGTACTACAGCTAACAGATATCAGAGCTATAAATGATAATCTGCTGTATAACTAAAATCAACCACTGTACAACTGGAAATAATACAACAATGTCCATCTCCCAAAATGATAATCATACAATATCCTCATACACAAAGGTCGAGACTCAACCGGGAGATACCTCCAATAAATATATCAGTGTACATGCTCTCAATACATATCATATCCTCACTACATCAGTCTCTCAAAAGAGAAAATAAAACAACTAATCTACTGAAGCTCTCCTCTGAAGGGGTACCGCTACTCTCCAAACATGGGTA
Source organism: Tillandsia leiboldiana (assembly GCA_029204045.2). Lineage (NCBI taxonomy): Eukaryota > Viridiplantae > Streptophyta > Magnoliopsida > Poales > Bromeliaceae > Tillandsia > Tillandsia leiboldiana. The sequence goes on along the minus strand of CM055068.1, from coordinate 31,578,191 downwards.
GGGATCTAGCTCGCGACTCCCTCGCCTTGATCAACAACCACAGAATCAACAACACCCGCTAAGACTCTGCAAAACAAAGGAGAGGAAGGAAAAAGAAGGGAAAAAACCCCCAAAGGGTGTGAGAACTACACCAAAAAGGGAGTTCTCAGTGGGTAACACCGCCAGACCCGACGGTCTGCCCACTAAGTCCTCAAGAGAAAAAAACTAACCAAAGCCATAAAGACTGAAATAAGGAAGCTGGAGACTCTCAACAGCTATCATGCCTCTATCTAAATGCCCAAGATGGGAGAACCAAAGGATGGTATGCAACCACTAGCACATGAAGTGCACAATCGACCCAATCGATAGACCAGTAATCACTGGCACTACCTGCTATGCCTGCTATGCATGCCATGCCTACTATGCCTGCCTGCTATGCCTGCCATGCCTGCCATGCCTGCTATGCCTGCCTGCCTGCTATGCCTACTATGCCTACTATGTAGTGGTCCAGAATTCTAGACAACTTTTCTGGTGAATCCATTGTGTAGAACACCTATTGTTGGTGTGTCTGGCCCATAGTGCATCAAAGGGATGCCACAGATGGACCCTGTGAGGTATCTTTTGCTGTATTGGACTTTGGCTGCATTTGTCGAAAATTTGAAAAGGTTTTTGGCCAAACAGAGGTTGGAATTGGATTCAGCACGGAAAAACGCTTGAAAACAGCTATTTGCTTGTTTGATTCTGAGTCTGGATGCCCAAAAAGGGACTCCCGGAAGTTTTTATTGGTTTTCGGTGCATGGGAGGTGACCGTGGACCGGCCTGAGCCACGTGGCGGCCTTTCATTGGCCGGCTCACGCAGCTCGGTCCACGGGGAGGCGCGGCAGGTGCATGGACCGCGGGCGGAGGACGCGTGGCGTGCCCGGAATGGCCGGCGCACGCGACGCGGACCAGTGAGTTTGTGCGGGCTCGGTGGACCGGGTGCATGGACACGTGGCGGCCTGGCATTGGCTGGCTCACGAACGCTCGGTCCACGGTGTGCGCGGAGGGGCGCCTCGGGACGGTGCGCGCGCAGAGGTGCCAGGCGCGCTGTCGGATGCACTTAAGTGCGGCCACGAGTCAGCGCGCCATTGGCAGGCCGTACCTACCCCCGCTGACCGCGGGGGGACGCGTGGCGCGCGACGGGGGACCTTGCATCGCTCTCCCGTGTTACAGGTACACGTGGCAACACCTCAGGAATCCGGGCGCGTCGGACGGGATTGGTGCAACCCGTGTTGGCGGATTCGGGCGCTCGAATTCCGCGCCCGAATCCGGCCCAACACAGTGTTGGGCTGGGCCTATAAATAGGCTTCCTTGGTTTTCTTTTCGGGCGTTTAGACTTCTTTTCACAAAGAGCTCTTCAGGGAAGTTCTTCCTCTCACAGTGCACAATACTTTAGAGGACTTTGAGGATTTTTGGAGGTCATCTCTTCGGCTTTTTCTGTGACGCGGCGCACAGTGACGCTTCTACACCGGCGACCCGTTTCATCGCAGTTTAGTGCACAGACTCCCCCGGCTCACCCCGACCTCCGATTCCGGCGATTCTTGCGCCGTTGGACTCTCGACAGGTAGGACTTCAACTTCTGTGTTTTGAGTTTCCTCGTTTTCCATGCTAACCTTGGAGTTTCCCGAGCTTCCATTTGACCTATTTTTCTTCACGGATTTTTGGACAGCACTGTGGTGTTTTGGCTATATCTTTGCGCACAGGCGTCGGATCGAGGCGTTTCAAGAGACATTTTTCATCTACATTTCGCAAGGAATCTCCTGGATTTTTCTCAGATTTTTCTGAATATTTTTTGAAGGTGAAAATCCTCTTCTCCCTGAGTTCATGGATTCTGAAATCCTGTACAGATTTCTTTGGGGTGTTTCCCTTGCCGAATTTATATCTCAGCGTAGGAAACTCGGATTTAAACGTGCAGGTACACGTTTCGACCGGATCGTCGCGAGGATCGTGACAGTATTTTTGTTGGAAATTTTCGGGCAGATCTTGCAGGTAAAAAAGACAGAATTGTGGACTATTGTACTTGGGCAGATTATGATTGGAATATTGTATGTTAATTGTGTATGTTCTTTTGGGGAATGTTGTGCAGTGTTGTGGAGATTGTTTGGACCGAGCGTGGACCTCACTTTTGGGACCAGGATTTAGCGCTCGAGGTGGGTGTTGTTGCGAATCTCTTACTTTTGACTACCCACTAGGCTTATTGGAGTGTTTACCATGTTAGGAAGCTAATTACACCCCTTGAACAATATTTGCATGCTTATGTGAGATAGATGGGATATATGTTAGTACTTGCTTACTAATGACATTAGTGAATTAGAATGGTATTATCACTTGAGAGATAGAAGGTTCTATTAGTAACATTGTGGATATTATGCATGATTTACTAGTACATAGGGTACTTAGGCCATTGTGATGAATTCTTGCCAGCATGCTTTATTTCACGGACACTTTCATCTATTTTACCAAGTACAGGACAATTACATGCTTGGTTGGACATCTAGTTAGGCCACTATTTACTGCTGCACTATCATATTGGGAAATGATTTAGGAGAAACCATATTTAGCTGTTCTCCTTTCTATTCAGTTGCATGTTGCTCGAGTTAGAGCAGGGGTATGGGATAGTGTAGTCGAGGCCATCGAGTCAGGGTCAGATTAGACTCGATTATGGATCGTGGGGCATTGTGGCAACCGCGGACATTTGGCGGTTAGCCAGCTGTTGATTACTGTATCAGATTTGGACTTGTGGGGTGTTGCGGTGACCGCGGACATTGGGCGGTTGACCGGATGTTTTACTTATGCATCAGATTGGGTATCAGATTACTCTAGTGGATAGAGTTTCCCTCTTATTGAGCACTATTCTACCAAATTGGGGGATCGGGGTTTCTTTAGTGGATAGAGATTTCCACTTTGATCATAGTCATGATCAAAGTCCTGCTAGACTGGGATACTTGTTACAGAGCTATTTTACTCGTGTGGGTCGCTCCCCTCGAGTGCCACTCCGGAGTGTGCGATCGGACGGTTATAGTTGCCGATCTGTTACTTATTTTGGGATGCGAGCCATGTGGGCCGATCCCGCGGTTTGGAGCCATGTGTGCAGATTCCGCTGAGCCGGCAATGCCAGTTCTACTAGTGGCACATGATTGGGTTATTTGGACAGATACAGTTTTCTGATGCATTCATACAATCATCTCTTTTGATACTGCATTTAGAGGCATTGTAGTGATAGTTTTTCCTTATCAGTAGCCTTTATAGCTTACTACTGTTTTTCCCTTTTTGCCTCTAGTAGTCCTAGTGGGCACGTCAGAGTTTGAGGTTTTCCCACTAGGGGAGGCTACTGTTCTTTATAGTAGTTCTCACCCCCATTGTCTTTCTCTTCTTTTCCCTCTTTGTTTTGCAGAGTCTTCTGCGGGCGTTGCAGGGCCGTCTCGGGCAAACCGAGGTAAGCAGATCGCTGACTTGATAGTTCATCTACCCCGACTTTGAGCTTAGTCGTGTATCAGCTGTACCATTTTCTTTTCTCAGACAGTTGTAGTTATTTTGGGCCTGGCTCTTGCCAGCTGTTTGTACTTATTTGGTGAGCTGGGAGAGACACTTGTATTTTGAGAGTTTTTATTATGCTTTTACTTTCCAGTTGTAGTCTAAGATGTAGTAGGCTTATTTTAGCTCTGTTTATTGCTCCTTTATCTATATCTTTTATATCTGAGCAGGTTACCAGCGCTTCGTGTACACGGGAAATTCTGTGTGCACGGTGGATCTGTGGGCGGGCTCGGGTTCTGGTTTACACCTGGGGCGTGACAGATTAGTTGGTATCAGAGCTTAGGGATAGGTCAGTTGGGACTTTGGAAAACCCTAGGCTTTTGGCAGACCCTAGGATGATAGGGCGTGAGTGGCGTGATATTTTGCGAAAGTCGGTGATTTTGGTCAGTTGACTCTTCCAGTGAGTGAAGAGGGATCGACGTACCCTATTTCTGTTAAACAATTATGTTGGCTGCAGACAACATAAAGTTGCAGAAATAGGGGGATGTCTTTGACTTTCGCTAGATTGGGTCTTGTGGGGTTTTGTTACTGATTTTTGGTTTCCTGTGGCAGGATGTCTCCGCGTCGTCGTTCACCCACCCGGGGTACCCCCGCACCTTCCGAGGAGTCTGAGCGGGCGGTATCCGCCGAGTTGGGAGAACTGCGGGCTTTGGTGACCCAGTTGGTGGCGAGGAGCTTTTGTCAGGACCAGCGCCTGGAGCAGTTATTGGCGCAGCGGGGTGACTTGGCTGTTGGCGAGGGGGCCGGGGCTTCAGAGCAACGTCCAGACAGGAAACGCCCAGCCCCCGATGATGATGGACATGCCGGTTTTGGGAGGCCATCACGACCCCCGCGGCCCCAGCCTCCTGGCCGTGGGCGTCTTGATCGACGAGGACCTGGTGGATTTTAGAGGCCACCGCAACAGCAGTCTCTACAGTCTCGAGCGTTGGCCCGGTGCGTTTTCTGTAGGGAGCAACATCCATCTGATACCTGTGACTTGAGGGAGGGTCGATGCTTCCGATGTGGGCAGCCAGGCCACATCCGAGCTACGTGCCCCTTCCGGACCTTAGTAGCACCTTCACCAGCATTGGCCCCTACCGCATCCCAGCAGGGGTCGCGGTCACGGCTACAGAGATGGTAGTGGCAGCAGAGGCAGCCTCAGCAGGCAGGCAGGTGCATCATCTGTGGAGGTCAGCACTTCATCAGTACTTATGATCAGCGACCGGGACGCTGCTACCTTTGTGGCCTGTTTGGACATTTTCGGGCTACGTGCCCTCTGTCGGCACGTGCAGCACCGATTTCGGCATCTGTTCCTACCACTTCCCAGCTGCGACCGGGAGCTTCATCGACAGGTCTCCAGGCAGACCGAGTTTCGCCTCCACACCCTTCTGGTGAGAGACAGCCGATGTTGAGTGATCTGGGCGGCTTAGCACAGGCGGGGGATTCTGCTACGGCTGACTGTATAGTGGCAGGTATGATTTATTTCTGGTATTTGGATTCATGTTTTATTTGTTATACGAGTATCGCATTCTTTTAGTAGATCTGTTGCATCATCGCATGGGTTTGAGGTAGGGCTTTTACCACGTGCACTAGAGGTTCAGTTTTCCGATTACACTTTGCACGTGGAGGAGTGTTAATGGTCCTGCCCGATGCAGATCAAGCCATGGATTTTGCCAGTGGACCTGATGGTCCTGTATCAGCTGTGAGGTTTTGTTATAGTACTTGGGATGTTTGGCTGGCTCGCTATTTCACGGCAATTATTTGGGCCACATGAATGGTGACCTTTAGCGAGCCAGGCCAGGAGATGATTGTGTAGAGGGTGCCAGAGTGCTTTCTTCGCCTCGGTAGTCTCGACTTCCCGTGTGGGGCGGATGATGCGCAGTGGATGCGTGGCCTTTTTGGCTTGTGTGGTTAAGGAGCCTACGGCGGCACCGGGACCCGGGGATATCCCTATTGTCCACGAGTTCCCGGATGCTTCCACCGGAGCTGACTAGTATGCCGCCGGATAGGGAGATCGAGTTTTTGATTGACGTAGTCCCAGGAACTACGCCAATCTCTAAGGCTCCTTACTGAATGATACCGGCTGAGCTGCGAGAGTTAAAGGCGCAACTTCAGGATTTAATGGACAAAGGTTTTGTGAGACCAGGTGTATCGCCTTAGGTAGCGCCGGTGTTATTTGTGAAGAAGAAGGATGGGTCGCTTCGATTGTGTGTGGATTCTAGGTAGCGTCAGTATTCTCGAAGATTGATCTCCAGTCAGGTTACCACCAGCCGAGGGTGAGGGTCGAGGACATCCCCAAGACGGCTTTTAGATCCCGGTACGGGCATTATGAGTTCCCTGTTATGCTTTTTGGTTTAATCAATCCCCCTGCTACATTATGGATTTGAAGAATCGGGTATTTCAGCCGTACTTGAACCAGTTTGTCGTTGTGTTTATTGATGACATTTTGATTTACTCCCGGAGGGATATAGAGCATGAGGAGCACTTGAGGATAGTGCTGCAGCTTCTGCGAGAGAAGAAGTTGTATGCCAAGTTTAAAAAGTGCGAATTTTGGCTTCGGAAGGTTGCATTTTTGGCCACTTTGTATTAGCCGCAGAAGTGGCAGTCGACCCGACGAAGATTGATGTTGTTCGGGATTTGCCTAGACCGACGACTGTTACTGAGGTCCGTAGCTTTTTGGGCTTAGCGGGTTATTATCGTTGGTTTGTAGAGGGCTTTGCGAAGCTCTATCCCCCTGACCAGTTTGACTAGGATGGGGATAAGGTTTGTTTGGACTGAACTATGCCAGCTGAGCTTTGAGGAGCGGATGAGGGGTTTGGTTTTGGGCACCAGTTCTGGCATTGCCAGTGAGGGGCGATGGATTCGTAATTTGTAGTGACGCCTCTCACAGCGGTTTGAGATGTGTTTTGATTCAGCATAGTAGGGTAATTGCTTATGCTTCACGACAATTAAAGGATTATAAGAAGAATTACCCTACTCAGGATTTGGAGCTTGCGGCTGTGGTGTTCATGTTGAAGTTGTGGCGGCATTACTTCTAAGGAGAGCACTGTGAGATTTACACTGATCATAAGAGTTTGAAGTACTTGTTTACTCAAAAGGAGCTGAATTTGAGGCAATGCCGGTGGTTGGAGTTACTAAAGGATGTTGGGTTATATGTAATAAGGATCTAAATAGGGGAAAAAACACCTAGAGGGGGGTGAATAGGTGTAAACGCATAAACACTCAAAAAATCGTTGCGATAAGAACCCAATGCGGAAATAAAAATAATACGCAAGATTTTTACGTGGAAAACTCCATCACCGGAGTAAAAAACCACGGGACCGATAACACGGCAGAAATCCACTAGAATTAAAACACGTACAAGGTGATTTACCGTACACACTTACGACTCAACCTTTTCCATACGCTCCTAGAGGATCTTCTCCGCTCGCTCCGCGATGCTTCTCGAATCCACGATCTGCGCCCAACGCCGAATCCACGGCGTCCAACGTCGAATCCACGACGTCCGACCGAATCCACGGTCTTCACCCAATAGCACCCTTCGAATCCACGAACGTGCCTCGCTCCGAATCCACGAGAGCGGTTGAACCTTGAATCCACAAGGACACGCGAATCCACGCGCCAATTTTTGGGGTAAATCGTTGTTTTGGGTGGTGATGATCCGCCGAATACTTAGATCAAAGATAGATCGGAAATACCATCTAAGTATTCATTAGTTTGATTCAACTCAAGATGTGAGTATGAAAACCTAGAATCAAACTAATCAATATAGATGAAGAAACATAGAGTATTCTCTAATGATTTCCTTTCTTCTCTATATGTGGATCTAGAGCCGTAAAAGATGATATATGAAAATGACGGCTATTTCGATTCACAGTGGATTAGCCCTAGAAAAAGAGTCATAGGGTCTATTTATAGGTTAGAAACCCTAGGAAGGAGATAAGAATCAAAAACCTAACATTTCTGGAAATTTTACGGACGGCGATCCGGATCGGACTAGCTGTGATCCGGATCGTCGTAACGAGTCAGCCAGTTCCAGAAAAACGAAGGTTCGGGATCCGGATCGAAGTGCTTGATCCGGATCGTTCATACAGTTCACCAAACATCAACGTTCGGGATCCGGATTGCGAAGCCTGATCCGGATCGTTCAAGGAAGATGGTAAACTAAGTGTTCGGGATCCGGATCAAGAGGCTACGATCCGGATTGAACTGGTGTATGAACGAACCACCTTCGGGATCCGGATCGAACAACCTGATCCGGATCCTGAACATGTCCCAAGTCCAGTTTTTGATTTTTATGCAATGAAAGATTCTTCCAAGTGTTTCTACACTACAAGAAGTATTCGGATCACACAAAATCTTTAGTTAAACATACCTGATCCTTTTGAATTCTTCTTTCTTGAGATTGAGTTAAAAGATCCAACTTTCTTCACCTTCAATCTTCAAGACTTGAGACTTTCACGAAACTACGCCAACTCAAATTCCGTAACAATCTCCCCCTTTGGCGGTTTCGTGACAAAACACAGATCCACTAAAGAAAATTCAAAAAGATATTTTTGTTGCTATCACCATACAACAAAAATTTACAATGGAGATCCAAAAATTTAAAAACATGAGATAAACTCCTAAAACAGACTCTAGACTTAGACATCTGTACTCTCTGCACAAAGAAATCATTCTTGACAAAAAGAGATCGTTAGATACCTCAAGAATATTTAGCATACAAAACCTAGTACAGAGATAGAGTTTATCTAATCATCATGACATTTGAGAATTCAGATATGTAAGAGAATCATAGTCAAAAACCAACATATCTTCTATGCAACTAAAGACCAAATGTCACACAATGTTAGTCCAACATCAACTTGTTAGTTATATTACATGCCCAAATAGTTAGTCGAATAGTTAGTCGAGACATGCAAACAATCACAAGATGAAAACCAAAGTTGAAGTTGAAGAGATACTTACCTTGATGTATACAAAATCTTCATCATCAAGATTTTCACAATCATTGTTCATTGTTCAAATCATTGTTCTAAACTCTCTCCCCCTTTTTGTCACAAAACAAAGCCAAAGATTACAGAAGTGGAGAGAATGGTTAACAGTTTAAGTTAGAGAACTAAAAACTCAAATTAAAACTTAAAAACCTGCACAACAGAAGGATTTAAACATATGCATAATACCCAGAAATTAGAAGGATACGGATTATTCAGACTCGTCTGAACTGATACAGCCGAGGATTTGGAAAATCTTCTTTATTCGCTTGTTCATTGCTGATTGATTTTTATTTACCTTCTTTATTTCTTCCTTTACCTCAATTAGTTCATTTGATATACGTTCTTGCTCGTTGGAGAGCCTTTGCTGTTCTATATAGATTGAGGTAACAGATGCATCATCATCAGAAGTTGATTGTGGTGCTTCTTGTGCCGGAGGTGCTGGTTGAACTGGAGGAGCTGCTGCCGGTGCAGAGGTTGTTGCTCGTTGTTGTTGTGCTCGTTGCCGGTGAGGAGGTATTATGGGTTCATCTGGCTTCGTCGAGAGAGACTTCACAATTGTCGTCTCATTAATGGTGCCCAAACTGTACATGTATGAGCTCGCGCTTGTATCGACTTTAAACTTTCTAAGGATGCGCATGATAATCATTGGGTAGGGTAGTCTTTCTGTGGGATGAGAGTGTTCCACATACCGCGCCATCCTTGACCAAATGAGATAGGGAATATTCAAGTTTGCTCCCATCAATGCGGCCGGATTTCCAAGAAGATAAAGGTATAACATTCTGTCCCATCGAAGAACCTTCGTATTCATGTTGGGAAGAATGTTGTAGCAGACAATGAAGTTTATATACCGATACTCTGGTCGTAGCTCTTTAGAGAAAACAGAATTTCCGGTCGACCGAGTATTTGGAAGACAAATTCCATTAACTACAACTCTCCAGGAGTTGTCGTTGAAGCTTTGGGTTTTTAGGTAATGGAGTCCATCAGCTCTGGCTGTCATACCTAGCACAACTCCAATCAGCTGGGGTGTGACTTTGATTTTGATATTTTTAACCAAAGTGTGAAATTCACGACGTCCATCCTCGTGATCAATCAAACTTGCAGCGTTCTGATAAAACATTCGAACTGAGTGTGGACAGTACCCAGTAGTCTCAGGGAAGTTGCAGATTTGAGCAAGACCAACTTGGTCAAACAAAGTCCCAAAAGCTACAGATCGTTCCTTCATTGGTTTGACATTGACATGTCTCTCGCCAATGCATTCCCTCTTCTCAAAATCCTTGATTCTGTCGGAGCTGATGAAGTCTTGTGGAGGAGGCTGCCTAGCAACTGGTTCCTCAATGGTAATTCCCTGAGCACTGCCTCTTTTTCTTGCACCGGTTTTTCTTTTTGTTCCAACTGGACTTGGTTCCATTGGTGCTTTCCCTTTTTCAGCTGCAGTAGGTTTTGAAGCTTCAGCAGTATAATCATGTAGAGAAGCTCAGAATCAAATTAGTTTTGCAAAAGGACTTTTAAAACTAGATCAATTGCATAATATTCGAAAATCCTTATTATATGCCCTAAAACCGAAATTTTAGAAATCGAAGCCTAAAAATCCGTTAATCAGGAGAGTACCTAGCATATAATCAAAACTAATCTACCCAGAGTTCTTATTTCAAAAGAAATTTGATCAAAAACCATCCACAAACAAAGTTGATCCAAGAAATTCATCACGTTTGAGGAGAAAAAGAGAAAAACGGTGAAAAACCGAGATTTTGATCAATAAAACTTACTTGGAGTTGAAGAACTTGAGTTTGAAAGCTTCCAGGAAGGATGAAATCTAGAGAGAGAGGCTCTGGAAACTTTGGAACAAAAGATTGGAGCAAAGAAATCAAAAACCCCTTTCGTTCTTTATAAAACCTAGCCGCGATCCGGATCAGTTCATAACTGCGATCCGGATCGGCTACCCGCAGTGAGAAACTGCGTTCGGGATCCGGATCGGCAGATACAATCCGGATCGTCAGCCCGCAGAAGAATTCCTGCGTTCGGGATCCGGATCATCTAGCCCGATCCGGATCGGCCCCAACTTTTTCTTTAGAAAATTTCAGAGAAATTCAAGAAAAACCAGAAAAAGATTGTAAGCGCAAATGTGTATCAACTTTAAACAAAAATCATCGTTTCATACAACAAGAATTAGATTATGCCAAATCTATCAATAATATCTAAAAATGAAACGAAAATTTACAAAAATTAAATCCCTTAAAGTTGAACACCTTCAATTACATCTAACTTGATCTTATGAGTAATGCCTTTATCAAATCATCAATTCAGTAAAGAAAATGAAATACAAAGATCAATAGATGTTTGAAATCCCAAATATAATAGATAATGTATCTAGACAATCTGTTGAAGAGAGTGGCTCTTTGAGCATCTTTCTTTAAAAACCCACCTTATACCAACCTTGAAATTTGACAGAGTCAAGTATTTCAACATGCATTTTACTTAATCAAAGAATTTGAACAACCATGCTTGGTATACATGTGGTAGCTGCACACAATACTCGGACGACCGAGGTGGTAGCTCTTTCCTCCATGTGGTGGTAGTTTTCACACTCCTCATTGGGATGTAACTCTTTCCACATCTTTTGAGCATTTAACCTTTTCTATGACTCCCCCTCAATTGGCTATCAATTATTTAAGATATAAAGTATTCAACCAAATATTGATCTCGATTTCATACTCGACTAAGCAGTCAAATAAGATAATGACTATACCAAGAGATCATAGAGAGAGAGAAATTGACTTTGATCACTTTAGAAGATGATTTAATTAACATAAATGATCATTGCAACAGTGAAATATTATGATGGCAAAAGCATAATAAATTTCTAAATGTGCGAAAAGATGCAATTAAAGTCAATTATGATCTATGCTCAATTAATGTCCTATGTACAAACATAGATGATGAACAAAACAAAAACAAATACAAAACCTATCCTAAGCTAAGATTTCAAAAAGAGGATTATTTCAAGGAAAGCATCCCAATTGCTTTTCGTAAATGAATAAAACGTTTTTGATCCAAAGGTTTTGTTAGAATGTCAGCTAATTGATCCTCAGTTGAAATATATGAAAGTTGAAGAGTATTTGATTCAACTAGCTCTCTAAGAAAATGATATCTAAGTTCAATATGTTTTGTTCTAGAGTGCAACACAGGGTTTTTAGAAATGTTAATTGCACTAGTGTTGTCACAAAGTATTGTTACCGAAGATGCTGAAATGCGGAAGTCGCTCAATACGCTTTTCATCCAAATGAGTTGAGTTGAGCAACTTCCAGCTGAAATGTATTCCGCTTCGGCAGTCGAGAGTGCTATGCAGTTCTGCTTTTTACTGTGCCATGCAACAAGGCAATGGCCAAGATAGAAGCATGCACCACTCGTGCTTTTCCGATCATCCACTGATCCTGCCCAATCGGCATCTGAGTATCCAACAATATCCAAACTTGTTCCCATAGGATACCAAATTCCGAAATTAATTGATCCTTTGATATACCGGATGATCCTTTTCACCGCTTTCAGGTGAACCTCCTTTGGTGCTGATTGATATCTCGCGCAAATCCCAACACCAAAAGATATATCCGGGCGACTAGCCGTGAGGTAAAGTAGACTTCCAATCATACTTCGATACAGTTTCTCGTCTACATTCTCACTATGTGAATCACTTCCAAGTCCCTTGTGGCTAGTTCCCATTGGAGTCGGAAAATCTTTACAATTTTCTAGATCAAACTTTTTGACCAACTCCATTGCATACTTGGATTGACTCAAGTGAATACCTTCATCATTTTGTTTAATTTGCAATCCAAGGAAATAAGTCAATTCGCCCATCATGGACATCTCAAATTCGCTTTCCATGGTCTCCGCGAATTTAGAAGCATCATTATCTCTTGTTGCGCCAAATACAATGTCATCGACATAGATTTGTGCTACAATGAAATTGCTTTGATAATGCTTCACAAAGAGAGTCCTATCAGCTCCCCCTCGAGTATAGCCCTTCTCCAAAAGGTGCTTTGTTAACCTTTCGTACCATGCTCGCGGTGCTTGTTTCAGACCGTAAAGAGCCTTTTTCAAACGAAAAACATGGTTAGGTTGTTTATGATCTACAAAACCTTTCGGTTGAGCCACATAAACTTCCTCATTTAAAAACCCATTTAGAAATGCGCTCTTAACGTCCATTTGAAATAATTTGATTTTAAAATGACAAGCAATAGCGAATAGTATACGAATGGACTCGAGTCTAGCTATAGGGGCGAAGGTTTCATCAAAGTCTATACCTTCTACTTGAGAGTAGCCTTGAGCAACTAATCGTGCCTTGTTCCTGATGATAGTACCATCCTCATTTTTCTTGTTCTTGAAGATCCATTTGGTACCTATCACATTGTGTTGCTTTGGAGGCTTTGTTAATTCCCAGACTTTGTTTCGCTCAAATTGATGGAGCTCTTCCTGCAATGCTTTAATCCAGTAGTCATCCTGAAGAGCTTCATCTATGTTCTTTGGTTCGATTAAAGATACGTAGCAAGCAAATCCACAAACCAACTGCCTCCGAGTTCTGACTCCTTCTTGTGGATCTCCAATAATATTCGATTCCGGATGATCCTTGGAGATTCGTAACGTTTGTTGAAACGGAGTACTCGGAGATATATGAGATGATTCCTGCACATCAGATAAACTAGAAGAACCATTAGATGCATCATTAATATTGGAAGTATTATTATGAGAAGATGCACTAGCAGGAGGATCATCATCTAGAGAGATATCGAGGGTAGATTTTCCAGTTTCAAAGTGAAAAGCTTCATCTACTTTAACATTTATAGATTCTACGATCGTCTTAGATTCAATGTTAAATACTCGATATGCTCTGCTATTCGTAGAATAACCCAAAAAGATCCCTTCATCACTTCGAGAGTCGAACTTTCCAAGATTTTCACGGTCACGTAAAATGTAACATCGACTCCCGAAGACACGAAAATATTTGATATTGGGTTTTCTACTAAACCACAGCTCATATGGTGTATTTAAAGTTCCTGGGCGCAAGTAAACTCTATTAATGACATAGACAGCGGTGTTCACAGCTTCAGCCCAAAAATGTAGCGGTAAATTCCGGCTATGAAGCATCACACGCGCCATCTCTTGAACAACCCTGTTCTTGCGCTCAACAACACCATTCTGCTGAGGTGTATAGGGTGCCGAGAATTCATGTTTGATTCCATTTGAAGTGCAAAAATCAATGAATTTTGAATTTATGAATTCTCCACCTCTATCACTTCTAACACGAATGATCTTTTCATTCTTTTCAATCATAATACGATGGCAAATCTCATGAAAAGAGTCAAACGTATCAGCTTTCTCTTTTAAAAATGCTACCCAAGAAAACCGAGAGAAATCATCAACCAATAAAAAAATGTACCATTTACCTCCCAAAGATGGTTGACGGGTCGGCCAAAAGAAAAAGAAGAAAAGAAAGTAGTATACATAAACTACACAAGATTTAATCGAAGAACGATTAAAGACAAGGAGGGGTTTCACCTTTGCATACCCAAACCTTTTGAGTTTTGGAGTATGTTGGCAATGGTTGAAAAGATTTCCTTGATGAAGACGTCTTGCAAGATTGGTCTTTTTCTTTTGTCATCGTCTTGTTTGAAGTACTACCAATGTCCTTTTCTTTAGGAAAATCCTTCTTTGAATTCCATGGAGTGAACTTATTGGTAGCAGTTGCAAGATGTGGTTGATTTGATCTTTGAGCTCCAATCTTGCAATTTCTTCCAATGTGCCCTGCAAAATTACAACGAAAGCATACCTTTGTGCTTGATGATTCTGAAGAGGATGAAGTAGGCTTGTTGTCGTTGGTTGTCATGATTTCCGGTGTCGGAGAAGGAGATACCGACTGAGGCACAAAGACTGTCCCAACCGAACTAAAATTGTCTTCAGTTCGATTGTATCCGAGGCCGAACTTGTTTGTTTGACCTAGACCAAGAAGTTTATCCAACTTACTCCTTCCTAAGGAAAATTGCTGTAAGTCATCCTTGAGTTGGCAAATGGTCTCTGTCATTTCCAATTTTTCCCGTCGGGCCTCGCCGTAGAGCTTTAAGAAATAGTTCGCTTTGTTCACCATATCTATATAGTTCTTCTCGAGTTGCTCATTGGACTCTTGAAGGAAAACATTTTCTTTTATCAGTTTATCCCTTTCCACTTCAAGATCGGTCGAGAGAGAAGTTACCCTTTTTACTTCTTCTTCGAGATCCTGCAATCTCCCTCTCAACCCCTTGTTTTGCTTAGCCGGTTTCTTTAAATCCCGTAAAGATCTGTGATAGGCTAGAGCAAATTCTTCACCTTCCGAATCATCCAATTCGTTGTCCGTTGCATTCTTTTCAACAGTGGAGTTGGACAACGACTCAGATGTATTTGCCATAAAGCACATGAAGGGTGAAGATACGGACGCGTGGAAAGCGGTGGAGCTCTTTTCTTCATCACTCGAAGACGACTCATTTGACGTTGAGTTGTCATCCCAAGTGACGACTTGCATCGCCTTCTTCTTTGCCGGATACTTGTTAGGACATTCCGTTGCAATGTGGCCGTAGCCTCGACATTTGAAGCATTGTAGTTGTCCTTCTGAACTTTTCTTATCCTTTGAGAAGTTCTCTTGCTTTCTTGACTTGTAACCTGAAGTACCCTTGCCTTTGTTCGACTTTCCGAAGGATGGAGATTTGCTTGAATTACCCCTTCGAAAGTTGCGGCGAAACTTCCTTGTCAAGAGAGCGAGCTGCTTTTCAAATTCCTCCATAGAAAGGTTCTCGTCATCGTCTGAGGAGGACGTATCCGCGTCTTCTTCCTTAGTTGTTTTCAACGCATAACCTGAAGACTTAGAAGTGGATGCCTTTCCAGAAGAATTGTTAGTAGTAAATGTCATTTCATAAGTTTGCAATGAACCAACTAATTCTTCTACACGTATTTCGTCCGGGTGTTTAATAGTTTCAATGGCAGTAACCTTTGGGCGAAATCGTTCAGGAAGAGTTCTTAAGATTTTTCTTACAATCTTAAATTCTGGAATCTTCTCTCCCAGATTAGCACATGAGTTTACGATGTCTTGCAATCGTGTATAGTAGTCCGTGAAAGATTCATTTTCTGCCATTAAGATAGAGTCAAACTTGCTCGTAAGCATTTGCAGTTTCTGAATCTTCACGAGGTTAGTTCCCTCATGTGTAACCTGAAGAACATCCCAGATTTCTTTCGCAGTCTCACATGCCGAGACGCGAGAGAATTCAGTTTGAGATAAGGCATTAAAGATAGCATTAATTCCCTTGCCATTGTAAGAAGATGAATCTAACTCTTCCTTGGTCCATTTCGACCTAGGTTTTAAGGTGCGAACATCACCAATAAGTTCAGTTGGATTAGACCATCCTAATTCAATTGATTGCCACACCCGTTCGTCGATGGAAATTAAAAAGGCTTTCATCCGTACTTTCCAGTACGCATAATTTGTTCCATCGAAGAACGGGGGTCGGTTGATGTTTCCACCTTCAACCATTGTTTACAACCCTATTCCCGCTCTGATACCACTTGTTGGGTTATATGTAATAAGGATCTAAATAGGGGAAAAAACACCTAGAGGGGGGTGAATAGGTGTAAACGCATAAACACTCAAAAAATCGTTGCGATAAGAACCCAATGCGGAAATAAAAATAATACGCAAGATTTTTACGTGGAAAACTCCATCACCGGAGTAAAAAACCACGGGACCGATAACACGGCAGAAATCCACTAGAATTAAAACACGTACAAGGTGATTTACCGTACACACTTACGACTCAACCTTTTCCATATGCTCCTAGAGGATCTTCTCCGCTCGCTCCGCGACGCTTCTCGAA
Source organism: Tillandsia leiboldiana (assembly GCA_029204045.2). Taxonomy (NCBI): domain Eukaryota; kingdom Viridiplantae; phylum Streptophyta; class Magnoliopsida; order Poales; family Bromeliaceae; genus Tillandsia; species Tillandsia leiboldiana. The sequence goes on along the minus strand of CM055068.1, from coordinate 31,561,774 downwards.
TCCACGATCTGCGCCCAACGCCGAATCCACGGCATCCAACGTCGAATCCACGACGTCCGACCGAATCCACGGTCTTCACCCAATAGCACCCTTCGAATCCACGAACGTGCCTCGCTCCGAATCCACGAGAGCGGTTGAACCTTGAATCCACAAGGACACGCGAATCCACGCGCCGATTTTTAGGGTAAATCGTTGTTTTGGGTGGTGATGATCCGCCGAATACTTAGATCAAAGATAGATCGGAAATACCATCTAAGTATTCATTAGTTTGATTCAACTCAAGATGTGAGTATGAAAACCTAGAATCAAACTAATCAATATAGATGAAGAAACATAGAGTATTCTCTAATGATTTCCTTTCTTCTCTATATGTGGATCTAGAGCCGTAAAAGATGATATATGAAAATGACGGCTATTTCGATTCACAGTGGATTAGCCCTAAAAAAAGAGTCATAGGGTCTATTTATAGGTTAGAAACCCTAGGAAGGAGATAAGAATCAAAAACCTAACATTTCTGGAAATTTTACGGACGGCGATCCGGATCGGACTAGCTGTGATCCGGATCGTCGTAACGAGTCAGCCAGTTCCAGAAAAACGAAGGTTCGGGATCCGGATCGAAGTGCTTGATCCGGATCGTTCATACAGTTCACCAAACATCAACGTTCGGGATCCGGATTGCGAAGCCTGATCCGGATCGTTCAAGGAAGATGGTAAACTAAGTGTTCGGGATCCGGATCAAGAGGCTACGATCCGGATTGAACTGGTGTATGAACGAACCACCTTCGGGATCCGGATCGAACAACCTGATCCGGATCCTGAACATGTCCCAAGTCCAGTTTTTGATTTTTATGCAATGAAAGATTCTTCCAAGTGTTTCTACACTACAAGAAGTATTCGGATCACACAAAATCTTTAGTTAAACATACCTGATCCTTTTGAATTCTTCTTTCTTGAGATTGAGTTAAAAGATCCAACTTTCTTCACCTTCAATCTTCAAGACTTGAGACTTTCACGAAACTACGCCAACTCAAATTCCGTAACAAAGGACTATGATTTGAGCATCCTTTATTATCCCGACAAGGCCAATGTTGTAGCAGATGGATACATTGCCCCTGGCTGAGTTACCAGGTGGGCACATGCCCTGGCTGAGTTACCAGGTGGACACATGTCCTGGCCGAGTTACCAGGAGGACACCTTCCACTGGCCGAGCTACCAGATGGGTACATACCCCTGGTCGGGTTACCAGGTGGGTACATGCCCTGGTCGAGTTACCAGGTGGTTGCTTTACTGAGATTGAGATGGTCTGACAGGGCGCCGAGATTTGGTGGCGTCGAGTTCGTCCTGTTGGACTACCAGGAGCTCAGTTGTTAACTTGGAACCAGTTTCGTGCTTTGCTGCTCAGGGCCAATTTTCCTGACAGTGTAAGCAGAAACTGGAAGGGGATCTTAGACTCCTGCAGCAGGGGAGTCGACCTCTTCTGGAGTATGTTCGCGAGTTTTGCGATTGTTGAGTAGTGTACCCCATGTCTCCTGGATGAGATCCAGGATGTTGAGCTAGTTGAGAAAGGATTGCAGTGGAATATCTATCACTTGGTGTATTCTCGGCGGGTGCCAACGTTAGATGCAGCGAGTGAGCATGCTTAGCGGGTTGACCGAGGATCAGTGATCATGTCAGAGAGGGACGGAGCGCCAGGGACCAACTCCAGGGAGAGGCATCCAGTGCCGCCTGGGTTTGGACAGTCGAATAGATCGAGACCCCCGGGGCCGCCACGATCCCAGTCTGAGGGTCGTGAGTCTCAGAGGAGACAGAGACCAGGAGGTTCTCCACAGCCGGTGTATCAGCAGCAGCGGGATGACTGTGTCCTTTGTGGTGGGCTGCATTCTGCGCCGTAGTGTGACCACAGACAGGGCACAGATCATGGTCTTGACCTAAAGTGGGGTCATCAGTCGCATTGGTAGCTTCGGCTCCTCCTCCTCCGCTCTTCCAGACAGGCGGAGCTTCGACAGATTATGGCCAGATAGTTAGGGCCACTTCTTCGCGGCAGTCCGACGGACGACCACCCCCGAGCGAGAGCGTCTATGTCGCACAGGATGAGGATTCGGGGGCATCTAGCCATGTGGTGGCAGGTATTAATCTTATCTCCCCTTCACGCACTTGAGCGTTATTTGTTACCAGAGCATCGCATTCTTTTCTTCTGTAGGGCATTTGCATTGATCTATGGGCTAGAGATAGGACCCTTAGCTTGTGCTCGTGAGGTTCAGATACCTGATCACGTGTTGCACATAGATGGGTGCTATTGGTCCTGCCCAGTGCAGTTGGGGTCCTGGTTTTTGGCCCGTTGATCTTTTGGCCCTTCCTCAGCTCCGGGATTCCGAGGTAGTGTAGGGTATGTTACTGTGAGGATCTAAGGCCTTGATGCTTGAGTGATACCACACCGTTGATACACGGTGGTGATGCCACACCGTTGATACACGGTGATGATGCCACACCGTTGATACACGGTGGTGATGCCACACCGTTGATACACGGTGGTGATGCCACACCGTTGATACACGGTGATGATGCCACACCGTTGATACACGGTGGTGATGCCACGCCGTTGGTGCACGGCAGTGATGCCACGCCGTTGGTGCACGGCAGTGATGCCACACCGTTGATACACGGTGATGATGCCACACCGTTGATACACGGCAGTGATGCCACACCGTTGATACACGGTGATGATGCCACACCGTTGATACACGGTGGTGATGCCACACCGTTGATACACGGTGGTGATGCCACGCCGTTGGTGCACGGCAGTGATGCCACGTTTTAGGTATACAACGGTGAGAGTTTTGTGGATGTTTTGGACTTTGACCGCGAGTTTGGGCATCAGCTTTATGATCGCCTTGTGAGCCAGTTTCCAGTCCCGTTCACCGACGGTTTGGTTTCCGTCAGGGTGTTCTTTATTAGTTAAGGGATCGACTTCGACCCGTGGGTCCGTTGGGGTTATGATAGCATATTGAGCGACCAACTGTGGCACGAGATTGTGTCTCTTGTGGATCCCTTTTGAGGGTAGCCTGCAGTTGTGTTGTCCACTCGAGTGGTTTCGGATCGGGAGGTAACCGAGTGAAGACCCCAGCGTATTGGATTCCCTTCCTTATTGGATTAATATGCGGGTATGCTCGGGTCGTCTTGTTGAGGTTGGCACCATGTTGTGGTTTGGTGCGTGTTACACTTGTGGTTATTTCAGTTTCCCCCAGCCTTTTAGTGGAGCCCTTTAGTTTTTCACGTCTCAGCTCAGTAGTGATGTGATGTTTCCTCGCCGTGATTGACTTGCCCCTTGAGATCTGTGATTATTGGAGTACGAGGGACGCCCGTTGCAATTTCTGGCTCGAGAGATGAGAGAATTGCACATCGGGTCATACCGTACTTGTTGTTGTTGTTGCGGGGTAATCACGAGGAGCGAGTGGGGTTTAGGGAGCTGGAGGCATATTGTTAGATACCTAGCCGTGTATTCTTGACTCCTGATGGGCTTGATCTAGTTTCGAGGACGAAACTTTCTTTTAGTGGGGGAGGGTGTGAGGTCCCGGAATCTCTTTCGTAGGGTTCGCCGGTTGTTTGGCAGCTTTTAGGGGCCGTGGATTTGTGGTGCAATTTGGGATTTAGCTTGCATCACTGGAGGCGTGCGTGGTGCGTCGTGTTGGCTGCGCGCAATTTGGACACAAGTGGTGGGCTTCGGGCTTATAAGGAGACCCCGTGGGAATTTGGAGGACCCGTCGGGTGTTTGGAAGTGATTTCGCGCGATTCAGATGTCAAAATTGGACTCCGGGCAAATTCTGGATTAATGTTACCTCTCCGGCTGCCATCGGGAATTTTTAGAGTTGTATTTTGGCAAATCGGACTTCAGATTTGGACCCGGCGTGGAAAATCGGATCAAGTGGGCTATCCGGGGGCACTCCGCAATTTTCGGATGAGAATTTGGGAAAATGGACATCATTTTTGGATTCAGCGCGCGAAATCGCTAGGAATGGACTATTTATTTGTTGGATTTGGAGCCCGGATGAAGTGCGCGTTTTTCGAGGCAAAACGGCACGTTTATCGAGGAGTGGCGCGGCACGGAATGTAGGTTTTTAAAGGATCCACAAGGATCTAAATAGGTACTATCAAACAACTAGAGGGGGGGTGAATAGGTGTAATGCTTATAAAACCAAATCTCAGTGCAAAATAAAAACCAATTCGGAAAATAAAAACAGCACACCGAGATATACGTGGAAACTCCAATCCAGGAGAAAAACCACGGGACCAACACGCAATAACAATCCACTAAGAATAGAAGAATAACAAGGTGATTACCGACTCCACGGACTCAACCCCTCCTTCAGCTTCTTCGGACCTTGCGCTGACCGGTTGGATGTCCACGCAATAACAATCCACTAAGAATAGAAGAATAACAAGGTGATTACCGACTCCATGGACTCAACCCCTCCTTCAGCTTCTTCGGACCTTGCGCTGACCGGTTGGATGTCCACGCAATAACAATCCACTAAGAAAAGAAGAATAACAAGGTGATTACCATCTCCACGGATTTAACCCCTCCTTCAATTTCTTCGGACCTCGCGCTCCACCGTTTGCACGTCCACTGCACACGTTCGAATCCACGAACGCCACTCGAATCCACGAGCACACGTTTCGAATCCACGAAACGCCTTTAGCACACCGAATCCACGATGCCACGTCGAATCCACGACGCAAACTCAGTCGATAAGAATATTGACTTCGATGGTGATCCTTTGCTTAGATTCTCATTGAGGAACCGTAGAAGAAATCTCTAAGCAAAGATTAGATCAATTCGACGAAAGATATGTTCTTGAAAGAACTGTCGAATTGACCTAAAAGAGGCTAAAAAGAAGAATGATAAGAACCTAGCCTCTAGGGTTGCTCTCAAGTGTTTTATAAATTAATCGGTAGAGAACCCCCGTTTTAGAGAAACTCTAAACGTCTATTTATAGTTTAGAAACCTTTGGAAAGAGATAAGAATCAAAAACATACCTTATCTGGAAATTTTCAGGACGGCGATCCGGATCGGATTTACTGCGATCCGGATCATCGTAACGAGATTGACGATTCCAGAAAACCAAGGGTTCGGGATCCGGATTGCAAGGTCCGATCCGGATCGTTCATGCAATTCAGCAAAGTCCCATGTTCGGGATCCGGATCGGAATGGCCTAGGATCCGGATTGAAATTGCCAATGAACAAGTACCCTTCGGGATCCGGATTGCAAGGTCTGATCCGGATCCTGAACATGTCCCATGTCCAGTTTTTGATTTTTATGCAATTAAAAGATCATCCAAGTGTTTCTACACTATAAGAAAGTATTCGGATCACCACAATTATTTAGTTAAATATACCTGATCCTCTTGAATACTTTCTTCTTGAGATTGATGTAACTGATCCACAATTCTTCAACTTCAATCTTCAAGACTCAAGACACTGAGTGTCAACTTGAGCTCTTGTTGAATCTTCTCTAAGTCTTTGATTGCTGATTGACAATTTGATCCCTTTAAGACTCCGACTCAACTCATTGACTTGACTCACGAAATATGCCAACACCAAAATGCCGTAACACGGAACCCGAGAAGCGGCGCGTTTCCCGAGGGTGTACGGGTGGCGTGCGCGCCTGGCGCGCGTCAGCGCAGGACGCGCGGGGGCCGCCACGTGGCGGGCCCCCGTTGGCGCCCGCGCGGGCGCGGGGGCACGCGCGCCCGTGTAACGGGCGCGTGTCCCGCGCCTGGGGTGGCGCTGTGCAACGCGCCCGTATGGCGGGCGCGTTGCCGCGCGCCACGTGGCGCGTGGGCGCGCGCGTGGACCGGGCGCGCGCGCCCATGCGCTGTGGACCGGCCCGTTGGGGCTCCCCATTGGTCCGTGCCGTGAACCGGCTCCGTGGACCGGCACCGTGGACCGCCCCTCTCCCTCTTTTTTCTTTTCTTCTTCTTTCTCCCCCGCACCGCCATGGCTGCTCCTCTTTTTCTTTCTTCTGCAACCGAGAGCGAGAGGGAGTGAGGGAGGAGGTTGCGTGAGGTGCGGCGGCGCGTCGTAGACCTCGTTTTGCGTGCGAGGACGCCCGACGGAGCGTTTCGGCGACGGCGGCGCAATCGTGTAGGTTCCGTGTGTTGGTTTTTTCTGTATTTTTGTACAGTTTTTGGAGCATTCTTTTAGACTGTAATTGACCCTCTTGCTCTTTTCTGTGTTGGGCACCGTGCACCGTTTTGCGTGCGAACTCCGTTTTGCGTGCGGATCCTGGCACCGTGCACCGTTTTGCGTGCGGACTCCGGCACCGTGCACCGTTTTGCGTGCGGACTCCGTTTTGCGTGCGGATCCTGGCACCGTGCACCGTTTTGCGTGTGAACTCCGTTTTGCATGCGGATCCTGGCACCGTGCACCGTTTTGCGTGCGGACTCCGGCACCGTGCACCGTTTTGCGTGCGGACTCCGTTTTGCGTGCGGATCCTGGCACCGTGCATCGTTTTGCGTGCGGACTCTGGCACCGTGCACCGTTTTGCGAGCGGACTCCGGCACCGTGCACCATTTTGCGTGCGGACTCCGTTTTGCGTGCGGATCCTGGCACCGTGCACCGTTTTGCGTGCGGACTCTGGCACCGTGCACCGTTTTGCGTGCGGACTCCGTTTGCGTGCGGATCCTGGCACCGTGCACCGTTTTGCGTGCGGACTCTATTTTGCGTGCGGATCCTGGCACCGTGCACCGTTTTGCGTGCGGACTCCGGCACCGTGCACCATTTTGCGTGCGGACTTCGTTTGGCGTGCGGATTCCGGCACCGTGCTCCGTTTTGCGTGCGGACTCCGGCAGCGGACATCGTTTTGCGTGCGAATCGCGTGGAGGCCAATTGCAAGTGTCTACGAGCAATTGGTGGCTTATTGAGGTGGGTGGCCTTCTCTCCAAGTTTTACGGACTGTACAGTATTTCTACTGATGTTGGACTATGCATGATAGTTTATTTCATTGTGTAGCATGCTAGATTGTAGGAATTGTTATTCCTTTTATTATCTGTTAATGTAGTTATCTTGGAACTTGACCTAGAACCCCCGTCATATGTTGCATGTGTAACCAGACTAGTAGAAAACCCTCACTTTGGCTAGGGTTATTTTATTGTTTAGACACCCACACTGTTTTTCTATTCCTGGACATAGGATTTTCCTCGCCCGGGTAGTGGGCCGAGAGGTCGGGACTTTCTTGTAGTGTGGGATGCTTTTGCACTCGTGCTTGGGAGCAGAGTGGAGTTTGGTAGTTGTAGTGGGTTGCTTATCTGTGCCGGGAGCCGTTTGGGTAAACGGTAGTCCCGGGAGGTCTAGTATCCCTGTTGCGCTGTCGTGGGAGGGAGCCGTTGAGCAGGCGGTAGTCCCGGGCCGTCGAGTATCTTCCGGCCAGTGTTGTTGGGAACCGTTGGGGTTAACGGTGATCCCAGGTCGTTGAGTGTTGTCCGACCAGTATTGTTAGCTTGAGTTGTGGGTCGTTCCTGGCTGTGGAGTACCTCCAGCCAGTGTGCCTTGTGCTGCGAGCTGTTGGAGAGGCTAGTGTCTCGTGTTCCGTGTGAGCTGATCAGCTGAGTCGTAGAGAGTGCTCCGACCGTTGTGCGAGATATTTGAGGATCTTGAGTCCTACCGTTCTGGGAGTGAGCGTGTTTTTTGACTATAGCCTGCTTATGCCAAATTGTGATACTCTATGCCGCGTCGTTTTCCTCAGTTAGAGTCGCGTCCCTGAGATGCCGCTGTGGATACGATGGGCCTGTTGAGGCAGTTTTGCGCGAGGGGTGAGTTAGTCGGGCAGGACGCCCCACGTAAATCCCGTCCTCATGGGGATGTGTGGTAGTGGGCAGGCGCGTTCCTAGTCGACAGGCGCAGGCTTGACTGGACCCTATGAGGCAGTCAGTTCGATTGGGTCCATTGAGCACCTTGGGTACGAGTGGTCTCTTTTACTTTCATCTGTTCCACTTTTTGAGTATCTAGATAGAGGTATGGTAGCTGTAGAGTAGCTCCAGCTTTTCTTGTTCAGATTTCATTGCACTGTTATCTTTTACCTCTAGTAGACTTAGTGGGCAGACCGTTGGGCTTGTTGACGGCACCCACTGAGAACTACTGTGGGAAGTAGTTCTCACACTCGTCGTGGTGTCTTTTTCCCCAGGAACTTCTTCTCATGTTCCTGTTGCTCCAGTTGCTGATCCTTCTGACCGAGGCGAGGGAGTCGCGAGCTAGTTCCCTACCCGTCATTGGAATGTAGCGGTACCCCTTCAGAGGAGAGCTTCAGTAGATTAGTTTACTTTCCGCTCTGATATCTGTATACTGTAGTTGATTCTTTCTGTAGGTTAGACGCTTCGTCTGTACGACAGTTTCCGTACAGATGGCGGATCTGTTAGCGAGCCCGGGTCGCAGTTTCATCCCCGGGGCGTGACAGTCTGGCCCATAGTGCATCAAAGGGATGCCACAGATGGACCATGTGAGGTATCTTTTGCTGTATTGGCCTTCGGCTGCATTTGCCGAAAATTTGAAAAGGTTTTTGGCCGAACAGAGGTTGGAATTGGATTCAGCACAGAAAAATGCTTGAAAACGGCTATTTGCTTGTTTGATTCTGAGTCCGGATGCCCAAAAACGGACTCCCGAAAGTTTTTATTGGTTTTCGGTGCATGGGAGGTGACCGTGGACAGGCCTGAGCCACTTGGCGGCCTGTCATTGGCCGGCTCACGCAGCTCGGTCCATGGGGAGGCGCGCCAGGTGCATGGACCGCGGGCGGAGGACGCGTGGCGTGCCCGGAATGGCCGGCGCACGCGACGCGGACCAGTGAGTTTGTGCGGGCTCCGTGGACCGGGTGCATGGACACGTGGCGGCCTGGCATTGGCTGGCTCACGAACGCTCGGTCCACGGTGTGCGCGGTGGGGCGCCTCGGGACAGCGCGCGCGCAGAGGCGCCAGGCGCGCTGTCGGCCGCACTCAAGTGCGACCACGCGTCAGCGCGCCATTGGCGGGCCGTACCTACCCCCGCTGACCGCGGGGGGACGCGTGGCGCGCGACGGGGGACCTTGCATCGTTGTCCCGTGTTACAGGTACACGTGGCAGCACCTCAGGAATCCGGGCGCGTCGGACAGGATTGGTGCAACCCGTGTCGGCGGATTCGGGCACCCGAATTCCGCGCAAGAATCCGGCCCAGCACAGTGTTGGGCTGGGCCTATAAATAGGCTTCCTTGGTTTTCTTTTCGGGCTTTTGGACTTCTTTTCACAGAGAGCTCTTCAGGGAAGTTCTTTCTCTCACAGTGCACAATACTTCAGAGGACTTTGAGGATTTTTGGAGGTCATCTCTTCGGCTTTTTCTGCGACGCGGCGCACAGCGACGCTTCTACACCGGCGACCCGTTTCGTCGCAGTTTAGTGCACAGACTCCCCCGGCTCACCCCGACCTCCGATTCCGGCGATTCTTACGCCGTTGGACTCTCGACAGGTAGGACTCCAACTTCTGTGTTTTGAGTTTCCTCGTTTTCCATGGTGACCTTGGAGTTTCCCGAGCTTCCATTTGACCTATTTTTCTTCGCGGATTTTTGGATAGCACTATGGTGTTTTGGCTATATCTTTGCGCACAGGCGTCGGATCGAGGTGTTTCAAGAGGCATTTTTCATCTACATTTCGCAAGGAATCTCTTGGATTTTTCTCAGATTTTTCTGAATATTTTTTGAAGGTGAAAATCCTCTTCTCCCTGAGTTCTTGGATGATGAAATCCTGTACAGATTTCTTTGGAGTGTTTGCCTTGCCGAATTTATATCTCATCGTAGGAAACTCCGATTTGAACGTGCAGGTACTCGTTTCGACCAGATCGTCATGAGGATCGTGACAGTATTTTTGTTGGAATTTTTCGGGCAGATCTTGCAGGTGAAAAAGACAGAATTGTGGACTGTTGTACTTGGGCAGATTATGATTGGAATATTGTATGTTAATTGTGTATGTTCTTTTGGGGAATGTTGTGCAGTGTTGTGGAGATTGTTTGGACCGAGCGTGGACTTCACTTTTGGGACCAGGATTTAGCGCTCGAGGTGGGTGTTGTTGCGAATCTCTTACTTTTGACTACCCACTAGGCTTATTGGAGTGTTTACCATGTTAGGAAGCTAATTACACCCCTTGAACAATATTTGCATGCTTATGTGAGATAGATGGGATATATGTTAGTACTTGCTTACTAATGACATTAGTGAATTAGAATGGTATTATCACTTGAGAGATAGAAGGCTCTATTAGTAACATTGTGGATATTATGCATGATTTACTAGTACATAGGGTACTTAGGCCATTGTGATGAATTGTTGCCAGCATGCTTTATTTCACGGACACTTTCATCTATTTTACCAAGTACAGGACAATTACATGCTTGGTTGGACATCTAGTTAGGCCACTATTTACTGCTGCACTATTATATTGGGAAATGACTTAGGAGAAACCATATTTAGCTGTTCTCCTTTCTATTCAGTTGCATGTTGCTCGAGTTAGAGCAGGGGGATGGGATAGTGTAGTCGAGGCCATCGAGTCAGGGTCAGATTAGACTCGATTATGGATCGTGGGGCATTGTGGCAACCGCGGACATTAGGCGGTTAGCTAGCTGTTGATTACTGTATCAGATTTGGACTTGTGGGGTGTTACGGCGACCGCGGACATTGGGCGGTTGACCGGATGTTTTACTTATGCATCAGATTGGGTATCAGATTACTCTAGTGGATAGAGTTTCCCTCTTATTGAGCACTATTCTACCAAATTGGGGGATCGGGGTTTCTTTAGTGGATAGAGATTTCCACTTTGATCATAGTCATGATCAAAGTCCTGCTAGACTGAGATACTTGTTACAGAGCTATTTTACTCGTGTGGGTCGCTCCCCTCGAGTGCCACTCCGGAGTGTGCGATCGGACGGTTATAGTCGCTGATCTGTTACTTATTTTGGGATGCGAGCCATGTGGGCCGATCTCGCGGTTTCGAGCCATGTGCGCAGATTCCGCTGAGCAGACAATGCCAGTTCTACTGGTGGCACATGATTGGGTTATTTGGACAGATACAGTTTTCTGATGCATTCATACAATCATCTCTTTTGATACTGCATTTAGAGGCATTGTAGTGATAGTTTTTCCTTATCAGTAGCCTTTATAGCTTACTACTGTTTTTCGCTTTTTGCCTCTAGTAGTCCTAGTGGGCACGTCAGAGTTTGAGGTTTTCCCACTAGGGGAGGCTACTGTTCTTTATAGTAGTTCTCACCCCCATTGTCTTTCTCTTCTTTTCCCCCTTTGTTTTGCAGAGTTTTCTGCGGGAGTTGCAGGGCCGTCTCGGGCAGACTGAGGTAAGCAGATCGCTGACTAGATAGTTCATCTACTCCGACTTCGAATTTAGTCGTGCATCAGCTGTACCCCTTTCTTTTCTCAGACAGTTGTAGTTATTTTGGGCCTGGCTCTTGCCAGCTGTTTGTACTTATTTGGTGAGCTGGGAGAGACACTTGTATTTTGAGAGTTTTTATTATGCTTTTACTTTCCAGTTGTAGTCTGAGATGTAGTAGACTTATTTTAGCTCTGTTTATTGCTCATTTGTCTATATCCTTTATATCTGAGCAGGTTACCAGCGCTTCGTGTACACGGAAAATTCTGTGTGCACGGCGGATCTGTGGGCGGGCCCGGGTTCTGGTTTACACCCGGGGCGTGACATACTATGCCTGCCCTGCCTGCTATGCCTGTCATGACCTCAACCTAGTGCCACTAGTAAAACTGATACTGCCTGCTGTGCCTGCCAAATCGGGTATGCGGGCCAACGCATAACACCGATAGGGGATAGGAGTCTCAAGGACTCAAAGGTGCCTGTCAAATCGGGTATGCCAGTCTACCACTACAACAAAATAGACTTTTTGTGGCAATTTAATAGCGGTAATTATGAAATTGCCGCTATTAAATAATATCTAATTATACTTTAGCGGCAATTATTTTAACTTTATATTTTTACCGACGAATAATTATATGTTAAATATATGGGTGTTTGACCTAATTTTTTGAAGTAATTTTAAGCTCAAAAAAGATTTTTGAAAAAAATTATTTAATAAGTGATATTGATTTCTAAAATCAGTTTTTTAATTTTAAGGTAAAAAATCAAAACAACTAAAGCCTATTTTTTGAAATTTGATTCTAATTTTGGACTCAAATTTTAAAATTTATTTTTATTTTATATTCAAAATTTAAAATTTAAAATTTTTAAATTTAGATATTAAATTTTAATTTTAAATCTCAAATTTAAAATTTTTAAATTCAAAATTTTAATATTCAAATTTAAAAGTTAAGATAAAATTTAAAATTTAAAAATTCAAAATTTAAAAATTTAAAATTCAAAATTTAAAATTATAAGTTTTAATTTTTAAATTATAAATTTTAAAATTTAAAATTTAAAATTTAAATTGTCAAATTTTAATATTCAAATTTTAAATTTTTAGATTTTAAAGTTTTAACCCTAACCCTAATTAACCTGAACCTATCCACTCTCCCCTGCATGCTCGAGCTCGAGCTCGCCACCTCCGAGCTCCAGCTCCAGCTCGATCCCCACCTCCGAGCTCACGCGAACTCCCCACCTCACGCGTTCAGCGCGAACTCGAGCTCCAGCTCTCCGAGTTCCTCTTCTTCTTCGCTCCTCCGCCACTCCCTCTCTCTCTCTCTCTCTCTCTCTCTCTCTCTCCCTCCCCCACTGCGTCGACTACACCCAAGCAACGAAGTGCGAACGAAACCCTAAGGTACTACCTCTATTTCTCTTCATCTGCAAGGATCCGATCTCGTTTCCACCTTAAGAATTTGATCTCTCTGCCCCTCCCTCTAATTTGGAGGATCTGATTCCGCACTAAGAATTTCATCTCTCTCCCTCGATTGGGTTCTCAATTTGAATAGGTGTTGATCTCGATCTTAGTCTCTGCTGTTGATTTGAGATCGAGGATTCCTGATTGAGTAAACATCTCGCAAGTTCCTCTTTGTGATCCTTCCTCTGGTTCCGATAAGTAAGTTTTGATCTAAAAAAAACTCGAGACGATTCTTTGAAATGAACTAAGTTTGATGTTGTTACTCCTGTTATTCATGATCAGTTTGCTGCCCGAAGCTAAGAGTGGGTAATTTGGGGAAATTTTGCATTTAGAGGAGGGTTTGAGTGTTGCTATACCTATTTTCATATTTGATTTTGATTTCAATATTGAAGTAACTTTCTATAATGCTCCTAGTTTCACTTTCTAGTACATACATACATACATATATATATATATATATATATATATATATATATATATATATATATATATATATATATATATATATATATAGTTCTAGCTGATTTTGGAGTCCGTGCGCACATGCATTTGGGCAATTCTAAGGGGATCAACATTTGGGATATTTCATCACGCTTGCTAAGATCTGTGTTATCGTTTTTTTTTTTATCAACTAATTTAGCAATAACTTGTTTGTACACATGCAGATTCTTGTTGTACCATTTTATGATGGCATCTTCAAATTAAGCTTGTATGTTATGATGTTATAAGAAAATTAAGATATTTTTTGTACTATCAACTTATTGTATGGGACAGTTAGATCATCTGAAATAAAACAGTTCTATCCATTGTTGCTAAAAACAATTTTGTTCTGTAAGCTTAGTTTGGATAACAAAGTTTGACAAGTGTTTGCAGGATGCTTTTCTAATGAACTTTTAAACCAAAAGCAGGGAAGTCTAATTTCTACATGTTTTCTTTAATTCTTTCTCCTCCCATCAAATTACTTGTAACTGACTAGGTATAAACACAAATGATTTAGTTGAAATACGGTTAAGAGTTTGGTATAGTTGTGCGATGTATCCTTCTGTAACATTTGAATATTACCTGCTAAATTTGTTCCATACATATTCTCTGGCGTGTTCAATCGCTTAGAATTTGATAAATACCATAGCCAATTAGGCATAAATAAATAAATAAATAAATGAGAGCTTGGCTTTTTTTTCCTTTCTTAGAAAACTGTTTTCTCTTGCTTAGTTACTTTCATGAAGCATATGTGTTATACATTAGTTGTGAGAAATTTTGAATGAGTATTCATGAGCATTTTCTGATCTGTTATTAATACTTAGATTTCTATGTTTTATGCGAACAGCTTGAGAAAGTAGTTGGTGAATGTTCTGGTGATATAGACTGGGGACGTTCTTTTTTCTTGAATTTAATTGCTCATACATCTTTCACCATCATAGTTGCTATTTGCAGGTACTTTCTATCTAGCTCCTTTTGATGTGCATCACTTAATGATGCGTTCCTCCTCTTTTTTTTCATTGCAACTAGATAACTTTAACTGCTAAATGTATCAGAAAACCTACTGCTTTCATATGGATAGATTTATTCTTTGTAAATATTTTTTTGCAGTATTCAAGATCTTCGTAAACATCGAAATGGCGACAATACATCATTATCTCCTATATACAAGGTACACATAGAACTTTTTCTTTTATTTTCGCATTACTCTTTCTAGAATAGTAGAATGTAATTTTCTTGCACGAGTTGGATAATGCCTTTATGCTTTATATTTTATTTTTGAGTTGTCCTTGTGAGCTTTGTTGTTGTTCTGATCCTTGCATATATGTTGTCCTAGTCCCTTCTTGTCACGCCCCGGAACCCGGGGTCGCCAACTGATCCGTCGTGCACACGGGATTTCCCGAGTACACGAAGCGCTGGTAACCTGCTCCGATATAATATGAACAATAAAAGAGCATAATACAGAGCTGAAGTAGAATAACCACATAGTATCTCAGACTGGAACTACAAATAAAGCAGTAATAAGTACAATAATCTCTCAGCTCACCAAATAGTACAACCTGCTGGCAGAAGCCAGACCCAAATAAAAGGAGAATACCACAGTCTGAGTGAAGGGTACAACGTCTATTTACAGCTCTCAATCTCACAGGAGATCTATCTATTCGGCGATCCCCTTACCTCGATCCGCTGCCGAAGGCCTAGCAGCTCCTGCAGATGACTCTGCAAAATAAAGGAGAAGAAAGAAACAGAAAATAACAATGGGGGGTGAGAACTACCAGATAAACCAGCAGCCTCCCCTAGTGGGTAAAACCTCAACTCTGACGCACCCACTAGGACTACTAGAGGCAAAAGGGAAAAGGGGGAGTGGTAAAATACATAAGATGCTGAAACAGGAAAACTACCACTACTATGCTGTCAAAATTGTATGCATGCATCAGAAATGGTATCTGTCCAAATAAATCCAATCTAGACACCAGTAACAACTGGTACTGCCTGCTCAGCGGAATCTGCACACACGGCTCGAAACCGCGGGATCGGCTCGCACGGCTCGCATCCCAACATAAGTATCAGACCGGCACACACGGCTGGGTCTGAAAAAGCCCACCTCCGGAGTGGCGCCCGAGGGGAGCGACCCACACGAGTAAAGCATCTCTGTCATCAGTATCTCAAGTATCTCTGTAGCACATATCTCAATATAGCAGGACTGGATCATAACTTATGATCAAAGTGGGAAACTCCATCCACTACAGAAACCCAATCCCCAGCTGATGCAATAAACCAGACTCAACCCCAATCTGATGCAAGGGTAAACATCTGGTCGACCGCCTACTGTCCGCGGTTACCGCAATACCCCACAAATCCACAATCTAATGCAATCTCGACTACACTATCCCAAACCCCTGCTCACACTTGAGCAACAAGCCTCTGGATGCACAGGACAACAATGAAACATGTACAAATCCCAAGATGATAGTGTAGCAATAAATAGTGGCTAACTAGATGAGCAAGAAAGCATGCCATTATTTAAAAGCTGTAGAAAAGTGTCAAATATTTATTTGGAAAAGATTGATTGTTATAAAAGTTATTGCATGCGAGATTATAGCCTTTATCCCAATCACAGTGTCCCAATATAAGTCATCATATAATCTGAGGGGTTAAATTTTAGGAGAGTTCGTCCCAGCGATTCTCGTCAATTGTCATATTAATTCGTCCCAATAGTTCTCATCAATTATCCTGTTAGTTTGTCCTGTTAGTTTGTCCTGTTAGTTTGTCCTGTTAGTTTGTCCTGTTAGTTCTTATCAATTATCATATTAGTTTGTCCCAGTGGTTCTCATCAATTGTCATATTAAATTTTAGGGGAGTTCCAGTAATCCCAGTGAGCTTGTCAAAAATGAGGTAAGCAACAACCGCCCACCTCGAACAGCTCAAATCACACCCAGATAGTCTCCTGGCTGTCCACAGTCCCCTGGAACTGCTGTCTGCCGAAAACGGTGCCCTACAGCAACACACATTGCACAGGGTGTAACTATATTATTCATAAAAATACAGCTTTTGCTGTTTTTCAAATAGCACGAAAAGAGAGGAGTTTTTCACCTCTGTATAGTGCTCAGAAAAATCCAGAAAAATTACGGTTGCGTTCCTCGCGAAGAGTAGATCAAAATTGACTCTTTAAACGTCTCGATCTGATGCTCCTACGCCAAGATAAAAATCGGAGAAGTTGATGCTGTCCAGAAATTTCCATAGCAAAAAAGGGGGTCAAAGAGACCTCGGGAATCGTGCCAAAAGTACGAAATAGAGCAAAGTGATCAACACGGAAATCGAAGACTTACCTCTTAGGAACGCGCTGTCGCGAAAATCGTCCAGAAATTCCTCCTGGTTAGCACTCAGGGAATTTCCGACGGAACTGCGACGGGAAATGGGCCGAAAAAGAGAACCGTCGTAGTGCGCCGCGTCGCAGATAGCTCACTAACTGTAACTCTAGAAATTCTGAGATTTTGAGGAGAGACAGAGAAGAGAGAGAGGAAGAATTTTTGTATAGGGCACCTTCTCTGTTTCTCTCTCTACAGCACGCAAACCGAGGTGGGAATGAGGAGGGGTGGGGGACCCTATTTATAATGGGCTGGGGCTCCACACAGGATCGGATCCGAACAGGAAACACCGAAACGGGCCAACCAAAACGCGCCATGTGTCCACAAAACAGGAAACAGCGGTGCAAGGGCCAATCAGAATTCGCCACGTGTCCACGTGGTGCACAGGCCCGGTCCCCGCGCCGGGTCTTCCGGAAGATGTCGGCCAACCGGGTGCTGCCACGTGTCACCTTCCCACATGCTTCTAGAAGCCGGCCAACCAATGGCGAAGCGCCACGTGTCAAGGGGAGACTTCGGTGCACCTGGTGCACGCCATGCCGTGGACCGCGCACCAGCGCCCCCTGCCCGCGCCTGCCCGCGCTGCCCGCGCCGCGCGCCGCCGCCCTCTGCCGCTGTGCCACCGCTGCGTCGCTGCCCGCCGCCGTGCGCCGCCGCCCGCCGCCGCTCGCCGGTCGCCGGAACAGTAATTCCGGCGGCCGGAGTTACTGTTCCGGCGTGAACAGTAATTTTGCGCCGAAAATCAAGTAAATATACCATTTTGACCGTTTTCGCGTGCTGAGTCCAAATCCGCTGTCCATTTCGCCAAATTCTCATCCAAAATTTTGCCGAAAGCTCCCGGAAAATTCCATTTGCTCCGATTTTCGCGCAGAGTCTATTTTAAATGTCCAATTTCGATTCTACAAGCTCTGTTTCACCGAATAAGCTCCTTACAGTCACTGTTTAATGTTGCACAGTTCCTGCGGGAGTCCGGATCATCACACTTCTCTAAAATAAATTAGATGATTTTTTTCATTTCGTCAACCAGGATGCTATAAAATAGGCTAGTCTAATTTAAGTGTTGTTATTTTCAAAAACACATACTCTGCATATGCACAGATGCTTTGGGATTATTTGATGAGTAATTAACTATTTAACTTGCATAGATATTCTTTTTTCTGAACAATGGCGTGCTTGTAACTTGCATAGATATCATTGATTTTTTCATTTAACTTTACAGATTAATTAACTCAATTAATCTGTAAAGTTTGTTTCTGAGAAGTTCTGTTTGCACTAAGAATAGAGCTGCACAAAAGCAGAGAGGGATTAAGCATGATCTTGCTTCAGAACTTTGTCCATATAAAAGATTTCTTTGTATTAATAAATCATCATTGCTTATATTATGTGAAGATCTCTAAGTTGATTTACTATTTAATTTGCGAAAAATTTACGCTGAAAAAATGTTTAATATAATAATAGTTCACAAAGGCTAAAAAAAATGTGATGGTAGGGAGATCTAATAAAAAATAAAATAAAAATTTGGAGACCTGTTTCTAGAAGACTTGTAAATTTATTATTATTGGAGAGGAATTCATTAGTTCTCACCTAACTTCAAGTTGGAATTAGCAGAAATTGAAAATTAATTAATTAATTAATTAATTAACCCACAAAATAAAAAAAACTAATGAGTGATGAGATGTACTCAAATGTGTTGAGGCCATATAATGTAAGACTCGTGAAATTTAAATTGAAAAGGAAGAAATCCAAAAGTAAAATTAGGTGGTTGAACACCGGTGTGCAAATTACACAGTTTTCAAGGTACTATTTCCCGTCTTTTAGATCGGAGTTTGATCTTGAAAATCTGAGATCACCAGTACGACCGTCTCGTCGAATCGAGTAAAAATAGTATAAACGGATTTTCAATCCGACGGTCGGATCGTCTCGAAAACAGCGAAGAAGAAGTGGGGCCAATTTTTAGCTCATCAATTTCTTAATTTAAGGCCGGTAACCATGATAACTTTCCTGTTCTTCTTAGTACGGCCAATCGTTTGGGAGGCTATAATTTGGTAGGCTTGGATGCCAATGGAAAAAATGGTATTTTGAGCTATTGCAAATATATTGTAATCATTTCAGCTTGTTGCCAGAGTGTCTAACCGTTGTTGCTAACTTTCCAATTGTCTTAAACCAAGACACCGATAATTTGTGGAAGAGAGCCAATTGCTACCGAAGACGAGAGAAAGTTGGGTGCTGAGAGATCCGCAGAGCTAAGTGCAAAAGTAAACCAGGTAAAGTTCTTTAAATCCGTCATCCAATGGTGTTGTACAGTACTCTCACTGTTTTGGTGCCATGTACATGATCCAGTTTGATATTTATTAACTCTTTTAGACCATTCATCATTGAGAAACTTCAGCTTAATATGGAAAAGCTAATATATTTTTAATTCTTCCGTAATGATATTTTTGGTAATTTCAGTTTATTTTGAGGCGGACAAATGCCTTGTTGTCAAATCACCTACCACCAAAGGTAAGCTCTTCTTTCTTCTTTTTTTTTTTGCGTTTTTCTAATTCTTATCTTCAGTAGATTTGCATTATATAAGTGTCTTAGAGTAGATAACAATATTGCTATTAGTGTTGATTTGTCCTGGTTCTATGCCGTTCTCACTTTTTCTTTTGAAAATTCACTCACTGAACTGAGTGATTTTGTATTGTAGATCGTTGAGGTAGTCTGCTGCAAGTTGACTCCTTTGCAACTCGAATTGTACAACCACTTAATACATTCCAAAAATGTGAGAATCCACTCTTAGCTGCCACCTTCCTCAATAACGTGTGGAAGAAATAATAGCACCTTCAACTATTTTATTAAGCTAGTTTCATCTTATTGCTTTCATACATTTTAGGTTAAGCATCTCATATCTGAAGAAACAAAGCAAGCCAAAATTTTAGCATATATTACTGCTCTGAAGAAGTTATGCAATCATCCAAAGGTAAGTCGCTGACAAATATTATTTTGCTTAAATCTTAATCAACTTTTCATATTTTGCTTGCATGGAAATTGTAATTTCAGCTAAGGGTGTGTTTGGATTGCCGTAAAATATACCGAAAATTACTTTTTGGCTTGAAAAATAGTTTTCCGTGTGTTTGTTTAGTTTAAAATTTTTTTTTTTCGAAAAACTATTTTTATAGGTTTGAGGAAAATTGGGCGTTTTCGTTTTTCGCCGATTTTGAGCAGAAAACGAAAACTCAAGCTGCCATATACGCGGCTCATCGCGACCAAGGAATCACGGTCCACGAGCTCTCACGAAACCTTGTGGACTGCATGAGAGGTCATGAAACCTTGTGGACTGTATCGTAAGTCAGACATAGTTTTGCATTCCAACAGCAGCTTTTAGCCTAATGGCAACAATTCATCTCTTTTATTAAAATGAATTCTTTTTGTAGGACAAGTACCATTGCCATTCTTCTCTCAACTTATGCCAAGATATTGATGCATAGTCAACCACCTGATCCTGAATTACAAGAACAAATTTGGGCCATATTTAGAAAGTAACAGTCATCTTTACTTTGTTCAGCGGTTGTTATAATTAATGTTTTAAATTTATGTGACCGTTGTCTCAAATTTCAAATATGAGAGTTACATTGATGTTGAAATACAGCAAAGAGCTGTTGAATATTTTGCATTGAGCCAGAAAGGTGCTGCTCTAATTGATGTATTGGCTGAAATGCCGAAGTTTCCAGAGCACCAGGTCAGCATGTCTCCATAGTTTTGTTCATAAATGTTAGATGGATCACATAGGGAGATGAAAATTTTATTTACTAGCTGAAAAAATATCCTCTACAAATATAAATTTTGAACTGTGATGTTTCAAGCGACTTATATTTACCTTTGTCAAAATTAGTCTGCTTTACTGAGAAAGGCTGAAGATGCTGAAGTCGATACAGCAGAGCAAAGCGCCATAAAACTCCGTAGTCATCAGCAGACATCAAAGGCTTTAGTTGTTGCGGACCCTCGTGCTGTTAATGGATCCCTACCAACTAATCAGCAGCTAGGCCTAGTTAAGATGCCAAGCCAAAATATGGTTGGAGCTCCACTTCCTTCAATACCTAAACATTCAGGCATTAACCATTTCTTAAATGTATAACTCAATGAGTTTAATGATGTGTAGGAGACTCATTCAAGTGATCAAGTGGTTAGTGTTAGTACCAAGGAGAATGGAACTATAAGTAAAGGTGAACCAGCATCACCTACGCCTTCAGCAGATATACTTGGAGATCTTTTGGGTCCGCTTGCTATAGAGGGTCCTCCAGCAGCTGCTGCTGCTGCTTCGACGGAACAAAATCCTTTAGCAGGATTGGAAGCTGCTCCAAATTCAGTAGGTGCCTTAGCACTAACTACTCTTGATGATCAGGCAAATTCTGTTCAGGTACTATATTTTCGTTGCCCTTTTACATGTCAAGTATAGTTATACATGCCATGATCAGCTTGAGAAGTTGTCATGTTAGTCATATAGTCTGTTACTTTGTGATTTGATTTCCTTCTTGAATTCTGAATTCGTGAGTACAATCTCTAGTGGTTTGTTTCTAGTGCCTTTCATTCCTTAGTTTTATATGCTGACAAGCAATTCTTCTCCAATTTGCACAGCCAATTGTTAATATTGCCGAAAGATTCCATGTGCTGTGTCTGAAAGATAGTGGAGTGCTTTATGAAGACCCATACATTCAGGTTTGCCGCTTGATAACGCCGCTTGATAACATTGCTTATTTGGACACTGAATACACAAGGAATTTGGTGACTGTATGAGCAGGTTAGGGGGGTCAAACCAATGTCTCTTGCTGAGATGGCAAACTTGTTTATCAGCCTTCACTTAGCAGTTACTCCTGGGCTTGTAAGTTGCTGTCGCTTTGTTCTACAATCTGTTCTTTTTACAGATTACTGACACTTTTGATGCTCTTTACCAGGATACAAATCCAAACAATCTGGTTGCAAGCACTACCTTCTGTTCAGAGAGTACTCATGCCATGCTTTGCTTGGTAAGACTGTTTATTTCCTTTTCTAAACATTTTTTACGTATGGAAGTTATCGATTGCGGTTCTACAAATATCTACGTTTATTTGCAAACACTTCTCTAAACCTTTTGATAGTTTCGTGCAATGCGCTATCTTTGTAGGATCTACATGATTTCTTTCAGTTTCTGTTAGATAGTCCCAGTTGTTTCTTAACTTGTTCAATCTAGACCCCTTGACGGCTTTTCTTTTCATTGGGTGCTTGCATTCTTGAGTTTGTAAATTAGAATTCAGGCAAATCTAGCTCTGATTTTCAACTATTTGATCTTCATTTTAAAGGTTGAATTTCACATTTCATTTACCTTTCATTCTGAAAAAAATTCTATGACCATTCCAGATTAGAGTTGAAACGGATCCATCCGACAGAACTCAGCTGCGGATTACACTTGCATCAGGGGATCCATCTTTGACATTTGAGTACGTCTCCTCTGTTTATCTACTTCCTTTTTATCCCGCTGGAGCACCAAAACAATATATATATATATATATATATATTCTCCATGATAGGTTGAAAGAGCTCGTCAAGGAATATTTGATCAATATCCCCTTGACTACCCAAGCCTCTGCCCCTGCTCCTGCTCCTCAGCCAGTACAGCCGCAATCACCGGTGACACCTCAAGCATTGAAGTTTGGAATTACCTCGAAATTGACTAATATGTTCTGACAGTCTGTCAATTTTCAGATATTGATCCATTTAATTCATTTGTCACTGGGTGTAATGGTGGCAAAAAACTCATTAATCATGTAGTTTGTTGTAGTTAATTAGCACTTATTGCTATTGATGAGGGTATTTTGACAGTTATATTTGCTGTTTGTGTTTGTCTTGCAATATGAATACAGTTAATCCAAGTAGCTGGTGCACATCCAATCTGATGTGATGTTATTAAGGTGCACATCCAATCTGATGTAATGTTATTAACTAATAATCATATGTCGTTGGCTCATTGCAATTGCCGTTATAGTTTCTATTTACTAATCATTTAATATGTTTTTAGTGGCAATTATAGATAATTATAGTGGCATTTATAATAGTTGCTATTAAATAGTATTTAGCGGCATTTATTTAGGCTTTTACCAACCGCCGAAACAAATGTCGCAATAACTTTTAGCGATCCTACCAATAGCGGCAATTATTATAATTGTCGTAAAACTATTTAGCGGCAATTATAATCGTTGAAAAAGTAAAAAATAATTGCCGCTAAAAACTAGTTTTGTTGTAGTGTACGCATAACACCGATAGGGGATAGGAGTCTCAAGGACTCAAAGTAACATGTATCATAGTAGAATAAATCAGCAGGACTGGATCATGACACTGATCTAAGTGGGAAAGCCCAACCACTAAAGAAAGCTTCGGTCCTCAATCAGATGCAAAAGTACTCAAGTAGTGGGAAACTCTGTCCACTAGAGAAATCAAATATCCAATCTGGTGCATAAATAAATATCCGGTCAACCACCCAATATCCGCGGTTGCCGCAAAGCCCCACAACTAAACTCTGTCCACTAGAGAAATCAAATACCCAATCTGGTGCATAAATAAATATCCGGTCAACAACCAATATCCGCTGTTGCCGCAAAGCCCCACAACTAATCCAACCTGTCCTAGACACCAAGTCCTGACTAGACTACCCAGAACCCCTGCTCGAACCCGAGCAACACTGACCACTTGACTAACAAAGAAGGAGAAAGGAAAAGCATGGTTTCTCCTAAGTCAAGTTCCAATATGTAGTGCAGCAGTAAAAGATGGCCTAGCTACATGTCCAAACAAGCATGCTTTTGTCCTCGGAAACGATAAAAGTGGGTGTAACATATATTAGCAAAGCATGCTAAAGTATTCCTACTATGGTATATCAATCTCACCCAAGTAGGCCATTCCTTGCTTACCTCTCGCTCATATCGGTTGTACATCAATTATGCTTGCTATCAGTCATAGAGGGGCGACATCCCCACAAGTATACTTACATTCACCAGAATATAAAACCTTATCAATATTAAGCTTACCCACCTGAAGTGCTCAATCCAAGGCAAACCTGGGGTCGGCGAAGAGCGCAGACGCTCACAGTCCAAATTCTGCCGAAACTGCATCCTCGGTACATGTCGCGAAAGTCTCGGCTCCAAACAGCTGAAAGTATCCCGAAATCAGAGTCTTCAGATCCAACGGGTCGAGCAACACTTGCAAACACCCCTGGGTACAACAATAAGGTTCAACGTTACACTTAATCCAAAAATATTCCAAGTATACACAATCTGCGGAAACAGCCTCAAAGATGTGAAATTTCCACCTGCAGAACGGACTCGGAAAAATCCAACAAAAATACTGTCGCGTTCCTCGCGTCGATACCTTCGAAACGAGTACCTGCACGTCAAATTCTGAGCCCCGTAGGCCGAGTTACAAATTCCACAACACAGGCCGCTCACAAACACACAACCATACATCTGTATTTCCATGCACAGATAAAGGGAGAAAAATCTACCTCCGGGCAAGCCTCAGAAAAATCCAATAAAAATACAGCGATAATCCTCGCGTCGAGTAGATGAAAAAAATGTAAGGCACGTCTCCATCCGATGCCTGGTTGCGGAGATAAAAATCCGGCAAGGTGTCGCTGTCCAGAAATTCCATCAGAAAAGGGGTCCCAGTAAGCATGGAAAAACTCCTTGAAAAGCACGAAACTAGGGGAAGTAGAAACTACCAAGATCGTAGCTCTGTCTGTCGCGGATCCAACGGCGCAAGAATCGCCTGAAACGGAGGTCGAAGTAGGCCGGGGGAGCTCGCGCACCGAAACACGACGAAGGGGAACACAAATGGACGAGCGTCGCGCCGCGCCGTAAAAATGGAAATCTCGGGAAGCGTGCAGCGAAAAATCTCCAAACTCTGCAGATGGATGCAGCACAGGGAGAGGAGGAAAGTTGCTGAAGGTTGCTCTGCCAAAATCCGTGCGGAGAAGAAGATAACAGGGCCGGAACAGGGGATTTTATAGGCTGGAAAAATCTTTTGAGTTAATTCCCTCCATGTCCCAGTATTCGGGCGCCCGCTCCTTCCGGGCCGCTACAGTGTTGGGCCCGGCCCAACACTGTGCGGGCCCGAATTCCTGTCGGGCCTCCACGTCGCCCGCTCAACAGCCAACAGCGAAGCCCGCCATTCCCTTTGCGACACGTGGCCGAACGAAGCGTCGACACATGGCGCGTCCAGCGCGGGAAATCCGTCAACGCGCGCCCATGTGCGCGACTGTGCCGCCGCCTGCCATCTCTGTACGCACTGTAGAGTCCTGGCGTTCCCTTGCCCTTGTATGCCTCCCTTTTATTTTGACGGGACTTAGGAAAACCTTTCACTATGTTTCTGCAATGGACTGGCCTGGACCGTGAGTATTTTTCTGCGATTGAGCTCGAAAAATGAAGGACGGCAAAGCGAACGGATTCGGTTTCCGATTTACGGATCTCCCGGAATGGGGGTCAAAGCATTTGCTTTGAGTGGTGCATCGAAACCCGTGCTAAGTGGCTGGCACGCTTTTCGAGGTGATCGGACGAGATCCTGCGATGATCGGACCTTTCATCTTTTTACGTTAGTGGATTATTTTATTTATTTGGTGGTACCTCGATCTACGGTTTCCGTTTTGGTTTCGTTTATTTCGCAATTCGTTTCGGGGGCCGGAGGGTGATCTAATAATTCCTTGTTTCCGGGCAGACCGTCGGGGCTCGCGAGTGTTTTTAGTTAATAAAGCTCGCGAAACGGAGAACGGCGGCGAAATCGGTTTTGAATTCCGACGCCGGAATCTCCCGGAATAAATTCCGGAAGATAGCTAACGGTTCAGGTGGTTAACGCGGTTTTTCAGACAGACCGGACCCTGGTTCGCACCCGACTTGTACCCGTTTTAACTTGAACTGGGTTCATTCCCATTCCCCAATTTAACCGCTCCCGCCACCTTAATCACTCCCGCCTTTTCCCCGTCGTGCAACTCCCCATAACTACCCGCAACTCCCCATAACTACCCGCAACTCCCCATAACTACCCGCAACTCCCCATAACTACCCGCAACTCCCCATAATTACGTGCAACTCCCCATAACTACCCGCAACTCCCCATAACTACCCGCAACTCCCCATAATTACGTGCAACTCCCCATAACTACCCGCAACTCCCCATAACTACCCGCAACTCCCCATAATTACGTGCAAATCCCCATAACTACCCGCAACTCCCCATAACTACCCGCAACTCCCCACTACCACCCGCAACTTCCCACAATTCCCCTGCGTACGAAACCCCAAGCGCAACGAGAACCCACTTCCCCAACCTTTCTGTTTCCCAACCGACCGAGTGGAGAAACAAGGCGGAGCGAGCGAGGAACGGGTGACCCCCCTTTCCTCTTTCTCTCCCATCGGAGAAAACATGGTGAGCGGTTCGGGTCTCCCCGGTTATTTTCCAATGTGAGGTTTTCCTTTTGTTGTTTTCATGGGCAAATCAAGGTGTTGAACGGGAGGCCGCCGCCGCCGTCGTTGAACGGGAGGCCGCCGCCGCCGTTATCATGGCCACGGGGTCGTCGCCGGAGTCGCACGGGAGCGAAAACGGAGTTGAAATCGCGAAACCGGAGCCGCGGGGGGGCGAAATTAGGGTTCACTGTTCACCCCGTACGGCTGCCTCCTCACGCGGTCCACCGGACGGGCGTGCACCCGGCACACGCGTCCCGCAGCCCGAATGCGCGGACCCGGCGCACGGGCGCGTGCGCCAGCCCGGCCCGCAAGCGCGGTCCACGCAAGGGCGTGCACCCGGCCCTGCCGCCGCGACCGGGTATGCGTGAGCCCGGTGCGCGCTAAGCCGGTGCACCGGCCCGGCCCAATCCGCCTGGTGCATGCTCCCGGGGTGAGCCCGGTCTGCACCGCTGCCTCCTCTGCGTCGTGAACCCGGTCCACGCCTGGACCGTGCACCAGCTTTCAGCTTTTGAGCCCAGAAGCTCCGTTTGTGGCCCGTTTCGCCCCGTTTTTCAGTGTTTTTGACCACGACGATATTTTTTTAACATTATTACTTACTGTAGCTTTTTCGGGCACAGGGTGGGAGTGTTTAGCGGGAGTTCCGTACACCTTTTTCTTCGCGTTTCAGGTGGGTACACCCTTAGAACCCCTTATTGCGGAATTTTGTTATGGTTATGTTTATCATGCGGTGGGTTTACGGTCGAGGCAGAGTATTGTGTTGGTAAACCGAAAGGGACTTTTTATTGTTAATCGTACTAACACTGACGGTTTCTATGATGTACTATATTACCCCGTGTTTTGGTTACTTATGCTCGAGTTGCGACACGCGCACCCGCGGTCTGGCCACCGCAAAGGGTGCTCTTTTCCGAAAGGTCGGTCTTCGACCCGTGTTACCCCACGAGGTGACGTAGTGGGGGCCCCCGTAGGTGTGGGGTTTGAGGCAGCGAGGTGCGAGCGGTGCGACCTGTCGGGATTGGATCCCGATGAGGTCAGGTGTGCGACCTGTCGGGATTGGATCCCGATGTGGTCAGGTGTGCGACCGCCGGGATAGGTGCCCGACGCGGTCAGGTGTTACAGGTGTTACAGGTGTTACAGGTGTTGCAGGTGTTCGTGGTTTATTTTCCCTCTTGGGAGGGTGGTCAGGTTTTGCAGGGGTTCACGTTTTATTTTTACGGTAGCTCCGGATAGTCTGGTTTGCCGCGGCAGGTGCCCGGTCCAGGTTATGCAGGGGGAGGGGATACCGACGATTGCACGACGAGGAGGGCGGGTGCTCTGGTTTACTGCGGTTTGCTTTATTTATAGCCCTAGTTGCTTTCGTGCTTTATTTTCTGGTCACTGACTTCCCACTCTGTGACAGGTTCTCGGGGGTGAGAGCTAGGGCGACGGTGAGGCCGTGGCAGGAGCACCTTTGGTCCTCCGTAGCCATAGTTGGTATTTACTTCTTATATTGCGTATTTCATTACTTGTTAGTAGCCGACTGTGCGGATCGCGATACCCTTGTGGGGTCGATGTGGATGTTGGGATGTCTTTTATTTGCCCTTGCGAGTAGTTGTTTTGCTTGTCCCATGTGGCCGCTTTCAAACTACAAAAGAAAAAGGACTTCGAAAACCGTTTTCAAAGTCTAGGGTCGGGTGGGCCCGTTTTCCAAACCCTGTGAATTTATGCCGTTTCCAATCTGTTTTCAAAACCTAAGGCCGTGTGGGCCTGTTTTCAAAACGGTGAGTTTATACTTTCAACTTGACTGGCCACGGGTATTGTTTAGTCTTCATGCACCGTACTACTTCGAACTGTTGTGATTAAATGGAAAAATGATTGCTTATGTTCGACTATTGTAACAGCCGCGACGCCGTGCATATACAGAGGAGACTCTGCCCGAGGATTGAGTAATCTGTATATGTGGCGGGTCTGGGCACGTGCCGGGAAAGAAGGTTTTTAAACAAAAAAGTTTGTACGCACTTTACGCGTACTTTGAGGTATCGTTTCCGCTAAAAATAAAAACCCCCGGGGCGTGACAGATTAAGATGGTATCAGAGAAAAAACAGCTTTAACCACAGTAGTCGCTGTCCAACTTCCACAGGAGCACATTACCACTGGCTACTAACTAATGAAATGATCAGGGTTTAATTGCGTAGAGATGCGAGAGTGCGGAACTGTTGAGTTTTGTTTTCCGGTTTAGCTCGGGTGTTGTGCGAGTGTAGTCGGGCTGTTTTGGAGGTTGGGGTCGAGGCCGGCTGCCACCGGGGCCTTGATGGTTGCTATGAGTCAATGGGTTAGGCAACCGGCATAGGATACGGTGGGTCTGCTGACGGTGTTTATGCACTGGGGGCGGCTGTTGGCACGGCAGATCGTCGCACCGGTTTTATTTTTTTTTTTCTTTCGAACCCCTTCCTCTGCCGACCTTCGGGTCGTCGCCTGTAACGGTGACGGGTGGTAGTGCAACCTACCGGTGTTCGTTAGGGTGTCGGCCGTTTGTCGGTCGTGGGTAACTGGACAGCCGTTTGTGTCACGCCCCGGGTGTAAACCAGAACCCGGGCCCGCTCACAGATCCGCCGTGCATGCGGTATTTCCCACATACACGAAGCGTTGGTAACCTGCTCAGATAAGCAATAATAATAAAAGAGCATAAAGTAATCAGAGCTAACTAAAGCTACTGTAACTCAGACAGAAACTGGAAGTAAAAAGTACAACAGTAAAATAAACTACAGATGTCTCTCACACACCGCTACTACAATATATACAGCTGCAGAAGCCAGACCCAAAAGGAAGTAACTAACTACTGTCTGAGAAGTCCAGGTACCCAAAACTCTCCAGCTACAGTCCGCGGGTGGCACTCTATCTAGTCCGCGATACGCTTGCCCCGATCAGTTGCTGACGGCCCAGCAACTCCCACAGAGGACTCTGCAAAACAAGGGAGAGAGAGAAACAAGCAAAACAGTGGGGGTAAGTACTACTATAAACAGTAGCCTCCCCTAGTGGGTAAAGCCTCAGCTCAGGTATGCCCACCAGGAAGATCAGAGGCATAAAGGAAAGGGATAAAAAGGGGAGTGTAATATGAGCAACTCAGATGAAATGCTACCCCTAATATGCCTCTACATGCTAAACCAATTAGGATGACAAAGTATGCATCTGTGTCAGAAGCCTGTCTAGATGATCCAATCTGACCGCCAGTGGACACTGGCACTGCCTGCTCTGCCGCCTCGGGTATGCAGCCTACGCATAACACCGAAGCAAAGGAGTCCCCAGGACTCAAAGTCTGGCAACCGCGCACATCCGGAGTCGCACTCGTGGGAGCGACCCACACGAGAGAAGTAAGTAACCACAAGTAACTGTCTCTAGCAGGACTGGATCGAGACTCAAAGAAGTGGGAAAAACCCTCCACTAAAGCAAGCCCGATCCCCCAAGTACCCAATCTGATGCAATAAGACGACCCGGTCAACCACCCAAGATCCGTGGGTCGCCGCAACGCCCTGTCAAAAGCCTACACTGTCCCAAATCCCCAATACCTGACTACACTGTCCGATACCCGCTCGAACCCGAGCAACTATGCCTCAAGTCTACCAGGATAGAAGAAAGAAGAATTAGATGCATGGTTTCTCCTAAGTCAAGTCCCAAAAATAGTGTAGCAGTAAAAGATGACATTATCAGGTGACCCGTTTAATCATGCATTGTTCCAACATTTGTCCAATTTCCCAGAATAAGCAATATAGAGTGACCTGAGCTAGAGTGACAGTCTTATAAGAGGAATTATTAGTTTTACAGTCCACAATACTATTTTATCTTCAGATATACCGTTCAGATTTGATAAGTGGTTAAAACAGGTGATCATTCTAACAATAGGATCTGATAATAAGAGTTAATTCCCTAAGCATGCAAGTCTACCCATCTTATATTTAGCATCTTCAATTTAGGGGCACTCTAACATTCCTAGTGGCATACCAAAGAGAGGAGTACAACAACCCCCACCTGATCAGTCGAGCTGTCAAAAGTCCTACAACTGATAAGGTGGGTGGTTGTTGTACTCCTCTCTTTGGTATGCCACTAGGAAGTTAGAGTGCCCCTAAATTGAAAGATGCTAAATATAAGATGGGTAGACTTGCATGCTTAGGGAATTAACTCTTATTAATCAGATCCTATTGTTAGAATGATCACCTTTTTAACCACTTATCAAATCTGAACGGTATATCTGAAGATAAAATAGTAATTGTGGACTGTAAAACTAATAATTCCTCTTATAAGACTGTCACTCTAGCTCAGGTCACTCTATATTGCTTATTCTGGGAAATTGGACAAATGTTGGAACAATGCATGATTAAACGGGTCACCTGATAATGTCATCTTTTACTGCTACACTATTTTTGGGACTTGACTTAGGAGAAACCATGCATCTAATTCTTCTTCTTCTATCCTGGTAGACTTGAGGCATAGTTGCTCGGGTGTCGAGCGGGTATCGGACAGTGTAGTCAGGTATTGGGGATTTGGGACAGTGTAGGCTTTTGACAGGGCGTTGCGGCGACCACGGATCTTGGGTGGTTGACCGGGTCGTCTTATTGCATCAGATTGGGTACTTGGGGATCGGGCTTGCTTTAGTGGAGGGTTTTTCCCACTTCTTTGAGTCTCGATCCGTCCTGCTAGAGACAGTTACTTGTGGTTACTTACTTCTCTCGTGTGGGTCGCTCCCCACGAGTGTCGCTCCGGAGTGCGCGGTTGCCAGACTTTGAGTCCTGGGGGACTCCTTTGCTTCGGTGTTATGCGTAGGCTAGCATACCCGAGGCGGCAGAGCAGGCAGTGCCAGTGTCCACTGGCGGTCAGATTGGATCATCTAGACAGGCTTCTGACACAGATGCATACTTTGTCATCCTGATTGGTTTAGCATGTAGAGGCATATTAGGGGTAGCATTTCATCTGAGTTGCTCATATTACACTCCCCTTTTTATCCTTTCCTTTATGCCTCTGATCTTCCTGGTGGGCATACCTGAGCTGAGGCTTTACCCACTAGGGGAGGCTACTGTTTATAGTAGTACTTACCCCCACTGTTTTGCTTGTTTCTCTCTCTCCCTTGTTTTGCAGAGTCCTCTGTGGGAGTTGCTGGGCCGTCAGCAACTGATCGGGGCAAGCGTATCGCGGACTAGATAGAGTGCCACCCGCGGACTGTAGCTGGAGAGTTTTGGGTACCTGGACTTCTCAGACAGTAGTTAGTTACTTCCTTTTGGGTCTGGCTTCTGCCAGCTGTATATATTGTAGTAGCGGTGTGAGAGACATCTGTAGTTATTTTACTGTTGTACTTTTTACTTCCAGTTTCTGTCGGAGTTACAGTAGCTTTAGTTAGCTCTGATTACTTATGCTCTTTTATTATTATTGCTTATCTGAGCAGGTTACCAACGCTTCGTGTATGTGGGAAATACGCATGCACGGCGGATCTGTGAGCGGGCCCGGGTTCTGGTTTTACACCCGGGGCGTGACAGATTAAGTTGGTATCAGAGCTTAGGGATGGGTCAGTTGGGACTTAGGAAAACCCTAGGCTTTTTGGACAGACCCTAGGATGTTAGGGTGTGAGTGGCGTGACAGTTTGCGAAGTCGGTGATTTTGATAGTTAACTCTTCCTGTGAGTGAAGAGGATCGACATAAGTCTATTTCTGTTGAACCATTATGTTGGCTGCAGACAACATAAGGTTACAGAAATAGGGGGATGTCTTTGACTTCCGCCAGATTGGGTCGTGTGGGGTTTGTTACTGATGGTTGGTTCCTTGTGGGCAGGATGCCTCCTCGACGTCGAATTCCCACTCGGTGGTGTCCCTTCGCCCCCTGTTGAGCCAGAGCAGCCTACACCCCCCGAGCTTACTGAGTTGAGGGCCTTGGTGGCCCAGTTGGCGGAGGGGTCAGCGCCGCCAGGAGCAGAGGATTGAGCAACGCTTGCTCGGAGGGAGGCACCACCCCCAGCTGTTCCGGAGGCTCCTGTGCCCCTTGTTGCACCTTTTGCGCCGTTGGCACCTTCTTCGAGTAGCAGGGCTCCTGAAGCTATCCGGCCCTTGACTGCGGAGGAGGAGAGAGGATTTTGCTGACAACTCTCCCAGTTTTGTTAAGCGTGGACCACCTAGGTTCTCGGGGCGGGATGCTCAGCCCCGGGATGTTGGGAGATGGCTTCTTCTGCGATGGAGAAGCTTTTTCGGGACTTCTTCGTCGACACCGAAGTACCGAGTGCACATGGCAGTGCACTGTTTGGACGGAGATGCAGACTTTTTGGTGGCAGCGTGTAGAGCCACTGGAGTTTCGGATCACTCGGCAGTTGCCTTGGGAGGAGTTCCAGCGGATGGTGTTGGACACCTACTTCTCTACCAGTGTGAAGAAAAAGTTGGAGGACGACTTGAAGAATCTGCAGCAAGGCGATCGATCGGCTCATGTCTATTTCCAGGAGTTCATGGAGTTGCTGAACTGTGTGCCTTTCGTCGCCCGTGTACGGTCCGCACCAGGGTAGAGATGTTTGAGGCAGGCCTTCGCCCAGAGATTTTCACACTTGTGCATGCCAGAGATTTCAGACCCTAGAGGCAGCCGCAGAGCACGCACAGTGGGTGGAGAGAGGTGATCAGGAGGTGGCCAGACGGAGGGCCGCGGTCGCGCAGAGTTCCGACAGGAAGCGACCAGCCCCGGAGGACGGGGGACAGGCCAGCTCATGGAGACCGCCACGGCCGCCGCAGTCCCAGTCTTACGGCCGTGGGCGACCTGATAGGAGAGGGCCAGGTGGACCCCAGAGACCGCAGCAGCATCAGCAGCAGCACCAGCAGCAGAGATCGCAGCAGAGGCAGCAGAGATCTCAGCAGCAGTCCTCGAGCAGCAGCAGCAGTCGAGACAGCCCCGATCTTCTGACCAATGTATCTCTGCGGAGGTCAGCATGCCGCTATCACTTGTGACCAGAGATGGGGTCGATGCTTCCGTTGTGGACAGCCGGGGCATGTGCGAGCTACCTGCCCCCTTTCTACTTCCTCGGCACCTTCTTCGGCGTCGACTCCATATTCCCCTCGGCAGCAGCAGCTACCAGCCCAGCGGTCTTATGCCCCAGCGGGCAGGCCGTCCACCTCTCATCCTACAGATTCTCGACCTCCAGCACCGAGCGGGCGGGTGTATGCCGCCCAGTTAGCAGATTCTTCAGCGGCAGACCAGGTGGTGGCAGGTATTACTCTGCTCCTTGGTATTCGGCTCGCACTTTATTCGACACTGGTGCATCTCATTCTTTCATTAGTCGAGCATTTGCATCCCTGCATGGTCTAGAGGTAGAGTCCTTGTCATATGCATTAGAGGTGCGGGTTCCTGATCACGTTATGCATGTCGAGGAGCATTGTTTGACATGCCCGGTGCAGTTGGGGCCTTGGATTTTGCCGGCAGACTTGCTTGTCTTGCAGCAGCTCCATGATTTCGACTTGGTGCTAGGGATGGATTGGCTATCCCGTTATTCCGCCACTATCGACTGCAGAGAGAGGACAATGACTCTTCGTGAGCCAGGGCAGGAGGAGTTCGTATTTAGAGGCTGTCAGAGTACCCTGTTTGCGATGACTATCTCGTCATCGAGAGCTCGGCGGATGATGAGCAGGGGTTGTATCGCTTTCTTGGCGACGGTCGTAGAGGTGCCTACGGTGGCACCGGGACTCGAGGATATCCCTATCGTCCGCGAGTTCCCGGATGTGTTTCCCTCTGAGCTATCGACTTTGCCGCCGGAGAGGGAGGTGGAGTTTGTGATTGATGTGGTTCCAGGGACCGCACCAATCTCAAAGGCACCTTACAGGATGGTGTAAACCTGCTTTTCCGTTACCCTTTCCGTTATCCCTTCTTACGACTGTCCGACTGTGGGACAATTTTTAGTGTTTTTCCGGAAAGTCCGTCGGGACTCGCGGACATTTTTAGGCGGAAGGGCTCGCGAAACGGAGAACGGGGACGCGATCGGTTTCGGATTCCGACTCCCGGTTTCTCCCAGAATAAATTTTTGAAGTTCGGACCCCTTTAGACGCCTAGGATCCGTGTTGGCAGCCCGCACACACCTTTTAAGGTAAACCCTAATTCTTTTAGTATATATATATAGCCGTGTGGGAAAGAGGATTAGGGTTCCTCTTATTTCTTTTGGTGGCCGCCTCTTTTCTTTTTCCTCTCTTCCTCCCTCGTAGCCGCCGGCAAAGAAAACCAAGCGCACGGGCAAGGGTGGACCGGTGAAGCAAGCGGACGATCCCTCCTTCTCCTCCTCTTTCGCACATCGAGGTGAGTCGGAACGTTTCCGTTTGGGGGGAATCTCCCTTTCTTTTTCTTTTATTGGTCACGAGGAGGGAGGAGGGGCGGCGCCGTCGCGCATCGCTGCGCGCGGGGCCGGCCGCGGGTGGGGCGCCGTGCGGGCAGGTGCCGCGCGGGGTCGCCCCACGCCGCGGGCAGCGCGCCGCGCGACACTCGGCCGCGCGCGGGGCCGCCCACAAGAGGGGGCGCCCGCGCGGGCTGGTGCCGCGCGGGGCCGCCCCGCACCGCGGGCAGCGCGCGCCGCGCGGCGCTCGCCGCGCGGGGCCGCCCGCAAGAGGGGGCGCCCGCGCGGGCTGGTGCCGCGCGGGGCCGCCCGCACCGTGGGCAGCGCGCCCCGCGCGCGCGCTCGGTGCCGCGCGGGCCGCCCGCAAGAGGGGGGGGCGCCCGCGCGGGCTGGTGCCGCGCGGGCCGCCCCGCACCGCGGGCAGCGCGCCCGCGGCGCTCGGCCGCGCGTGGCCGCCCGCAAGAGGGGGCGCCCGCCCGGGCTGGTGCCGCGCGCGGGGCCGCCCCGCACCGCGGGCAGCGCGCCCGCGCGGCGCTCGGCCGCGCGGGGCCGCCCGCAAGAGGGGGGCGCCCGCGCGGGCTGGTGCCGCGCCGGGGCCGCCCCGCACTGGCGGGCAGCGCGCCCGCTCGGCGCTCAGCCGCGCGCCCCAGCGCGCGCTCTCAGCCCGCGCGGGGCCGCCCGCAAGAAGGGGGCGCCCGCGGGCTGGTGCCGCGCGGGGCCGCCCCGCACCGGGGCAGCGCGCCACGCGCGCGCCCCTCGGGCCGCGCGGGGCGCGCCCGCAAGAGCGGGGCACCCGCGCGGGCTGGTGCCGCGCGGGGGCCGCCCCGCACCGCGGGCAAGCGCCCGCGCCGCGCGGCGCTCGGCCGGCGGGGGCCGCCCGCAAGAGCGGGGCACCCGCGCGGCTTGTGCCGGGCGCAGGGCCGCCCCGCACCGCGGCAGCGCGCCCGCGCGGCGCTCAGAGGGGGGCACCCGCGCGGGCTGGTGCCGCGCGGGGTCGCCCCGCTCCGCGAGCAGCGCGCCCGCGCGGCGCCCGCCGCGCGGAGGCCCGCCCAAGGAGGGGCGCCCGCGAGGGCTGGTGCCGCGCGGGTGTCCCCCGCACCGCAGGAGGGGCGCCCGCGCGGGCTGGTGCGCGCGCGGGCTGCGCCCAGGCGCAGAGTGTCCGTCGCACGGGCCGTGCTGTGCGAAGAACTCCGCTGCACGCTGTTTGGAGTCGTTGTAAGCTTCGAACTTCTAAGCTTTGACTTGCCCTTGTTCCTTCAGGAGTGCGGACGCTGTTGGCGACTGGTGCACAGACGCGGACTGGACGAACGCAGGACGACGCACACAATGTGGGTACCCCTTAGAACCTCTTTATGCACAGTTTCGTTTTTGCATTTGTTAGGGGTTCGTTGTTGCTATGTTATTTTGTTGAGGGGTTTGGTGGGTGATGTGGACCTCCAGATTTACGGCTGTCGCGGTAGAAGACCGGGCGGGCAGTTCGCCCTATCCGAACAAAGGTAGGGTTGTTCGGGGCATACAAGCGTTGGGGGCAGTGATCGACGTGACCTTTCAGAACATCAAAGTTGAACTTGTGGAATATTGTTAACTCCGGCAAAGGTTTGTGTTTTATTATCTTTATAGTATGGCGACTATGGGTCGCTGTGGGGACTCTTCCATTGTCTTGGTTTCCGGAGTTATGGGAAAAGGGGTAAGATCTTAGTAATTGCATGTTTACATTTGCTAACCTGTTAAAGCCATTGTGGGGATATTTGGTTGCCGAGGCAGGTGCTCGGTCTGGGTTGCCGAGATGGTGCTCGGATGAGACTCGAGATTTTGCTACACGCACAAAGATCTTAGTAATTGCATGTTTACATTTGCTAACCCTGTTAAAGCTATTGTGGGATATTTGGTTGCCGAGGCAGGTGCTCGGTCTGGGTTGCGAGGATGGTGCTCGGATGAGGCTCGAGATTGCTACATGCACACCCGCGGTTTGGCCCCGCAAAGGGTGTGCTTTTCCGGAAAAGTGGTACGTTGACCCGTGTACCCCACGCGAAGGTGGCGTTAGGAATGGGGGCCCCCATGGGTGGGGGGTGTGAGCGGTGATGTCGAGGCAGGTGCTCGGCGGTGGGCATCGGGGAAGGTGCCCGATGTCGTTTGTTGATACAGGTTGTGGTTATGGTGGATGATGCCGAGGTGGGTGCTCGGCGGCCGAGGCAGGTGCTCGGTAGGGGTCTCCGAGGCAGGTGCTCGGTGTGGTTGCCGGGGGAGGTGCCTGGTTTGGTTTGCACGAGGTTCTGCATTATATTGTTTGCACGGGGTTCAGCATTGTATGGTTTGCACATGGTGCTTCATTGTTGGTTGCTCTGGTTTTTATCGTGGTTTGCCTTTCTTTAGCCCGTATTGTTTTTAATACTGTTTCTGGTCACTGACTCCCCACTCCGTGACAGGTTCACCCAGTCCGTCGGGGTCGAGCGCTAGGGCACCGGAGAGGCGCAAGAGTGCTGTTCTGACTTTGATCGAACTTCAGACACAGTGACCCTTCTTCCCTTTATCTTTTATTACTCATGTAGTTAGTTGTGGTTTGCGATACCCCCCGTGGGGTCGAAGTGGATGTTGCCCTTTTTCCTTTTGAATAATGAATGAATACTACGTTCTCTCTTACTTGGCCGTTTTGAACGATGGAAAAACAAAGAAAACCGTTTGCGGAAAACTACTTTTAAAACGTGGGTGTCGTGTGGGCACCGAGCTTTATAAACTTGTGGGATTATGTGTTTGCGATATTTTTCAAACGAGGCAATCGTGTGGATGCCGCTTTCAAACCTTGTGACTATTTATCCTTTCAAAACACCGGCCTCTATGCTCTAAGTGAATGCTAGAATGTCATGTGAATTGTTTGGTTGTATGTGTACGAGACCCCAACTGATGTGGTTAGAGTTTGTATGTACTACGCCTTGTGAGGCACTTTGTAGTTGAGACGCCGTGCAGTACAAAGGAACTCTGCGCGTTTGCAGATTGAATTTGTGTATGCGGCGGTCGGACACGCGCCGGGGAGTATTGTTTTACAAAAAAAAATATATGGCTGAATCAGGGGCATCGGTGGCCCCTCTTCCGCGCGATTCGAACCCCGGGGCGTGACAGATGGCCCCAGCGGAACTGAGGGAATTGAAGGCTCAGTGGCAGGATTTGATGGATGTGGGCTTCGTGAGACCCAGTGTATCTCCGTGGGAGCGCCTGTTTTATTTCGTGAAGAAGAAGGATGGATCAACTTCGCTTATGTGGATTATCGAGAGCTACATAAAGTGACCATTCGGAACAAGTACCCGCTACCACGAATTGAATGATCTGTTTTGATCAGTTGCAGGGCGCAACAGTGTTTCTCGAAGTTGGATCTTCAGTCAGGTTACCACCAGTTGAGGGTGAGGGCCCGAGGACATTCCCAAGACGGTTTTTAGAACCCGTATGGGCATTATGAGTTTACAGTCATGCCTTTGGACTAACTAATGCCCCGGCTGCATTCATGGATTTATGAACCGGGTGTTTCAGCCGTACTTGGATCGATTTGTCGTTGTATTCATAGACGATATTTTGGTCTACTCCCGGAGTGAGGTAGAGCATGAGGAGCACTTGAGGATTGTGCTACAGCTTCTGCGAGAGAAGAAGCTGTTTGCCAAGCTGAAGAAGTGTGCATTTTGGCTTCGGGAGGTTGCTTTTCTAGGCATTGATATCAGCGCGCGGGGTGGCAGTGGACCCGACGAAGATTGATGCAGTTCGGGATTGGCCTAGACCGCGACGGTTACTGAGGTTCGTAGCTTCTTGGATTAGCAGGTTATTACCGTCGTTTTGTTGAGGGGCTTTGCGAAGCGTCTCTCTCTACTCCCCTGAACAGTCGAGAAAAGGGGTGAAGTTTATTTGGTCTGAGCGGTGCCAAGAGAGCTTTGAAGAGTGAGAGAAGAAGATTGATCTCAGCACCAGTCTAGCTCTACCCGTGATGGGCGAGGGTTTGTGATTTACAGTGATGCCTCACACAGCGGCTTGGGTTGTGTCCTGAGCAGCATGGTAGGGTAATTGCTATGCTTCCACGGCAATTAAAGGATTATGAAAAGG